>OV702283.1:454591055-455323555 GCA_916181665.1 Avena sativa
TACCGCTACCCGCTGCACACGATCAGGGACTCCACACGATTCGCCGCACCTAGCCGCAATTGAGATTGGCGCTTGGACATTTGCATACCATTGACTCATTGCCTAGGTAATTTCTCCGTTTGACCGGTTCTAATGGAATGTCTGACAGTTGGAGAGTCAAATTCAGTCTATAGAAGTGCTACAATTAGGTTAAGCTGGTTGCGATTTTTAACTGATTTTGTTCAATTTGATTAGGTAAAAGATGATGGAGACAAAGATATCAAATAGTTATTCATCAAGACTAGTGTCATCTTGTTTTTCACGAGTGTCACAGCTTGCCTATTCGCACCAATCTCATGTGGCTGCAACTACGGCTCCGACGGAACAACCTATACAAATATCGATGGATGTAGGATAATTTTTGGACATGGATTGTTTTAAAAGTATGAGATCACTCAAGAAAATATGGCACGTGTAGCTAGTGGTAAGTTCCTTAATTACCTGTACAACTTATGTATCATGTATTCATCCATCTATTTTTTCTGATTTTTTCTTGTCTTTGTAGGTTCTGATCCGGTTCTTCTTCTATCATTAGTGAGGAAATGCTAGACTTGTGTTAGGGCAAATCATCGTTATTTAGGTACTAAAAATATATCTTGATTATGCGAGTATGGCAACGCACATTTCTACGCTTTTCTTATTGTCATTTGGTCAAATATTAAACTTATGTTTTGCATCAAAACCCAACTTACGCATTTTTTTGTGTGCTTTGACTAATACATGATGTTATTGAGAGGGGATTTAGAAGTAGTTTTTTCATAGTTTTTTTGGCATTAGAAATTAGCCCCGGTCTTTTCCAAATCTTGGGTCCGCCACTGTGCATCATCATGTACATCATATAGTAGCATAGAATAATATGTATATAAAAACTTGTTTGAAATGAAACCACAAAATGAAAAATAATTTAATATAGAAAAAGAAAAAAGAAAACCCTAAAATCCCATCTCCTGCCGTGACAGCCGGTTGCCCCAAAATGCTATCCCGGCAGTATACCTATAGTCTCGGTTCATGTTACGAACTGGGACTAAAGGTCCTCTAGCCCAACGACTCCACGGGGCCACGTGGAGACCCTCTAGTTCCGGTTCATAACAGAACCAGAACTTAAGGTTCTTTAGTCGTGATTCCGTAGTCCCGGATGCAAATCCGGGACTAAAGCCTTATACAAACCAGGACTAGATGTTTGTTTCATACTAGTGCACTCTAATTGCGTTTTTTGTATGTTTATGTTTGGAACTCATGCAAATCAAAGAGGCCCTAAAGGAATGAGATGGGAATTCTACTCGAATCTCATTTTTGTATTCTCCTATGCACAAAGAAAGGAAAAAGGCCATAAGTTGCATAATTACACGGTCTAATCTTACCTTTTGCTTATGATTTAATCTCGATTTAACATACACTTAAAAGGCTATGCACTACAGGACGCACGCGATATGCCGAGGGCAAAACGCTGTCGGTGTAGGCCAAAAAGCCCTCGGCGTATGCTACGCGACGGCTGTCCTCGGCGTAGGCTCCTCGGCAAAGATCTCCTTCGGTGGAGCACACGGAGGCCGTCGGCGTACGCTACACCGCCGGCTGCCCTCGGCGTAGCGGCCGTCGGCATATCCTGTCGGTTGCAAAAATATTTTAAAAAATATAATGATTTTATATTTAAAAATATAATGAATAAGTAAAAGTATTATTGAATTCAAATAAAAATATAATAATTTTATTTTTTTGTATTTTTCTATTTAATATGGAGTATTTAATATCTTTAAATCCGTAAATAGGAATTCGAAAAATAATATGTCTAAGTTGATTAGAAAAATGAGAGGAATCCAAATATGATATCAATATCAACTTATCACAAACTATGAAGTGATTTTAGCCATAATTTTGTTTGCCTGTTTAAAATGGAAAATGGTTTTTTGGCAACCTCGAATGAGATAGGTCATTTTGTGAAGGTTTTTCTTAGACATAATTAATATACCATGTTTGATATTTTTCCTTGTAATTATGTCACATAATATGATACCACATGAAGGTTTCGCATTGTTTGGATCGTTTTTAAAAAATTTATGGCTGTTTTAAACTATCGTCAAACTTTGTCGAACGGTCGACATGAAGATTCTTAGCTCGGGGCTGAGCCTCGATAAACTTTAAGTGGATCTCTGATGAAATAGCATATTTTGAAAATAAAAAATATTTTTGTAAAAAATCGTAAGCATCAGATCATGTACCTATAGTTCATATCTGACCTACTTCCTACCGATTCGGCAGGAATTTGTCTTTTTCACTAGGGATAGACGGAAAAGTTTAAGATCCCCTGTTAGGAAATTGTAAATGTAAGGTGGTATATTATTTTGTAAAAAAATGGTGGTAGCATTTTGAAATAGCCATTTGGTGGTTGCTTCACAAAATCGTCCATTTTTTGCACTCGAAAAATGGAAAATGGATTTTTGATGCGAAGAAAAGGAAAACTTTCTTCTGCAACATTGTTCGTCATACCATCATGCATAGGTATGTACAATATGGACACATTATCACAAACTATGCCTTCATTCTAGCCATAACATTGGTCACTTGACCCGAAAGACACGAAACCTCGAATGAGATAGGTCATTTTGTGAAGTTTTTTTAGACATAATCAATATATCAAGTTTGATATTTTTCCTTGTAACTATGTCACATAAATGACACCACGCGAAGGTTTCGTATGTTTCGATCGTTTTTATTTTCTTATGCCCGTTTTAAACTATCGTCAAATTTTGTCGAACGGCAGACACGAAGATTCTTAGCTCGGGGATGAGCCTCAATAAAATTGAAGTGGATATCTGATGAAATAGCATATTGTGAACCTAAAAATAATTTTTGTAAAAAATCAAGAGCATCAGATCATGTACGTATAGCTCATATCTGACCCACTTCCTACCGATTTGGTAAGAATTTTCTTTTTCACCTGGGATAGGCGGAAAGGTTTAAGATCCCCTGTTAGGACATTTTTCATATAAGGTGGTATAGTATTTTGGAAAAATGTGGTGGTAGCATTTTAAAATAGCCATTTGGTGGTTGCTTCACAAAATCGTCCTTTTTTGCACTCGAAAAATGGAAAATAGTTTTTTGGTGCGAAGAAAAGGAAATTTTCCTCCTGCAACATTGTTCGTCATCCCATCATGCACATGTGTGCATAATATAGACACATTATCATAAACTATGCTTTGATTCTAGCCATAACATTGGTCATTTGACCCGAAAGCTAAGAAATCTTGAATGAGATAGGTCATTTTGTATAAAAAATAGACATAATCAATATACCAAGTTTGATTTTTTTCTTCTAACTATGTCAAATAATATGACACCACGCGAAGGTTTTGTATTGTTTGGATCGTTTTTGAATTTCTTATGCCCGTTTTAAACTATCGTCAAACTTCGTCGAACGGCTTCTTAGCTCGGGGCTGAGCCTCGATAAACTTGAAGTGGATCTCTGATGTACATATAGTTCATGAGCATCAGATCATGTACCTATAGTTCATATCTCACCCACTTCCTGTCGATTTGGCAGGAATTTGTCTTTTTACCAGGGATATACGAAAAGGTTTGAGATCCCCCTATTAGTACATTGTCCATGTAAGGTGATATAGTATTTTGGAAAAATGTGGTGGTAGCATTTTGAATTATCTATTTGGTGCTTGCTTCACAAAACCGTCCGTTTTTTGCACTCGAAAAATGGAAAATGGCTTTTTGGTGCGACGAAAAGGAAAACTTCCTCCTGCAACATTGTTCTTCATCCCATGATGCATGTGTATGCACAATATGGACACATTATCACAAACTATGCCTTGATTCTAACCAGAACATTGGTCATTTGACCCGGAAGCCAAGAAATCTCGAATGAGATAGGTCATTTTGTGAAGGTTTGAAAGGACTATATTTTCCCATGCTATTTTGGTGATGATGACAATCTCACTTGTGATTTAATTGTGTACTTGAGTTTCAGGAAAAATGCTTTTGATGAATCCTATGGATTATGTGGATGCTTTCTTTGGGATCTCGTGAAGACGGCGTCCTTTAGTTTTTCTAGTTTCTCTCTTTTTATTGCCTTAGGTCGCCGTACTATCAAGAGGGGGTCCATCTTGGAAGGCTGTGGGAAATCACTTGTTCTTGCACAAACCCCATATGCACCGCCACACCCATCCTACATTTTTGCGAGAGAGCGAGGTTCTGATCTACTGGAGCCATTTCTGTCTGATCGGAACTTCCGGCCACGGGCCGGAAGTTCCGCTCAGGGCTTTTCTGTGGGAAGATCTGGAACTAAGTTCCGATCCAACTTCCGCTAGAACTTCCGGCCAGCTCCCAGTACCTTCTGTGTGGGTATGCTCTATTTTCCGGAAGTTGCACTGGAAGTTCCCGTGAGGAATTTCCATTGCTTCTTCCAGAAAGTTCCTGAGCGGAACTTCCGCCCACTCGCCGAAACTTTCGGTCAGACATGCTTCGCGACCCAGATGTTCCGCCCCTAGTTCCGCTCCAAGTTCCACTAAAGGATCAGTACCCTTCTGTTCGAAGTGGTCTATTTGATGGAACTTGGGCCGGAACTTGCATCGGAAGTTTCACCGGAACTTCCAGTCATTTTGACCGGAACTTCCGGTCAAGCTTTTGGAGCAAGCGTCAACAGGCTGATGACCGCTGAAGCCTTGCTGGGCGGAACTTCCGGCCGCTCACCGGAAGTTCTAGTGAGGTCGCAGAGGCTGTAATGATACAGCGCGGAGGGAGCCTATTTAAGGCGCCCTCCTTCTTCCTCCCACCTAACTTGAATATTTTCTCTCTCCTCGATTAATGCTCGAGCTTCACCTCACTAGATCTCTCTCCCTATTCACTCAAATCACTTGATATTTTGAGAGGTGAGGGATGTGACCTAGATCTACACTTCCACCAAAGAAGATTTGATTTCCCTAATATGTTGGAAACGTATCTATAATTTTTGATGCTCCATGCTTGTTTAGTATCTACTTTGCTTTACTTGTCTACACTTTGAGGTGCTTTTTACATGTTTTCTGGTACTAACCTATTAACAAGTTGCAACAGTGCCAGATGCATTTTTTTGCTGTTTTTGGTTTCAGAAAAGTTAGTAAAGAAATATTCTCGGAATTGGACGGGACGAACGTCAAAGTCAATAACTTTCCGTGGGGAACAAGAAGTCCAGAGGAGAACCGTAGGGGCTGTCCAGGGGGGCCAGACCCACCCTAGGCGTGGGGTCAGGTGGACCCGCGCCTGGGTAGGGTTTTCCTATCCTGGTTGCCTCCCCGACTCCCCCATTCGCCTATAAGAAGCTCCCGATACAGAAACTCTCGGTATCCGGTCAGAAATCCATGAAACCGTCTGTAGCCGCCGCCACCATCGTCCCTAGATCGGGGGGGGGGGGTCTGAAGTTCTTCCCGGCACCCTGCCGGGGGGGAGGGAGATCATCCCGGAGGCCTTCTCTCCGGTATGATTCGTGAGTAGTTCCACCTTGGACTATGGGTCCATGTAGTAGCTAGATGGTTGTATCTCCTCCTTTGTGCTTTCATGTATAGATCTTGTGAGCTCCGTTCATGATCAAGATCTAATCTATTTGTAATCATGCATGTTGTGTTTGCGGGGATCCGATGGATATTGAGATTATTATGTTGGTTTGATTAATGGTTTTATCTTTATGATTCTATCATGTCGGTGTTGTTTTTGATCTTGCATGCTCTCCATTGCTAGTGCTTATCTTGGCAAAGTAGTTGCTACTGACTCCAAGAGGGAGTATTTATGCTCGATAGTGGGTTCATGCCTCTAGTTTCCAAGGGAAGTGACAAAAATCTCTTCGGTTGTAGATGTGTTGTTTCTACTAGGGAGAAAACAACGGTCCCTTGTTCATGGAACATGTGGATTGTTTACCTTACACACTTTGCTTAAAGCAGTTGTCTATTGCTTGCAACTTAATACTGGAGGGGGTTCAGATGATAACCTGAAGGTGGACTTCTAGTCATAGATGCAGTTGGATTACGGTCTACGTATAATGTTGTATTGCCCAATCAACTTCATAGGATCTTGCTAGCTAGTAATTGCATTGTTATGCCTTGCTCAATTCCTGTCAATTGCCCCGCTGTAATTTGTTTACCCTTCATGTCATGTTGTTTATCTAAGGAGAGCACCTCTAGTGAACTATGGACCCAGGTCCAATCTTTACCATTGATACATCTTCCACTGTTACTTGTTTACTTGCTGCAAACCATTACCTTCCACACCATATGTTTAATCCTTTGTTACAGCAAACCGGTGAGCTTGACAACCTCACTGATTCGTTGGGACAATGTCTTGAGTTTGTGTTGTGCAGGTCTCCATGTTGCCAACAACACCTGTGTGACGTTTCCTTCCTCCTTCTGGTTCGATAACATCGGTCTCTACTGAGGGAAACTTGCTGCTGTGCTCCATCACACCTTGCTCTTGGGGTTCCAACGAAGTGCTCCATATCAACACTTGGTGCACGCATCATTCCCCCACCTATCCTTTGTGGATCTTGTTGCTCTTGGGTTTCTTGAAACCCTAGACGGTGTAGGGCATCCTCGGAGCTAAGAGCTTGTCTTGTAAAGCTCTGTGGTGTCGTTGAGGGCCTCCAATTGAGTTGTGGAGCTTCCCCCTCAACCTTGTTGTAAAGGTTTCGCTTGGCGCCTTCAAGGTCACCGGTTAGTGGATTGTGAGGCCTCCTTTGTGGGGGAGCTCACCGGAGAAGAAGGTGAGGCCTTGTGTGGTCCCGACACCTATCCAACTTAGACGTAGCTCCTTTAGGAGTGAACTACGGGAATTACATCTCCGTGTCCCCGCTCCGGTTACTTCGTTCCCTTCCTTTACTTCTTGCTCTTTACCGTTCTTGTGGTTGTTCTAAGTTATCTAGCATATAGGTTGTTCACCTAGTTGCACATCTAGATAACTTTCTTACCCGCTAAGCCTAAAAGTATGAAACAAATTAAAAATTGGTTAGTCGCCTATTCACCCCCTATAGTCGATTCAAAGTTGGTACTTTCAATTGGTCTCAGAGCCAATGCTCTTATTTCGGGCTTTACCGCCTTAGAGACAATGGCCGACGAAGGGGGTAGTGAAACTGAAAACCCCAAGAGCTTGGCCACCATGAATGACCTCAAGCAATTGGAGACATCCATGATGTCCAAGTTCTAGGAAATGATGACTATCTTGCAGTCTCTCAAGTCAAACCCCATGGTTGCTCTATACACACCCCAAACCACCGAGCTTCCTCCCACCGTTATGGTGACCGCCCCCGGGGTGAATCCCGCGGCCGTCACCACTCACTTGGGACTTGGTTTTTTTGCTCAAACATCTACCAAGGTTCCAAGTGAGAACACCGAGGAGCCCGAGAACTCAACTTCCAAAGAGGAAAATGGAGGAAAGGACTACTCGGCGGTACCCCCACCGCCAAAGTACACTCTGGATCCACCCATTCCCATGCCACACATCATTCCTCTAGGAGCACCACCTATGTTAGATACTTCAAATTTCACCAATTGGCAATATCTAATGCGCTCACATATTTCCAGCTCTTCTATTGAGTTAATGAGGATTGTGGAGGATGGGTTCTCTCCATATGACCCAAAGAAGTTGAAACAAGTTGAAGTGGTGGAAAAGAAACTCAATGCCATGGCTTTGGGGATGATTCAAAAGGCCTTGAATCCAAACGACATTGCTCACATTCGCCAATTCAACACCGCCAAGGGAGCATGGGATCAACTCACCGAGCTATTTGTTGGGAATGCAAGCATCGAAAGCTCCAAGTTTGATGAAGTAAACAACGAGTGCGATGGTTTATCTATGCAAGATGATGAGACTCCCGAAGACATGTATAGGCGGCTCAAGGTCCTTTGTTGCACTATGAGGGATCTTGGGGCCACCTATGTTGATGACAAGTTCATGAAGAGGAAGTTCATTCAAGCTCTCCTTCCGTTTGAATAACAAAAGCTCAACTCTATCAAGGGAAGAACCAACTTTCACCTAATGAACTCCCAAGAAGTCTTGAGTAAAGTGATTGCCATGACCATTGCCAAGAAGAATGCGGAGTCCGCCCGTGCTAGGGCCATTGGATCAACCAAAGTGAATCTTGCTTTGAAGGACAAGGCTATTGAAGTTGATGATGATACATCAAGTGAGTGGTCTCAAGAGGACCTCAAGTGTGCCTTCAACGAACATCTTGCTCTCGCTTCAAGGGACTTTTGGAACAAGTCCGGTCTCAAGTCAAGGTCAAGGGACAACTCAAGATTCAACTCACCCAACAAGTCTCCCAAGGCAAGGTCATGCTACAATTGCAACATCAAGAGTCACTTTGTGTCCAAGTGTCCCTTTGAGAACCGTGAAGACAATGGTGGTCGTCTCATTCGCAAGATCAAGTCAAGACCTCCTCATCCTTTGAACAAGAACTATGCCGTCAAGAACGTCGCCAACAAGGAAAGAGCTATTGTGGTCCATGAAGAATACATTTTGGGCACGAATGAAGATGATGATGTTGAATTCCAAGGTGGTGAGATTGTGGGAGTTGCTGCTATTGCCACTACCTCTACTCCACGATTTTCCCTCTTCAACTCACCTAATGGGAACGTCATCTCCTCCAACCAAAAGTGTCTCATGGCCAAGGCCACCGAGGTAACATCTAAACCCACTCCTCAACCCATCTCTAGTGAGCCTTCTTCTCTTGATCTTGTTGGTCTAGAGGTGAAGAAAGAGATGATTGACATGTGTGAATTTGTTGCTACCTTGGATGAAGAAACTAAAACTTTCTTTGAGCCCTTGCTTGCACAACTTGACAATGCTAGGGATGCTTTAGATGAAAAGGAAGAACTTCTTGACTTGTTAAGTAAAAATGAAAGAGATGCCGCCGATGAAATTGCTTCTCTCACTCAAAGTCTTGAGGATGAACAAAATATGAGAATTAATCTTGAAGAGAGTGTGTCTAAACTTGTTGATGACCATAACAACACCATGTGCTCTCTAGTTAAAGAACGTGATCATGCTCTTGCTTTGGTTAAAGTGCTTAAGAAAGAAAAAGTTGAGTTTGTGGTTGGTCATGATAGGACTCAAGAAGACCATGAGAAACTCAAAGAGGAACACAAATCCTTGGAGAGAAAATTCTCAAGTATTTTTGAAGCCCATGAACAACTTCAAACCCAACTAACTTGTGAACATGCTAAGTCTTCCGCTGTGCAAATTATAGACTTGTCTAGCACTCCTAACCCTTGCTGCAAGCATGAGCATCTCATTGAGGAGAACAAGGCGTTGAAGGATCAACTTTCCAAGACTAATAAGAAGAAGAAGAACAACAAGAAGCAAAAGAACAAGGGCATGGCTCAAGGACCCTCATATGGTCCAACCATCTTGCAAAGTAACAACTTTGCCGGAAAGAACAATCCCTCTTATATTCTTTGCAAGTCCTATGATGGTCATGTATATGCTAGATATGTTGGAACTTCTTACACGCATGATTATCATTGGGACATTTGGGTGCCAAAGACTCTTGTTACTAACAAAAGGGGACCCATTGCAAAATGGGTACCTAAAACCAAAGCTTGATTTTCTTGTAGGACTATGCTTCCGGTGGATCAAAATGGGTGCTTGATAGTGGTGCCACAAGTCATATGACCGGAAGCAAGTCTATCATGACGGAGATGAGGCCAAATATTGCCAACACCATGGTCTCCTACGGTGATAAAACAAGTTCTCAGGTTTTGGTTTTTGGCAAAGTGGTGGTAACCCCGGATATATCCTTGGTTGACGTCATGCTTGTCAAAACTCTTGGTTACAATTTACTTTCAGTTCATGCTCTTGCCCTTATGGGTCTTTCTTCTTTCTTCCATGTTCATTCCATGGTCCTCATGTGGAGCAAGTCTCTCAAGGTGGCTTTCGTAGGTACGTAGAGCATGACTTGTATGTGGTAGACTTTTCGGGGACCACTACTCCTCATGCTCTATGTCTCTATGCTAAAGCCAACAAGGGCTGGTCGTGGCATCACCGCCTAGCCCATGTTAACATGAGAACTTTGCAAAGACTTCACTCTGAGGGACACATCCTTAGGCTTAACGATATTTCTTTTGCCAAAGATCGTGTTTGTAGGGCTTGTATTGAAGGGAAGATGCATGAATCTCCTCACAAAGTGCTTAATCAAATCACCACAGAGAGATGTTTGGAGCTCTTGCATATGGACCTTTTTGCTCCTCCCTCTCATGATAGTATTGGAGGCAACAAGTATTGTTTGGTTATTGTGGATGATTTCTCAAGATACACTTGGGTGTTCTTCTTCAAGTACAAGAGTGAGACTCAACAAACCGTCATCGATTTTGCCAATGAAGTTCAACAGAAACACAATGCAACCATTCTCTCAATTCGAAGTGACAATGGCACCGAGTTAAGAACTATACTTTGGATGAGTTTCTTAGTGATGAAGGAATCAAGCATCAATACTCCACTCCATATACCCCTCAACAAAATGGGGTCGCCGAAAGGAAGAATAGCACTTTGATGGATGCGGCTCGGTCTATGCTAGCTGAATTCAAGTCTCCATACAACTTTTGGGCCTAGGCCATCTCCACCGCTTGCCATGCAACCAACCGGCTCTACCTTTGCAAGAAAAAGAACAAGACTCCCTATGAGCTGCTCACGGGAAAAAGCCAAATGTTAGCTACTTTCGAGTTTTTGGTCGCAAGTGCTATATTCTCAAGAAAGGAGTCCGTTTGTCCAAGTTTGAATCCAAGGCTCAAGAAGGAATTTTCTTTGGTTACTCAAATCAGTCCCATGCTTATAGAGTCTACAACAAAGCCAATGGAAGAGTTGAAGAGACGAGCAATGTGAAGTTTGATGAAAACCATGAGTCCCTTGTTAGGCAAGACAGTGTTTGTGATCCAAGTGATGAAATTCCTCCTAAGGCCATAAGAAGAATGGGTGTAGGTTTCCACCTACCCATTAAGGATCCCCTTGTGGACGAAGGAGAAGGACCGAGCTCTACTCAAGTGGAGCCCTCACAATCACAAGACCATCTTGCTTCTCAAGGACCTACTATTTTGGAACAAGCTCCCTTAAGCTCTTCCGAAGCTTCTCATGCTCATGACTCTCCAAGCCTCGAAGGTCAAGCTCTTCATCAACAACATCAACCTACCCAAGATGGGCCTCGTCCTCAAGTATCCTCCCAAGGTCAAGCTCTTCATCAGCCACATCAAACTCCCCAAGATGGAGCTCCTCCTCCTCAAGGCTCTCCTCCTCAAGCTCGCCAAGATCAAGGGCAAGCCAATGATAATCAAGGCTCTACTCCAAATGATGACTCTCCCGAAGTGGAAATTGATGAAGATGATCCTCGTGTTCGTGCTTATAGTCAAGGCGGGGACTCCAATAGTGGCAATGACCAAGTGGTTTCTCAAGAATCTCGTGTTGAAGCACAAGCCCGCCGTCAAGCCTGTCGTCTCGCCAAGCTCGTTCGAGATGGCCATATCCTTGATAATTTTTATGGAGATTTCAATAAAGGTTCCACTACTAGGAGGCAACTAGCCTCCTTTAGCTCTCACCATGATTTTATCTCTCTTGTGGAACCACAGAAAGTCTTTGAGGCTCTTGAAGATGATGATTGGCTTGACACTATGAACGAAGAACTTCACAACTTCAAGAGGAACAATGTTTGTACATTGGTTGAGCGGCCCAAAGATTGTCAAAACTTCATCGATACCAAATGGGTTTTCAAGAACAAGTGTGATGCGAATGGAATAGTTGTGCACAACAAGGCAAGGTTAGTTTCCCAAGGATACTCACAAGTTGAGGGCATCGACTACGGTGAGACTTATGCCCCCGTTGCTCGCCTTGAATCCATTCGTATGCTTCTTGCTTTTGCTACTCATCATAACTTCAAGTTGCATCAAATGGATGTTAAGAGTGCTTTTTTTAATGGGCCTTTGAAAGAGTTGGTATACGTCAAGAAACCTCCGGGCTTTGAGGATCCACTTTTCCCGAACCATGTCTACAAGCTCAATAAGGCACTCTATGGCCTCAAACAAGCCCCACGTGCGTGGTATGATTGCCTTAGAGAGCTCTTGTTAGACTGTGGCTTCGAAGTGGGCCTCATTGATCCCACTCTTTTTACTAAGAAAGTTGGAGGCCACTTGTTCGTATGCCAAATCTATGTTGATGATATTATCTTTGGGTCTATTAACAAAGATTTTAATGAGGATTTTGCCAAGCTCATGACCGATCGCTTCGAGATGTCCATGATGGGGGAGTTGAAGTTTTTCCTTGGGTTTGAAGTCAAGCGACTGAGGAAAGGGACTTTCATCAACCAAGCCAAATACATCCAAGACATGCTCAAGAAGTTCAAGTTTGATCAAGTCAAAGGTTCCAAGACTCCCATGCCAACTAAGGTTAATCTTGATCTCGATCCCAAGGGTAAGGATGTGGATCAAAAACTCTATCGCTCTATGATTGGTTCTTTGCTCTATCTTTGTGCATCCCGACCGGATATTATGTTGATTGTGGGTATGTGTGCAAGATTCCAAGCCGCACCAAAAGAAAGACACATGGTGGTGGTCAAGAGAATCTTTTGATATTTGGTTCATACCCCAAACTTTGGGTTGTGGTACCCCAAGGGAGCCAGCTTTGACCTTATTGGATACACGGACTCGGATTGGGCTGGTGACAAAGTGGGAAGAAAGTCAACCTCCGGAGCTTGTCAGTTTTTTGGAAGATCTTTGGTTTGTTGGTCCTCGAAGAAGCAAAACTGTGTGTCTATGTCCACTGCCGAAGCTGAGTACATCTCCGCTGCAAGTTGTTATGCTCAATTGCTATGGATGAAGCAAACTTTGAAGGATCTCGGACTATCTTTTGACAAGGTGCCCCTTCTTTGTGACAATGAGAGTGCCATTTTCATTGCTCACAACCCCGTGCAACACAACCGGACTAAGCACATTGAGATTCGTCATCATTTCATTCGGGACCATGTTGCTAGAGGAGACATTTCTTTGGAGTATGTTCCCACCAAGGCAAATCTTGCGGATCTTTTCACGAAGCCTCTTGGTGAAGCAAGGTTCCGAGAGTTAAGGCATGAGCTAAATATAATTGATTCGAGCAATGTGGCTTGAGTATCTTACACACCTACCCGTGTCTCAATGTGTATCTTGTTTCGATGTACGCATGGATTTAGGGGGAGTGTAGTTCCTCTCATGAACAAACACTATCCCTATTATGCGCACATTAAAGTTTTCATACTCTATAGTCTCTAAAGGAGACCATTTGAGCTTCATGATGAGTGTTGGTAATGAACCCAAGATATATCTTCGCGGTGTCAAGCCATTTACTCTTATATAAGGTGGCCTCAGCCACCGACCCGTTTTTGTCTCTTGTCTTGTTTTTCTTTGTGTGCTTGGTTATTTTTGTGTTTTTCTTGGTTTTTGTTGGCTTTGGTTCTTCACAGCTTGAGCTCTCTATCCTAAGACTTTCCTTTCGTCAAGCCCTTTCTATTCCCTGCATAAGTTCTTCCTTGTTTTCTTCCAATCCTGAGAAGTTTTCTGGCGTCACCGGAACTTTCGGTCAGCTGCCGGAACTTCCGGTCTGCATGTTGTTCGTAGGAACCACCTACTGACCTGGACATTTTCTTCCTAACCCAGAACTTTCGGTTCACCGGAACTTCCGGTCATTGACCGGAACTTCCGGTGAGGCTCTCTGTCCTATATAAAGTGGGCCCTGGGGAAAACGGGATCTTCTTTCTCTTTTCCCCAAGACCCACCTTTTATTTGGAGCAGCCGCCGGGGAAGACTTCTCCGTGAAGGTGCTCCGGCCCCTTCGTCTCCGGCCACCCCTCCTCAGATCTGCTCTGTGGGAACCTTCCCCGCCTCGATCTCCCGCCATGGACTCCGGTATTTGCCCTCAACTCCCTCCATTAATGGAGATCTATCTCTCTCACCATTGCTTGAGTTAGGGCTCACCTTGTCTAGGCTAGTTCTTTGACTAGAACGTGTTGGGAGATCTTGGTAGGCCTAGGGAATCATGCTAGGGTAGATTGGTCCAATACATTCTTGGAAATATTTACTTGTCTTGTAGATCTAGATCTATGGATCTTGCTGTTTGAACCGCCAGTTCGTGGTCTCACCAGAACTTCCGATGAGCCACGACCGGAACTTCCGGTGGACCATTTACACCGGAAGTTCTAGCGCTTTAGCGGAAGTTCCGGCGCTAGTAAAATTATTCCCTGACTGTATTTTTTGAATCTTCTTCCGAACTTGTGCACTTACCCCATCTTCCCTCCCTATTCTTTTGCTTTCTTCTCAGGGAAAGGTGGTACCTGCAAAGGCAAGCGTCTCCGTCGACCATCCTCTGATATTCCTCCTGAGATTGATGAAGATGATGTTGAGGTGGTGCATCCATCCACTCAGACCAGTCGTCAGAGGTCTGCTGCTGCTCGTCGTGCTGCTGCTGAGGGAAAGAGGCATGTTCTTGCCTCTCAAAAAGCCACTGCTGCAGGGCCTGACAAATCCAAGGACAAGATCTCTAAATGGACTCAGAAGGCCTACTCTGAATTCAGGCGTGCGGATCCTTACCTTGTTCCTCATGACCGTCTCTTCTTGGATCCCCTCTTCCACAACTGCCGTCAGGAACAGATCTTTTCTGAAATCTATGCTACCAAGACAAAGTTTGTGGTTGCTCCTCAGAAGTACATCAATGTGGCTCACATGGAATAAAAGCATGCATACTTTGGCGAGGCTCTTGATATTTGCAGGAGGTTTGGGCCGATTCCCCTCATGGAGCACGGTTAGAACTTCGATGAAGGTGCTATTGTTCAGTTCTACACTACACTCCACTTGAATATGAGTTCTTCTACTGAAGGTGTGATGAAGTGGATGACTAATGGCATGCTGCTTACCGCCCAATGGTCCGAGTTTGCTGAGCTCCTTGGCTATCCCATTCAGCCTGGCAAAGGGGCAAATGGATGGCGTGTCCATACCGCCATAGACGTTGATCCTGAAGTCCTGGAGCCTCTTTACATTGAAGGTTGGGGCACTGTTGGTTTTGTGAATCATCTGCAGCCAGTTTATGACATCATGCGCAGGGTGTACTTGAACACCATCTCTCCCAAGTCCAGCAACTTTGATCAGTTTCATGCCTATCAATTTGATCTCATGCATCAGACTTACCTTCGCCATGACTCTGACAGGAAGATGGATGTCATGCATTTCATCTACACCGAGATGTGGCAGGCTATCATTAACAAGCGCTCTTTCCCCTATGATCCCTATATTCAGACTCTCATTAATCACAAGTGGCTTGAGGTGACTGGTACGCGCTTCTCTGAGGACTCCATCACCATTCATGAGGATAAGAAGATGCGTGTGAGCAAACACAACAAGCCTTGGTCCCAAGAAGAAAAGTAAGAAGCTCTTAGGCAGGCTCGTGCTGAAGCTGGTGGTCCCTCTTCTGCTCATGGTGGCTCTAGTGCTGGTGGTCCTTCTCTCTAGAGGCAGCCATCTTGGGCAAAGAAGCTACTTGGAAAGGTGAAGAAGATTTTCTTCTTTCTCCAGAATCGCGAGTATCAGTCTTATGTCGATCAACAACATAGTGTTCAACGCCTGAAGGCCATCATGTCTGCTCTCAAAATTCCTTGCTCTCCTGTCACTAGCTTTG
The DNA here is from genome assembly GCA_916181665.1 of Avena sativa. Lineage (NCBI taxonomy): Eukaryota > Viridiplantae > Streptophyta > Magnoliopsida > Poales > Poaceae > Avena > Avena sativa. The sequence goes on from OV702283.1 coordinate 454,606,743, forward strand.
TCACTACTCCCAGGGATGATTGGATTTGTGACAACTGCCATTGGTCTGAGGATGAGTCTAAGGAGGAAGTCACTGGTCTGCCGCCTGCATGGGATTCTTGGGTCCCTGAGCCCGCTCCTCCTCCCTTTCATGGTTGTGGTGATTAGTTTGATCTTTTCTTCCTTTTTGGAGTCTCGATGCCAAAGGGGGAGAAAGATGTCTAGTAGGTTGCTCACGGGATTTGCATGGGCTGATTCATGAGCTCGTTCTCGTCTTTGATCTCTTCTAGCTCGTGATCTCTCTAATTTTATTTGTGTGCTTGTGGACCTCTTTGTGCTTATGAATTTATGTGTGCTTGTGGACCATCTTATGTGTATGAGACTATGTGGTATGTTATGTTATGCTTGGTTAATGCCTAGTGTTTGGTATTATTGTTATTGGCTTATGGGCATTTGTATATGGTGGTGGAGCATCTTTAGTCTCCCTTGATATTTCTTCTATTGTCTCCACCACAGTTGGTTGGTGCAACGGTATGATCGCTATACTATATATTCCTTGCACTTGTGCTATCTTTGCAATTGGAAGGGGTAGTCTCCTTGTATGTGTGCTAGTCTTGTCCTTAGAGCATTATCTCTACCTTGCACACATATAGGGGGAGCTTGTTCCATCCATTGCAAAGATTAGTTCCATATTATGCAAATCTTTGGGATTGCCATCAAACACCAAAAAGGGGAGATTTAAAGGACTATATTTTCCCATGCTATTTTGGTGATGATGACAATCCCACTTGTGGTTTAACCGTGTACTTGAGTTTCAGGAAAAATGCTTTTGATGATTCCTATGGATTATGTGGATGCTCTCTTTGGGATCTCGTGAAGACGGCGGCCTTTAGTTTTTCTAGTTTCTCTCTTTTTTTGCTTTAGGTCGCCGTACTATCAAGAGGGGGTCCATCTCGGAAGGCTATGGGAAATCACTTGTTCTTGCACAAACCCCATATGCATTGCCACATCCATCCTACTTTTTTGCGAGAGAGCGAGGTTATGATCTGCTGGAGCCATTTCTGTATGATCGGAACTTCCGGCCAGGGGCCGGAAGTTCCGCTCCGGGATTTTCTACGGGAAGATCTGGAACTAAGTTCCGATCCAACTTCCGCTAGAACTTCCGGCCAGCTCCCAGTACCTTTTGCCGGAACTTCCGGTATGCTCTATTTGCCGGAAGTTGCACCAGAAGTTCCGGTGAGGAATTTCCGTTGCTTCTTCCAAAAAGTTCCTGAGCGGAACTTCCGCCCAGTCGCCGGAACTCCCGGTCAGACATGCTTCGCGACCCAGATGTTCCGCCCTAGTTCCGCTCCAAGTTCCGCTGAAGGATCAGTACCCTTCTGTTCAAAGTGGTATATTTGACGGAACTTGGGCCAGAACTTGCATCGAAAGTTTCGCCGGAACTTCTGGTCATTTTGACCGAAACTTCCGTTCAAGCTTTTGGAGCGGGCGTCAATGGGCTGATGACCGTTGAAGCCTTGCTGGGCGGAACTTCCGGCCGCTCACCGGAAGTTCCGTTGAGGTCGCGGAGGCTGTAACGGTACAGCGCAGAGGGATCCTATTTAAGGCACCCTCCTTCTTCCTCCCACCTAACTTGAATATTTTCTATCTCCTCCATTAATGCTCGAGCTTCACCTCACTAGACCTCTCTCCCTAGCCACTCAAATCACTTGATCTTTTGAGAGGTGAGGGAGGTGACCTAGATCTACACTTCCACCAAAGAAGATTTGATTTCCCCCACCTATCCTTTATGGATCTTGTTGCTCTTGGGTTTCTTGAAACCCTAGACGGTGTAGGGCATCCTCGAAGCTAAGGGCTTGTGTTGTAAAGATCCGCCGTGTCGTTGAGGGCCTCCAATTGAGTTGTGGAGCTTCCCCCTCAACCTTGTTGTAAAGGTTTCGGTTGGCGCCTTCAAGGTCACCGGTTAGTGGATTGTGAGGCCTCCTTTGTGGGGGATCTCACCGGAGAACAAGGTGAGGCCTTTGTGGCGCTCGGGTGACCTTGTGTGGCCCCGAAACCTCTCCAACATAGACGTAGCTCCTTTAGGAGTGAACTACGGGAATTACATCTCTGTGTCCCCGCTACGGTTACTTCGTTCCCTTCCTTTAATTCTTGCTCTTTAACGTTCTTGTGGTTGTTCTAAGTTATATAGCATATAGGTTGTTCACCTAGTTGCATATCTAGATAACTTTCTTACCCGCTAAGCCTAAAAGTGTGAAACAAATTAAAAATTGGTAGTCGCCTATTCACCCCCTGTAGTCGATTCAAAGTCGGTACTTTTAAGGTTTTTTTAGAGATAATCAATATACCAAGTTTGATATTTTTCCTTATAACTATGTCATATAATATGACACTACGCGAAGGTTTCGCATTATTGGATTGTTTTTGAATTTCTTATGCCCGTTTTAAACTATCATCTAACTTTTTTGAACGGCGGGCATGGAGATTCTTAGCTCAGGGCTGAGCCTCGATAAACTTGAAGTAGATCTCTGATGAAATAGAATATTGTGAACCTAAAGATTATTCTTATAAAAAATCATGAGCATCAGATCATTTATCTATAGTTCATATCTGACCCACTTCCTACCGATTCGGCAAGAATTTTCTTTTTCACCAGGGATAGACGGAAAGGTTTAAGATCCCCCTGTTAGGACACTGTCCACGTAAGGTGGTATAGTATTTTGGAAAAAAGTGGTGGTTGCTTCACAAAACCGTCCTTTTTTTGCACTCGGAAAATGGAAAATGTTTTTTGGTGTGAAGAAAAGGAAAATTTCCTCATGCAACATTGTTCGCCATCCCATGATGCACATGTATGCACAATATAGACAAATTATCACAAATTATGCTTTGATTCTAGCCATAACATTGGTCATTTGACCCGAAAGCTAAGAAATCTCGAATGAGATAGGTCATTTTGTTAAAAAAAATAGACATAATCAATATACCAAGTTTGATTTTTTTCTTCTAACTATATCACATAATATGACAACACGCGAAGGTTTCGTATTGTTTGGATCATTTTTAAATTTCTTATGCCCGATTTAAACTATATTTAATGTTTTATGTTTCACTTAATTTTAATTTATAAATGTGAATATTTAGTGTAGATAGATAGATCTTATTTTTCTACAAATTTTGATATATTATTTGTATTTTTCCAAATTAGAATGATTTAGTTATGATTTTTCAAAGTTTAATGAGGTAAAAGGAAATATAGCTACGCCGACGGCTGCCGTCGGCGTAGCATAGGCTACGCCGAGGGTAATTCTATGCCGACGGCTGCTTGTGGGGGTGGTCTAGTCACGTCCTACACCGACAACCCCAATGTTTTGCCGTCGGCATAGCGCCGGCCATCGGTGTATCCATCCATTTCTATAGTGATGCTAATTTCTCAAGTTGTCATTTCTGTGATATTGAATTCCTACTTTTATGGAATATTATGCATGCTCCTTTTGCTATAGCAACGACACTCCGAATAGGCTTGTTAGAACCCGAGCTCCAAGTAACCCTCTTTGGCTTTTTTCAAAAAAAATTAAATTTAATGTTTACAAACATTTAGGAAAAATACGGGGATGTAGCCAACCATGTATTCTACGAGTGTATAGTTTTCCATCTTGAAATACTTCATATTGTTATGGACTCAGCAAAATAACAAAATCGCACAAAAGGATAAAATCTTCATTTTATTCTGTAGTTCAACACTGTTACCGACGACAAAAACTTGATTTGCCATTTTTATTGAGCGTAAAATACAAAGTATTTGGAGCTGAAATTTTATATAGTAATAGAACACATAGTTGGTTACACCCAAGTTTTTTTTCCAGGTTTGAAATTTTGAATGCAAGTTTTTGAAGTTTGTTTTACGGTGATTAGGGCGAAACTTTTCCTTCCATCCGTTTCCATCAGGTTCTGTTGCCTCTATTTTTTCTAACCATTGATTACGACTGTTGATTATATTCTATCAAGAATTGACATAGGATCAATTGGCCTCTAGTTAAGATACACACTAGTGCACACACAGGCCTCTAACACCGGTTCAGACCAGCCTCTAACAGCGGTTGTAGAACCGCTGTTGGCGGTTCATTGTTAGAGGCCCCCCCTTTAACATCGGTTCTTATACGAACCGCTGTTAAAGGATGGCGCGCGTGGGTCTGCCGCAGCGCTCAGGGCCCCCCCTTTAACACCGATTCGTAACACGAACCGGTGTTAAATATTCTCTGCCGCGGCAGGAAAAAGACATAAATCTTCTGCCGCGGCAGGAAAACAGCATAAATCTCTGCCGCGGCAGAGTTCTGCCGCCGCCCCGTTCTGGGCGTATTTCTGCGGCGCGGCGGGGACGGGGAGGGCGAGGGGAAATCGATCGGAAGAGGTATACACATACATCGTCGTCGATACATACGAGTACATGAATAATTAAGCAACTATTATTATACACAAACATCGTCATTGTGGTATTCTTCGTAAACGTTGAAGCATCAAGTACAAGACAAACACGTTCAAGCATATATACAACGTTCATTTTGGTGGATATCTAAAGAGTTCTCCGCCAGGCGTGACGACCTCATCAAGTATGAACCCCGCCAATTCGTCTTGAATGGCTCGTATGCGGTCAAATGGTAGGAGTTGGTCCCGCATCCATTCGATCTAAATATATATATGAAGAATGGGGTCAATATATATAAGAATAAAACTCAACACAATTGATGGTAATAAAATAATGTTGTGTACTTTGTTTACTTACTCTAAGTTGTTCTAGTGCGGCTTGGCCCGTCGCACATATCGTTTTGCGAATGAACTCGCAAACATAGTATCCACATAAGTTATTGCCGGGTCCCTGATGCGTGCACTTTACGAGAATAGAGAGTTCAATCAAAATAATAATCAATAAAGCATGATATAATGTAATTGGAAGCAGAATCAAAGAGATACGCAGACCTAGCTAGCTAGTATTACTTACATTTTGGTCTACAAATTTTAGTTCTTCTGACCATTCACCCACGGTTCTGCCCGTGAACCTTTTCCAAACCCTGTCCGGCAAAGAAAATGGATAAAGGAGTAATTAATTACTTGTTGTCACAAAAGTTGGCGATCTATTGCGATAATATGATTGAAATTACCTCTGGAGCATCTCTTTAAAGTTTGCCCATAGCTCTTGATCTTTTCGTAACGAGTCCATGACAAGGACTTTTCCTGAGTCAGGTTGAATGACTAGCAGAATAAAGTGGAACCTACGCAAGCATAACTCATCATCATTTACACCAGAATGTGTACAAGAGAGGGTAACAGTACTCACGAGAAGTTGTAAGGCAATAATATTTCCCTTTTGGTTTGTTGTCTCAGTAAAGACCTTAGCAAGAAATCTTCTGTTTGCCTGGGTCTGTGTTTTACCACTTGTTCATGAACTCTATTTTGGTCAACGAACCCAATGTCAAAAGGGCCTCCTTTCATGCATTCCATAACCTTTTTCCTGCATAATAGTATATACATATATGGTGAGCATATTTGTTGGGAATATGCCCTAGAGGAAATCATGTATGATGATATTTCCCATTGTATTCATAAAGATATTAAGTATTCCTTGTATAACATCTGATGTGTATCATTGAATATGTGATTCGGTTGTGGAACTATACATTCATGTTGTTTGTACTAAATATCCTTGGTCATTGAGGTTGTGTTGGACACACAACTTAGACCAATGTGAAAGTTGGATTGATGACTCGGTTCCACTTGTCATGGACATGGAGATGGAGATGCTATTCCAACTTACACAGATTCGTCTAAAGAGTTTAGCGAGTCGGATTGACCCAAATTGAGGTACAACGAACAAGTTGTCATTTGTATATCTCAATCAATGTAATCCTTAGACCTGAGGTTATTTCATAGTCCGAGTTGAGGATCACCGACTTAGATTCTGTCAAACGTTGATCCGTAACTGGGCAGTTATGAAGGCAGAGTTTGGGTCGACTGAGAATCAAGCTGAGTGATGTGAATAACCAAGATGGGATTTTTCCCCTCCATTTGGAGAGATATTCTCTGGGCCCTCTCGTGAGATATGATTCGGAAAGCATGTCCATGCACGACTCGGTTAAGTGTTAAACGAGGCGATCGACTAAGAGTTAGTCGGGTGAATCACTTATTTCGGATCAAGAAGAGAATCGGACTATTTAAGGGATGACAAATATTCGCCTATAGTCTGACAAGGTATATCGTGAGGCAAACGGGACTCGGACGTAAGTCGCATTGGAAAGGAAATTCGTCATGACTCTTTGGTACTTGGGAGTCGGCACGTTCTGCTGGGAGCCGCTACCGACTGATCGATTGAGAGTCAGACTCCAATCGTGTCCAAGTAGCCATGAGCCTGCGGGGTCACACACTTAAGAGCGGGAGCGGATCTGAACCGGTAATCTGGTTGGGTTGGACCTAAGCCGGATTAGGATTGAGTTAGTGAGTTGGACTCACGGTGACTAGTGTTATATGGGCTTTAGTGAATGGACCGCTGTAAGGTTCCCAACCTTTAATAAGGTAGAGATCCCTGTGTTTACAATGCTAGTCCCTGGATCAATAGCTAGCATCCACAGTTAAGATGTAATATCAAGAAACATAGGTCATAATACAACTTTATAACCAGGAATAACATAATTTATTACATCTTACATAGCTCATTTGGCTATCTCATTACATTGCAGCAGAATATAACAATAGCATGGGGTCCTCCATATTCAAAGTGCCACAGGCAGACATGTTGGTTGTAGACTTGTAATCCTAATCATTAAACTTCACTAATATCAAACAAACCTGCAACATAACAAGTTACAGCCACAAGGGTCAATAAATTTGAATTGTATTGGCAAGTGATACTATGGTAGTATAGTGGAGTCTATCATCTATATGCATTTGGCTAAGTGGATCTTAGGCTTGCTTTGCTCAAAATAGATTTTCCTTATCATTTGAAAACACTAAGTTTTTGCTTGACAAAAATCACCCAAGGCATCTCCCAATAGAAATTGGTGATCCTTCAACCCTTGTTCAACCACAAGTTTTTAAGTTAGAAATTGGGATGAGGAGATTCTTGATAGCTTCCATGTCTTGATGCTCAAATTGTCCTTTGCCAGGGACATGGCTAAGTACTTAGATTTTTCACTCTGCACAGGTGGTGCACTTTCCCCACAAGACTTGGTTTCACCAAGACAAGATCTTTCAGAAGCTTTCCCTTAGAACAGAATGGACGCGCTCCAATCTATCAAACCCCTACCACCAACTGTCCATTTGGCTAAGTTATTGCAACCTATATGATCCAGGCAGAGCCCATAATGCCAAGTGGCTGCACTTGAAGCTTCTCAACATTTGACATCTTAAATCTCTTGGTTCCTAGGTGGCCATCCACAAGTGAGATACACAAGGTAAGCCATAGAAATGGGCCTTGTGTAACCACTCAACACAAACCATTCCTTCCATTCCACCCAGGTGATTCATTCACTTAGTTGTTTTATTAGACAAAACACAAGTCCTTGACTTAGAAACATTCCATAGCATGAATATATTCCACCCTTGTTTTCTTCTAGCTAAGCTAAGCATGATAGTAGTAGGAATCTTAAATTAGGAAATTTCTACTAAGGTTTCATCTACTAGGTTTTCTCATGGCATAGTTTATACTTAGCAAAAATTCCATGCAAGTCCTACTTAGAAATATCACTAATGCATAGTGAAAATAATGGGACAAAAGTATGGAGCATCACTTGCCTTTTTGGTAGATAGTATAAGTTCACTCCTTGATCTTGCAATACTCACACTGTTCAAATTACTACAATTCAATCAAGCAAGCAATATTTCAGTCTACCATTCAAGCAAAACATCACATAAAATAATAGAATCAAAGTAATGCATGCAAGCATGCAAAAGATGGTTTTATTTGGATAAGTGATTTGTAATAGGTTATATACATTTGAGAACACCTAATGATCATTTTATAAAGTGGCAAAACCATTTGCAAAAGATTTTACTTCATAAACAATTTTTAAACCAAGTCATTATTTTATGTGGTGGAGAAATGCTTTTAACAAGGCAACATTCTATAGGTTTCACAAAATATGTTTTCAAACCATAAAACTTAGTGTTTGAGGTTAGAGAGTTTAAATCAAAACATTTCCCAAAAGGTTTCTTTCCAAAATTATTTTAAACAATAATCAACATTTTTTCATTGGCTAGAAATGTTTTAAATCAAAGATTCATTCTTTTGCTTCACCAAATACATTTTTGAAACCACCAATTGATTCCTAGGGTCAGTAGGTTCAAAACAAACCATTTGCCAAAGGTTTCATCTCAAAAATCATTTTAGAACAATTTTTTATACTCTAAACATGCATACACAAGTTTCTACAAAAACAATCAAATTAACAGAAGAATTTTACTAAACAAAGTGCATGGTCAGAAAGTACTTGTCTTTCTGATTCCATTGATATAAAATTTGCAAAATTTGGACGTGTGGTTTGAAAGTTTTGGATTTTACAAAATTGAACATCTAATAGAAAAGTTTCTGTTTTTAAAACAGATCCCAAGCCACGTGTCTAGTTCCTATTTGCCCATACCGTTTCGTGCGGATCGACAGATGCGAGCCGTTGGATTTAAGTGGGATTACACGGCTCAGAAGCAAGCGTACCCCTTCGGTTAAAATTCTATCGTGGCCACTGGATCGTAATCGCGCGGCGTACAGCGTGCCTGCCAGAGATGGGCGGCGCTGGTGGCGGCAGGTGGCGGTGCTGGCTCTGCCTACAGCGTTGCGGTGATTACAGGAAGCAAGGGAGGAAGGGGAAGGGCTCACCAGGTTCGTGTGGTGCTGCAGATGCTCGTCGTGCTCGCGAGAAGGTAAGGGGCGCACGGGGTTGATCGGAATCGCTGCCGTCGGGTGCTGGTTCTTGCTGCCGTCGGGTGCGCACGGTCGTGGTCGAAGACGAGCGCCTGGGATGCAAGCAAGTGAGGAAAATTATCAGGAGGATGCGCACGGTCTCGGGGGTTGTAGAGGTACTCAACAGAACACGAGGGGCGCACTAGTTTGGCGTCAGTAGCTCGTCGGAGAGGTAGCACACGGCGGCGATGTTCAGTCGAGGAGGTTGCCCATGTTCTGGGTCAAGCGCGGGCAAGCTGAGGATGCAGAGAGAAGCGCAGGGGGTGGGAAGTTTGTTCGGGTGGTTGAGGAGGCGAGGGGCGACGCGGAGCTGCCGGAATTTCTCGCGGAGCTCGCCGGAGACAGTGAGGGTGCAGGGGAAATTGGGGACTATCGTGGGAATGACCACGACAGACGCTGCAATCGGCAGCGAGTAGTAGAACAAAGGGCAAGGGCGGCCAGCCATCTGCGGTGCGAGATGAGGGCGGAGACAGAGGGGTTTACCCAGGTTTGGCCCCCCGGAGGGTAAAGGCCTACTCCTGCTAGATTGTATTATGATGAAGGTACAATGGGGCGAGCTCGACGGCTAGGCGGCGAGTCGCTTGGGTGGATGGTGGAACGTACCCTCTACACGCCCTGCAGGGAGGTTTATATAGATTCACCCCCCTAGGGTTTACATATCTCAACCGAATCAGTTAAGGTTTCGGTACTTGTTTAACCTAATCCGACTGGGCCTAACTAGTCTCCTGGGCCTTCAGCTTCCAGTCGCTTGGATCCACGCCAGGTCTTGATCGAGTCGCCGTCCTGCAGGCCCACTCGCCAGTTCCTGGGCCAGTCAGAAATGTCCTGCTGGGTATACCCCGGTAGGCATATCCCCATCAGTAGTCCCCGAGGCCGTCGTCGATTGGGCGCAGGTAGTTGCTGGCAGTCGGAGCATAAGGGTCTAATGCGGACACCCAGTCGAATCGGTGGCGGGCTCCTGAATAAAGGAAAAAACTAGTCATTCTGGTCGCAGCTCGGCGAACGGGTCGGCAAAATTTTTAGTCACTGTTGTAGTGGTCGGGTCGGCGAGCCGAGTGGCTGAACTTGGACCGTCAAACGCAGTCAAAACTAGCCGTTGGGGTAATCCAACGGTAACTTTTGGCGTAATCATCGCGTAGTAACGGCTTCCTGATTTGGCGGGTAACAACCGCTACATAAAGGGAATGGTAGGCGATCGGAGAGCCATCTCCTTGTCATTTCCTCCGATTGCGCGCACCTCCGTTTTCCTCCGCATCGCGATTTCAGCCGATCCAAAATCCTCCGACCTCCACGAACCCTTCCGCCAATGGCCCCCTCCACCGAACCATGCGGCAGGTCCAAGTGTACGAGAGCGTTACTGGCGTCTTTCGAGGAGGCCAGGATCCTGCGCGCCGGCAGGTGGCGCCCCCCGCGGCCGGAGACGTAACTCCGGACCCGCACGAGGGAGAATTCTTCTGCTTCACCAGCCACCTGGAACGGGGGCTGGGATTCCCCACATCTCTCTTCTTCCGGCGCTTCTGCGCCTTCTACGGGATCCAGCCATCGGACCTGGGCCCGCACAACATCGAGCAGCTCGCCATTTTCGTGGCGTTCTGTGAGTGCTACCTGGGCTGCAGGCCCTACTTCCCCCCGTGGCAAGATCTGTTCTACGGGAGGATCAGTCGCGAAGAAACAGGCGGTCCAATGCTTGCCGCGGGTGGCTTGACGTTTCAATTGAAGTCGAAGGCCTCCTTTTTCGATCTGATGCTACCTGCCAAGGCGGCAAGCCAATGGAAGAAGTCTTGGTTTTACGTTACCGAGGCGACTCTAGACGGCGAGGTGGCGATCCCAAGATACTCCGCCGACTGACCCGAACCGCGCCGACTCCAAGTCGGCAAGCTTCCAAGAGACCAGCGGATGGTCGTGGACGAGATGCTTCAGACAATCCGCGGCCTGAAGAAGAAGGGTCTTCAGACCATCAATTTGTACAACTGCTGGCTCGGGCGGCAACTCGTTCCCCTGGCCCGCCGTGACCATTATATGTATGAGTACACGGGCCGAGAGGACCCGACGAAATCCTGCCTCGCCGAGTGGAAACTCGAGGACTACATCCCGGCGTTGAAGAAGATCACGCAGGCAGTGTACCTGGACGCGAAGGCTGGGGTCGCCCCCTATACCGCGAAGCATCCGGACCCAACGGTAATTCATTTTCTATCATTCGCAGTCGCAGTTGATGCTGTCGCGGTTATACTGATACTGTCTCATGTCTATTGCAGTTATTTCAAGTGGTGGAAGGGTGGCTTCCGCCCGCGGACAACGAGAATTCGAGCTCGTCTGTCCAGGACGGGGGCGAATCGCCTCCTGCCAAGGGCGACATTGAGAGCGACAGGAGCGATGATGACGACGTGTCTGAAGAGGAAGTCGTCCCACTGGTTCGCAAAACTCGAGGGCAGCGTCAGCGCGAACTCGAGGTGAGTAGAATCCTTGAACGTCATGATGATGACGATGACGAGCTTCCCGAGCTCACCTCGCGTCGTGAGGCCACTCCGTCGAAAAAGAAGAAGAAGGAGGTGAAGGCCCCTCCGAAGAGGAAGACAAAGCCAGCGAGACGGGAATCTCTGCCTCATTCGACGAGTAGTTCCAACGCCACCAGCCTGGCCAGGGATGAAGTGCCATGGACGACAGCAGCACCGGACGTCACCGCCGTCCTGAATGAGGTGCCTCTGGCCTCGATTCCCCCGCCATTCGCCCCAGTCTCTGGGTCGGGGGTCTCTCCAGCCGCGGCAACTTCGCCTCCCAGGAGAGCTCCTGCCGAAAACATTGTGGAGGCTCCTGTCGCGGCCTCATTAACAAAGAGTCCGTCTGTGTCTTGGGCGCATGATGTCCTGGAGATGGGCCTCAGTCGGAAGCTGGACCCCGAACTGGAGAAGCCAGCTAGCATATGCACGGGGCTGCGGTTCATACCAGTCGCCAAGTGAGTTTTATTCACCTGCTTTACTTTTCGTCATACTCGAACCACTTTGCTCATGTAATCAATTTGCAGGACTGGGGTTAAAAACATAGTCCACCCGTCCGTGGCCAAAGTGCCGCTGGTCGTCGCCGAGGAGGACCCCTCTCGGAAGAGGAAGGCTGATGAGGTCGCTGCCCCCACAGACGGTGCCAACAAGGCCAAGAGCGATGATGTCGTCACGGTGCCTGACGACACGATGATTGCTCCGAGTGATCCTGCGGCGGGGGCGGCCTTGACGATCAAGGAGGGTTCTTCGTCGCCTGGGACGGCCGAGCCAGCCTCTTTTGGTGCCGGCGCATCCATCGCGACCTTCCCCCGATTCGTGGCCAGGGCGGCTACGGCGAGCGGTACCACGCCATCGAGCCGCGTGCCTGAGGTCGCCGAAACGGAGGTCGAACAACGTCGCGGGCAAACTCCGGCTCTTCTCGCATCCATGGACACGCTACAGCTTCACGGCATGCATGGCGCAGCCATCCAGGTATGTCCAGTCCCCGAGGAACGGGCCACTGAATTGCAGTGGTCAGATTCTTTTTGTGTTTTGCTTTTATGTCTCGCGCCCACTCCTCGAGTGCGCATTCGCTGAATTTCAGCGGGTGGGCGCTTAGGGTTTTTGATCCCCAGTCCCTGAGTGTCCAGTCGCTGAATTTCAGCGGGTGGGTACTTAGGTTTTTGACCTCCAGTCCCCGAGTGCGCTTTCGCTGAATTTCAGCGGGTGGGCACTTAGGATTCTGTTTTTGTTAACTGTTTGACTTTTGTACAGGGTTTGCAGCGTGAATCAGCCGACCGGCTTGCTGCGAAGTGTCGCGCGGAGAAGGAACTCGTCGCCGTCCAAGTGGCGAACAAGGGACTCCAGGCGATTGCCGTGAAGGCAGAGGAGGTTCGCCAGGGCCTTGTCCTGGCGAGTGAGCTGACAGCGGCTCAATCTGTGTTGAGTTTGGCTGAGAAGCGGATCGCCGACCTTGAGCGCAAGCTTAAGGACACGAAGGAGGAGGCGAGCTCGGCGGATGGGCGAGCCATGGCTGTTGTGACGGTCGCCGCTGAGGAGCGTAAGGTCTCTGACGCCCTTGTTGCTGGGCTTCAAGACGACTACTCCTCTCTTCAAAGCTTCATCACGGATCTCGCCCGTCCTTTGATTGGTAAGTGTGCCTGCCTCTGCCTGTAATATTTTCCTTGTGTGATCTTTGATGTACTCAATGCCCCCCTCTGTCGACAGGTCGGATCATTGACAGCGCGGACGAGGCGCAGTCGTTCGACGCGCGGTAGTGTGTGGCCACTCTGGTCGACTCGGCCATGTTGTCTGCGACCTGTATTCGGGCGTACCTGCAGGAGATATCACCCACGGAAGTGATTCCCAACGACCTCGTCAACGTGTGGCGGTACTTGGAGAAGGCGCCATCAGTCGTCGAGTTCATGACGCGGTCGACGTTCCGGCGCGGGGCGGTGACGGCGCTTAGCCTTGGGCTCGCCCACTTCCCGGAAGATTTCGATCTGGACGACGTGACGAGTGGCTACCCATCGTCGACAGGCTCGGTGGAGATCGCCGAGGTGCTGAAGCTGACGGACGGCGCCGCGGTGTACTCCGATCGCGTCTGGGCGATGGGCGACCTCCTTCCTTATCAAGAGACGATCGTTGCGCCTAACGACCCCGAGCCGCAGCACCGGGACTTCAAGATCGAGCAACCCTTCCGTGCGGCGATGGCGGGTGAGCTGACGACGTACCCGTCAAACTCGTACACTCCCTTCATTCGCAACCGCAAGGGTGGCGGCGAGTCGGCGTCGAAGCCTGCGGAATAAAACATTGTGCCCTGGGGCGTTAGTAGCGGTTCTGCCGTTGGGCATACTTTGTACTTTGTGACAATTGTGATATGCTATAATGAGATATCGTCTTATTTTCTGGATTGTCTTGTGTTGGTAATTTGAGGGTTGAACGAGTCCCTGAGCGCGTCCGCCCTTTTTATGGGGTTTATCTCGTTTGTTTATGTGTTTTGTAGTTTTGAACGTTTTGTTATTGAGGTCGACTCGCCCGAGCTTGGAAATCCAGTCGCAAGGCGACTCCCATGAGTGATTTGTACTTCACCGTTTTCCCTTGTGCAAACGAGTTCGGGTAGCCGAGTCCCCGAGCGTGGTACTTGGTTGTTCTAGGCGCGACTCTAGGGTGGGTGAGGATTGGGCGCGTCAGAGTAAGCGCATCACTCCTGCCTGGCCCATAGGGTCAGTCGCATGGCGAGTCCTGGGCATGCTCTCATACTTGGCGTTTTCCCTAGCCGCTCGCGCTGAACTGGTCGTCAGTCCCCGAGCGTGGTACTTGGCCGTTCAAGTCGTTGTGTTAAGGATGCGGAGGATCATGGTCACTGTGAGGAGCGAAGGCAGTTGTCTTGGCTTGTTAAGCCAGTCGAGCTAGGCGACTCCAATGGGGCTCCGGGTAGGCGTTTTTCATGGACGTTACAAGGCCTGGGGTAACCCAGTGCCCTTGTAGCGCACTACTTGGCCGTGCCGATCGCTGTACCAGAGGTTGACTCCTGCAGTTAGCTTGGTGCTGTTACTACGAGTGCGAGTGGCACAAGACACAGAGAGTAGACGCAATTTGCGGTAACTAATATTTTTTATTTCATAGCGACTGGAGGATACATATGTGGAGTTCTAGGAGTAGAACTTCCGTAGGAGGTTTACATTCCATGGTCGCTTGATGTCGAGTTTGCCGTCCCCGCGGACGTCGATGAGGTAGTAGGCGTCGTTGCCGAGTACTCGCCCGATGGCGAATGGTCCCTCCCATGGGGGGAGAGCTTGTGCATGCCCTTCTTGTCCTAGATGAGGCGCAGCACCAGGTCGCCTTCTTGGAAGGTGCGAGTTTTCACCCGCCGGCTATGGTAGCGGCGGAGTCCTTGCTGGTAGATGGCAGTGCGTGAGCGAGCTAGGTCTCATGCCTCGTCGAGTTGATCGACTCCATCCTGTCGTGCGAGTTCGTTCGCAGCCTCCATCTAGTGGACGACCTTTGGCGAATCGTGCTCGAGGTCGGTGGGCATGACTGCCTCGACGCCATACACCATGAAGAAGGGGGTGAACCCTGTCCACCTGTTGACCGAGGTGCGGATACCCCAGATGACGGAGGGTAGCTCCTCGACCCAGCACCGGGCGGTACGGTCGAGTGGTACTTGGAGCCGCGGCTTCAGGCCGTGGAGGATGCTCTGGTTGGCCTGTTCCGCCTGGCCGTTGGACTCCGGGTGGGCGACTGATGCGAGGTCATGTCGGATGTGATGTTCCTCGCAGAACTCGGCCATGGCTCCTTTGGCGAAGTTAGTGCCGTTGTCCGTGATGATGCTGTTTGGGAACCCGTAGCGATATATGAGCTCGCGTAGGAATTTTGTGGCGGTTTTCCCGTCGCATTTCTGGACTGGCTTGGCCTCCACCCACTTGGTGAATTTGTCGACCGCGACCAGGAGGTGGGTGATTCCGGAGGGGGCCTTTTTGAAGGGGCCTACCATGTCCATGCCCCATATGGCGAATGGCCAGGTGATGGGGATAGTCTTGAGCGCTGAGCTCGGCAGGTGTGTCTGGTTGGCGTACTTCTGGCACCCGGCGCACCGCTGGACGATGTCGACGGCGTCGGCGTGTGCGGTGGGCCAGTAAAAGCCGTGTCGCATAGCCTTTGCGACCATAGAGCGGGCTCCGGCGTGGTGGCCGCAGTCGCCGGAGTGGATGTCGTGGAGGATCTTGCGTCCTTTGGCGGGTTGGACGCAGCGCTGGAACACGCCGGTCACGCTGCGCTTGTGGAGCTCGCCGTCGATGATGACGAAGGATTTGCAGTGTCGCGTTATTATCCGGGCGTCTGTTTCGTCTGCCGGCAAGGTGCCTCCCTCCAGGTAGGCCATGTACGCTTAGTCCAGTCTTCTGGCTCGGCGATGAGTGCGACCAAGGCTGCCTCTGGTTGCAGCGGGACTCCGATGTCGATCTCCCTTGGGGTAGAGACAGACGGCTTAGTGATCGTGTCGAGGAATACGCCGACGGGTGGTGCGAGTCTAGCCGACCCGATGCGAGAGAGTGTGTCGGCCTCCTCGTTCTTTCGCCTGTCGATCCACTCGACGGAGTAGCCTGCGAAGTGTCCGCCCAACTTGTCCACTGCTTGGCGGTACGCCGCCATGGTTGGAGAGACGGCGTCGCAGGTGCCAGCGACTTGCCCAGCGACGAGGTCGGAGTCTCCGTAGCAGCGTAGGCAGTTGATATTCATCTCCTTGGCAGCCCGCATGCCGTGGAGTAGTGCCTCGTACTCGGCCATGTTGTTGGTGCAGGGGGTGAAGTCGATGCAGAGGACGTAGCGGAGCTTGTCGCCCTTCGGGGAAGTCAACACGATCCCTTCTTCTGCGCCATCCGCGTTCTTGGAGCCGTCGAAGTGCAGGCTCCAGTAGTGGACATACGGCAGCTTTTCCGGCTGCTGGGCCTCTTCCCAGTCGGCGATGAAGTCCGCGAGAACGTGCGACTTGATCGCTTTCCGTGGCTCATACTTGATGTTGTGGACGCCGATTTCGACGGCCCACTTGGCGACTCGCCCGATCGCCTCACGGTTGCGGATGATGTCCTGCAACGGTGCTGAGGAGACGATCGTGATCGGGTGCTCCTGGAAGTAGTGCGGCAGTCGCCGCTGTGCTCTGAAGACTGCGTACACCAGTTTCTAGTATTGCGGGTACCGCTGGCGTGACTCGGTGAGGACCTCGCTGATGTAGTACACCGGTCGTTGTACAGGACGCTCCTTTCCTTCCTATGGCCGCTCGACGACCATGACGTTGCTGACGATGCGCTCGGAAGCCGCGACGTAGACCAGCATGGGTTCTTTGTCGACGGGGGCGGCGAGTAGCGGTGCTGCGTGTAGCACCTTCTTGAGGTCGCGGAGTGCGTCGTCCGCCTCCTTGTCCCACTGGAAGGTGGGGTTCTTCCGCATCAGGCGGTATAGGGGCATCGCCTTTTCGCCCAATCGGGGGATGAAGCGGCTGAGAGCCGCGACTCGCCCGGCCAGCTTCTGGACGTCGCGCAGGCACTCGGGTTTGCCGAGTCGAGCGATTCTGTCGATCTTGGTGGGGTTCGCCTCGATCCCACGCTTGGAGAAGACGTACCCCAGTAGTTGCCCTGCTGGTACGCCGATGGTGCATTTGCCTGGGTTTAGCTTTATCCTGTATTTCCGCAGGTTGGCGAATGTTTCCGCCAGGTCGGCGAGTAGATCGCCCTGGAGAGTGGACTTCACTACCACATCGTCGATGTAGACATGGATATTGCGGCCAATTTGGCTCGCAAGGCATTCCTGCATACACCGCTGGTAGGTCGCCCCGGCGTTCTTGAGGCCGAAGGTCATGGCGGTGTAGCAGAAGGCTCCGAATGGCGTGATGAACGCTGTCTTTTCCTCATCCTCGACAGCCATTTTGATCTGGTTGTACCCAGAGTAGGCGTCGAGGAAACACAGCGACTCCGAGCCCGCGGTGGAATCGATTATTTGGTCGATCCACGGGAGGACGAATTGCTCCTTCGGGCAGGCGCTGTTTAAGTTTGTGTAGTCGATACACATCCTCCAGGTCCCATTTTTCTTCTCGACCAGGACTGGGTTTGCCAGCCACTTGGAGTATTTTATTGGCCGGATAAAGCCTGCAGCGAGTAGATGCTGCACCTCCTCGGCGACGGCTCGGCGGCGCTCTTCATTGAAGGGCCGTAGCGACTGCTTGACGGGTCCCATTTTGGGGTAGGCGTTGAGTTTGTGCTCAGTGAGTTCCCTAGGGACACCAGGCATGTCAGAGGGCTTCCATGCGAAGATGTCCCTGTTCTCACGAAGGAACTCGATGAGCAAGTCTTCCTATGCTGGGCTCATGCCCTTCCCGACCGTCACCGTTTGGCTGGAGTCGCCTGGGACCAGCTCGACGGTGCAGGTGTGCGTCGTTGCCTCGAAGGCTGAGGTGTTGACGCCCTCCGAGTTGGGCTTCTTGAGTATGGTCGGGTCGTCGTTGTTGACCCCTCTCGCGTACTTGGCAAGCTCGTCGGCGTGGTTGGCCTCTGCCGCAATGACGGCGTCGTCGAGTTCGGCTCCTTTGGCCTCGCACTCGGCGGCCATGTCAGGGTCGCCGTTAATGGTGATGACGCCGCACGGCCCGGGGAGCTTCATCGCGTTGTACGCGTAGTGGGGCGCTGCCATGAACTTGGCGAACGCCTGGCGCCCTAGGACGCAGCGGTAGGGGCTGTCGAAGGGTACCAGCTCGAAGACGATCCGCTCGGTGCGGAAGTTTGCTGGTGTGCCGAAGGTGACTGGCAGCGTGACCTTGCCGATTGGGTACGCCTTCCGACTGGGGACGATGTCGTGGAACGTGGTGTAGGTCGTCTCGACCATCGACTGCGGGAGCCGTAGTCGCCTGAAGGTGTCCAGGTACAGGATGTTGATGGAGTTGCCGCCGTCCATCAATGTCTTGGGGAGCCAGTAGTCTCCCACCTTGGGCTTGACCACCAGGGCAACTCGGCCTGGGTACTCGATGCGTGGCGAGTTGTCCTGGCAGCTCCAGGTGATGGGCTGCTCCGACCAGTTGAGGAACTGGGGAACGTCCACCTGGGCCACCGCGTTGACGGCGACGGCGCGGGCGATGACCTTCTTCTCGCGCTTCGTGTTGAAGCCTGTGAACACTACAAGGAATTTGTCTATATATGACCCTCCATTTTCGTCACAAAATCGTCATAGTACTCTGTTTATGACGATTCTATGACGATTTTGAGATCGTCGAAAGCTGGGCGTCGCAAATGAACTATGACGACGATTTTGGTAAAATCGTCATAACCGTCTATGACGATATTGGATCGTCATAACGTCTATGACGATCCAATATCGTCATGAGACATCTAGCCTGGCCAAGTCAGATCCTACGTGGTCGATCCTAAGTGGCAAAATTGTGACGAAACTAAATTGTCTTAAATCAAAATCAGCCCAGTCCATTTCAGTTTCTTACTTGGGCTGAGCCCAATAATTCTGGCCTTTTCCTCTGCCATTATTCGTTACTGACTGTTATGGGCTCTGGCCATTGTGTTTCATATTTCAGTTTTGGGCATTGGCCTTTTTACTGTCCAATTAGTTCTTAGCTTTTTATGTTTTTTGAAACATTTGTGTCAATATAATTTGGACCAGGGCCTATTTAGAGCCCAATTAATATTTGGTCCAGAACAATTTTCAGCCCTTTTTCATATTTATTCTATGCGAAAATCACAGTACAAAATTTCGTAAGATGATTCCGTTAATCAAATTTCTATTCATCATCACATAACATTTATTTAACTGAAACATGAAAGATATGGAAAATTTCAAACAACAGGCAAGAATAGTCTATTACAGTCATTACATGGTTCTTTCCAAATAGCCAGATGTTTTGACTGTTAGAATACAACTAGCTCTAAAATTATAGGGTCTTCAAGCTTTTATCAAATTTCTTTGGCTGGAATTCCTGGAAAAGAGAGGAAAAGCCATGTTTTTAGAGTCAGGATATAGCAAATAATTGGCAACTATTATGAAACGGTAGAATCATAAAATAGTCAACAATAGTAGAGTAACAACACGGCATGAGATTTGTTGATAAATTCTCCAACGAGTCTGAATACTGTCATGTCATCTTACTAAGTATACTATGATACCAAAATTATTTCCTTAATCTTAAGATGCTTCTTAGCAAATCCTGTTGTTTGTTGCATATTAGTGAAGTAGCTTAGATCTACAAGTTACTGTAACTATCATGTTTATTTATTCTAGTCTTCTATGAAAAAATAGTTTGCTCTTAGACCTATTATTTTACTGATAGTGTCGATAGAAAGAATAATCACATGCAAGAAGCATTCTGGAAACAACCAAATGAGAGGGGGATACCAGAGAATATTCATGAAGAGAACAGGAAACTTACCCAACTCGCATTCCTTCCTCAATATCAGTGGGCAAAACTTTGTCTCCTAAACCTACCACAAACTGCAATCACACCCCAAAATGAACATGAAAATAATTGAAATTTGAACCTCTAGGGATATGTAATTGACATAAGATAGTACTATGCTGAAGCACCTTTGCGATTTGTTTGACGTTGATGACGAATTTGGCATCATCGGTGTTAGTACTAATGATCTTGGTGCATCTACCAACCTTCACAAAAGGATGAAACTTATTATTAGGGGCGACATGAAAGCATAATGGTGTAAAACAACTAGCAGCCAGAAGCTACATATTTCACTACAGAACACGAGAATCCAAGCCAAACATTCTTTTGTCATGTCAAAACACACCATGTGAATCTACTTCATCAACTAATACTCAGATTCATGGAATGAAGCGCATCGGGATATAAAGCTACAGGTGTACATATAATTTCTACACATCATGATATAAAGCTACAAAACTTTAAAACTATAGGCGCAAGTTGCACAAATAAATAACAAGGTGGATGCAAAAAAATTGTGTACTAATAGCAACTATTTTCTAATTACTTTCATAAATTTCTACAAGATGCAAGAAACATCTTTCTACAACAGTAATGGTACTATATATTTGCTAAAAAGGATAAAACACCAAGTAAAACATATAACCTACAGGACACTCCAAAGTAGGTGATCCTACAGGACAAGACACTCCATTTTTCTGTAGTATGTTCATGGTACTTTATATTTGCTAAAAAGGGAGAAAACACCATCAGTTGTTACATCTACTTTGCACTAAAAAGGATTATTAGTAGATAAAAAAGAAGCATAACAGTGACTTTTTTGGTGTCATTTACTTTTAGGGGAAACTAAGATTAGTAACTACAGAAATTACTTGAGATGTGCATACAAGGGTTCAGCATGCAAATTCTACTAGACATTCAGAGAACGGTTCAGCAATCAGCATTCTAATAGCAATCAGCATTCAACCTGAAATGCCCAATTGGTAAATACCTAGTGGTTGGTCTGGCAGGATAAGGGGAGGCAATAAACCTGTTACTTGACCTGAAAACCACTATGCCAGTTTCAGTTAACGATGGTGGCATCTATAGTGGATCTTACCGGATTGTTTGTAGGACAGGAGGGTGACGTAGAGAGGGCAATGGATCATCCTGTTGCTAGACCACGCCTCATCGCCTCTGACCTGCAATCCCGCGGCTGCAAAATATGAGATATTCATGCTCAAAGAACCACTGGCCAGAAACACAACAAAAGTTCTGTAGTTGCAGAACTATAGTCTTCAGAAGATGTCGAGATTGTGGAAGTACCTGGTAGACCTTGTGGAAGCAGAGCCTGAGCTCCTGCATAGAGCCATTCTTGCAGACAAGATGCAGCAGCCTCCCGAAGGCGTGGATGATGGAGGCAACGGTGTGCCCTACCTCGTACCTTCACATACACCGAGCGATGCCCACGTCCTGCTCCTTCACCAGACAAACATGATCTAGGCTAGGGTTTCATGAGGTGGCATGGAGAGGGGGAGGAGGGGGATTCCAGGGAGATGGTCGAAGCCTGGTCACCGGCGAGGAAGGGAAGCATGGCATGAGCGCTCCCTCGATCTAGATGGGTTCGGGCGCAGGGGAGAAATCACGTGAGGGGAGATGGGTCGCAGGTGAGCCGGCGGGGAGGAGGGCGCTGGAGGTCTGGGGTGGCCACCGGTGTGGCGCCCGGGAAGGAGGAGGATCGGATGTTGGGGGAGGCACCGCCGACGAGGGTCACAATATCGACGAGGGGATAGGAGCATCGAGGCTCGGGGTGGGATGGTGCAGATGGTGCAGATCGTGTGGTGCTAGGAGACAAAGGGCAGGCAGCGGCGAGTGGAGAGGCAGCGGCGAGTGGAGAGGTTAAGCTGCGCCGCCGTGGCTCGGGGGTGGGATGGTGGGGATGCGGTGGAGGATTGGATCGGAGAGAGGAGGGTGGGTGGCGGCTGGCGGCGGGGGGCGAGGAGATATGAGTTAGGGTTAATTTGGACACTGGGGTCGAGGAGGGTGGGTGGCGGCTGGCGGCGGGTGGGGATGTGGTGGACACTGGGGAGTAGGTGTGCTTCTTTGGATGAGATGACAAGCGTTGGATTGAAACTGGACGGTCTAGATCATGCCCCTGAGGACGATCCGTGGGAGACGGTTTGCTGTGTTCTGATTGGTCGATTCACAAAACACCTCTTTTTTGCACTTGGAAAATGAATAATCCCTTCAAAATGGTCCAAACAATATAAAACTTTCGCGTGGTGTTTTGTGCAACAACCACCCAAATGAAAGTTGCACGATGCTACCACCCCATTTTTCAGAAATGACCTATCATGTATAAGGTTTCATGGCTTTCGGGCCAAACGACCAATGATATGTCTAGAATCGCGGAATATTTTGTGATAATGTGTCCATATTGTGCACACATATGTATCGTGGGATGGAGAACAATGTTGCAGGAGGAAGTTTTCCTTTTCGACGCACATAAACCTCATTTTCCATTTTCCAAGCGCAAAAAACGGGTCGTTTTTTGAAGCAACCACCAAATGACAGTTTTAGAATGGTACCGCCACATTTTGAAAAACTATTAGACCACCTTACATGGACAATTTCCCAACCGGGGTATCTCAAACCTTTCCGTACACCCCTGGCAAAAAAAGACAAATTCCTGCCGATTCGGCAGGAAGTGGGTCCGGTTTGAACTACGGGTACATGATCCGATGCCCATTATTTTTTGAAAAAATGTGTTTTAGACTCGCAATATGCTATTTCTTTAGAGATCCAATGCAAGTTTAGCGAGGCTCGGCCCTGAGCTAAGAACCTTCATGCCCGCCGTTTTGACCATGGTTTGAAACGGGCATAAAAAAATAAAAAACGGTCCGATCAACGCAAATCCTTCGCGTGGTGTCTTATTATGTGACATAATTGCAAGGAAAAATACCAAACTTGGTAAATTGAGTATGTCTCAAAAAACCCTTCACAAAATGACCTATCATGTTCGAGGTTTCGTGGCTTTCGGGTCAAATGACCAATGTTATGGCTAGAATCAGGGCATAGTTTGTGATAATGTGCCCATATTGTGCACACATATGTATCATGGCATGGAGAACAATGTTGCAGGAGGAAGTTTTCCTTTTCGACGCACGGAAAAACCATTTTCCATTTTCCGAGCGCAAAAAACGGGTCGTTTTTTGAAGCAACCACCAAATGACAGTTTTAGAATGGTACCGCCACATTTTGAAAAACTATTAGACCACCTTAAATGGACAATGTCCCAACCGGGGTATCTCAAACGTTTCCATACACCCCTGGCGAAAAAGACAAATTCCTGCCGATTTGGCAGGAAGTGGGTCCGGTTTGAACTACGGGTACATGATCCGATGCCCATTATTTTTTTAAAAAATGTGTTTTAGACTCGCAATATGCTATTTCTTTAGAGATCCAATGCAAGTTTAGCGAGGCTCGGCCCTGAGCTAAGAACCTTCATGCCCGCCGTTTTGACCATGGTTTGAAACAGGCATAAAAAAATAAAAAACGGTCCGGTCAACGCAAATCCTTCGCGTGGTGTCTTATTATGTGACATAATTGCAAGGAAAAATACCAAACTTGGTAAATTGTGTATGTCTCAAAAAACCCTTCACAAAATGACCTATCATGTTCGAGGTTTCGTGGCTTTCGGGTCAAATGACCAATGTTATGGCTAGAATCAGGGCATAGTTTGTGATAATGTGCCCATATTGTGCACACATATGTATCATGGAATGGAGAACAATGTTGCAGGAGGAAGTTTTCCTTTTCGATGCACGGAAAAACCATTTTCCATTTTCCGAGCGCAAAAAACGGGTCGTTTTTTGAAGCAACCACCAAATGACAGTTTTAGAATGGTACCGCCACATTTTGAAAAACTATTAGACCACCTTTCATGGACAATGTCCCAACCGGGGTATCTCAAACCTTTCCGTACACCCCTGGCGAAAAAGACAAATTCCTGCCGATTCGGCAGGAAGTGGGTCCGGTTTGAACTACGGGTACATGATCCGATGCCCATTATTTTTTGAAAAAATGTGTTTTAGACTCGCAATATGCTATTTCTTTAGAGATCCAATGCAAGTTTAGCGAGGCTCGGCCCTGAGCTAAGAACCTTCATGCCCGCCGTTTTGACCATGGTTTGAAACAGGCATAAAAAAATAAAAAAAGGTCCGATCAACGCAAATCCTTCGCGTGGTGTCTTATTATGTGACATAATTGCAAGGAAAAATACCAAACTTGGTAAATTGAGTATGTCTCAAAAAACCCTTCACAAAATGACCTATCATGTTCGAGGTTTCGTGGCTTTCGGGTAAAATGACCAATGTTATGGCTAGAATCAGGGCATAGTTTGTGATAATGTGCCCATATTGTGCACACATATATGTCATGGGATGGCAAACAATGTTGTAGGAGAAAGTTTTCATTTTCGACGCACGGAAAATCCATTTTCCATTTTCCGAGCGCCCAAAAATGGGGTGTTTTGTGAAGCAACCACCAAACAACAGTTTTAGAATGGTACCACCACATTTTGTAAAAATATTAGACCACCTTACATGGAAAATTTCCCAACCGGGGTATCTCAAACCTTTCCATTCACCCCAGGCAAAAAAGACAAATTCCTACCGAATCGGCAGGAAGTGGGTCCGGTTTAAACTACAGGTACATGATCCGATGCTCATGATATTTGGCAAAAATCATTTTTAGACTCACAATATGCTATTTCTTTAGAGATCCAATGCATTTTGAGACAATGTTTTTCTTTTCGTCGCACAAGAAAAGCATTTTCCATTTCCCGAGTACATAAAACGGGGCATATTGTGAAGCAACCACCAAATGAAATCCACCATTTTAAAATAAATAAATATTCATAATTAACACCCTAAGAGGATCTACTGATTCTTATAAAAATTTAAAGCCAAAAATCAATTATTTTGGATTTTTATTGAAAAAGATACAAAAGAATTAACAAAATAGGAAAAAGAAAAAAAACTTTCTGAATAGACCAACACATCGGCCTAGGACTAAAACCGGACCACCAACTAAAAGAAAATGCGAGCCCAACAAACCACAAGCCCATCAGTCGTATAAGGAAAAGATAAAAAAATAGGTGGAGAAAAACAGGAGGCCTCGTGTCTCCTTGGCCCAGGCCCAACAAAGAAAACGTTGTTTAAAAAGGGCGAGCTCCATTCCTTGACACAAACTGACTAGTGGCCTGGTGGTTAACCACCATCGGACCTAGCGGGGCGTTGCGGGTTCGAACCCCCGTTCCACCCCTTTTTGCTCTATTAATTGACAATGCTCAACTGAACATGGCCATATTCATAAATTTTTAGCGTGGGATGAAAGCACAAATGCCATCGTGGCTCAGTGGTTCTAGTCCTCCTTAGTGGGATAGAGAAATTGGTTGCGGGTTCAAACCCCGCACCTCCTTTTTTTTCTGCTTAATTGGCAACGCTCTAAAGCAGACACGTGGATTGTCACATAGCCAAAAATTGACACATAAAAATGACACGTAGGCGTAAATGATGAGGTGGCAGACAACTCATGTCAAGTTATGCTAATTTGGACAATATGACGATTTAAAACCGTCATAGTGAGCTACAAGTAACACCATAGGCTGCTTCCATCAAATTATGACGATTTCATCTAAAGTAACTATGACGATTTTTAGCAAAATCGTCGTAATTTTCTAGGGTATAGGCCCTCTTGAACTGCTTACGACCATATCATGCAAAATCGTCATAACTCTATGACGATTTTGTTCACGGTCACTATTAGAAGGTCATAGAATAACACATTCCTTGTAGTGGAAGGTGTGAAGCAAGCCGGCCACAGTGCCGAATTTTCCGCCGTTTGGCAGGTTGTTGTCGGGGTCCTCCCGCGCTCGCCGTGCCTTCTCGATCTCCTTGAGAGAGTGGCAGTCGGCGGTCGTGTGCGTGGCGGGCTTCCCTTCCCTGCTGTGAAACGCACAAGGTTGGTTAAGGACGGGCGCGGGGTCGAACCTTGGTTTTGCCTTGTAGTTGCCGCCGTCGCGGCGTTGCCCTCCGTCGCAGCGGAATCTCTTGGGCTCGCGTTGCACGTGCCCAGCGTTGGCGACGAAGTCGACTCGCCCGTCACTGCGGCGCTTGTCGGTGAGGCGAGTGTTGTTGTAGCATAGGCTGGGTCGCTTCCCGTTGTCGTTGCCGCTCGTGCGGCGTTGGCCTCCCGACTCGTCGTCGGTTTCCTGGTTTGGGTCTTCCTCCGCGTATCTTTTGGCGATCTCAAGGAGGTCCGGTATGTTGTCGAGTGTGCGGGAATGTCGTTTGAGCTTGGCGACCAAGGGCTCGTAGCGGCACGAGGTTTTGAAGCAGTGGATCGCGGTGTCCGGGTGGATGCCGACCGCGTTGTACCACAGTTCTTGCCACCGTTGGACCCAGCCGCGGGTCGACTCGCGGGGTCCCTGGATGCATCGTTCCAGGTCCTCGAAGTGCCTGACGAAGGCGTCGCGCATCTCTTCCCAGGAGTCGATGCTGTCCGGGGGAAGAGTGTTGATCCACTGCCTACACGTTCCCTCCATCATCAGGGGGAGGTAACGGGCGGCTAGCAGGTCGGTGTGGCCAGCGATCCCATCGCCATGAGGTAGGTGTCCAGCCACACGGAGGGGTCGTACGAAGGGTCATACTTCTCTATTTCCTTCGGCGCTTTGAAGTTCGTCGGGTACTTTTCGCCTCGGATCATCGGTCCGAAGCATCGGGGCCCGAGCCGGCTTAGCGACCCCATTGGCTCGTCGTCGCGGCGATTGGTTAGGGTGTGTCGCAGGTCTTCGGGCTGACATGCGCGCCATCTTTGGTTGTTGATGATGTGGGTGCGGGCGTCGACGGGCTGACCGTTGGCGGCGACGAAGTTGGTCGCTGGCCTGGGGTCATTGGTGGAGAGTGCCGCGTTCGCGGGTCGGTGTTGGAGCTGCAGTGGTTCGGGTGGCGGGCAATTAAGGGTGTTTGCCACCAATGGACGGCCACCTGAGGCCACTCTTCTGCCAGAAGAGGGCGAGTACATCCGACCCTGCGAGTCGGCGCCTGCGAGCAAGGCTCTGACGTATCGGATCTGTAGGGCGCTGTCACCGGTGGCCGTGATGTTGTCGGCCGCTGCTCAGCCCGCCACGAGGTTGTCCATCGGGGTGGAGAACAGTGGTAGGCCATTCGCTTCTCGCTCCCGCGAAGAGACCATGATCTGCGGCTTGTCCCTGGAGGGTGTGCGGTTGGGTGGAGGTGGGGCGCCGTTCGTCGTCGACCCTGGTGGGGGCCGGGCGCTTCCTTCGGGTGGCGCGTTCTCGCAGATCGCGCGCTCGGCCACGCGGGCCGGGTCGTTCTCGTCGTCGAAGTTCAGGGCACGCCCCTGGATGGTGGGGTTTAGGCGCGACCTGATTCGCTGCTGGTGGTAACGTGACAGCTCCTGCACCGTCACCTGCTCGAGGCGAAATTTTTCGCGCTCGGCTTACTCCTTGCGAACTGCCTCCGCCAGCTTCAGGCAGAGTTCCTCGACCTCCGTTGCTGTGGCATTAGGAGGGATTGGGGTGGAGAAGGGATCCTCCGGCGGATCGGTGCCAGTCGCCATGTTGGTCGCGGCATGGCGACCGGTCCCGTCACGGAGATCGGCAGAGTTTTGTGATCTGGAGTCGAAGTCAAAGATCACAAGGATGGAGGGATCCTCAAAGTCTCCAATGTTGGAGACCTGGGTGATGGAGCCCGCGGTCGAAGCCGCGATGATGGATCCGGCGAGTGACGCCGGGGTCACCGAATCGGCGTCGTCGTTGAGGGCTGCGTCTTCCGCGGCCGCGGTGGTTTCGGCCACATCGCTGTGGGCCGAGTTGTACTCGGAGGCGAGGCGATGGATCGTGCGGACCTGGCTCTCGGAGAGCCGGTCGCGTGGCGGCGACTCGCGGATGCGAGCCGAGTCCTCCGAGACGATGACGTCGGTGAGGCCGACGAAGAGGCTGATCGTGCGGACTGGCAAGATCATGCTGTGTGTGACGGGTCGCGCCGCCGGGACGTAGCTGCTCGGCAAGATCTGGAGCATCTCGCCGATTGCTATCATGCGGCCGGTGGTGACCGTCTCATTGTTGGGCAGATTGGATCTCGCCGCAGAACACCGGCCAGACCGGCCAGGCCCCACGGTGGGCGCCACTGTCGTGGGAATGACCACGGCAGACGCTGCAATCTGCAGCGAGTAGTAGAACGAAGGGCAAGGGCGGCTAGCCATCTGCGGTCCGAGATGAGGGCGGAGACACAGGGGTTTACCCAGGTTCGGCCCCCCGGAGGGTAAAGACCTACTCCTGCTAGATTGTATTATGATGAAGGTACAATGGGGCGAGCTCGACGGCTAGGCGGCGAGTCGCTTGGGTGGATGGTGGAACGTACCCTCTACACGCCCTGCAGGGAGGTTTATATAGATTCACCCCGCCTAGGGTTTACATATCTCAACCGAATCAGTTAAGGTTTCGGTACTTGTTTAACCTAATCCGACTGGGCCTAACTAGTATCCTGGGCCTTCAGCTTCCAGTCGCTTGGATCCACGCCAGGTCTTGATCCAGTCCCGTCCTGCAGGCCCACTCGCTAGTTCCTGGGCCAGTCGGAAACGTCCTGCTGGGTACACCCCGGTAGGCATATCCCCATCAGGGACAGCCTGGGGGCTCCGGTGGTGTGGCGTCTTGGGGGAAATGGAGAGGGAAGGGAGGCGATTAAGAGGGCAAGGTCGCGGGGCTGCTTACTGGTGTGATGAACGCGAATTAAGCCAGGCTTTAATCACTTGCAACGGCCGGCGAGGTGAGGGGCGAGGTCAGCGGGGTGAGGAAGATGATGATGTGGCGGTGGGGTCCATTGTCAGCGTGAGGGAGAGAGGGGGAGTGGGTCCAGGCAGTCGGTGACGCTGAGGGTAAAATCTCTGGTGCGAAGCGTTTTTCTGCGGGAGAGAAGGAGTGGGCTGGTGGGCTTAGTTGGGCCTGCTGACTGGGTCGAGTCTTTATTCAGATTGTTTTTCTTTTTCCTTTTTTTAATATTCTGTTTTGATTTTATTTAATCAATTCAATCATCCATTTGAATTCAAATTTCAACCAAAATTTGTGTAGGTTTAAATACTGATTAGTAACACATTCTGAAATTAAATTTAGAATAAACCTTTTATTCTTTTAGTGTCTTTTTAATTATTTAAAGTAGGTCGTTGTTTTAATTCAAATAAGATCAAATATAATTTTAATCCTTATTTAAATTTCATTTTTCCACAAAACCATATCAGTAAGTTTTATTCAGTTATTAGGGTGTCAAAATATTCACCTAGAACTATTTGGAAAATATTTATTAATCATTTTTAATTTGGTACTTGTCCTTTATTCTCATGAAATTAAATATAGTTTTAATTCCATAAATTTTATTTGGAAGTTTTCTTTGATCTTATTTAGGTCAATTGATTCACTTTTATTCCACTTGGGTAAATTCCAACATACTATTTTCTCATTAATTAAATAATTATTCTTATTAGAGATTTTTCTTTATTAAAAATAGGGATAGAATGGTTAATGCCATTTTATTTATTTTCGAAAATTCTTTATCCTTATGAATTAAATAATTATTTTTATTTTGGATTTGGATTAAATTCATTCCATTTGCTTATGGTTTTGGCCAAGATTTAATTTGGTCTTTAAATATTCTTTATTTATCTTATAAAATCCATATCTTTTTATTTATATATCCAAACTTGGTGACTCCAATTTGTAAAATCTTATTTGATATTTATTTATCATTTTAAATATCTTTAGGATTATTTGCTCACCATTTTGTATGGATTTTAGATAAGTGCTTTATTAGCTTTGGAAATTTAATTTCCTCATCTTATTAAATTCATAAGATTTTATCTATGGCTCCAAATCAAGTGAAACCAATTCATATGGTTTTATAATATTTCTATTTTTCATTCTTGATCATTTTGAAATGTTTGTTGGAAAAATTTTATATGGATCAAATCCATAGGTTTAGAGATAGCTTGGAAATGTTTTCTTCCATTAGAGTTTTAGGGTTTGGATTTATTTTCCAAGTGTTTAAATCTCCAGATGCATTTTATGAGGAATGCATTTCTTTTGATTTGGATTTTGTTTAATTCAAACTTTCATTAAAGTTTGTTCAAGATGGGATTTTTAAGTTTCCATTTAGAAACAAAGTTTCTTTTCACCCTGATTTTCAACAATAATTTATTTTGTTTATTTATTTTTCACATTACAAGATTTGGAAAATCTTGGGATGTGACAGCCGCGCGAGCAGATCCCATGTTCACTCCCTATATATAGTGGAGCACTGTAACCCAGAAAGGTTAATCGTTGTTCGGTTAGGTCATTCCTTGTGTTGGAAACCCTAGCTCCACAGTAGTCCTACCATTGTTACAAACCTAGTAGTTCGCCGCCAGTGCTCCTCCTTGTACGTGTGGATACCAGCAGAGGTGCTGTACGATCAGCACCAGGACAATCGAATTGCAAAGGACTACACTGCATCAACTGACGCGCTTGATCAGTAATCCGCAACTACACGTCTAGTGGTAAACCTCGTGGCCTTCTACCTCAGCTGGATCTTGGGTTCACCACGTTAGAGGATTTTTTTTGTTTTATCTCCGCGTGGCCCAACATATATAATTGCAATTAATGAATTGAATGAGATGAGATAGAAATTACAGAAATAGTACTTACACACAATAAAGGCTGATGGCAGCTTTGTCGAGTTCCTTTTGATTGAATAGAAAATGCAAGTCTTGAATGTTGAAGGCGATCTCGTCATCTCCAAACAAGAAAATCTCATCTCTTATATGTGCCGTGATCCATACTTCCTTTCTTGTCTTGCAGAAATCAAGGTACCACTTGTGTAATATTCGCATCTTTGTTGGTAGATTCTTGAGCTCCTCTTTCTTGACGAGATTCTTCCCATACTTCCATGGTTGTATGGGGTTGACATCGCCTTTGGGCAAGTTGTCTCCCATGATGTTCAAGTATGCAATGTCCGGCATCATGTCTGGCATCGTCATTCAGAACAGATAGACTGCCAGGACCTTTTAGAAAGATTACTTCTAGGTCCTTGACCATACCAAATACCTCCTCACTTGTACGAAGGACAGGCTTCCTCCGGGGTTCTGTCAGACGTTTGAAATGCTTGCCTTTCTTTCTTACGGGATGCAGGTTCGGAAGAAATCGACGATACCCTAGGTACACAACCTTCTTACCTTTATCCAAATATACACTTTCAGTCTCATCTAAACAGTGTGTCTTCCTTGTTACTAAGAGCAGTCCAATCATTGATGGTTACGAAAAGCAACGCTCGTAGGTCAAATGGCTCCCCTTTATGCTCATCCCACATATGTACACCTGGTTTGGCCCACAGCTGTAAAAGTTCTTCAACTAATGGCCTTAGGTACACATCAATGTCGTTGCCGGGTTGCCTCGGGCCTTGGATGAGCACTGGCATCATAATGAGCTTCCTCTTCATGCACAACCAAGGAGGAAGGTTATAGATACATAGAGTCACAGACCAGGTGCTGTGACTGCAGTTCTGCTCACCAAAAGGATTCATGCCATCTGTACTTAGACCAAACCTTAAGTTCCTTGCGTCACGTGCGAAGTCCGGGTACTCTCGCTCGACTTTTCTCCACTGTGACCCATCAGCGGGGTGTCTCAACATCGCGTTTTTCTTACGGTCTTTCATGTGCCATCACAACAACTTGGCATGCTCTTTATTTCTGAAGAGACATTTTAACCGTGGTATTATAGGAGCATACCACATAACCTTGGCAGGAACCTTCTTCCTAGGGGCCTCGCCCTCAACATCGCCAGGATCGTCTCGTCTGATCTTATACCGCAGTGCAGTGCATACCGGGCATGCATCCAAATTCTCGTACTTCTCACCGCAGTAGAGGATGCAGTCATTAATGCAGACATGTACATTTTGCACGTCTAATCCTAGAGGGCAGACAACCTTCTTTGCTTGGTATGTACTGTCAGGAAACTCATTATTTCTTGGAAGCAGATTCTTCATTTTTACCAACAACTTTGAAAACGCGCTGTCAGTCACACCGTTCTCTGCCTTCCATTGCAGCAAATCCAGTGTGGTACCTAGCTTTCTGTGGACATCTTCGCAAGTTGGATACAACAATGTTTTGTGATCCTTTAACATCTGCTCCATCTTGTCCTTCTCCTTTTTAGTTTCACATTCTTCCTTTGCATCAGTAATGGCCCGACCAAGATCGTCATCAGCGGGCCCATCTGCTGCCTCTTGATCTTCATTATCTACCCCCGTTGCAGTATCATCGTATTAAGGATACATATTATGATAGTTGTCATCATCCTCTTCTTCTTCGTTGTCTTCCATCATAACCCCTTTTTCTTCGTGCTTGGTCCAACAATTATAGCTGGGCATGAAACCGGATTGAAGCAGGTGGGCGTGAATGGTTCTGGTATTTGAGTAGTCTTTCTTGTTCTGACAGTGAACACACAGACAACACATAAAACCATTGTGACCACGGTTTGCATTAGCCACAACGATGAAATTTTGGAGGCCCATAATGTACTCAGAAGTGCGTCGGTCACTGTACATCCATTGCCGGTTCATCTGCATTAATATATAGTATATAAAAAAAATTAATAGGGAGATGGCCATTTATATAGTACATCAATGACACATGAAAGGATAAAGTTGCCGACCTCGACCGAGAAGGAAAGAGCAACGAGAAAACTTATTTCGAGCTCTCGGGCATTTCACCGAACACCTCTTGTGCATAGGAAAAAAACACAAACTAGCACACCTCTCACCCTCTTGCTATGCTCCAAAATGAGAGAGTGAAAAAATGAGAGAGAGGGGTGTGTACTGCGGTGGTTATATAGGCGCACCCCCTTTAACACCGGTTCAAGACACAAACCGGTGTTAAAGGGGGGCTGCTCGGGCCACTGGTGCAGGGCCTTTAACACCGGTTCGTGGCTCGAACCGGTGTTAAAGGGGGGCTCCTTTTTGGTTTCTAGACCACGATGGTATGGGCACCCCCTTTAACACTGATTCGTAGGAGAACCGGTTTTAAAGCCCATTTCCGACCTCAACCAAAGGCCTCGTTTCCACTAGTGATAGGAGGCTGGTCTAAAAAAATCATCGAGTCATGAGAAACTGTTGCACATGTGTTCGCTAATTTGACGATCATACCCAACCCTCGTCACCGGCACCACCGCGCGCCCCTCACCTTCAAAGCCCCACGTCCAAACTCTCAGCCAATACCCTCCACTTCTTCCCTCACTTGTGTTGGACCCCTAGGTGAGTACCAACGGAGGCTAATTTTAGAGTTCATCTTTAGGATTTTCACGAATTAGGCTGCCGCTGACTTCCTCGTTCTATTCATGCTTGTAGGCGTCCCTCGATTGTTTGATCGGCACCAATACCGCCAACGCCACGGGAGCACCGCCACTGCGCGCCCCTGCCCTTCGTAGTCTACCTCGGTGAACACGGTCAGGTTGTCGCTGCCCACTCCGGTGTAACCTAACACGTGGATTCTTTTTCTCCATGGCACAGTCCGCGAGAACGCGGCCACTCGACTTGCAGTCAGGATCAGAGTTGCCGACCACTGCCCTCCTCGCTGCGGGATCAGACAGAACTACATCGGGGTGAGTCATGTTCATTTGAGTGTGGGCTGCCTTTGTCCTCTATATTCATCCTTTGAATTGAAACATGCACTATCTCTTAGTGGTCGTAAATCAAAAGGCTGAGGCAATTTTGAATATTTTTTATGATTGATGTGCTCTGGTGTTGTGTTTTCACTATACTATATGTTGGTTGTACTCCAACTCAAATATGCTAGCAGGGTTTCATCATGACATAGATATACAGCTTTGTTTGAACCCACGTATGTATCTATCAAGTTTGTATATCATTCCATTTGCTTCTTGCTCCAATTTAACCAAACATTCTCAATTTAACTCAGAGCACAAGAAACCCACAAACCTCAACCAACATAAAAATATTCAAAAGGTTTAGTACATGTTCTTTCTAATTTATCCTGAAGTATATCCAAGTGAGTGTAAGTGAACTGATATTTAATCGAGAGACTGAGGTAGCCAATTATAGAGAGCTAGGGGTCTGTCATAATTGCTTGTGTGATGTCTTGTGCTCCTTGCCACTACTTTTGCTAGCTAAAACTATCCTCATTATTTTGAGGCATATATGCAAAAACTTAGCTAAAACTATGCTCGTTGTCGCTGACGTAGTCCCACATGTCAAAGTGTTGCACCAGCCCGAAGACGATGCGCTCGCCGGTAGCGATGAAGTTTCCCGTCTGGACCATGCCTCCAGCTAGCACTGTTGCTGGCCCCATGGTGGGGGACAACTGTTCTGGTGGTGGCATGGAAGATGCCATGGGTAGGCTAAAGTTGGGGCCAATGTGCACTAGTGGGATCTAGGGAGGGATGATGTAGTGGTTTCTACACATGAAGAACACTCGCACGATCTTAACTTTGATCAAAAATGGCTATACTTTCTCCTTGAGCTGTATCAGAGAGATGTAGGGGTTCATAGCATGGAAAACAAGAAAATTCTATCGCATGAACACACACAAGCCAAGATCTATCTTCTAGATTGTAGCAACGAGTCGATAGAGAACTAACACTCGAAGATCCGAAGCGGTTAATGAGAGCAGATTCTCGTGGGTGATGTAGTTGTTCATTTGCCGATCTCAAGATCGCGTAGGCGATCGTTCCGGCAGCGCTCCCGCAGTCGGTCAGACGTACGGTACTCAATGAAGTCCTTCCTCTCCCTTGTTCCAGCAGGCAGCCAGGTTGTAGCTCTCTCCTCATGATTCCGGCAGCACGACGACATGATGTCGGAAGTAGAGGGGAGATCCCGCAGGGCTTCGCCTAAGCCGGAGCGAGTATGGTGGATTAGGACAGGGCCTCGGTGATCTAGGTTTTAGATGCCGAGGGAAGAGGGCAGTCGGCGGCTAGGGTTTAGGCTAGATGGCAGCGGCGGTTTAGAGGGGATCTAGGGCGCCGATGGCTTGGGGGGGCAGCGGCGGCCTAGGGATTGGGTCTTGGGCACCTAGGGCAAGGGGGATACCTTGGGGTGCACCCCCACCCCTCCTTATATAGGTGGGGGCGTCCAAGGGTGTTCCCAACCCAGGTGGAAACCCTCCCTAACTCAGAAACCCTCCCTAACTCGGAAACCATGTTGGGATTTGACTTTTTCAAACAGCCTTTTTGACTTTCAGATTAGAGTTTGATTTCTCACTTCCAAGTGTCCAGCCAAGTGACCTAGAACATGATGCAACCATTCCACTTTGGCAAGACACATCCATGTACCATTCCCCTTCCGGATCGGTGAACCTTCTAGACCCTTCTAGAACATTCCGATGAAAACACCGGAATCATTCCCGAACTCGGAAATTGGACTTTTCCTTATATGAATCCTATTCTTCCGACCATTCTGGATCTCCTCGTGATATCCCAGATCCCATCCAAGACTCCAAAAAACATTTGGTGTCTTTACTCACATTCCATATCTACTAAACAACATTGAATCCTTAAGTGTGTCTCCCTACGGTTCGTGAATTATGCAGAGATGATCGAGACTCTTCTCCGATCAATAACCAATAGAGGAATCTGGAAATTCATATGGCTCCCACATATTTCTACGATTACTTTGCGATCGAATGAACCATTTACATACGAAACCAATTTCCCTTTGTCTCGCGATATTTTACTTATCCAAGGTCTGATCGTCGGTATCTCTGCATACCTAGTTCAACCTCGTTACCGATAAGTATTCTTTTCTCTTTCCCGTGATATGTGATCCCTTGTGATCCAGTCACATGCTTGCAAGATAATTGGATGACATTCCACTGAGAGGGCCCAGAATATATCTATCCGTCATATGGATGGACAAATCCCACTCTTGATCCATGTGCCTCAACGCATAATTTCCGAACACTCAATGCCACCTTTATAGCCACCCAGTTACAATGTGGTGTTTGATGTCATCAAAGCATTCTTCCAGTGATGGTGATTAGCATGATTTCATGGTCGAAGGAATTAGGTTACTATGGATCAAAAATCTTATAGCAAGTGAACTATTTGAATGACTTAATCTTATGCTACACTTAACTATAGGAGTATGTCCATCACATCATTCTACTAATGATATGACCTTATTGTTAATAACATCTCAATGTTCATGATTAGGAAACCATGATCATATATTAACCAATAAGCTAGTTTAACAAGAGGCTTTACTAGGGACTCTTTTATGTTTACAAACCACACAAGTATTAATGTTTCCGGTTAATACAATTATAGCATGGTATGTAAACATTTATCATAAGTACGAAGATATGATAATAACCACTTTATTATTTCCTCTTGGGCATATCTCCAACAGTCTCCCACTTGCACTAGAGACAATGATCTAGTTTCAAAATTTTGTGTATTCAAAACCTATGGTTTTCCGGTGTTGTATTTACACGATTGCTAGTGGTCAACCGATCTTCGGAACTGACACTTACAGGTCCGTGTGAAATTGCATGTCTTTGCATCTCTACGCATCACTCATTCTCTAATGAGATGGCATTGTATAAATTTGGTCCTTTGGTGAGACCTTTAGTTCCTTGGGGTTAAAACATGTTGATAATATTGTCGTACAATATATCTTCATAGTACTAGCCCACTGTGAACCACACCTAGTTTGATAATCAAACTACTTGACACAAATACCCTCTTTATCTATTACAATAACAATCATATACTTAGCCTTTTGTTGTAGTATCCATCACAATGTATTAAATTTGGAACTCATCCAAATCCATCATGGAATCTACTTTCCATTACATTGTGCCACTCATAGTTTAAATTGAGATAAACTTAATTTGTACTTCGTGACAAAACTAGTATCATTGTAACTCTGTACAATGAACTATCTATGTCACCTCTACAAAAACAACATATTCTTAGTTCTTTCAAAAGATCATATGAATATCTTTACTATCATCCAATAATCATCTTATGAATCATTCTGGTATATGCTCATAACATTTAGAGTATAGGACATATCTGGATGTGTACATATCACAGTATGATTGGAAAAATACTCTTTGTGATTTCATTCATCAAGTATAAAAATACTTGAATCTTTGTTTCACTTATCAAGTGTCGATACACTTGAATTTCGATTTAATCCTTTCTGTGTGGCAAGAACCTTTCTTGTCATTTCCATATTGAACTCCTTCAATATCTCATCTATGTACATTTGGCACAACCATATTAGCATCTCAATCTATCTATATAGATATTGATGCCGAATATTTGTGTCATGGTGGTGACACGGCAGATTCCATGGGTAGGCTAAAGTATGGAGGCAATGGATGCTAGTGGGATCTAGGGAGGGAAGATATAGTGTCCAAAGACTAGAACTTAGATCTTTATTTCTCCTTAATCGAGTTACAAGTTCTCCTTGAGCTGTATCAGAGAGAGGAGGAAGAAGACAACTACGTGAGTCCTTCAGTGTCCAATGAATCGATGCCTGCTCCAAGAGCCCGTGCCCCTCCTTATAAAGGGGTCCCTCGGTTCCTCCTAGGGCTGACGTGGCAAGCATATTCTTGGAATATGCTTGTCCCAAAGTGGTAATTCGGCGGACTCCTTTCCGTGTCCCCCTTCTATCGGCGACAAAGACCCAGAGACCCCCACATGTGAGCCTCGAGCTTCCCCACTGTCACCTCCGTGGTGCTTGTCTACCCCTCTGCGGCTCTGCTCTTTGTCCTTAGTCCTTGGCCTTGTGTAGATCCCTCCTAGCCAGTAGCTAGGCTTTGACTCTAGGATCCTTCTCCTTCCCCTGCAAGTTTCCCGTTGCTCGGCCTCATCTCGCATAACTCGGCTCGGCCTTCACCTGCATACGAACTGATCAATCTTATTCGGCCGACTTATCTCACACGTTGGCCGAGTAAGGTGTTAATCAGTCGATTCTTGCCAAGCCATGGCTCATTCGACCGAGCCTTGCATGACTTGGCCGACTTAGCTTATAATTCAGCCTATGGTAAGAAAGGTTCCTTCCTTCTTTCCGCTATCTTGACCCTACCTGGGGTCATCCCCCCAATATTAGTCCCCAAAGCTGGTGCGGTCCTGCCGGAAACTTCGGTCAGGCCACATCAGTTTCCAGACATTCATTCCTTCTCATTTCTTATCCAGGTATTTCTTAGCCAACGCTCTTTTTCAGCTATCCTCCTTCTCTTTATTCTCTCATAACGAGGTCTGAACTGTGTTCCGAGTTATTCTCTTTTTTTCCGGGGTATCTACTTGGCTTCTTGAGTAAGCCTCGTCCTATGTGTACCAATCATCACTGTTCCCTAGTTTTTTGTTCTGCTATAGTGTTTGCTGACATGCTACAGTGATTACTGTGCCCATCGCGTCAGTGTAGTGACCCTTCGATAAACGCAACGGTTAGATGGCCTGATCTCCTCTCGCACCATGTGGCCCTCGATGTGGCTCCACTCTCCGTCCGCGATTAGGCGATACACGCGATTATGTCGTTACCGCAGCACAATCACGATCCCACTACTTCTCACCATATGTGGTTATAAGGAGGGGAGTGGGGGTGGGCCAATTCACTTTTCCCCTCCCCACTCCCTTCATCTTCCTCCCAGCGCTGCTGCTACCGTTCGCGCTCGAGTAACTGCGCCACCGCAGTACCTCCTCAACAGTCACGCCGCAGCTTTCCAGCTCTCGCGAACTTGCAGTCGCGCCCTCGCTTTCGCGTTTTCGCTGGTGTGCCTCTCTGCTGCGTTGCCACTGGGGTTCTGCCCTAAGTGTTCTTTTCGCTTTCTTCGATTTCCCGTGGCGGTTCTTTCTCTGCTCCGCCGCCGCGTACGTTGCCGTCGCGATGGGGCCCTGCACTTCTAGGCCTCATCCTGTCGCCAGTTATTCTTCTGTTGATTCCTCTGACGAGCCCATGTCTATCTCCGCCAGCGGCGCTCTTCTAGGGAAGAATATCTTATGGTGGGTACAAAATGGGGTTCCTGGCAAGGCTCCACGGTTACTCGCCGGGAGGTTGAGTGGCTGATCAAGACTCGCTGAATCCCTGCCGAGGTAAGTTGTCGCTTACCCGGCAAAGAATCATCCCCCGTACTTGATGAGGGTGAGTTCGTAGTTTTCATGTCCCGTTTTGCTCGTGTATTCGGCCTCCGTCTTAGTTATTTCGCTAGGAGCTTCTTAGATTACTTCGGACTTCAGCCGCATCACCTGCCGGCTAATGCCGTAGCCTCTCTGTCGGCCTTTATCTCGGCTTCAGAGGGGTACTTCGGCCTTTGGTCTTCTATAGATGTATGGTCTAAATTCTTTCAAATCCGAGCTAACATGGTGTCGGATAAATCTCTCCATCCCTCTGAGAAATATCTTCCCCAATGCGGGGCCGCCTCCATTACACCTCAGAAAAACTCCGTGTTCCCCGTGTTACAGGCCTTGAGTCTTGTAAGAAGTGGCATAGATCAATTTTGTATGTCAAAAATACCAGAGCAGAAGATAAGAGTCGGCTCCCTGCTTTCTCCATCGGTCCTCCTTCAAAGAAGAACTGGCTCTATAATCCGAGGAAAACCCATGCTCTTGCCGAGGCATTCGAGCTCCGGCTTAAGGAGTTGATTCGTGCTGGGCTCCGGGGTGAAGATTTGATGACTGCATTTGTTAGCAGCCAAATCTGCCCCTTCCAGCTTCGCTCCCACAAGATCTGCTACACGAGCGGTCCTTTGGATCCTAACCAGTTTCTACAGTTGAGTTTGATGACTACCAGATTTATAAACGTGTCCGAGCTATATTCAAAACTGAGATGCCCGAGGAATGGACGTGGGGAATGAAGCCATATTCTCGCGAGAATCCTCCTCCTCAAGTAAATTAGACATAGGTGGTTTCATCCGAGTTATTCTTCCATTATTCTTTCGCTAACTCTCGTCCGCTTTTCTCGGAGAGGTTTGCGGAGCAGACCACAGAAGACGCTGAGGTTTTGGCTCTTCCTTGGACCGCTGAACACAATACCCTGGACAATGGAGAACCTGATCCGAAGGAGTTCATTCCTAAGCCGGAAGTTGCTCCTGTTCGCACCCGGAGCAAGGCCTCGGCCCGTGCTGATGAAGGTGATTCAGACGACGTCCAAATTCTTGAGGTAGTTGCCGCGGTGCCTATCTCTTACGCATTTTCGGCTCCTTGTTTCCCAGCTAACTAGGCTGGTCAGGTGCACGAGGTCAATCCTCTCACTACCGAAGTCCCTGTTGCTTCTAAGAAGCACACTGCCTCGACGGATCCTTCCGATGCTGCTCCTAAGAAGAGTACCAAGAAATCTTCTCACCACATTCTGAGGCGTAATACTATGCCTGGAGTTACTAGGTAACTTTCACTTTATATTCTCATTTGTATTTCTTGTTTCTCTCTTTCTATCTCCGAATTAACTTCTACTTCCTGGCAGAGCTCCACTTTCCGCAAAGCCAAGCGGTCCGAGTATGACATCTCATACTACTCGGCCGCCTTCACCCTCTCCTCCGGAGGATGTTCGGGTTCCCAGTCCTCCTCGTGATGATTCTCCTCCCGTGCCGACTAACACATCTCCTCGACGAGATGAGCCCATTGCTCCCACCGTCGTCTCCGAAGTTACCCCAATGCCAGATCACCCGGCCGACTCTGCTGTCCCCCTCAAGACTCCCAAGGTTTCCCCCAAATGATCCTTCGACTACCGCAGTTCCAGCTCCTGCTCCAACTTCCACCGAGGTTACCACTAACTCGCCCCCTTTGGATACTGTTGTTCCTCCTGCTGCCAAGGACGTGGCCCCTAGTTTAGAGGTCGCTGCTCCTGCCGAAGTTCCCGCCAAGAGCAAGAAAGTTGTTGCCGCTAAACCCTTGCCATCTCAGAAATGCCCAACAAGCTCTTCTCAGCCCAACATCGCTGATATACTTCGTAAGGGGGCTTATACCGTTAAGCCTGGTGCTGCCCTTCCTGCCGACACACAACTTATTCTTCATAAGAGTCCGGTGGCAGTGGCAGTTACGCAACAGGCCCGAGGTAAAGTGCTGACACACACCAATAGCGGGAATAGCCTCAGCTCGTTGGTGGAGTATGCCAATAACTGGAATGCCGCCGATCAACTTGAAGGTAATTAGAGTATCCAACTATTCCAGCTTTCTGACATCAGCAGTCGCTTGCGTATGGCTGCTAAGATTGTCCTTGAAAGTGATAAGATGAACGAGGTAAGCGTCTCAATTTATACTTCGTCTATTAACCATATGATACTATATACACACTAGTCCTCGAATCTTGCAACCGGATGATTTGTTATTCGTTTGGAAGCTTTTACTTGTTTCAAATATAATTACTTACCGAGTCAAAAAATCGTGATTCGGATCTACTGTATCTTTGAATATCCAGCCATCTAGATTCGAGTCAATGTTTTACTTGATTCGAATCTGTTTTACTTTCGAATATCCAGCCATCTAGATTTGAGTCAATGTTTTACTTGATTCGGATCTATTTTAATTTCGAATATCCAACCATCTAGATTCGAGTCAAGTTTTACTTGATTTAGATCTGTTTTAATTTCGAATATCCAGCCATCTAGATTCGAGTCAAGTTTTACTTGATTCGGATCTATTTTACTTTCGAATATCCAGCCATCTATATTCAATTCAAGTTTTACTTGATTCAGATCTATTTTACTTTCGAATATCCAGCCACCTAGATCCGAGTCAAGTTTTACTTGACTCGGATCTGTTTTACTTTGTGTAACTTGTTGTTATTTCCAGGTTGCTCATGATCGGCGGACGGCCGAATTTCAAAGGTTGCTCTTTGCGCACAAGAAACTTCAAGATAAATTTGAGCAAATGGTCCCTGTTGAGAAGAAAAATGGCAAACTACTTGGTTCTTTAGTGTGTTTTATCCTTGTAAAATTTTTCGTTTTTGTACCAATTTCCATCGTGCTGTTGTGCAGTTAATGTCAACAATCTGAATACCCGTCTTACCAATAAGGTTGGTGCTCTTGAAGGTTAGTTACCCCTTTTGCCTTTTAGCTTATCGACTTTTGTTTGAGGTAAATCTTGGGTATCTTATGACCTCCCGCCTTTGGTTGTCACATCCCAAGATTTTCCAAATCTTGTAATGTGAAAAATAAATGAATAAAATAAAACTTTGTTGAATTTCAGGGTGAGGAGAAACTTTTGAATCCAATTGGAAACCTTCAAACAAATTTGGATTAAATAAAACCTAAAGGGATTTAAAAAGATAAACTTTTTTTAAAAACAGAAAAATAAAAATATTTGGAATTACTATTTTGAATCTTTAATAAAAAGATTTGGTTTCCAAAAGAAAAGGTAGATTTATAATTAAGGATTATTTTATAAGACAAAATAAAACTTGGCCAAGCCTTTGAAATAAAATATTTCTATTTGATAAAAATAGTAAAGGCTTTTTTTTAAATAAATTAATAAGGATTTAATATCCAAGTTTTATAAATAAAAGTTTTACTATCTTAGTTAACCAACAAAACTTATTTATTTAATTCAAATAAGTTTTCCAAGTATTTTATATTTTCAAATAAAACCTACTGATTTGGTTTTGGAAATAATTAGATTTCAAATGGAGGTTTTTAAACAAAACAAAATCTATTTGATTATTAAACAAGGTATTTTATTTAATTGATAATGGACCCTAAAATAAAAATATTATTTTAAGACTTTGGTTCATGGTGTTAAACAGACCCAAATTCAATTACTTTGCTTGGTGAATGTTTGATTTAGTTTATTGAATGATTTGTTGTTTGAATTTCAAAACAGAAAATAGATTTGGAAAAAGAAAAACATTCAGGAAGAAAAAAGATAGAAACAGGCAGCAGCCCAACAGGCCCAACAGCGAGCCCACTCCCACTCTCCCTCGGCGAAACGTTTTCCACCTGTTAACTGAGCCGCAGAGCAACTGACTGGTGGCCCCTTCTTCCCTCTCTCACTCCACTGACGAAACGGCCCCACTCCCGAGCCTTCTTCCTCACCCGCCGCGACCTCTTCTCCCCAAACTTCGCTGCCGTTCTCTATCAATCAATCCCCGAGTAAATTCGCTTAATTGCTGCAGTGATTCCGCTCAACAATCTCGCCTTCTTAAACGCCTGCATATCCTCTTCCTTTCCCCTCACGCGCCTCCCTCTCTCTGCCCCCAGGCTGCCCTGAATCGAGCTCGCCCTCTCACTGCTCCGACCACCATCCCTCCTCAATTCCGGCCAAGCCTCGCCACCCCTTGGCTTCTGCAAGCACACGAGAACATTCCCCAAACTCTGACGCTTCTGCCTGTACCCTCCGTTCAACCGCGGGCGCCCCCAAACGTCGTCTTCGACAAGCTCTAAGCGCCACCGCGTCTGTCTTCCACTCCGGCGAACTCCACAGGTAAACTCCGTTCGCCCCAGCACTCCTCGATGATGCTCCCATACTCGCCTCGCTCTAGTGCATCTAACCATGCTCTTATCCTGCCTTAGGGCGATCTGCAACGTCGACCCCGACCACGAACAGAACCACCCGACGCCGTTCCTCACTCCGGCGAGGAATTGCTGCAGTCCCTGAGCGCCCCTCGACCAACCGACCACGCCCCGAGCATCACCACGTCCTTGCGATCACGGTGAGAATTCCCGCTCCGTTTTTTGCTTCCTAGAACCGCCGCTATCCCATCGCCTGACCGTCGGTGCCGTCTGCCGCCGCGCAGCGCCGCCAGTTCTTGGTTGAGTGCTGCGGACCATAGGATCTAGATCGAACGAACAAGATAGACCACTTAACAACGAAGGGGTACGCGTTCTGAACCGTGCGATCTAGTTATATCCAACGCATCGCATCAGCCGATCCACCCGAACCGGTACCAGCGAATAAGAAAGCGACGCGTGTTACCAGTTCTGTTTAAAAACAAAGTTTGAATCAGATTTATTTGCAAACTTGAAACCTTTGTAACTTTTGATCCACACGTCCAAAAATTACAAACTTTATATCGTTGGAATCAGTGGAACAAGCCCTAGCCAACCATGCAATTTGTTTAGTAAATAGTATCTGTTAGATTGTTTGTTTTTGCAGAAACTTTTTGAATGCTTGTTTAGATTAGAAAAATCATTCCAAAATGTTTTTAGGGTTCAAACCTTTGCAAATTGGTTTGTTGTGAACTTACTGACCCTAGGAACCAACCCATGGTTTTGAAAATGGATTTAGTGAAGTTTAGGAATAAAAACTTGATTTAGCCATTTCTAGCCAAATAAAAATATTGATTTTGTTATGAAAATGGTTTTTGAGTAAAAACCTTGGGAAAATGATTTAGATCAAACCTACTGACCCTAAACACCAAAGTTTTGAGAAACAACAACTTATTTGGTGAACAACAAAAAGTTGTTGCTTTGATAAAAATATTTTCCACCACATAAAATAATGATTCGATTTAAAAATAGTTTATGGACAAAACTCTTTTGCAAATGACTTCGCCACTTTGGAAAATGACCACTTTGAACCCTACAAAGTTTAGAAGCCTAGTGGAGACCATCTTTGCAAATAAAACTATTCCTTGCATGCTTACATGCATGACTTAGATTCCATTGTTTTATGTGTGTGAATTGTTTGATTGATTATTGGTTTGGAATGCTAGTTGATATTGTGTTTGCTTGATTGATTGTAGTGAAGTTAGAAAAGTGTGATACTAGCAAGATCAAGGAGTGAACCAGCATTCCCTACCAAAAGGCAAGTGACACTATCATCTAAAGTCCTACTATTTTCATTATACTTAGTGGATTTTGAAACATGCATGAAAAGAATTTCTATACTTATGCTATGCTAAACCCTAATAGGATACCCTATACATTCCTTAGTGAAAACAATGTAGTTTATACATGCTTAGCCATGCTATATTTTGAAAAGGGATACATGTTGAGATTTTATGAAGTTGAGAAAAGGACTTGTGTTTTTACATAATAAAACAAGGAGTCAATGAACCACCTAGGTGGACAAGGACTTTGAGTTTTGG
This sequence comes from Avena sativa, assembly GCA_916181665.1. NCBI lineage: Eukaryota > Viridiplantae > Streptophyta > Magnoliopsida > Poales > Poaceae > Avena > Avena sativa. Next base: position 454,651,655 of record OV702283.1, read on the forward strand.
AGAAGGTGGCAACAAAAGGAACCATGTCTATGGCAATCACTTTGTGTTGTGCTCCAAAGGAAAACCACCCAGGAAACTTAGAGATTGAACATGTTTCTCCAATTGTGGCTTTCGTGTGCAACCACATGCTATTTATGGCTCTGGCTTAGTCAACTACATTGGGAAGACCCATGCATTGTCTTCAGGTTACTGGACATGAGGACCTGGAATCCTACATGGGTACCGAAGACAAGCTAGCAATGGTGTATGGGAGGACCCTCTGGAAAGACTTTGTCACATTCTCAATCTGCCGATACTCCATCTTGGTGAGCACCAATCCAGTGGCCACTGGTGGCAAAAAGATGAGATTATGACATGTGGGTACAGTGTACTACTTCTGCAGAAGATAATAAAAATCTAAGTACTTAGCCGTGTCCCCGGTTATGGACAATACTGAGCAACTAAAGTTTGAAGCTATGGGAAATCTCGACATTCTAATTTCTAAAAGAAAACTTTTAAAGACTTGATGCACTTGGGGGTACCAAGGAGCTCAAGGGATTTTGATAAAACTTGATGCACTTGGGGGTACCAAGGAGCTCAAGGGATTTTGATAAAACTTGATGCGCTTGGGGGTACCAAGGAGCTCAAGAGATTTTTAACAAGGACTTGAATACTTGGGGATACCAAGGAGTTCAAAGGATTTTGATAAAGAGATTTGACAAAAGATCAAAACCATTTTGAAAAAGATAGGATAAAATATTGCATTCTGCAAATGATCCTTAAACCCTACTTAGCCAAATATGCATGTAATGATAGGATCCACATATAATCTACATAGTAGTGAAACTTGCCAATACAATTCAAATGTATTGACCCTTGTGGCTGTAACTTGTAATGTTGCAGGTTTGATTGAATTTAGTGAAGATTGATTAATTAGGATTACAAAGTCTACAACGAACATGTCTGCCTGTGGCACTTTGAAGATGAAGGACCCCATGACTATAGTTATTCCGCTGCAATGTAATGTAATAGCCAAATGAGCTATGTAAGATGTAATAAAATTATGTTATTCCTGGTTATAAAGTTATATTATGACCTTTGTTTCTTGATATTACATCTTAACTGTGGATGCTAGCTATTGATCCAGGGACTAGCATTGTAAACACAGGGGACTCTACCTTATTTAAAGGTTGGGACCCTTACAGATGGTATCAGAGCATTGTGTTGCCTGTAGGATTTGTAAACCTAGGATTGGACAAAAACCCTTAGAAAATAGGAGATATTCTTGTTCCAAAACTTATTTACAAAACAAACTTGTAAACTCTTTCCTCAACCACTTTGATTTTGATTCTACATCTCATCTGCCTACAACTTGATGGAAAAACCTACCCCATGGCCAAAGACTACACCAAGTGCAAAGGACTTCTTCAACTCTAATGACTTCAACATCTTCAACTCTAATGACTTCAACATCTTCAACTCTAATGACTTCAACATCTTCAGCATGTTCACCAAGGACCTCCAACTTGGATACCACTAAGGACCACAAGTGAGACAAGGAAATCTTGCTCAAGATTTAGAGACTAAGGGAATGCAAAAGTTAGAAGGAGCCCACATCACTTGAAGTTTTGTGACCAAGGAGTTTTCCCAAAGAAACCATGATCCCAAGTAAAAAGAATCAACCAAGGAGGGAAAGATCACCAGTGAACCGTATAGATGGACCACCATATTTTTGTTTAAGTCAAACTCACCAACTTATGTGGTGTAACAAAAATATTTTGTTGCCTAAGTAGATGCTTGAACTTTGTTGTTTGAGTGAAAAGTTGTTTGTGAATTCTTGCACATTGCTTGAGTAAATTGTGATGTGTGTGATTAGAATTGATTCCTTAGAAATATCTTGCCTATTCTAATCTCCATTCAACCCAAACAGATGACTACTCCAAGAGACTCCAAGGTTGATGACACCAACACCAACCAAGAGGACAGCATGAAAGAGCTCATAGCAACCCAGAACTAGTTGAACCAAGTGACAGCTCAATTCATAGCCAACACCAGTGGAGAAGATCCAAATCTGCAAGGATTTTTGGAAACTCAAGCCCAATTGATGCTTAAAGTGACTGAACAAATGATCAATATGGAAGAAAACTATTCCAAAAGAGTTAGTGACAACAAGGATGACAGAAATGTTATTCTAGATGGATCCCCACCTTGCATTATTTGTGGAGACAAGGATCATACTTCCAAGGAGCATGGAGATCAATGCCCCAACTGTGAAGAAAAGAATCCTGTTGGACAATGTCCCACCTCTCAAGCTACTTGCTACCTGTGTGAAGGAAACAACCATGTCCCTATCCAATGCCCCATCTATTCCATTGTTGAACAAAGGAAACAAGGTGGAGTGCAACAAATGATTGCAAACCATCAAGAAGGATCCAAGTCTACCAAGAAGGTTGATGACAAAGGAAAAGGTCCACTTATACCTCCAAACAAAACAACCCAATTCAAAGGACCAAAGAAGAATTATCCAAAGAGCAATAGAAGGCCTAGGAAACATGTAGACATTCCTACCTACCAAATAACATATGAACAACATGAACTGGATGCACTCCTAGCTTTGGAGAAACCCAAAAAGCAAAAGAAGGACAAAAGCCATGTGCAATGTCATAAATGTAAGGAAATGGGACACTATTCCAGTGAATGCCCAGAGAACCAGAAGAATAAGGAGATTGGCCAAGTGATGTGCAACAACTGCAAGGAGCTAGGCCATTATGTAGCAACTTGTCCACAAGAGCCACGTAAAGAACTCAAAGACATCAACTGTTTCAATTGCAAGAACCTAGGACAGCATTATGCAAGCAACTGTCCAGAAAAGATGAAGAACAAGTTGAACAATCCTATGGAGAAACTCAACCTTGGCCCATGAGTCAAGTGTGGAAACAAAGGACCCTGAGCAGATGTTTTCCCAGAGAAGTTTCCCCAGGATCCCAAGAAGGCCAATATGTAATTTTGTTTGAAATTTTTAAGGGTGTTAGTACCCTAGTTGTTTTGAGCCTACTTGTAACCCTAGCCTCTTCCCAAATCTCGGGACGAGATTTATTTTAAGGGTGGTAGCCTGTCACATCCCAAGATTTTCCAAATCTTGTAATGTGAAAAATAAATGAATAAAATAAAACTTTGTTGAATTTCAGGGTGAGGAGAAACTTTTTGAATCCAATTGGAAACCTTCAAACCAATTTGGATTAAATAAAACCTAAAGGGATTTAAAAAGATAAACTTTTTTTAAAAAAAGAAATATAAAAATATTTGGAATTACTATTTTGAATCTTTAATAAAAAGATTTGGTTTCAAAAAAAAAGGTATATTTATAATTAAGGATTATTTTATAAGCCAAAATAAAACTTGGCCAAGCCTTTGAAATAAAATATTTCTATTTGATAAAAATAGTAAAGGTTTTTTAAAATAAATATATAAGGATTTAATATCCAAGTTTTATAAATAAAAGTTTTACTATCTTAGTTAACCAACAAAACTTATTTATTTAATTCAATTAAGTTTTCCAAGTATTTTATATTTTCAAATAAAACCTACTAATTTGGTTTTGGAAATAATTAGATTTCAAATGGAGCTTTTTAAACAAAACAAAATCTATTTGATTATTAAACAAGGTCTTTTATTTAATTGATAATGGACCCTAAAATAAAAATATTATTTTAAGACTTTGGTTCATGTTGTTAAACAGACCCAAATTCAATTACTTTGCTTGGTGAATGTTTGATTTAGTTTGTTGAATGATTTGTTGTTTGAATTTCAAAACAGAAAATAGATTTGGAAAAAGAAAAACATTCAGGAAGAAAAAAGATAGAAACAGGCAGCAGCCCAGCCGGCCAGCCCAACAGGCCCAACAGCGAGCCCACTCCCACTCTCCCTCAGCGAAACGTTTTCCACCTGTTAACTGACCCGCAGAGCAACTGACTGGTGGCCCCTTCTTCCCTCTCTCACTCCACTGACGAAACGGCCCCACTCCCGAGCTTTCTTCCTCACCCGCCGCGACCTCTTCTCCCCAAACTTCGCTGCCGTTCTCTGTCAATCAAACCCCAAGTAAATTCGCTTAATTGCTGCAGTGATTCCGCTCAACAATCTCACCTTCTTAAACGCCTGCATCTCCTCTTCCTTTCCCCTCACGCGCCTCCCTCTCTCTGCCCCCAGGCTGCCCTGAATCAAGCTCGCCCTCTCACTGCTCCGACCACCGTCCCTCCTCAATTCCGGCCAAGCCTCGCCACCCCTTGCCTTACCAAGCACACGAGAACATTCCCCAAACTCTGACGCTTCTGCCTGTACCCTCCGTTCAACCGCGGGCGCCCCCGAACGTCGTCTTCGACAAGCTCTGAGCGCCGCCGCGTCTGTCTTCCACTCCGGCGAACTCCACAGGTAAACTCCATTCGCCCCAGAACTCCTCGATGATGCTCCCATACTCGCCTCGCTCTAGTGCATCTAACCATGCTCTTATCCTGCCTTAGGGCGATCTGCAACGTCGACCCCGACCACGAACAGAACCACCCGACGCCGTTCCTCACTCCGGCGAGGAATTGCTGCAGTCCCTGAGCGCCCCTCGACCAACCGACCATGCCCCGAGCATCACCACGTCCTTGCGATCACGGTGAGAATTCCCGCTCCGTTCTTTGCTTCCTAGAACCGCCGCTATCCCATCGCCTGACCGTCGCCGCCGTCTTCGGACCATAGGATCTAGATCGGACGAACGAGATAGACCACTTAACAGCGAAGGGGTACGCGTTCTGAATCGTGCGATCTAGTTAGATCCAACGCATCGCATCAGCCGATCCACCCGAACCGGTACCAGCGAATAGGAAAGCGACGCGTGTCACCAGTTCTGTTTAAAAACAAAGTTTGAATCAGATTTATTTGCAAACTTGAAACCTTTGTAACTTTTGATCCACACGTCCAAAAATTACAAACTTTATATCGTTGGAATCAGTGGAACAAGCCCTAGCCAACCATGCAATTTTTTTAGTAAATAGTATCTGTTAGATTGTTTGTTTTTGCAGAAACTTTTTGAATGCTTGTTTAGATTAGAAAAATCATTCCAAAATGTTTTTAGGGTTCAAACCTTTGCAAATTGGTTTGTTGTGAACTTACTGACCCTAGGAACCAACCCATGGTTTTGAAAATGGATTTAGTGAAGTTTAGGAATAAAAACTTGATTTAGCCATTTCTAGCCAAATAAAAATATTGATTTTGTTATGAAAATGGTTTTTGAGTAAAAACCTTGGGAAAATGATTTAGATCAAACCTACTGACCCTAAACACCAATGTTTTGAGAAACAAAAACTTATTTTGTGAACAACATAAAGTTGTTGCTTTGATAAAAATATTTTCCACCACATAAAATAATGATTGGATTTAAAAATAGTTTATGGACAAAACTCTTTTGCAAATGACTTTGCCACTTTGGAAAATGACCACTTTGAACCCTACAAAGTTTATAAGCCTAGTGGAGACCATCTTTGCAAATAAAACTATTCCTTGCATGCTTACATGCATGACTTAGATTCCATTGTTTTATGTGTGTGAATTGTTTGATTGATTATTGGTTTGGAATGCTAGTTGATATTGTGTTTGCTTGATTGATTGTAGTGAAGTTAGAAAAGTGTGAGACTAGCAAGATCAAGGAGTGAACCAGCATTCCCTACCAAAAGGCAAGTGACACTATCATCTAAAGTCCTACTATTTTCATTATACTTAGTGGATTTTGAAACATGCATGAAAAGAATTTCTATACTTATGCTATGCTAAACCCTAATAGGATACCCTATACATTCCTTAGTGAAAACAATGTAGTTGATACATGCTTAGCCATGCTATATTTTGAAAAGGGATACATGTTGAGATTTTATGAAGTTGAGAAAAGGACTTGTGTTTTTACATAATAAAACAAGGACTCAATGAACCACCTGGGTGGACAAGGACTTTGAGTTTTTGAGAAGGTGGAAACAAAAGGAACCATGTCTATGGCAATCACTTTGTGTTGTGCTCCAAAGGAAAACCACCCAGGAAACTTAGAGATTGAACATGTTTCTCCAATTGTGGCTTTCGTGTGCAACCACATGCTATTTATGGCTCTGGCTTAGTCAACTACATTGGGATGACCCATGCATTGTCTTCAGGTTACTGGACATGAGGACCTGGAATCCTACATGGGTACTGAAGACAATCTAGCAATGGTGTATGGGAGGACCCTCTGGAAAGACTTCGTCACATTCTCAATCTGCCGGTACTCCATCTTGGTGAGCACCAATCCAGTGGCCACTGGTAGCAAAAAGATGAGATTGTGACATGTGGGTAAAGTGTACTACTTCTGTAGAAGATAATAAAAATCTAAGTACTTAGCCGTGTCCCCGGTTATGGACAATACTGAGCAACTAAAGTTTGAAGTTATGAGAAATCTCGACATTCTAATTTCTAAAAGAAAACTTTTAAAGACTTGATGCACTTGGGGGTACCAAGGAGCTCAAGAGATTTTGATAAAACTTGATGCACTTGGGGGTACCAAGGAGCTCAAGGGATTTTGATAAAACTTGATGCGCTTGGGGGTACCAAGGAGCTCAAGAGATTTTTAACAAGGACTTGAATATTTGGGGATACCAAGGAGTTCAAAGGATTTTGATAAAGAGATTTGACAAAAGATCAAAACCATTTTGAAAAAGATAGGATAAAATATTGCATTCTGCAAATGATCCTTAAACCCTACTTAGCCAAATATGCATGTAATGATAGGATCCACTTATAATCTACATAGTAGTGAAACTTGCCAATACAATTCAAATGTATTGACCCTTGTGGCTGTAACTTGTAATGTTGCAGGTTTGATTGATTTTAGTGAAGATTGATTAATTAGGATTACAAAGTCTACAACCAACACGTCTGCCTGTGGCACTTTGAAGATGAAGGACCCCATGACTATAGTTATTCCGCTGCAATGTAATGTAATAGCCAAATGAGCTATGTAAGATGTAATAAAATTATGTTATTCCTGGTTATAAAGTTATATTATGACCTTTGTTTCTTGATATTACATCTTAACTGTGGATGCTAGCTATTGATCTAGGGACTAGCATTGTAAACACAGGGGACTCTACCTTATTTAAAGGTTGGGACCCTTACATTGGTATAGCCGAGTTACAAACACTTGCAGCATCGCATCAAGAATGCATATCTATGCCTGATATGATGCTGAATTTTTTAGAACAAGATGACGCTCACTTGACACAACTTAAGTAAAAGGATGACGAGATAGCCCAGTTATGCGCCAAGGTCAAGTCTTTTAAACTTTACCAGAAATCTGAGTTAGAGAAGGTTGATCAAGAGTTCTATGAGGAGAAGAACCGACTAAGTTTACAACTTCAGAAGAGCAAGGAACTTCTTGATGCTGCCGAGTTGAAGAATCAGGCGATGACCGAAGAAATCGCTGGTTTTGAAAAGAATAGGGCGAACTAGACCACAGATCTCCAGAAAATGCTACGATATATCCATCGTGAGTTTTTTGTTATTTGCCGAGTTATTATTTCCCCTTTCTTTTCTTGACTTATCTGACTTCCTTTCCTATAGATCATTTTCCAGAAGCTAAACCTGTGAGCTCCAAGGTTGTGATTTCTGCTCGCGAGCCCCGAGGTGTTCCCATTGCACCGGATCAAGAATATTCCATGGAAGATTTCTTGATTGCCATTGATGTTGCTATTGGGCCAATAAAAATTATGGGAAAAGACTTGGTGCGAGCAGCTATTCGAGCCTACCATGTCCTCTGGCCGAATGAGCCGGAGATTGACGAAGTAGAGGTGCTTGTGGCGAGGTTGATGGAATCCCAAACTCAACTAAATCTTTGGAGGGAATCTGCTGGACGGGCTGGAGCTGATATGGCGCTTACAGCTTTTTTGTCCTGGTACGAGGATCTCTCCCTCGATATTCCGATGAACTTGCGCACTGGCTCTCCTTGGATTGAGAATCCTGATTTCGTTGCTCGTCGCCAAGCACGTGCATTCCAGATTATTGAGTATGCTGATGTGCATCACTGGATCGAGGGGCCAAGTTTCCTTCCCAACCCGGCCGAAGATGATGCTGAGGATGAAGATGAATCTGGTGGCGATTCCGGCGATCATGAAGGATCAGATGAAGGTTCCGGTAATACCGATGATTCCAGCGATAGCTCAGGTGGGGATGCCGAGGCTCAATCCTCCTCCAAAGGAACCAAAGCTTCTTGAGCCCAAGGCGGTATCTCCCAGCAGCCAGAGCCTGCCCAAGATGTTACTGCAACCTCCGTTGATGCCGAGGTAACCTCCGCAAAGGCCCAAACAACCTCAGAGCCCCTGTTCCTAAGGATACTCCTTCTAGGGAGGACGAGGTAGTCCCGACTGCGTCTGAGATACCAACGTCAGAAACTCCTGGCGCTACTACTATTCCTCCCACGGGTGATTTGGCCACTGCCGATGTTTAGGTTCAACAACTCTTATTTGTTTAAGTCCCCGGTATGCCGGGTGTATGCTGTCCTAAAATAGTTATTCGCCTTTTGTTACAATGTGAACCGTTTTACTTTTTGCATCGTATGCTATAGTAATGTTGTTACTCTATCTAGTTGAGTTTGTGTGATTCGTATCTTTGTTTTCTCGAATTTTAACTTCGTAAATCCGAATCATTTTTTTCACATGTCTGATTTCCGTTTGGCATCCATCTTGTGTTTTTCATCTATTCTTAGTTGTAAAAATTCTCGGTTTTGCAATTTTCTCTCAAGGACTATGAGTCCTAAGCCCGTATATCTTTTAAACTGATGGACTTGCTACCTTTTCCGAGTTATCTGTCGGTAAAACGATATAAATAGGGTACTTTCCTCGTTATGTCTTGCTGATGTTATCATTCGTGTGACTATGATAGTACGAATTGTTGGTCATTTCCTCTAAGTTATTTCTCCGGATGCCAAAGCAATTTTTTATATCGCATCTGTGATTGATGAAAGATTAGTTGGGGAAATCTTCGAGTCATTGCTTGGGCTCTCGAGGTTCCATCCATAACCAAGTCGACAAACAATACGGGGTAGTCCCCGAGTTACTGCTTGAGTCACCGAATTTTCATATATACAAAAAAATGACAAACAAAGTGAGGAAGTCCCCGAGTTACTGATTGGGTTGCCGAAGTTTCATACATAGTTTAAAAAATGACAAATAACGTGGGGCAGTTTCCGAGGCACTGTTCGGGCTGCCGAAGTTTCATACATAGTTAAAGATGACAAATAACATGGGGCAGTCCCCGAGTTACTGTTGATACATGTCTGATACATCAATTTGGTACATCATATCGCTAGATGCAATACAGCTCTTCTAAGTGTAAAACGGACAAAGTAAGGCCATGTTCCACGGTCTTTTTGATTCATCTCCGAATTTGCTTGCCTTGTTCTTTTTTGGCGTCTGAGCGTCTATCAAGTAGTATGCATCATTGTGTAATTCTTTACTCACGATAAACGGGCCTTCCCATGGGGGTGAGAGCTTATGCATGCCGGCTGTGCGTTGCACTAGCCGAAGAACTAGATCTCCTTCCTTAAAAATTCTTCGACTGACTTTCTTGCTATGATATTTTCTGAGCTCTTGCTGATAAATAGTTGATCTTGAGAGTGCCAATTCTCTTGCTTCTTCTAGCAAGTCCACATCATCTTGACGTGATATTTCGTTTACTTCGGCACTTGTGTATTGTGCCACTCTTGGCGAGTCATGCATTATGTCGGCTAGAAGTACAGCTTCTGCCCCATAGACAAGAAAGAAAGGGGTGTATCCGTCGATCTATTCGGGGTGGTCCTGAGTCTCCACAGCACTGCTGGGAGTTCCTCAATCCAGCATCCTGCCGACCTCTGTAGCGGTTCAATCAGCCGAGGTTTTATCCCTGACAATACCAGTCCATTTGCTCTTTCTACTTGCCCATTCGATGCCGGGTGAGCCACCGAGGCAACATCGAGTCTTATATGCTTCTCTTGGTATAATCTGGCAAAGGCTCCTTCCGTGAAGTTTGTGCCATTATATGTGATGATACTATGTGGGTATCCATATCTTAAGATAATATCTTTGAGGAATTTCACCGCCGTGGGCCCGTCACATTTTCTTATCGGCTTCACTTCTATCCATTTTGTGAATTTGTCCACCATGACAAGAATATGAGTCATTCCGCCGCGAGCTGGTTTAAATGGGCCTACCATATCCAAATACCACACAAAAAATGGCCAAGTGATTGGTATTGTTTTTAACTCGGATGAAGGCAGATGTATCTTGCTGGCATATCTCTGGCAGCCATTACACTTCAATACCAATTCCTTTGCTTCAGCACAGTTGGCCAATAAAATCCATGTCTAAATGCTTTGGCCACTAGGGCTCTGGACGAGGCATGATGCCCACATTCTCCTTGATGTATATCCAAAAGGATTTCCTTCCCTTCTGCTGAGTCAATGCATCGTTGCAGTATATTTGTCACACTTCTCTTATAAAGCTCATTATTTATGATTGTGTAGGATTTTGCTCTGCTCACTATCTGCCTGGCCATAATCTTATCATCCGGCAATATCTCTTCTTTGAGGAATGAGAATATGGGTTGTGCCCATGTTGGCGCGACTTTTTCCGGGAAAATTATGTTGTCAATTTCCATTATTTCCGCTGACATAAGGTCTGTGGGATTTTTCCAATCCATCTGTGGGTCAGCCGAAGTAATCCCCGAGTAATTCGGGTTATGTTCTTTGTCAATTTCCATTGGGACACACCCTACTATCTGCTCTGCCGAGATACGAATTGACTCAGATTATGGAGGCGTAATTGATGGTTTCCTCAGGTGTTCCAGAGCTATGCCAGGGGGAATTGATTGCCTGGTTGATCAGAGCTTTGACAATGTATCGGCAGCATCATTTTCTACCCGAGGTATGTGATGGAATTCACACCCATCAAAATAACCGTTGATTTTCTGCATGTGAAACCTATACAGGGCCATATTCGCATCTAGTGCGTCCCAATTCGCTGACACTTGTTGTACTACAAGGTCTGAATCCCCGTAACACACGATCCGACGTATACCGATCTCTTTTGCCATTTTTCGGCCATGGACGAGTGCTTCATATTCGGCTACATTGTTTGACGAAGCAAAATGTATTTGCAGCACGTATTTCAGCTGATCTTTTTTCGGTGAGGTTAACACTATTCCTGCTCCTAGTCCATTTCTTAACTTGGACCCGTCAAAAAGTCCAATAATTCGGATCTGGCAATGGGGGCTCATACTGTACTTCGACCCAGTCTACAAAAAAGTCGGCCACTTCCTGAGACTTAATTGCATCTCGCCTATCAAACTACGGAGCATAAGGCGATAACTCAATTGCCCATTTTGCTATTTTTCCACTCGCATCTTTGTTGCTTAGTATCTCGGCTATGGGTGCCTCACAAATCAACTTTATTGGGTGCTCTTCGAAATAATGTTTGAGTTTCTTCGCCGACATGTATACTCCGTAAGCCATCTTCTGGTAGTGTGGATAGTTTTGCTTGGAGGCCGATAATACCTCACTTAGGTAATATACCGGCCTTTGTACCGACCTACCATCTTCATTCCGATCCACAACAACTACTGCACTTACCACTCTGTTTGTGGCTGCGACATAGAGTAGCATAGGCTCTTTTGACAATGCGGAAGCCAAGATTGGTGCCGTGGCCAGCATCTTTTTTAACTCATGAAAGGCATTATTGGCCTGAGGAGTCCAGGTGAACTTGTCGGATTTTTTCATTAACTGATACAAAGGTAATGCTTTTTCCCCTAGCCGACTCACGAACGGACTCAGGGGGGCCAGACAACCTGTAAACTTTTGTACATCATTTAGGCACTTCGGCAGTTCCATTCTTTCAACTGCTCGGATCTTAGTCGGATTTGCCTCTATACCTTGGCTGGATACGAGGAAACCGAGTAATTTTCCAGCCGGCACACCAAAGGTACATTTTTCCGGGTTAAGTTTCATTCGGAACCTGAATGTCTGCCGAATATCTTCTAGGAGCGTGTTGCTCTCTTTGGTTTTTATAACCACATTATCAACATATACTTGCACATTTTTCCCAATTTGGTCATGCAGACATTTTTGCATGCATCTTTGGTACGTGGCTCCTACATTACGCAGGCAGAAAGGCATGGTGCGATAGCAATAAGCCCCATACGGGGTGATAAACGCAGTCTTTATTTGATCATCCGGGTTTAATGGTATCTAGTGGAAACCAGAGTACGCGTATACAAATGATAACAGCTCGCAGCCTGCGGTCGAATCAATAACTTGGTCTATCCTAGGTAAAGGAAAAGGATCTTTGGGACACGCCTTGTTAATGTTCGTGTAATCGATGCACATTCGCCATACGACGGCTACATTTGGATCATCCTTTTTCTTCTCTACCAACACCGGATTTGATAGCCAATCCGAATGAAGTACTTCCATGATAAACCCGGCTGCAAGGAGCCGAGCTATCTAATCCCCTATTATCTTTTTCCTGTCTTCGGCGAAGCAGCGGAGAGGTTGCTTCACCGGCCTTGCTCCTGGCCTTATGTGAAAAGAGTGCTCAGCCAACTCCCTCGGTACCCCTTGCAGGTCCTGTGTTGACCACGCAAAGATATCCCGATTCTCACGGAGGAAGTTGGTGAGCTCGCTTTCCTATTTGTCATCTAGGCCAGCACCAATCGTGATGGTGCGCTCTAGGAATTGATCATCGATCTGGATCTTTTTCATCTCCTTAGTCGGCTGGAAAGAAACACTTCCATGTGGGTTGGCCAGCGCCGGCATATTAAGTTGTGCCGACTAAGCCAGAGCCGCCACCTCCTGAATCTTCTTTTCTCTCTTGCAATTACCAAATATTCGGCCAGGTTTGACACGGCTGAAGCACATTCCATTGAATTTCTATAATCTCCAGCTATTGTTATCACCCCCTGAGGTCCTGGAATCTTCATTTTCAAATAACTGATATGACAGCTGCTCATAAATTTAGCCAATGCTGGCCGTCCGAGTAAAGCATGGTAGCAACTTTCCAGATCTACCACTTCGAACTCCATATTCTCAGCTCTACAATTCTGTCTTGTGCCGAATAATATATCTACTCGGATTTTCCCAATGGGCTCAAACGAGAGCCCCAGAACTATCCCATGGATTGTAGTCCTTGTTGGTTGCAGCATATTCGGAGTTATTCCGAGCTTGTGCGTGTGGATACCAGCAGAGGTGTTGTACGATCAGCACCAGGACAATCGAATTGCAAAGGACTGCACTGCATCAACTGACGCCCTTCATCAGTAATCCGCAACTACGCGTCTAGTGGTAAACCTCGTGGCCTTTTACCTCAGCTGGATCTTGGGATCACCACGTTAGAGGAAATTTTTTGTTTTATCTCCACGTGGCCCAACATATATAATTGCAATTAATGAATTGAATGAGATGAGATAGAAATTACAGAAATAGTACTTACACACAATAAAGGCTGATGGCAGCTTTGTCGAGTTCCTTTTGATTGAATAGAAAATGCAAGTCTTGAATGTTAAAGGCGATCTCGTCATCTCCACACAAGAAAATCTCATCTCTTATATGTGCCGTGATCCATTCTTCCTTTCTCGTCTTGCAGAAATCAAGGTACCACTTGTGCAATCTTCGCATCTTTGTTGGTAGATTCTTGAGCTCCTCTTTCTTGACGAGATTCTTCCCATACTTCCATGGTTGTATGGGGTTGACATCGCCTTTGGGCAAGTTGTCTCCCATGATGTTCAAGTATGCAATGTCCGGCATCATGTCCGGCATCGTCATTCAGAACAGATAGACTGCCAGGACCTTTTACAAAGATTACTTCTAGGTCCTTGACCATACCAAATACCTCCTCACTTGTACGGAGGACAGGCTTCCTCCGGGGTTCTGTCAGACGTTTGAAATGCTTGCCTTTCTTTCTTACGGGATGCAGGTTCGGAAGAAATCGACGATACCCTAGGTGCACAACCTTCTTACCTTTATCCAAATATACACTTTCAGTCTCATCTAAACAGTGTGTCTTCCTTGTTACTAAGAGCAGGCCAATCATTGATGGTTACGAAAAGCAACGCTCGTAGGTCAAATGGCTCCCCTTTATGCTCATACCACATATGTACACCTGGTTTGGCCCACAGCTGTAAAAGTTCTTCAACTAATGGCCTTAGGTACACATCAATGTCGTTGTCGGGTTGCCTAGGGCCTTGGATGAGCACTGGCATCATAATGAGCTTCCTCTTCATGCACAACCAAGGAGGAAGGTTATAGATACATAGAGTCACAGACCAGGTGCTGTGACTGCAGTTCTGCTCACCAAAAGGATTCATGCCATCTGTACTTAGACCAAACCTTAAGTTCCTTGCGTCACGTGCGAAGTCCGGGTACTCTCGCTCGACTTTTCTCCACTGTGACCCATCAGCGGGCTGTCTCAACATCGCGTTTTTCTTACGGTATTTCATGTGCCATCACAACAACTTGGCATGCTCTTTATTTCTGAAGAGACGTTTTAACCGTGGTATTATAGGAGCATACCACATAACCTTGGCAGGAACCTTCTTCCTAGGGGCCTCGCCCTCAACATCGCCAGGATCGTCTCGTCTGATCTTATACCGCAGTGCAGTGCATACCGGGCATGCATCCAAATTCTCGTACTTCTCACCGCAGTAGAGGATGCAGTCATTAATGCAGGCATGTACATTTTGCACGACTAATCCTAGAGGGCAGACAACCTTCTTTGCTTGGTATGTACTGTCAGGCAACTCATTATTTCTTGGAAGCAGATTCTTCATTTTTACCAACAACTTTGAAAATGCGCTGTCAGTCACACCGTTCTCTGCCTTCCATTGCATCAAATCCAGTGTGGTACCTAGCTTTCTGTGGACATCTTCGCAAGTTGGGTACAACAATGTTTTGTGATCCTTTAACATCTGCTCCATCTTGTCCTTCTCCTTTTCAGTTTCACATTCTTCCTTTGCATCAGTAATGGCCCGACCAAGATCGTCATCAGCAGGCCCATCTGCTGCCTCTTGATCTTCATTATCTACCCCCGTTGCAGTATCATCGTATTCAGGATACATATTATGATAGTTGTCATCATCCTCTTCTTCTTTGTTGTCTTCCATCAAAACCCCTTTTTCTCCGTGCTTGGTCCAACAATTATAGCTGGGCATGAAACCGGATCGAAGCAGGTGGGCGTGAATGGTTCTGGTATTTGAGTAGTCGTTCTTGTTCTGACAGTGAACACACAGACAACACATAAAACCATTGTGACCACGGTTTGCATTAGCCACAACGATGAAATTTTGGAGGCCCATAATGTACTCAGAATTCCGTCGGTCACTGTACATCCATTGCCGGTTCATCTGCATTAATATATAGTATATAAAAAAATTAATAGGGAGATGGCCATTTATATAGTACATCAATGACACATGAAAGGATAAAGTTGCCGACCTTGACCGAGAAGGAAAGAGCAACGAGAAAACTTATTTCGAGCTCTCGGGCATTTAACCGAACACCTCTTGTGCATAGGAAAAAACACAAACTAGCACACCTCTCACCCTCTTGCTATGCTCCAAAATGAGAGAGTGAAAAAATGAGAGAGAGGGGTGTGGACTGCGGTGGTTATATAGGCGCACCCCCTTTAACACCGGTTCAAGCCACAAACCGGTGTTAAAGGGGGGGCTACGCGGGCCACTGGTGCAGGGCCTTTAACACCGGTTCGTGGCTCGAACCGGTGTTAAAGGGGGGCTCCTTTTTGGTTTCTAGACCACGCTGGTATGGGCGCCCCCTTTAACACTGATTCGTAGGAGAACCGGTTTTAAAGCCCATTTCCGACCTCAACCAAAGGCCTCGTTTCCACTAGTGATAGGAGGCTGGCCTAAAAAAATCATCGAGTCATGAGAAACTGTTTCACGTGTGTTCGCTGATTTGACGATCATACCCAACCCTCGTCACCGGCACCACCGCGCGCCCCTCACCTTCAAAGCCCCACGTCCAAACTCCGAGCCAATACCCTCCACTTCTTCCCTCACTTGTGTCGGACCCCTAGGTGAGTACCAACGGAGGCTAATTTTAGAGTTCATCTTTAGGATTTTCATGAATTAGGCTGCCGCTGACTTCCTCGTTCTATTCATGCTTGTAGGCGTCCCTCGATTGTTTGATCGACACCAATACCGCCAACGCCACGGGAGCACCGCCACTGCGCGCCCCTGCCCTTCGTACTCTACCTCGGTGAACACGGTCAGGTTGTCGCTGCCCACTCCGGTGTAACCTAACATGTGGATTCTTTTTCTCCACGGCACAGTCCGCGAGAACACGGCCACTCGACTTGCAGTCAGGATCAGAGTTGCCGACCACTGCCCTCCTCGCTGCGGGATCAGACAGAACTACATCGGGGTGAGTCATGTTCATTTGAGTGTGGGCTGCCTTTGTCCTCTATATTCTTCCTTTGAATTGAAACATGCACTATCTCTTAGTGGTCGTAAATCAAAAGGCTGAGGCAATTTTGAATATTTTTTATGATTTATGCGCTCTGGTGTTGTGTTTTCACTATACAATATGTTGGTTGTACTCCAACTCAAATATGATAGCAGGGTTTCATCATGACATAGATATACAGCTTTGTTTGAACCCACGTATATATCTATCAAGTTTGTATATCATTCTATTTGCTTCTTGCTCCAGTTTAACCAAACATTCTCAATTTAACTCAGAGCACAAGAAACCCACAAACCCCAACCGGCGTAAAAATATTCAAAAGGTTTAGTACATGTTCTTTCTAATTTATCCTCAAGTATATCCAAGTGAGTGTAAGTGAACTGATATTTAATCGAGAGACTGAGGTAGCCAATTATAGAGAGCTAGGGGTATGTCATAATTGCTTGTGTGATGTCTTGTGCTCCTTGCCACTACTTTTGCTAGCTAAAACTATCCTCATTATTTTGAGGCATATATGCAAAATCTTAGCTAAAACTATGCTCGTTGTCGCTGACGTAGTCCCACATGTCAAAGTGTTGCACCAGCCCGAAGACGATGCGCTCGCCGGTAGCGATGAAGTTTCCCGTCTGGATCTTGCCTCCAGCTAGCACTGTTGCTGGCCCCATGGTGGGGGACAACTGTTCTGGTGGTGGCATGGAAGATGCCATGGGTAGGCTAAAGTTGGGGCCAATGTGCACTAGTGGGATCCAGGGAGGGATGATGTAGTGGTTTCTACACATGAAGAACACTCGCACGATCTTAACTTTGATCAAAAATGGCTATACTTGCTCCTTGAGCTGTATCAGAGAGATGTAGGGGTTCATAGCATGGAAAACAAGAAAATTCTATCGCATGAACACACACAAGCCAAGATCTATCTTCTAGATTGTAGCAACGATTCGATAGAGTACTAACACTCGAAGATCCGAAGCGGTTAACGAGAGCAGATTCTCGTGGGTGATGTAGTTGTTCATTTGCCGATCTCAAGATCGCGTAGGCGATCGTTCCGGCAGCGCTCCCGCAGTCGGTCACACGTACGGTACTCGATGAAGTCCTTCCTCTCCCTTGTTCCAGCAGGCAGCCAGGTTGTAGCTCTCTCCTCACGATTCTGGCAGCACGACGACATGATGTCGGAAGTAGAGGGGAGATCCCGCAGGGCTTCGCCTAAGCCGGAGCGAGTATGGTGGATTAGGAGAGGGCCTCAGTGATCTAGGTTTTAGATGCCGAGGGAAGAGGGCAGTCGGCGGCTAGGGTTTAGGCTAGATGGCAGCGGCGGTTTAGAGGGGATCTAGGGCGCCGATGGCTTGGGGGGGCAGCGGCGGCCTAGGGATTGGGTCTTGGGCACCTAGGGCAAGGGGGATACCTTGGGGTGCGCCCCCACCCCTCCTTATATAGGTGGGAGCGTCCAAGGGTGTTCCCAACCCAGGTGGAAACCCTCCCTAACTCAGAAACCCTCCCTAACTCGGAAACCATGTTGGGATTTGACTTTTTCGAACAGCCTTTTTGACTTTCAGATTAGAGTTTGATTTCTCACTTCCAAGTGTCCAGCACCTAGAACATGATGCAACCAATCCACTTTGGCAATACACATCCATGTACCATTCCCCTTCCGGATCGGTGAACCTTCTAGACCCTTCTAGAACATTCCGATGAAAACACCGGAATCATTCCCGAACTCGGAAATTGGACTTTTCCTTATATGAATCCTATTCTTCCGACCATTCTGGATCTCCTCGTGATATCCCAGATCCCATCCAAGACTACAAAAAACATTTGGTCTCTTTACTCACATTCCATATCTACTAAACAACATTGAATCCTTAAGTGTGTCTCCCTACGGTTCGTGAATTATGCAGAGATGATCGAGACTCTTCTCCGATCAATAACCAATAGAGGAATCTGGAAATTCATATGGCTCCCACATATTTCTACGATTACTTTGCGATCGAATGAACCATTTACATACGAAACCAATTTCCCTTTGTCTCGCGATATTTTACTTATCCAAGGTCTGATCGTCGGTATCTCTGCATACCTAGTTCAACCTCGTTACCGATAAGTATTCTTTTCACTTTCCCATGATATGTGATCCCTTGTGAGCCAGTCACATGCTTGCAAGCTAATTGGATGACATTCCACTGAGAGGGCCCAGAATATATCTATCCGTCATATGGATGGACAAATTCCACTCTTGATCCATGTTCCTCAACGCATAATTTCCGAACACTCAATGCCATCTTTATAGCCACCCAGTTACAATGTGGTGTTTGATGTCATCAAAGCATTCTTCCAGTGATGGTGATTAGCATGATTTCATGGTCTAAGGAATTAGGTTACTATGGATCAAAAATCTTATAGCAAGTGAACTATTTGAATGACTTGATGTTATGCTACACTTAACTATAGGAGTATGTCCATCACATCATTCTACTAATGATATGACCTTATTGTTAATAACATCTCAATGTTCATGATTAGGAAACCATGATCATATATTAACCAATAAGCTAGTTTAACAAGAGGCTTTACTAGGGACTCTTCTATGTTTACAAACCACACAAGTATTAATGTTTCCGGTTAATACAATTATAGCATGGTATGTAAACATTGATCATAAGTACGAAGATATGATAATAACCACTTTATTATTTCCTCTTGGGCATATCTCCAACAGTCTCCCACTTGCACTAGAGACAATGATCTAGTTTCAAAATTTTGTGTATTCAAAACCTATGGTTTTCCGGTGTTGTATTTACACGATTGCTAGTGGTCAACCGATCTTCGGATCTGACACTTACAGGTCCGTGTGAAATTGCATGTCTTTGCGTCTCTACGCATCACTCATTCTCTAATGAGATGGCATTGTATAAATTTGGTCCTTTGGTGAGACCTTTAGTTCCTTGGGGTTAAAACATGTTGATAATATTGTCGTACAATATATCTTCATAGTACTAGCCCACTGTGAACCACACCTAGTTTGATAATCAAACTACTTGACACAAATACCCTCTTTATCTATTACAATAACAATCATATACTTAGCCTTTTGTTGTAGTATCCATCACAATGTATTAAATTTGGAACTCATCCAAATCCATCATGGAATCTACTTTCCATTACATTGTGCCACTCATAGTTTAAATTGAGATAAACTTAATTTGTACTTCGTGACAAAACTAGTATCAATGTAACTCTTTACAATGAACTACCTATGTCACCTCTACAAAAACAACATATTCTTAGTTCTTTCAAAAGATCATATGAATATCTTTACTATCATCCAATAATCATCTTATGAATCATTCTGGTATATGCTCATAACATTTAGAGTATAGGACATATCTGGATGTGTACATATCACAGTATGATTGGAAAAATACTCTTTGTGATTTCATTCATCAAGTATAAAAATACTTGAATCTTTGTTTCACTTATCAAGTGTCGATACACTTGAATTTCGATTTAATCCTTTCTATGTGGCAAGAACCTTTCTTGTCATTTCCATATTGAACTCCTTCAATATCTCATCTATGTACATTTGGCACAACCATATTAGCATCTCAATCTATCTATATAGATATTGATGCCAAATATTTGTGTCATGGTGGTGGCACGGCAGATTCCATGGGTAGGCTAAAGTATGGAGGCAATGGATGCTAGTGGGATCTAGGGAGGGAAGATATAGTGTCCAAAGACTAGAACTTAGATCTTTATTTCTCCTTAATCGAGTTACAAGTTCTCCTTGAGTTGTATCAGAGAGAGGAGGAAGAAGACAACTACGCGAGTCCTTCAGTGTCCAATGAATTGATGCCTGCTCCAAGAGCCCGTGCCCCTCCTTATAAAGGGGTCCCTCGGTTCCTCCTAGGGCTGACGTGGCAAGCATATTCTTGGAATATGCTTGTCCCAAAGTGGTAATTCGGCGGACTCCTTTCTGTGTCCCCCTTCTATCGGCGGCAAAGACCTAGAGACCCCCACATGTGAGTCTCGAGCTTCCCCACTGTCACCTCCGTGGTGCTTGTCTACCCCTCTGCGACTCTGCTCTTTGTCCTTAGTGCTTGGCCTTGTGTAGATCCCTCCTAGCCAGTAGCTAGGCTTTGACTCTAGGATCCTTCTCCTTCCCCTGCAAGTTTCCCGTTACTCGGCCTCATCTCGCATAACTCGGCTCGGCCTTCACCTGCATACGAACTGATCAATCTTATTCGGCCGACTTATCTCACACGTTGGCCGAGTAAGGTGTTAATCACTCGATTCTTGCCAAGCCATGGCTCATTCGACCGAGCCTTGCATGACTTGGCCGACTTAGCTTATAATTCAGCCTATGGTAAGAAAGGTTCCTTCCTTCTTTCCGCTATCTTGACCCTACCTGGGGTCATCCCCCCAATATTAGTCCCCGAAGCTGGTGCGGTCCTGCCGGAAACTTCGGTCGGGCCACATCAGTTTCCAGACATTCATTCCTTCTCATTTCTTATCCAGGTATTTCTTAGCCAACGCTCTTTTTCAGCTATCCTCCTTCTCTTTATTCTCTCCTAAAGAGGTCTGAACTGTGTTCCGAATTATTCTCTTTTTTTCCGGGGTATCTACTTGGCTTCTTGAGTAAGCCTCGTCCTATGTGTACCAATCATCACTGTTCCCTAGTTTTTTGTTCTGCTATAGTGTTTGCTGACATGCTACAGTGATTACTGTGCCCATCGCGTCAGTGTGGTGACGCTTCGATAAACGCAACGGTTAGATGGCCTGATCTCCTCTCGCACCATGTGGCCCTCGCTGTGGCTCCACTCTCCGTCCGCGATTAGGCGATACACGCGATTATGTCGTTACCGCAGCACAATCACGATCCCACTACTTCTCACCATATGTGGTTATAAGGATGGGAGTGGGGGTGGGCCAATTCACTTTTCCCCTCCCCACTCCCTTCATCTTCCTCCCAGCGCTGCTGCTACCGTTCGCGCTCCAGTAACTGCGCCACCGCAGTACCTCCTCAACAGTCACGCCGCAGCTTTCCAGCTCTCGCGAACTTGCAGTCGCGCCCTCGCTTTCGCGTTTTCGCCGGTGTGCCTCTCTGCTGTGCTGCCACTGGGGTTCTGCCCTAAGTGTTCTTTTCGCTTTCTTCGATTTCCCGTGGCGGTTCTTTCTCTGCTCCGCCGCCGCGTACGTTGCCGTCGCGATGGGGCCCTGCACTTCTAGGCCTCATCCTGTCGCCAGTTATTCTTCTGTTGATTCCTCCGACGAGCCCATGTCTATCTCCGCCAGCGGCGCTCTTCTAGGGAAGAATATCTTATGGTGGGTACAGAATGGGGTTCCTGGCAAGGCTCCACGGTTACTCGCTGGGAGGTTGAGTGGCTGATCAAGACTCGCCGAATCCCTGCCGAGGTAAGTTGTCGCTTACCTGGCAAAGAATCATCCCCCGTACTTGATGAGGGTGAGTTCGTAGTTTTCATGTCCCGTTTTGCTCGTGGATTCGGCCTCCGTCTTAGTTATTTCGCTAGGAGCTTCTTAGATTACTTCGGACTTCAGCCGCATCACCTGCCGGCTAATGCCGTAGCCTCTCTGTCGGCCTTTATCTCGGCTTCAGAGGGGTACTTCGGCCTCTGGTCTTCTATAGATGCATGGTCTAAATTCTTTCAAATCCGAGCTAACATGGTGTCGGATAAATCTCTCCATCCCTCTGAGAAATATCTTCCCCAATGCGGGGCCGCCTCCATTACACCTCGGAAAAACTCCGTGTTCCCCGTGTTACGGGCCTTGAGTCTTGTAGGAAGTGGAATAGATCAATTTTCTATGTCAAAAATACCAGAGCAGAAGATAAGATTCGGCTCCCTGCTTTCTCCATCGGTCCTCCTTCAAAGAAGAACTGGCTCTATAATCTGAGGAAAACACATGCTCTTGCCGAGGCATTCGAGCTCCGGCTTAAGGAGTTGATTCGTGCTGGGCTCCGGGGTGAAGATTTGATGACTGCATTTGTTAGCAGCCGAATCTGCCCCTTCCAGCTTTGCTCCCACAAGATCTGCTACACGAGCGGTCCTTTGGATCCTAACCAGTTTCTACAGTTGAGCTTGATGACTACCAGATTTATAAACGTGTCCGAGCTATATTCAAAACTGAGATGCCCGAGGAATGGACGTGGGGAATGAAGCCATATTCTCGCGAGAATCCTCCTCCTCAAGTAAATTAGACATAGGTGGTTTCATCCGAGTTATTCTTCCATTATTCTTTCGCTAACTCTCGTCCGCTTTTCTCGAAGAGGTTTGCGGAGCAGACCACAGAAGACGCTGAGGTTTTGGCTCTTCCTTGGACCGCTGAACACAATACCCTGGACAATGGAGAACCTGATCCGGAGGAGTTCATTCCTAAGCCGAAAGTTGCTCCTGTTCGCACCCGGAGCAAGGCCTCGGCCCGTGCTGATGAAGGTGATTCAGACGACGTCCAAATTCTTGAGGTAGTTGCCGCGGTGCCTATCTCTTACGCATTTTCGGCTCCTTGTTTCCCAGCTAACTAGGCTGGTCAGGTGCACAAGGTCAATCCTCTCACTACCGAAGCCCCTGTTGCTTCTAAAAAGCGCACTGCCTCGACGGATCCTTCCGATGCTGCTCCTAAGAAGAGTACCAAGAAATCTTCTCACCACATTTTGAGGCGTAATACTATGCCTGGAGTTACTAGGTAACTTTCACTTTATATTCTCATTTGTATTTCTTGTTTCTCTCTTTCTATCTCCGAATTAACTTTTACTTCCTGGCAGAGCTCCACTTTCCGCAAAGCCAAGCGGTCCGAGTATGACATCTCATACTACTCGGCCGCCTTCACCCTCTCCTCCGGAGGATGTTCGGGTTCCCAGTCCTCCTCGTGATGATTCTCCTCCTGTGCCGACTAACGCATCTCCTCGATAAGATGAGCCCATTGCTCCCACCGTCGTCTCCGAAGTTACCCCAATGCCGGATCACCCGGCCGACTCTGCTGTCCCCCTCAAGACTCCAAAGGTTTCCCCCAATGATCCTTCGACTACCGCAGTTCCAGCTCCTGCTCCAACTTCCACCGAGGTTACCACTAACTCGCCCCCTTTGGATATTGTTGTTCCTCCTGCTGCCAAGGACGTGGCCCCTAGTTTAGAGGTCGCTGCTCCTGCCGAAGTTCCCGCCAAGAGCAAGAAAGTTGTTGCCGCTAAACCCTTGCCATCTCAGAAATGCCCAACAAGCTCTTCTCAGCCCAACATCGCTGATATACTTCGTAAGGGGGCTTATACCGTTAAGCCTGGTGCTGCCCTTGCTGCTGACACACAACTTATTCTTCATAAGAGTCCGGTGGCAGTGGCAGTTACGCAACAGGCCCGAGGTAAAGTGCTGACACACACCAATAGCGGGAATAGCCTCCGCTCGTTGGTGGAGTATGCCAATAACTGGAATGCCGCCGATCAACTTGAAGGCAATCCGAGTATCCAACCATTCCAGCTTTCTGACATCAGCAGTCGCTTGCGTATGGCTGCTAAGATTGTCCTTGAAAGTGATAAGATGAACGAGGTAAGCGTCTCAATTTATACTTCGTCTATTAACCATATGATACTATATACACACTAGTCCTCGAATCTTGCAACCGGATGATTTGTTATTCGTTTGGAAGCTTTTACTTGTTTCAAATATAATTACTTACCGAGTCAAAAAATCGTGATTCGGATCTACTGTAGCTTTGAATATCCAGCCATCTAGATTCGAGTCAATGTTTTACTTGATTCGGATCTGTTTTACTTTCGAATATACAGCCATCTAGATTTGAGTCAATTTTTTACTTGATTCAGATCTGTTTTAATTTCGAATATCCAGCCATCTAGATTCGAGTCAAGTTTTACTTGATTCAGATCTGTTTTAATTTCGAATATCCAGCCATCTAGATTCGAGTCAAGTTTTACTTGATTCGGATCTATTTTACTTTCGAATATCCAGCCATCTATATTCAATTCAAGTTTTACTTGATTCGGATCTGTTTTACTTTCGAATATCCAGCCACCTAGATCCGAGTCAAGTTTTACTTGACTCGGATCTGTTTTACTTTGTGTAACTTGTTGTTATTTCCAGGTTGCTCATGATCGGCGGACGGCCGAATTTCAAAGGTTGCTCTTTGCGCACAAGAAACTTCAAGATAAATTTGAGCAAATGGTCCCTGTTGAGAAGAAAAATGGCAAACTACTTGGTTCTTTAGTGTGTTTTATCCTTGTAAAAAATTTCGTTTTTGTACCAATTTCCATCGTGCTGTTGTGCAGTTAATGTCAACAATCTGAATACCCGTCTTACCAATAAGGTTGGTGCTCTCGAAGGTTAGTTACCCCTTTTGCCTTTTAGCTTATCGACTTTTGTTTGAGGTAAATCTTGGGTATCTTATGACCTCCCGCCTTTGGTTGTCACATCCCAAGATTTTCCAAATCTTGTAATGTGAAAAATAAATGAATAAAATAAAACTTTGTTGAATTTCAGGGTGAGGAGAAACTTTTGAATCCAATTGGAAACCTTCAAACCAATTTGGATTAAATAAAACCTAAAGGGATTTAAAAAGATAAACTTTTTTTTAAAAACAGAAAAATAAAAATATTTGGAATTACTATTTTGAATCTTTAATAAAAAGATTTGGTTTCCAAAAGAAAAGGTAGATTTATAATTAAGGATTATTTTATAAGCCAAAATAAAACTTGGCCAAGCCTTTGAAATAAAATATTTCTATTTGATAAAAATAGTAAAGGTTTTTTTTTAATAAATTAATAAGGATTTAATATCCAAGTTTTATAAATAAAAGTTTTACTATCTTAGTTAACCAACAAAACTTATTTATTTAATTCAAATAAGTTTTCCAAGTATTTTATATTTTCAAATAAAACCTACTGATTTGGTTTTGGAAATAATTAGATTTCAAATGGAGGTTTTTAAACAAAACAAAATCTATTTGATTATTAAACAAGGTATTTTATTTAATTGATAATGGACCCTAAAATAAAAATATTATTTTAAGACTTTGGTTCATGTTGTTAAACAGACCCAAATTCAATTACTTTGCTTGGTGAATGTTTGATTTAGTTTATTGAATGATTTGTTGTTTGAATTTCAAAACAGAAAATAGATTTGGAAAAAGAAAAACATTCAGGAAGAAAAAAGATAGAAACAGGCAGCAGCCCAACAGGCCCAACAGCGAGCCCACTCCCACTCTCCCTCGGCGAAACGTTTTCCACCTGTTAACTGAGCCGCAGAGCAACTGACTGGTGGCCCCTTCTTCCCTCTCTCACTCCACTGACGAAACGGCCCCACTCCCGAGCCTTCTTCCTCACCCGCCGCGACCTCTTCTCCCCAATCTTCGCTGCCGTTCTCTGTCAATCAATCCCCGAGTAAATTCGCTTAATTGATGCAGTGATTCCGCTCAACAATCTCGCCTTCTTAAACGCCTGCATCTCCTCTTCCTTTCCCCTCACGCGCCTCCCTCTCTCTGCCCCCAGGCTGCCCTGAATCGAGCTCGCCCTCTCACTGCTCCGACCACCGTCCCTCCTCAATTCCGGCCAAGCCTCTCCACCCCTTGCCTTACCAAGCACACGAGAACATTCCCCAAACTCTGACGCTTCTGCCTGTACCCTCCTTTCAACCGCGGGCGCCCCCAAACATCGTCTTCGACAAGCTCTGAGCGCCACCGCGTCTGTCTTCCACTCCGGCGAACTCCACAGGTAAACTCCGTTCGCCCCAGCACTCCTCGATGATGCTCCCATACTCGCCTTGCTCTAGTGCATCTAACCATGCTCTTATCCTGCCTTAGGGCGATCTGCAACGTCGACCCCGACCACGAACAGAACCACCCGACGCCGTTCCTCACTCCGGCGAGGAATTGCTGCAGTCCCTGAGCGCCCCTCGACCAACCGACCACGCACCGAGCATCACCACGTCCTTGCGATCACGGTGAGAATTCCCGCTCCGTTCTTTGCTTCCTAGAACCGCCGCTAGCCCATCGCCTGACCGTCGGCGCCATCTGCCGCCGCGCAGCGCCGCCAGTTCTTGGTTGAGTGCTGGGGACCATAGGATCTAGATCGGACGAACGAGATAGACCACTTAACAGCGAAGGGGTACGCGTTATGAACCGTGCGATCTAGTTATATCCAACGCATCGCATCAGCCGATCCACCCGAACCGGTACCATCGAATAGGAAAGCGACGCGTGTCACCATTTCTGTTTAAAAACAAAGTTTGAATCAGATTTATTTGCAAACTTGAAACCTTTGTAACTTTTGATCCACACGTCCAAAAATTACAAACTTTATATCGTTGGAATCAGTGGAACAAGCCCTAGCCAACCATGCAATTTGTTTAGTAAATAGTATCTATTAGATTGTTTGTTTTTGCAGAAACTTTTTGAATGCTTTTTTAGATTAGAAAAATCATTCCAAAATGTTTTTAGGGTTCAAACCTTTGCAAATTGGTTTGTTGTGAACTTACTGACCCTAGGAACCAACCCATGGTTTTGAAAATGGATTTAGTGAAGTTTAGGAATAAAAACTTGATTTATCCATTTCTAGGCAAATAAAAATTTTGATTTTGTTATGAAAATGGTTTTTGAGTAAAAACCTTGGGAAAATGATTTAGATCAAACCTACTGACCCTAAACACCAAAGTTTTGAGAAACAACAACTTATTTGGTGAACAATATAAAGTTGTTGCTTTGATAAAAATATTTTCCACCACATAAAATAATGATTGGATTTAAAAATAGTTTATGGACAAAACTCTTTTGCAAATGACTTTGCCACTTTGGAAAATGACCACTTTGAACCCTACAAAGTTTAGAAGCCTAGTGGAGACCATCTTTGCAAATAAAACTATTCATTGCATGCTTACATGCATGACTTAGATTCCATTGTTTTATGTGTGTGAATTGTTTGATTGATTATTGGTTTGGAATGCTAGTTGATATTGTGTTTGCTTGATTGATTGTAGTGAAGTTAGAAAAGTGTGAGACTAGAAAGATCAAGGAGTGAACCAGCATTCCCTACCAAAAGGCAAGTGACACTGTCATCTAAAGTCCTACTATTTTCATTATACTTAGTGGATTTTGAAACATGCATGAAAAGAATTTCTATACTTATGCTATGCTAAACCCTAATAGGATACCCTATACATTCCTTAGTGAAAACAATGTAGTTGATACATGCTTAACCATGCTATATTTTGAAAAGGGATACATGTTGAGATTTTATGAAGTTGAGAAAAGGACTTGTGTTTTTACATAATAAAACAAGGACTCAATGAACCACCTGGGTGGACAAGGACTTTGAGTTTTGGAGAAGGTGGCAACAAAAGGAACCATGTCTATGGCAATCACTTTGTGTTGTGCTCCAAAGGAAAACCACCCAGGAAACTTAGAGATTGAACATGTTTCTCCAATTGTGGCTTTCGTGTGCAACCACATGCTATTTATGGCTCTGGCTTAGTCAACTACATTGGGAAGACCCATGCATTGTCTTCAGGTTACTGGACATGAGGACCTGGAATCCTACATGGGTACCGAAGACAAGCTAGCAATGGTGTATGGGAGGACCCTCTGGAAAGACTTCGTCACATTCTCAATCTGCCGGTACTCCATCTTGGTGAGCACCAATCCAGTGGCCACTGGTGGCAAAAAGATGAGATTGTGACATGTGGGTAAAGTGTACTACTTCTGTAGAAGATAATAAAAATCTAAGTACTTAGCCGTGTCCCCGGTTATGGACAATACTGAGCAACTAAAGTTTGAAGCTATGGGAAATCTCGACATTCTAATTTCTAAAAGAAAACTTTTAAAGACTTGATGCACTTGGGGGTACCAAGGAGCTCAAGAGATTTTGATAAAACTTGATGCACTTGGGGGTACCAAGGAGCTCAAGGGATTTTGATAAAACTTGATGCGCTTGGGGGTACCAAGGAGCTCAAGAGATTTTTAACAAGGACTTGAATACTTGGGGATACCAAGGAGTTCAAAGGATTTTGATAAAGAGATTTGACAAAAGATCAAAACCAATTTGAAAACGATAGGATAAAATATTGCATTCTGCAAATGAGCCTTAAACCCTACTTAGCCAAATATGCATGTAATGATAGGATCCACTTATAATCTACATAGTAGTGAAACTTGCCAATACAATTCAAATGTATTGACCCTTGTGGCTGTAACTTGTAATGTTGCAGGTTTGATTGAATTTAGTGAAGATTGATTAATTAGGATTACAAAGTCTACAACCAACACGTCTGCCTGTGGCACTTTGAAGATGAAGGACCCCATGACTATAGTTATTCCGCTGCAATGTAATGTAATAGCCAAATGAGCTATGTAAGATGTAATAAAATTATGTTATTCCTGGTTATAAATTTATATTATGACCTTTGTTTCTTGATATTACATCTTAACTGTGGATGCTAGCTATTGATCCAGGGACTAGCATTGTAAACACAGGGGACTCTACCTTATTTAAAGGTTGGGACCCTTACAGATGGTATCAGAGCATTGTGTTGCCTGTAGGATTTGTAAACCTAGGATTGGACAAAAACCCTTTGAAAATAGGAGATATTCTTGTTCCAAAACTTATTTACAAAACAAACTTGTAAACTCTTTCCTCAACCACTTTGATTTTGATTCTACATCTCATCTGCCTACAACTTGATGGAAAAACCTACCCCATGGCCAAAGACTACACCAAGTGCAAAGGACTTCTTCAACTCTAATGACTTCAACATCTTCAACTCTAATGACTTCAACATCTTCAACTCTAATGACTTCAACATCTTCAACTCTAATGACTTCAACATCTTCAACTCTAATGACTTCAACATCTTCAGCATGTTCACCAAGGACCTCCAACTTGGATACCACTAAGGACCACAAGTGAGACAAGGAAATCTTGCTCAAGATTTAGAGACTAAGGGAATGCAAAAGTTAGAAGGAGCCCACATCACTTGAAGTTTTGTGACCAAGGAGTTTTCCCAAAGAAACCATGATCCCAAGTAAAAAGAATCAACCAAGAAGGAGGGAAAGATCACCAGTGAACCATATAGATGGACCACCATATTTTTGTTTAAGTCAAACTCACCAACTTATGTGGTGTAACAAAAATATTTTGTTTCCTAAGTAGATGCTTGAACTTTGTTGTTTGAGTGAAAAGTTGTTTGTGAATTCTTGCACATTGCTTGAGTAAATTGTGATGTGTGTGATTAGAATTGATTCCTTAGAAATATCTTGCCTATTCTAATCTCCATTCAACCCAAACAGATGACTACTCCAAGAGACTCCAAGGTTGATGACACCAACACCAACCAAGAGGACAGCATGAAAGAGCTCATAGCAACCCAGAACTAGTTGAACCAAGTGACAGCTCAATTCATAGCCAACACCAGTGGAGAAGATCCAACTCTGCAAGGATTTTTGGAAACTCAAGCCCAATTGATGCTTAAAGTGACTGAACAAATGATCAATATGGAAGAAAACTATTCCAAAAGAGTTAGTGACAACAAGGATGACAGAAATGTTATTCTAGATGGAGCCCCAGCTTGCATTATTTGTGGAGACAAGGATCATACTTCCAAGGAGCATGGAGATCAATGCCCCAACTGTGAAGAAAAGCATCCTGTTGGACAATGTCCCACCTCTCAAGCTACTTGCTACCTATGTGAAGGAAACAACCATGTCCCTATCCAATGCCCCATCTATTCCATTGTTGAACAAAGGAAACAAGGTGGAGTGCAACAAATGATTGCAAACCATCAAGAAGGATCCAAGTCTACCAAGAAGGTTGATGACAAAGGAAAAGGTCCACTTATACCTCCAAACAAAACAACCCAATTCAAAGGACCAAAGAAGAATTATCCAAAGAGCAATAGAAGGCCCAGGAAACATGTAGACATTCCTACCTACCAGATAACATATGAACAACATGAACTGGATGCACTCCTAGCTTTGGAGAAACCCAAAAAGAAAAAGAAGGACAAAAGCCATGTGCAATGTCATAAATGTAAGGAAATGGGACCCTATTCCAGTGAATGCCCAGAGAACCAGAAGAATAAGGAGATTGGCCAAGTGATGTGCAACAACTGCAAGGAGCTAGGCCATTATGTAGCAACATGTCCACAAGAGCCACGTAAAGAACTCAAAGACATCAACTGTTTCAATTGCAAGAACCTAGGACAGCATTATGCAAGCAACTGTCCAGAAAAGATGAAGAACAAGTTGAAAGAGCCTATGGAGAAACTCAACCTTGGCCCATGAGTCAAGTGTGGAAACAAAGGACCCTGAGCAGATGTTTTCCCAGAGAAGTTTCCCCAGGATCCCAAGAAGGCCAATATGTAATTTTGTTTGAAATTTTTAAGGGTGTTAGTACCCTAGTTGTTTTGAGCCTACTTATAACCCTAGCCTTCCCAAATCTCGGGACGAGATTTATTTTAAGGGTGGTAGCCTGTCACATCCCAAGATTTTCCAAATCTTGTAATGTGAAAAATAAATGAATAAAATAAAACTTTGTTGAATTTCAGGGTGAGGAGAAACTTTTTGAACCCAATTGGAAACCTTCAAACCAATTTGGATTAAATAAAACCTAAAGGGATTTAAAAAGATAAACTTTAAAAAAAAAAGAAAAAAAAAATATTTGGAATTACTATTTTGAATCTTTAATAAAAAGATTTGGTTTCCAAAAGAAAAGGTAGATTTATAATTAAGGATTATTTTATAAGCCAAAATAAAACTTGGCCAAGCCTTTGAAATAAAATATTTCTATTTGATAAAAATAGTAAAGGTTTTTTTAAAATAAATTAATAAGGATTTAATATCCAAGTTTTATAAATAAAAGTTTTACTATCTTAGTTAACCAACAAAACTTATTTATTTAATTCAGTTAAGTTTTCCAAGTATTTTATATTTTCAAATAAAACCTACTGATTTGGTTTTGGAAATAATTAGATTTCAAATGGAGGTTTTTAAACAAAATAAAATCTATTTGATTATTAAACAAGGTCTTTTATTTAATTGATAATGGACCCTAAAATAAAAATATTATTTTAAGACTTTGGTTCATGTTGTTAAACAGACCCAAATTCAATTACTTTGCATGGTGAATGTTTGATTTAGTTTGTTGAATGATTTGTTGTTTGAATTTCAAAACAAAAAATAGATTTGGAAAAAGAAAAACATTCAAGAAGAAAAAAGATAGAAACAGGCAGCAGCCCAGCCGGCCAGCCCAACAGGCCCAACAGCGAGCCCACTCCCACTCTCCCTCAGCGAAACGTTTTCCACCTGTTAACTGACCCGCAGAGCAACTGACTGGTGGCCCCTTCTTCCCTCTCTCACTCCACTGACGAAACGGCCCCACTCCCGAGCCTTCTTCCTCACCCGCCGCGACCTCTTCTCCCCAAACTTCGTTGCCGTTCTCTGTCAATCAAACCACGAGTAAATTCGCTTAATTGCTGCAGTGATTCCGCTCAACAATCTTGCCTTCTTAAACGCCAGCATCTCCTCTTCCTTTCCCCTCACGCGCCTCCCTCTCTCTGCCCCCAGGCTGCCCTGAATCAAGCTCGCCCTCTCACTGCTCCGACCACCGTCCCTCCTCAATTCCGGCCAAGCCTCGCCACCCCTTGCCTTACCAAGCACACGAGAACATTCCCCAAACTCTGACGCTTCTGCCTGTACCCTCCGTTCAACCGCGGGCACCCCCGAACGTCGTCTTCGACAAGCTCTGAGCGCCGCCGCGTCTGTCTTCCACTCCGGCGAACTCCACAGGTAAACTCCGTTCGCCCCAGAACTCCTCGATGATGCTCCGATACTCGCCTCGCTCTAGTGCATCTAACCATGCTCTTATCCTGCCTTAGGGCGATCTACAACGTCGACCCCGACCACGAACAGAACCACCCGACGTCGTTCCTCACTCCGGCGAGGAATTGCTGCAGTCCCTGAGCGCCCCTCGACCAACCGACCACGCCCCGAGCATCACCACGTCCTTGCGATCACGGTGAGAATTCCCGCTCCGTTCTTTGCTTCCTAGAACCGCCGCTAGCCCATCGCCTGACTGTCGCCGCCGTCTGCGGACCATAGGATCTAGATCGGACGAACGAGATAGACCACTTAACAGCGAAGGGGTACACGTTCTGAACCGTGCGATATAGTTAGATCCAACGCATAGCATCAGCCGATCCACCCGAACCGGTACCAGCGAATAGGAAAGCGACGCGTGTCACCAGTTCCGTTTAAAAACAAAGTTTGAATCAGATTTATTTGCAAACTTGAAACCTTTGTAACTTTTGATCCACACGTCCAAAAATTACAAACTTTATATCATTGGAATCAGTGGAACAAGACCTAGCCAACCATGCAATTTGTTTAGTAAATAGTATCTGTTAGATTGTTTGTTTTTGCAGAAACTTTTTGAATGCTTGTTTAGATTAGAAAAATCATTCCAAAATGTTTTTAGGGTTCAAACCTTTGCAAATTGGTTTGTTGTGAACTTACTGACCCAAGGAACCAACCCATGGTTTTGAAAATGGATTTAGTGAAGTTTAGGAATAAAAACTTGATTTAGCCATTTCTAGCCAAATAAAAATATTGATTTTGTTATGAAAATGGTTTTTGAGTAAAAACCTTGGGAAAATGATTTAGATCAAACCTACTGACCCTAAACACCAAAGTTTTGAGAAACAACAACTTATTTCGTGAACAACATAAAGTTGTTGCTTTGATAAAAATATTTTCCACCACATAAAATAATGATTGGATTTAAAAATAGTTTATGGACAAAACTCTTTTGCAAATGACTTTGCCACTTTGGAAAATGACCACTTTGAACCCTACAAAGTTTATAAGCCTAGTGGAGACCATCTTTGCAAATAAAACTATTCCTTGCATGCTTACATGCATGACTTAGATTCCATTGTTTTATGTGTGTGAATTGTTTGATTGATTATTGGTTTGGAATGCTAGTTGATATTGTGTTTGCTTGATTGATTGTAGTGAAGTTAGAAAAGTGTGAGACTAGCAAGATCAAGGAGTGAACCAGCATTCCCTACCAAAAGGCAAGTGACACTATCATCTAAAGTCCTACTATTTTCATTATACTTAGTGGATTTTGAAACATGCATGAAAAGAATTTCTATACTTATGCTATGCTAAACCCTAATAGGATACCCTATACATTCCTTAGTGAAAACAATGTAGTTGATACATGCTTAGCCATGCTATATTTTGAAAAGGGATACATGTTGAGATTTTATGAAGTTGAGAAAAGGACTTGTGTTTTTACATAATAAAACAAGGACTCAATGAACCACCTGGGTGGACAAGGACTTTGAGTTTTTGAGAAGGTGGAAACAAAAGGAACCATGTCTATGGCAATCACTTTGTGTTGTGCTCCAAAGGAAAACCACCCAGGAAACTTAGAGATTGAACATGTTTCTCCAATTGTGGCTTTCGTGTGCAACCACATGCTATTTATGGCTCTGGCTTAGTCAACTACATTGGGATGACCCATGCATTGTCTTCAGGTTACTGGACATGAGGACCTGGAATCCTACATGGATACTGAAGACAAGCTAGCAATGGTGTATGGGAGGACCCTCTGGAAAGACTTCGTCACATTGTCAATCTGCCGGTACTCCATCTTGGTGAGCACCAATCCAGTGGCCACTGGTGGCAAAAAGATGAGATTGTGACATGTGGGTAAAGTGTACTACTTCTGCAGAAGATAATAAAAATATAAGTACTTAGCCGTGTCCCCGGTTATGGACAATACTGAGCAACTAAAGTTTGAAGCTATGAGAAATCTCGACATTCTAATTTCGAAAAGAATACTTTTAAAGACTTGATGCACTTGGGGGTACCAAGGAGATCAAGAGATTTTGATAAAACTTGATGCACTTGGGGGTACCAAGGAGCTCAAGGGATTTTGATAAAACTTGATGCGCTTGGGGGTACCAAGAAGCTCAAGAGATTTTTAACAAGGACTTGAATACTTGGGGATACCAAGGAGTTCAAAGGATTTTGATAAAGAGATTTGACAAAAGATCAAAACCATTTTGAAAAAGATAGGATAAAATATTGCATTCTGCAAATGATCCTTAAACCCTACTTAGCCAAATATGCATGTAATGATAGGATCCACTTATAATATACATAGTAGTGAAACTTGCCAATACAATTCAAATGTATTGACCCTTGTGGCTATAACTTGTAATGTTGCAGGTTTGATTGATTTTAGTGATGATTGATTAATTAGGATTACAAAGTCTACAACCAACATGTCTGCCTGTGGCACTTTGAAGATGAAGGACCCCATGACTATAGTTATTCCGCTACAATGTAATGTAATAGCCAAATGAGCTATGTAAGATGTAATAAAATTATGTTATTCCTGGTTATAAAGTTATATTATGACCTTTGTTTCTTGATATTACATCTTAACTGTGGATGCTAGCTATTGATCCAGGGACTAGCATTGTAAACACAGGGGACTCTACCTTATTTAAAGGTTGGGACCCTTACATTGGTATAGCCGAGTTACAAACACTTGCAGCATCGCATCAAGAATGCATATCTATGCCTGATATGATGGTGCATTTTTTAGAACAAGATGTCGCTCACTCGACACAACTTAAGTAAAAGGATGACGAGATAGCCCAGTTATGCGCCGAGGTCAAGTCTTTTAAACTTTACCAGAAGTCCGAGTTAGAGAAGGTTGATCAAGAGTTCTATGAGGAGAAGAACCGACTAAGTTTACAACTTCAGAAGAGCAAGGAACTTCTTGATGCTGCCGAGTTGAAGAATCAGGCGATGACCGAAGAAATCGCTGGTTTTGAAAAGAATATGGCGAACTAGACCACAGATCTCCAGAAAATGCTGCGATATATCCATCGTGAGTTTTTTGTTATTTGCCGAGTTATTATTTCCCCTTGCTTTTCTTGACTTATCTGACTTCCTTTCCTATAGATCATTTTCCAGAAGCTAAACCTGTGAGCTCCAAGGTTGTGATTTCTGCTCGCGAGCCCCGAGGTGTTCCCATTGCACCGGATCAAGAATATTCCATGGAAGATTTCTTGATTGCCATTGCTGCTGCTATTGGGCCAATGAAAATTATGGGAAAAGACTTGGTGCGAGCAGCTATTCGAGCCTACCATGTCCTCTGGCCGAATGAGCCGGAGATTGACGAAGTAGAGGTGCTTGTGGCGAGGTTGATGGAATCCCAAACTCAACTAAATCTTTGGAGGGAATCTGCTGGACGGGCTGGAGCTGATATGGCGCTTACAGCTTTTTTGTCATGGTACGAGGATCTCTCCCTCGATATTCCGATGAACTTGCGCACTGGCTCTCCTTGGATTGAGAATCCTGATTTCGTTGCTCGTCGCCAAGCACGTGCATTCCAGATTATTGAGTATGCTGATGTGCATCACTGGATCGAGGGGCCAAGTTTCCTTCCCAACCCGGCCGAAGATGATGCTGAGGATGAAGATGAATCTGGTGGCGATTCCGGCGATCAGGAAGGATCAGATGAAGGTTCCGGTAATGCCGATGCTTCCAGCGATAGCTCAGGTGGGGATGCCGAGGCTCAATCCTCCTCCAAAGGAACCAAAGCTTCTCGAGCCCAAGGCGGTATCTCCCAGCAGCCAGAGCCTGCCCAAGATGTTACTGCAACCTCCGTTGATGCCGAGGTAACCTCCGCAAAGTCCCAAACAACCTCAGAGCTCCTGTTCCTAAGGATACTCCTTCTAGGGAGGACGAGGTAGTCCCGACCGCGTCTGAGATACCAACGTCAGAAACTCTTGGCGCTACTACTATTCCTCCCACGGGTGATTTGGCCACTGCCGATGTTTAGGTTCAACAACTCTTATTTGTTTAAGTCCCCGGTATGCCGGGTGTATGCTGTCCTAAAACAGTTATTTGCCTTTTGTTACAATGTGAACCGTTTTACTTTTGGCATCGTATGCTATAGTAATGTTGTTACTCTATCTAGTTGAGTTTGTGTGATTCATATCTTTGTTTTGTCGAATTTTAACTTCGTAAATCCGAATCATTTTTTTCACATGTCTGATTTCCGTTTGGCATCCATCTTGTGTTTTTCATCTATTCTTAGTTGTAAAAATTCTCGGTTTTGCAATTTTCTATAAAGGACTATGAGTCCTAAGCCCGTATATCTTTTAAACTGATGGACTTGCTACCTTTTCCGAGTTATCTGTCGGTAAAACGATATAAATAGGGTACTTTCCTCGTTATGTCTTGATGATGTTATCATTCGTGTGACTATGATAGTACGAATTGTTGGTCATTTCCTCTGAGTTATTTCTCCAGATGCCAAAGCAATTTTTTATATCGCATCTGTGATTGATGAAAGATTAGTTGGGGCAATCTTCGAGTCATTGCTTGGGCTCTCGAGGTTCCATCCATAACCAAGTCGACAAACAATACGGGGTAGTCCCCGAGTTACTGCTTGAGTCACCGAATTTTCATATATACAAAAAAATGACAAACAAAGTGAGGAAGTCCCCGAGTTACTGATTGGGTTGCCGAAGTTTCATACATAGTTTAAAAAATGACAAATAACGTGGGGCAGTTTCCGAGGCACTGTTCGGGCTGCCGAAGTTTCATACATAGTTAAAGATGACAAATAACATGGGGCAGTCCCCGAGTTACTGTTGATACATGTCTGATACATCAATTTGGTACATCATATCGCTAGATGCAATACAGCTCTTCTAAGTGTAAAACGGACAAAGTAAGGCCACGTTCCACGGTCTTTTTGATTCATCTCCGAATTAACATTATCAACATATACTTGCACATTTTTCCCAATTTGGTCATGCAGACATTTTTGCATGCATCTTTGGTACGTGGCTCCTACATTACGCAGGCAGAAAGGCATGGTGCGATAGCAATAAGGCCCATACGGGGTGATAAACGCAGTCTTTATTTGATCATCCGGGTTTAATGGTATCTGGTGGAAACCAGAGTACGCGTATACAAATGATAACAGCTCGCAGCCTATGGTCGAATCAATAACTTGGTCTATCCTAGGTAAAGGAAAGGATCTTTGGGACACGCCTTGTTAAGGTTCGTGTAATCGATGCACATTCGCCATACGACGGCTACATTTGGATCATCCTTTTTCTTCTCTACCAACACCGGATTTGATAGCCAATCCGGATGAAGTACTTCCATGATAAACCCGGCTGCAAGGAGCCGAGCTATCTAATCCCCTAGTATCTTTCTCCTGTCTTCGGCGAAGCAGCGGAGAGGTTGCTTCACCGGCCTTGCTCCTGGACTTACGTGCAAAGAGTGCTCAGCCAACTCCCTCGGTACCCCTTGCAGGTCCTGTGTTGACCACGCAAAGATATCCCGATTCTCACGGAGGAAGTTGGTGAGCTCGCTTTCCTATTTGTCATCTAGGCCAGCACCAATCGTGATGGTGCGCTCTAGGAATTGATCATCGATCTGGATCTTTTTCATCTCCTTAGTCGGCTGGAAAGAAACACTTCCATGTGGGTTGGCCAGCGCCGGCATATTAAGTTGTGCCGACTAAGCCAGAGCCGCCACCTCCTGAATTCTTCTTTTCTCTCTTGCAATTACCAAATATTCGGCCAGGTATGACACGGCTGAAGCACATTCCATTGAATTTCTATAATCTCCAGCTATTGTTATCACCCCCTGAGGTCCTGGAATCTTCATTTTCAAATAACTGATATGACAGCTGCTCATAAATTTAGCCAATGCTGGCCGTCCGAGTAAAGCATGGTAGCAAATTTCCAGATCTACCACTTCGAACTCCATATTCTCAGCTCTACAATTCTGTCTTGTGCCGAATAATATATCTACTCGGATTTTCCCAATGGGCTCAAACGAGAGCCCCAGAACTATCCCATGGATTGTAGTCCTTGTTGGCTGCAGCATATTCGGAGTTATTCCGAGCTTGTGCATTGTGTCTTTGTAATGATGTTGATGCTACTCCCATCTCATTACAAGTCTACAACCAACATGATTGCCTGTGGCACTTTGAAGATGAAGGACTTCATGCTATAGTTATTTCTGCTGCATTGTAATGAGATGGACAAATGAGCTACGTAGGATGTAATGAATTATTTTATTCTTGGTTATAAAGTTGTATTATGACCTTTGTTTCTTGATATTACATCTTAACTGTGGATGCTAGCTATTGATCCAGGGACTAGCATTGTAAACACAGGGATCTCTACCTTATTAAAGGTTGGGACCTCTACAGATGGTATCAGAGCACTATGTTGCATGTAGGATTGTTGTCACATCCCAAGATTTTCCAAATCTTGTAATGTGAAAATAAATTAATAAAACAAAACTTTGTTTGATTTTTAGAGACAGAAGAAACTTTTGAATTCAAATGGAACCTCAAACCAATTTGAATTAAATAATCCTAAAGAGATTTAAAAAGATAAACTTTTATTAAAGGAAAATAAAATATTTTGGAAATACTATTTTGGATCTTTTAATAAAAGATTGGTTTTCAAAAGAAAAGATGGATTTATAAATAAGGATTATTTTATTAAGCCAAATTAAACCTTGACCAAACTTTGGGAATTAAAACATTTAGTTTGAATAAAAACAACAAAGGTTTATTTAAAATAAATAATTAATATCCAAACTTTATTTAAATAAGGAGTTTTACCAATTTAATTAAAACATCAAAACTTATTAAGATTGTTTTAAATAGGTTTTACAAATATTTTATATTCTCTAATTAAACCTACTAATTTGATTTTGAAAATATTTAGGTTTCAAATAAAGATTTTATTAATAAAATCAAGCCATATTTGATTTAATAACTAAGCCCATTATATATAATTATTAATGGACCCTAAAGAAAAAGGATTATTTTATTTTTAACAAGTATCAAAATATTCTTTATTTCCAAATAAACCTACTGATTTGGATTTGAAAGTGGATGGATTTCAAATGAAGATTATATTAATTAAAACAAACCCTATATTATTAATTAACTAAAATATCCATTTTATTTAAATAAAGAGTGGATCTTAAAAAGAATAAAATTATTATTTATTCTGGAATTTGGGTATGTTGATAAACAGAATCAAATTCAAATTTACAAGCTGAATGATTGTTTGAATTGATTTGGGTGTGATTTGTTTGATTGGAAATTCAAAACAGAATTCAGAAATAAGAAAAGAAAAGGATACAGAATAAAAGAAAAAAAAATGAAAGTGGACCAGACCCAACTACCCCGGCCCAGGAAGCCCACCAGCCCACCTCCCCTATTCCCGAACCGTTTTTCCCTCACTGCTGAAACAGCCCGCCAAGTCACTGACATATGGCCTCCCTCTCCCTCTTTTCCCACTGACACAACGACCCCACGCCACTGTTCATCTTTCTCACCCACCCCGCGACCTGTTCTTCCCCGTTCTGCCGTTGAATTCCCCAGCGTAATTCTCCTTAATGCTACGAATTAAACCGGCAGTGATCACGCACATTTACTCGTCTCCCTCTCCTCTACGTTTCCCCTCTTCCTTCTTCCCCGAGCATGCCTCCAGGCCATTCCGATTTCTCCTTGACTGCCCTGTCTCCGACGACGCTCCGACGCCGATTCCGGCTGCCTCTCGCCGGCCCTCTTCTCCCCGACCAATCTCACACCTTCTCTACTCCCAGGAACACCTCCAGGCACTTTTCCTTTAACCGCGGGAAACCCTGAGCCTCGCCAACAACAAACTTCAGTACCGCCGCCGTCTTCCTCAACTCCGACGACGCCCACAGGTGATTCCAGACCACCCCGACCCCTCTCGTTCACGCACACGCCTTCTTCGTGTCCTTGCGCTCCTGACCATGTGCCTCGTTTGTCTCCGGGTGACTCCTAGCTTCGTCTTCGACTTCGACCAGAGCCGTCCGTCGCCAGTATCGACTCCGGCGAGCAATCCCGCCCAACCCAGTGCGCCCCTTCACCCACCCGTACCACGTTGAGCATCAGAGAGCGTCAGCGAACCTGGTGAGCATCTTCTTACCCTCTCTTGCTTCCTGCCTCGCCAGTTCCGCCGCCAACTGGTCGCTCCGCCGCTCGCCGATGAACTCGCGCCGCCAGTTCCTGGCAAACATCTCGTAGCCATCCGATCTGGATCTGACGACTAGGATAGAACAAGAGTGAAGGGGTAAGTAACATCTCTGGACCATGCGATGCAACTAAAATCCAACGGCCCCTATCTGTCAATCCACGCGAAGCGGTACCGGCGAATTAGAATAGGACACGTGTCTGTTATTCTGTTTAAAACAGAATTTGAAAACAGAAATTGTTGCAAACTTCAAACCTTTATATCTTTTGATCCACACGTCCAAATTTGGCAAATTTTATATCAATGAATTCAGGAGAACAAGCCCTAGCCAACCCTACCCTTAGTTTAGCAAATAGTATTTGATAGATTGTTTGATTTTGCAGATTCTTTTGTGTGCTTGCTAACATTAGAAAAATCATTTAAAAATGAATTTTGAGATCAAACCTTTGCCAATTGGTTTGTTGTGACCCTACTGACCCTAGGAACCAATCCTTGGTGTTATAAATGAATTTTGTAAAATTTAGTTTAGATTACTTGACTAAGTCATTTTCTAGCCAAATAAAAGGAATAGTTTTTATTATAAAAATGTTTATAGGAATAAAACTTTGAGTAGATGGTTTGGACCAAACCTACTGACCCAAAAACACCAAGTTTTGCAATAGCAACTCATTTGGTGAACAACTTAAGAGTTTTGCCTTAATAAAAACATTTTTCACCACATGAAATGATGAATGGATGTAAAAAAAATAGTCTTTGGACAAAACCCTCTTGCTAAGGACTTTGCCACCTTGGTAAATGACCAAATTGGATATTACAAAGTATAGAAACCCATAGAGACCCCCTTTGCAAAATAAAACTATCTTGTGCATGCTCCCATGCATGACTTAGATCCCATTACTTTGTGTGTGTGAAGAATTGTTTGTTTGACTTTGGTTGGAATGTAGATTGAGTTTGTGTTTGCTTGTTTGACTTGTAGTGAAGTGTGAGACTAGCAAGATCAAGGAGTGAACTACCATTTCCTTCCAAAAAGGCAAGTGATGCTTGATACTTTTTGTCCTATTACTTTCACTATGCATTAGTGATTTTGTTAAGTAAAACTTGCATGGATTTTGCTAAGTATAGATCCTGCTATAGGAAAACATAGTAATGAATCCTTAGTAGGATTTTCCTAAGTTAAAGATTCCTACTACTATCAAGCTTAGCCTAGCTAATAGAAAACATGGGTGGAAAATATATTCACACTATGGAAAAATATTCTAAGTCTGAGGACTTATGTTTTTGTTTAATAAAACAACTAAGTTAATGAATCCCCTGGGTGGAATGGGCTTGCTTGGTGGAGAATGGTTGAGTGGTTCACAATGCCATGGGCTTGGATTGTGTATCTCACTTGTGGAATGCCACCCAGGAAACAAAGGGATTTGAGATGTCAAATGTTGAGAAGCTTCAAGTGCAACCACTTGGCAATATGGGCTCTGCCATGATCATATAGGTTGCAAGAACTTAGCCATATGGACAGTGGGTGGTAGTGTTTGATAGGTTGGAACGCGTCCATTTTGGTCTAAGGGAAGGCTTCTGAAAGATCTTGTCTTGGGAAACCAAGTCTTGTGGGGAAAGTGCACCACCTCTGCAGAGTGTAAAATCTAAGTACTTAGCCTAGTCCAAGGCAATGGACAATTTGAGCATCAAGACATGGAAACAATCAAGAATCTCATCATTCAAATTTCTAAAGTTAAAACTTGTGGTTTGAACAAAGGGTTGTTTGAATTCTTCAATCATTGATGGAGAGATGGCTTGGTACAAGGATCTTGAAATCTTTGATTGAGAAAAATGATTTTGTTAAGCAAAAACTTAGTATTTTCAAAACGATAAGAAAAATCTATTTTGAGCAATGCAAGCCTCAACTCCACTTAGCCAGATGCATATAGATGATAGACTCCACTATACTACCATAGTATCACTTGCCAATACAATTCAAATGTATTGACCTTTTGTGGCTGTAACTTGTATGTTGCAGGTTTGATTGATTTTAGTGAAGATTGTTTGATTTGGATTACAAAGTCTACAACCAACATCTGCCTGTGGCACTTTGAAGATGAAGGACCACTTGACCATAGTTATTCCGCTGCAATGTAATGAAATAGCCTAATGAGCTATGTTTGGTGTAATAAACTTATGTTATTCCTGGTTACAAAGTTATATTATGACCTTTGTTTCTTGATATTACATCTTAACTGTGGATGCTAGCTATTGATCCAGGGACTAGCATTGTAAACACAGGAGGCTCTATCTTATCTAAGATTGGGACCCCTACAGATGGTATCAGAGCATTGTGTTGCCTGTAGGATTTGTAAACCCTAGGATTGGACAAAAACCCTTAGAAAATAGGAGTTATACTTTGATCCAAAACTTATTTACAAAAACACTTGTAAACTCCTTCCTCAACCATTTTGGTTTCAACTCTACTTCTCTTCTACTTCAACTTGATGGAAAAGCCTACCCCATGACCAAATACTACACCATGTGCAAAAGACTTCTTCAACATCTTCAACTCTAATGACTTCAACATCTTCAGCTCTAATGACTTCAACACCTTCAGCATATTCACCAAGGACTACAAGTGAAACAAGGAAATCTTGCTCAAGATTTAGAGACTGAGGGAATGCAAAAGTTAGAAGGAGCCTACATCATTTGAAGTATTGTGACCAAAAGTTTTTCCAAGGAAACCATGATCTCATGTAAGAAGAAGCAACCAAGAAGGAAGGAAAGATCACAAGTGAACCATATAGATGGACCACCATAATTTAGTTAAGTCAAACCACCAACTTATGTGGTGTAACAAAAATATTTTGTTGTCTAAGTATGTGCTTGAACCTTGTTTGAGTGAAATGTTTGTTTGTGATTGCTTGCACATTGCTTGTGTGAATTGTGATGTGAGTGATTAGAAGTAATTCCTTAGAAATATCTTGCCTATTCTAATCTCCCTCCAACCCAAACAGATGACTACTCCAAAAGACTCCAAGGTTGATGATATCAACAACAACCAAGAAGACAACATGAGAGAAATTATAGCAACCCAAAACCAATTGAGCCAAGAGACAACTCAGCTTTTAGCCAACAACAAAGGACTAGACCCAGCCATACAAAGGATTTTCAAACTTCAATCCCAATTGTTGCAAGGATTAGTTACTCAAATGATCAACATGGGAGAAAACTTTTCCCAAAGAGCTAATGACAACAAGGATGACAAAGATGCTATTCTAGAAGGAACCCAAGCTAGCAATATTTTTAGAGACAAGGATCATGCATCCAAGAAACATGAAGATCAATACCCCAAGAAGAGAGAAAGATCTCCCACCTATGAAGAACATGAACTAGAAGAACTCCTAGCTTTGGAGAGACCCAAAAAGAAGAAAAAGGACATAAGCCAATTGCAGTGTTACAATTGCAAAGAGATGGGACACTATTACAATGAATGCCCAGAAAAGAAGAAGAACCAAAGAAACAAACAAGAGATAATGATACCAAAGAAGATACCAAAGGAAAAGAAAGATATCAGCCAAGTGATGTGTTTCAAATGCAA
The DNA here is from genome assembly GCA_916181665.1 of Avena sativa. Classification (NCBI taxonomy): domain Eukaryota; kingdom Viridiplantae; phylum Streptophyta; class Magnoliopsida; order Poales; family Poaceae; genus Avena; species Avena sativa. The sequence continues at coordinate 454,695,792 of OV702283.1, forward strand.
GGAACTAGGCCACTATGCAAGCAATTGTCCAGAAAAGATGAAGAACAAGTTAAATCAGTCTATGAAGAAACTCAACCTTGGCCCATGAGTCAAGTATAGAAACCAAGGACACATGCAAAGTTTGCTTAGAGAAAGTATTTCTCATGATTCCAAGAAGGACAATGTGTAATTTTTGTTTGAAAATTTTTAAGGGTGGTAGTACCCTAGTTGTTTTGAATTTGCTTGTAACCCTAGCCTTCCCAAATCTCGGGACGAGATTTATTTTAAGGGTGGTAGCCTGTCACATCCCAAGATTTTCCAAATCTTGTAATGTGAAAATAAATTAATAAAACAAAACTTTGTTTGATTTTTAGAGACAGAAGAAACTTTTGAATTCAAATGGAACCTCAAACCAATTTGAATTAAATAATCCTAAAGAGATTTAAAAAGATAAACTTTTATTAAAGGAAAATAAAATATTTTGGAAATACTATTTTGGATCTTTTAATAAAAGATTGGTTTTCAAAAGAAAAGATGGATTTATAAATAAGGATTATTTTATTAAGCCAAATTAAACCTTGACCAAACTTTGGGAATTAAAACATTTAGTTTGAATAAACTTTATTTAAATAAGGAGTTTTACCAATTTAATTAAAACATCAAAACTTATTAAGATTGTTTTAAATAGGTTTTCCAAATATTTTATATTCTCTAATTAAACCTACTAATTTGATTTTGAAAATATTTAGGTTTCAAATAAAGATTTTATTAATAAAATCAAGCCATATTTGATTTAATAACTAATCCCATTATATATAATTATTAATGGACCCTAAAGAAAAAGGATTATTTTATTTTTAACAAGTATCAAAATATTCTTTATTTCCAAATAAACCTACTGATTTGGATTTGAAAGTGGATGGATTTCAAATGAAGATTATATTAATTCAAACAAACCCTATATTATTAAATAACTAAAATATCCATTTTATTTAAATAAAGAGTGGATCTTAAAAAGAATAAAATTATTATTTATTCTGGAATTTGGGTATGTTGATAAACAGAATCAAATTCAAATTTACAAGCTGAATGATTGTTTGAATTGATTTGGGTGTGATTTGTTTGATTGGAAATTCAAAACAGAATTCAGAAATAAGAAAAGAAAAGGATACAGAATAAAAGAAAAAAAAATGAAAGTGGACCAGACCCAACTACCCCGGCCCAGGAAGCCCACCAGCCCACCTCCCCTATTCCCGAACCGTTTTTCCCTCACTGCTGAAACAGCCCGCCAAGTCACTGACATATGGACCCTCCCTCTCCCTCTTTTCCCACTGACACAACGACCCCACGCCACTGTTCATCTTTCTCACCCACCCCGCGACCTGTTCTTCCCTGTTCTGCCGTTGAATTCCCCAGCGTAATTCTCCTTAATGCTACGAATTAAACCGGCAGTGATCACGCACATTTACTCGTCTCCCTCTCCTCTACGTTTCCCCTCTTCCTTCTTCCCCGAGCATGCCTCCAGGCCATTCCGATTTCTCCTTGACTGCCCTGTCTCCGACGACGCTCCGACGCCGATTCCGGCTGCCTCTCGCCGGCCCTCTTCTCCCCGACCAATCTCACACCTTCTCTACTCCCAGGAACACCTCCAGGCACTTTTCCTTTAACCGCGGGAACCCCTGAGCCTCGCCAACAACAAACTTCAGTACCGCCGCCGTCTTCCTCAACTCCGACGACGCCCACAGGTGATTCCAGACCACCCCGACCCCTCTCGTTCACGCACACGCCTTCTTCGTGTCCTTGCGCTCCTGACCATGTGCCTCGTTTGTCTCCGGGTGACTCCTAGCTTCGTCTTCGACTTCGACCAGAGCCGTCCGTCGCCAGTATCGACTCCGGCGAGCAATCCCGCCCAACCCAGTGCGCCCCTTCACCCACCCGTACCACGTTGAGCATCAGAGAGCGTCAGCGAACCTGGTGAGCATCTTCTTACCCTCTCTTGCTTCCTGCCTCGCCAGCGCCGCCGCCAACTGGTCGCTCCTCCGCTCGCCGATGAACTCGCGCCGCCAGTTCCTGGCAAACATCTCGTAGCCATCCGATCTGGATCTGACGACTAGGATAGAACAAGAGTGAAGGGGTAAGTAACATCTCTGGACCGTGCGATGCAACTAAAATCCAACGGCCCCTATCTGTCAATCCACGCGAAGCGGTACCGGCGAATTAGAATAGGACACGTGTCTGTTATTCTGTTTAAAACAGAATTTGAAAACAGAAATTGTTGCAAACTTCAAACCTTTATATATTTTGATCCACACGTCCAAATTTGGCAAATTTTATATCAATGAATTCAGGAGAACAAGCCCTAGCCAACCCTACCCTTAGTTTAGCAAATAGTATTTGATAGATTGTTTGATTTTGCAGATTCTTTTGTGTGCTTGCTAACATTAGAAAAATCATTTAAAAATGAATTTTGAGATCAAACCTTTGCCAATTGGTTTGTTGTGACCCTACTGACCCTAGGAACCAATCCTTGGTGTTAGAAATGAATTTTGTAAAATTTAGTTTAGATTACTTGACTAAGTCATTTTCTAGCCAAATAAAAGGAATAGTTTTTATTATAAAAATGTTTATAGGAATAAAACTTTGAGTAGATGGTTTGGACCAAACCTACTGACCCAAAAACACCAAGTTTTGCAATAGCAACTCATTTGGTGAACAACTTAAGAGTTTTGCCTTAATAAAAACATTTTTCACCACATGAAATGATGAATGGATGTAAAAAAAATAGTCTTTGGACAAAACCCTCTTGCTAAGGACTTTGCCACCTTGGTAAATGACCAAATTGGATATTACAAAGTATAGAAACCCATAGAGACCCCCTTTGCAAAATAAAACTATCTTGTGCATGCTCCCATGCATGACTTAGATCCCATTACTTTGTGTGTGTGAAGAATTGTTTGTTTGACTTTGGTTCGAATGTAGATTGAGTTTGTGTTTGCTTGTTTGACTTGTAGTGAAGTGTGAGACTAGCAAGATCAAGGAGTGAACTACCATTTCCTTCCAAAAAGGCAAGTGATGCTTCATCCTTTTTGTCCTATTACTTTCACTATGCATTAGTGATTTTGTTAAGTAAAACTTGCATGGATTTTGCTAAGTATAGATCCTGCTATAGGAAAACATAGTAATGAATCCTTAGTAGGATTTTCCTAAGTTAAAGATTCCTACTACTATCAAGCTTAGCCTAGCTAATAGAAAACATGGGTGGAAAATATATTCACACTATGGAAAAATATTCTAAGTCTGAGGACTTATGTTTTTGTTTAATAAAACAACTAAGTTAATGAATCCCCTGGGTGGAATGGGCTTGATTGGTGGAGAATGGTTGAGTGGTTCACAATGCCATGGGCTTGGATTGTGTATCTCACTTGTGGAATGCCACCCAGGAAACAAAGGGATTTGAGATGTCAAATGTTGAGAAGCTTCAAGTGCAACCACTTGGCAATATGGGCTCTGCCATGATCATATAGGTTGCAAGAACTTAGCCATATGGACAGTGGGTGGTAGTGTTTGATAGGTTGGAACGCGTCCATTTTGGTCTAAGGGAAGGCTTCTGAAAGATCTTGTCTTGGGAAACCAAGTCTTGTGGGGAAAGTGCACCACCTCTGCAGAGTGTAAAATCTAAGTACTTAGCCTAGTCCAAGGCAATGGACAATTTGAGCATCAAGACATGGAAACAATCAAGAATCTCATCATTCAAATTTCTAAAGTTAAAACTTGTGGTTTGAACAAAGGGTTGTTTGAATTCTTCAATCATTGATGGAGAGATGGCTTGGTACAAGGATCTTGAAATCTTTGATTGAGAAAAATGATTTTGTTAAGAAAAAACTTAGTATTTTCAAAACGATAAGAAAAATCTATTTTGAGCAATGCAAGCCTCAACTCCACTTAGCCAGATGCATATAGATGATAGACTCCACTATACTACCATAGTATCACTTGCCAATACAATTCAAATGTATTGACCTTTTGTGGCTGTAACTTGTATGTTGCAGGTTTGATTGATTTTAGTGAAGATTGTTTGATTTGGATTACAAAGTCTACAACCAACATCTGCCTGTGGCACTTTGAAGATGAAGGACCACTTGACCATAGTTATTCCGCTGCAATGTAATGAAATAGCCTAATGAGCTATGTTTGGTGTAATAAACTTATGTTATTCCTGGTTACAAAGTTATATTATGACCTTTGTTTCTTGATATTACATCTTAACTGTGGATGCTAGCTATTGATCCAGGGACTAGCATTGTAAACACAGGAGGCTCTATCTTATCTAAGATTGGGACCCCTACAATTGTAACCCTAGGATTGTACAAAACCCCTCAGAAGAATAGGAGTTGTATTTGTTCCAAAACATATTTACAAACAATCTTGTAAACTCTTTCCTCAAACATTTTGGTTTTGATTCTACATCTCTTCTATTTCAACTTGATGGACAAGACCTCACCATGAGAAAGGGAATTCACCAAACTCAAATGACTTCAACTTCAACGTCATCAAAGACTTCAACTTTATTTTCACCAAGGACTTCAACTTGGATATCACTAAGGACTACAAGTGAGACAAGAAATATTACTCAAGACCTGAAGACTAAGGAAACACAACTTAGAAGGAATCATCATCACCTTTGAAGTTTTGTGACCAAGATGAAAGAATTTCTCCAAGGATACAATGATCTTGTTCAAGAAGAACCAACTAAGAAGGATGGAATGATCTCAAGTGAACCATATAGTTGGACCACCATATTTAGATTAAATCAACACCCCAACTTATGTGGTGTAGCAAAAATATTTTGTTGCCTAAAAATGTGCTTGAACTTTGTTGTTTGAGTGGAATGTTTGTTTGTGATTTCTTGCACATTGCTTGTGTGAATTGTTGTGTGTGGTTAGAATTATTTCCTTAGAAATCTTTTGCCTATTCTAATCCCAATCCAACCCAAACAGATGACTACTCCAAGAAACTCCAACATCAAGGATGGTGACAATAGCAACCAAGAAATTCACATGAGAGAACTCATAGTAACCCAAACCCAGTTGAACCAAGTCACAACTCATATTTTAGCCAACTACAAAGAGTTAGACCCAACCATGCAAAGGTTTATGGAAACCCAAACCCAATTGATGCAAAAGGTGACAAATCAAATGATCAACATGGGAGACAACCCTTCCCAAGGAGCTTGTGACAACAATGGTGTCAAGGATGATTTTATAGAGGGAACGCAAGCTTGCAATATTTGTGGAGACATGGATCACACTTCCAAAGAGCATGAATATCAATGCCCTAATTGTGAAGAGAAACATCCAACTAATCAATGCCCCACATCTCAAGCTACTTGTTTCCTATGTGAAGGAAATAATCATGTCCCTATCCAATGCCCCATCTATTCCAAAGTTCAACAAAGGAAACAAGGTGGAGTGCATCAAGAGTTTGTAAACCCCCATGAGGAATCAACTTCTATGAAGAAGGATGAAGACAAAGGCAAATCTCAGCTTGCACCTCCATACACTATGACCCACAATGATGGACAAAAGAAGAAACATATGTATTATCCAAGGAAACGATTAAGGAGACCATGAGACTTTCCCACCTTTGAGGTGAGATATGAAGAGCATGAACTAGAAGAACTCCTAGCTTTGGAGAAACCCAAGAAAAAGAAGGACAAAAGCCAAGTGCAATGTTGCCATTGTAAAGAGATGGGACACTATGCCAATGAATGTCCAGATAAGAAGAAGTATAAGGAAATTAGCCAAGTGTGGTGCAACAACTGCAAAGATCTAGGCCATTATGTATCAACATGTCCACAGAAGATACATGAAGAACTCAACCTTGTCACATGTTACAATTGTGGTGACCAAGGACATTATGCAAGCAATTGTCCAGAAAAGATGAAGTACAAGATAAACAAGCCTCTGAAGGATCTCAGCCTTGTCACATGTTTCAAGTGTGGAAACAAAGGACACTATGCAGATGTTTGCCCAGAGAAGTCTCATCAAGACCCCAAGCAAGCCAAGATGTAATCTAGTTGGAATTTTTTTTAAGGGTGGTAGTACCCTAGTTGTTTTGAAGCCAACTTGTAACCTCTAGCATTCCCAAATCTCGGGACGAGATTTCTTTTAAGGGTGGTAGCCTGTCACATCCCAAAATTTTCCAAATTTTGAAATGTGAAAAATAAATAAATAAATAAATAATTGTTGAAATTTAGGGTGAAAAGAAACTTTTTGATTCCAATTGGAAACATCAAAACCAATATCAAATAAGATTTTTACCAATTGGAATCACCAAGTTTGGATCTATAAATAAAAAGATATGGATTTTATAAGATAAAGAAAGAATTAATTAATAGGGAATATTTAAAAACCAAATTAAATCTTGGCCTAATCCATGAGCAAATGGAATAAATATAATACAAGTCCAAATGAATTAAATGGATAAATAATATTCAAATAAAATAAAATGGTAACCAAATTCTATTTGAATAAAGATAATTGCCCAAATTATATGATTAATAATCATATTATAATACTTTAAATAATTCAAAGTGAATTATTTAACACCCCATTAAATAAATAATCCTACTGAAAAGGTTTTGTGAAAAATTGGAATTTAAATAAGGGTTTGAAAATATATTTAATCTTATTTGAATAATGGCATATGCTTATTTTAATAAAGAATAAAACCATAAGAAAAATAAAAGAATTATTCATAAAATAGTATTTAAAAATACATGTTTAAACAGTATGGGAATATACTGAACATTTGAAAAGGGTTTGAAATTCAAACAAGGTTTGAAATAATTTAAACAAAATCAAAATAGAAAAATGAAAACAGAAAAATAAAAATAAACAGAACAAAAAAAATGGAACCAGCCAGACCAGGCCCAGTCCAGCCCAGTAGCAACCCACCTCTCTCCCCGAACCGTTTTCTTTTACTCGCAATCGAACCCGCAGAGTCGCTGACCACTGGACCCCACATCGTTTCTCTATCTCTCTCTCGCTGACGCCTAGACCCCACCCCCCAGTCATCTTCCTCACCCGCCGCGGTGACCACGCCCCCCTCGCCGGCCGTTTCTGCCGTCTTAACACTCGAATCAATCAGAGTTATTGCCGCGACGATTACTCCCTCGACCATGCTCGTAAACCACCTCCCTATCCCCTCCCTTTTCCCCCAGACGCCACCCCTCGAGAGCCCCCAGGCTGCCCCGATTTCCGCTCAGACCACCGTTGCCTCCGACGAGCATCCGCGGCGATTCCTGCCAGCCCACTCCCCCCCTTGCTCCCTGGCGCATACGAGCATACTCCCTAGCCTCTGGCGCATCTCCTAGTGCCGCCCATGCAATTGCGCGTGCTCCGCATCGTCGACAACATCATCACTGAGCATTGTCGTCGCCTGTTTCCACTTCGACGAGTTCCCCAGGTAGCGTCTGACCGCCCCTCTCCTCTTCCTTCACATGCGTGTACTCACCACTCTCCCGCGCATCTAACGGACCCTCACTTTTCCTCTAGCGTGCACCGTGGCCTTGCCTTCGACGACGTCTGACCGCACCCGAGGTGAAGCACAGCTCCGGCGAGCGATTCAGGACTACCTCGTGCGCCCCTCGACAAACGGCGAGTACATTGAGCTTCAGCACGACGAGGCGATCTCAATGAGCCCCTCCCCTATATCTTTCTCTTCCTGCATCATCGGTAACCTCGCCATCTGACCGCTCCGCCGCCAATCGCCGCCGCTAGCGCCGCCCGTTTAGGGTTAGTCGATTTAGACCGTAGGATGTTGATCGTGTGGCTACGATAGAACATAACCCGAAGGGGTATCCTTTGATTTGATCCGTGCGATCCACTTTAGATCCAACGCACCGCATAGGCTGATCCGTGCAAAGCAGTATGGACGAAACAGAACGTGACGCGTGGCCTGTGATTTGTTTTTAAAACAGGACAGAATCTATTAGATGTTTTATTTTGAAAATTGCATAACTTTAAATCTACATGTGCAAATTTTTCAAATTTTATATCAATGGAATCAGAAAAACAAGTACTTTCCAACCATGCACTTTGTTTAGTAAATTGCTTCTATTAAATTGGTTGTATTTGTAGAAACTTGTGTAGGCATATTTTGAACATAAAATTTATTCTAGAAATGTTTTTAAAGTAAAATCTTTGGAAAATGTATTGTTTTGAACCTACTGACCATAGAAACCAACTTGTGGAACTTAAAAGTGTATTTTGTGAAGCCAAAGAATAAATATTTGAATTAGAACATTTCTAGTCAAATAAAAATATTGTTTATGAGTTAAAAATACTTTTTGAGTAAAATCTTTGGAAAATGAGTTGATTTAAACTTTCTGGCCCTAAACACCAAGTTTTATGATTTAAAAATATATTTGGTGAACCCTATAAAAATTATTACTTTTCTAAAGGCATTTCCAACAACATAAAATATTGTTTTGGTATAAAAATGGTTTATAGGTAAAACCTTTTGCAAATGGTTTCAATACTAAACAGTTGACCTTAAAACACTAACATTTGTGTTAAAATTATATTTGGCAAACACTAGAAATCTTACTTTGATTTAAATCAATTCTAGCAAAGCAAAAATGATTTAAATGGCCTTTTTCACTAACTTAATATCAAATGGGTTTACCACTTTTACAAATGACCAATAGGTGTTTTAGAATGTTTATAACCTATTAGAAACCACTTTTCCAAATAAAAACAACCTTTGGCATGCTTGCATGCATTGCTTTGTTTTTATTATTCTATGTGATGATTGCTAGAATGGTAGTTTGAAATTGTGCCTTGATTGAATTGTAGTGAAATTTGAAGAGTGTGACTATTGCAAGATCAAGGAGTGAACTTATATTCTCTACCAAAAAGGCAAGTGATGCTTAATACTTTTTTCCCATTATTTTCACTATGCATTAGTGATATTTCTAAGTAGGACTTGCATAGAATTTTTGCTAAGTATAAACTATGCCATGGGAAATCCTAGTAGATGAAACCTTAGTAGAATTTTGCTAAGTTAAGATTCCTACTACCATCATGCTTAGCTTAGCTAGTAGAAAACAAGGGAGGATTATATTCATGCTATGGAATATTTCTAAGTCAAGGACTTGTGTTTTGTTTAATAAAACAACTAAGTGAATGAATCACCTGGGTGGAATGGAAAGAAAGGTTTTTGTTGAGTGGTTACGCAAGTCCAGTATACTGGGGAAAACTTGGGCATCACCAAGTCCAGTATACTGGGGGAAACTTGGTATCTCACTTGTGGAATGCCACCTAGGAACAAAGAGATTTTAGATGTCAAATGTTGAGAAGCTTCAAGTGCAGCCACTTGGCATTATGGGCTTTGCCTGGATCATATAGGTTGCAATAACTTAGCCAAATGGACAGTTGGTGGTAGGTGTTTCATAGGTTGGAGCGCGTCCATTCTAGCCGAAGGGAAGGCTTCTGAAAGATCTTGTCTTGGTGAAACCAAGTCTTGTGGGGAAATTGCACCACCTCTACAGAGTGTAAAATCTAAGTACTTAGCCATGTCCCTGGCAAAGGACAATTTGAGCATCAAGACATGGAAGCTATCAAGAATCTCCTCATCCCAATTTTCTAAGTTAAAACTTGTGGTTGAACAAGGGTTTAAGGTTCACCAATTTCTATTGGTGGTTCCTTGGGTGTTTTTGCCAAACAAAAACTTAGTGTTTTCAAATGATAAGGAAAAACTATTTTGAGCAAAGCAAGCCTAAGCTCCACTTAGCCAAATGCATATAGATGATAGTTACCACTATACTACCATAGTATCACTTGCTAATACAATTCAAATGTATTGACCCTTGTGGCTGTAACTTATTTTGTTGTAGGTTTGTTTGATGTTAGTAAAGTGTGTTGATTAGGATTACAAGTCTACAACCAACATGATTGCCTGTGGCACTTTGAAGATGAAGGACTCCATGCTATAGTTATTTCTGCTGCATTGTAATGAGATGGCCAAATGAGCTATGTAATGAATTATTTTATTCCTGGTTATAAAGTTGTATTGTGACCTTTGTTTCTTGATATTACATCTTAACTGTGGATGCTAGCTATTGATCCAGGGACTAGCATTGTAAACACAGGGATCTCTACCTTATTAAAGGTTGGGACCTCTACATAACTACATTCACTTCCATATGTCGGCGTTGTATGCTCTATCTATCTTGTTGTTCGGTTGTGAACACATAGTATGATTGGTGATGATCCTTGTAATCATTGCGTCCATTGTTCCCGGGGTTTCCCCCTCCATCTTGATTCTGATTTATCACCTGTTGCACTGCATCCCTCCGATCCGGATTCTCATACCTCGGAGGGGGCGGTGGTAACATTATCTGCTATGCATTCCCCCCAGTTAACTGTGGCTGCTGCTTGTGATGCGCTGGATGCAGTGATGCTTGTATGGCCACCGGGTTTCCCATTGCACCTTTCATCCAGGTGCATTGGCGAGTGGTGTGATTGGCTGGCTTGGACGGGTTAGGCGTGTGGAATTTACACGGCTGATCCAACATGGACTCAAACATGTACTTCATCCTTTCTTGCCATTGTTTCTTCTGTTCAGGCATCCACAGCTTCTTCCCCTCGTTTCTCGGTGTCCACTGCTGAGGACCATTCTTCTGCCGTTGATTGTTCCCATGACTCGGTTGATCCTGCACCCCTACTTCCACTTGATTAGAATTGTATCTATAATCCGACCTCTCATCCCTTCTTCTATGTCGGTAATCATTGCATCGCGATGATCCGGCGCCATCTCTGGAATAATGATCCTGCTGCTCGCGATGCTCTACCGACATCAGCTCTGGTTGAGTCGGATCACCCAAGGCATATGAATCTACTACTCTGATTGTTTCTGCCAATGTGGTTGGCATATCTCTCTGCAACCTCTGCCACAATACACTTCCATATCTGCACCCCTGAGCAAACCAGGCAATTGCTTGAGATTCTATAACACCCTCGCATGAGTTTCTGAGGTTGCACCACCGAGTCGGGAATTCTCTATCTGTCTCATTCGGCTTCTGCTTGCACGTCGCGAGCTGTTGTGGCCTGTTTGGCCTCTTATATGTTCTGGTGAAATTACTGACAAATATTTCTTCAAAATTTAGCCAACAATTCATACTTCCTGTTGCCGGTCCTTCTAACATCTGTGGCACGTATCTTACGGCCCATCTTAAATTCCCTCCTGCTATTTTTACGGCCGTGGCATAATCGATTAGCCAATCTTGCGGCTTCGCACTCCCATTGTACGTTTTCGTGCCTCTTGCCAACTGGAAGTTCAGCACGGGCGGTTCACCCATAATCCGAGGTCCAAAGCACGCCTGGATGGGCGGACCCTATTCTTCCAACAGCTCGGACCGATACAGCCTGTCCAACTTCAATCTTGCGTCAGTCGACGGCAAATTTCTATAGATGACTCTCTCCTGTACTCCATAGTGGTTTTGCCCACCACGCTCTGCATATTCCATCTCCGAGTAACCATCATTGTATATGTCATTTGCCTGATTATGTGGAACTGGTCTCTCTTCACGTTCTTGCCGAGGTTCATGCCTCGGCTGATGATCCTGCGGGGGGTACCTCCCTCCTTCCACCGGGTTATTGTTATCATGGTTTCCCCTTCCGTGGTTTCCGTGCTCTCTGTTTGCATGGCCGGGCTTTCTATCTCCGCTATTACCTCGGCTTCCATTGCCTCTATTTTCAATGATCTTCCCGGCCACTGCCGGGTCATACGGGACAATTTGCTTGTTTCTCTTTCCCAAAGTTACTGCTTTGTCTTTCCATGCATTGTTTCCGGGTGAGGATGCCGTTGCCGCAGATAATGCGGGGGCAGCTCCTGCTGAATGAATCATGCGAGAAGCTCCTGGCTTAACTGGGTTAGCCCTAAGCATTTCTTCATTCTGCTGGTTCGCAATGTGTACCAGCTCATTTACTCTTTCTTGCTGCTTTTGCCGGGCTTCCCCAATTAACCCCTCCAATTCTAGGGCTGCTGCATTTGCAGCCCTGAGGTTCTTTGCCGGGGTACTATACCTCAGCAAACCTGGGTCAACCGAATCATCTGGTCGAGTTTCATGCTCTTTGTTGATATCATTCATGATGTTCTTTCCTCTTAATCTCAACTCATCTACTCGGTCAGGGGCCGTATCTAGCTTGTTTGCCCTAGCATATTCTCGCAAGGTCCTGTTGAAGGACTCTTGCAAGGCTGACACCTTTTTTGCCTCATGTAACACTTTTAGTCTAGTTTCTTCTAATTCCGCATGTGTGTTTGCCGGGTCAACTATCGGCGCTACAGGTGTAGTCAAGTTATCTATAGTTGCCTGGAGGATATTCTCTAGCCTCTCTAGAGGTGGCCACCTTACCCTTGTTGCTTTCGAAGTTTCCTCCTGCACCTCGGCCACCCTGGTCACCGGAGGATCTGCCGTGGTTGGCTTTGGAGCTGCTTGCTTCGTAGCTACCTGTCCTCCTGTCGCCGGGTCCTTGCTTGGTCCGGCGCCTACTCCTTCTGCTGGTACTGGAGCCGTCATCATCACCTCGACGTTGCCTGCGGGGCGAATGCCACGCTGACCGCTGGCAGCACTGAGGGGAGGATCTCCTGCATTGATGACTCGGCGCGGGTAGACGCAGGAGGTGTCGATGCCGATGTAGATCTTGTGAGCACCCAGGTTGATGAAGATGCCGTTGCGCGGGGGCGCCTTGCTCCTGAAACTGCCAGCGTTATCGCTGACATAGTCCCAGATATCAAATCTCTGGACTAGGCCAGAAACAACCCGCTCGCCGGTGCGGATGAATTTTCCCGTCCGGATCTTGACTCCAGCTAGCACCGCTACTGGACCCACAGTGGGCGCCAACTGTCGTGGTGGTGGCACGGCAGATGCCATGGGTAGGTTAATTATGGGGCAAATGGATGCTAGTGGGATCTGGGGAAGGAAGATGTAGTGATTTTTACACACAACTTACTAGAACTTAGATCTTTATTTCTCCTCAATCGAGTTACAAGTGCTCCTTGAGCTGTAAACTACGCGAGGAGGAAGACTACTACGCGAGCCCTTCGGTGTCCAATTAATCGATGCCTTCTCCAGGAGCCCGTTCCCCTCCTTATAAAGGGGTCCCTCGGTTCATTCTAGGGCTGACGTGGCAAGCATATTCTTGGAATATGCTTGTCCCAAAGTGGTAATTCAGCGGACTCCTTTCCGTTCCCCCTTCTATCAGCGGCAAAGACCCAGAGACCCCCACATGTGAGCCTCGGGCTTCCCCACTGTCACCTCCGTGACACTTTTCTGCGGCTCTGCTCTTTGTCCTTAGTGCTTGGCCTTGTGTAGATTCCTCCTAGCCAGTAGCTAGGCTTTGACTCTGGGATCCTTCTCCTTCCCCTGCAAGTTTCCCGTTACTCGGCCTCGTCTCGCATAACTCGGCTCGGCCTTCACCTGCATACGAACTGATCAATCTTATTCGGCCGACTTAGCTCACACGTCGGCCGAGTAAGGTGTTAATCACTCGATTCTTGCCAAGCCATGGCTCATTCGGCCGAGCCTTGCATGACTCGGCCGACTTAGCTTATAATTCGGCCTATGGTAAGAAAGGTTCCTTCCTTCTTTCCGCTATCTTGATCCAACTGGGGTCATCCCCCCAACAATTTGGTTTTTGCCTAAGCCTTTCATTGAGATGAAATTCTTAACATGTGTTAATAAAATATACATCATTTCCAATCAACAATATGTCTTCCACATAATGTATTAGAGATATGTCTTAGCGCTCCCACTTAATTTCTTGCAAATGCAAGCATCTTCATCGTCTCTGATGAATTTAAACCTATTTTAACAGTTTCATCATGGTGAAGATTCCAACTCCGCGATGCTCACTTCAACCATTGTAGTTTGCATATGCATTTTAGCATCCTTTGAATTAACAAAACACTATGGACTGTGTTATTCACACGTCCTAGGTAACAATTCTATTAGAAGAACTTGTTTTTTTATTCAACTACCACATAAAAAATTATATGTAGTGGTTGCTACATTAATCCGTCTAGACTAAATATCGCTATGAAAGATCAAATCTTGTCATAGTCAACCTTTGAACATTGTTGTGAACTCTTTTCCAACATGTCAACTATTTCATAGATGTGAAACATCCATGTCTATTTCTTTATAGATCCAAACACGACTGTAAGGTCTTACACCTTTCTCGAGGGTCTTTCAAATTCAAATCTTGATTTATCGTGTATGGAACTATCACGGATTCTATGGCTTAAAGCCATCTGACGGAATCAGGACCCATCATTGCTTCTTTGCATACAATCGGTTCATCATTATCAAATAACAATGATCTACTTTCAAATCCTAGTATTTGATTGTTTACCTGACCTACTAGGTTCAATAGGAACTTAGACCTCTGTGACCACAACCTTTGAGGCACATGAGCTATGAGCATTGTTGCTGCCTCCGGAACACGTTTCCGCGCTGCACAACTTTGCACATATAGCTAAGGTTCTTTTAACATTACCAAAGTTCTATTTTCCTCCCACTTAAATTTTCATGAAAAATTTCTTCTCAAGAAACTTGACGTTTTAAGCGACAAATACTTTTGTCTTTGGTATTACAGAGGAGTACCCAACGATTATCCGAAATAACCTACAAAGACATGCTCATCCTACTTTGGTTGAAAACATATTACTTATGCATACCAATGTTTAAGAAAGGACAACTTGGGTTTTATCCCAAACCATAACTTTATATGGTGTCATTTCAATGGATCATGACGGAGCTCTTTTAAGTGAAAAAACAGTAGTCTCTAAAACTTTTAATCTTTAAAATATAATGGCAGTTTTATGAATTACACCTTTGATCTTACCATGCCAAACAAGGTTTCATTTCATATCTCGATGATTCCATACTCATATGGTGTTTCGGGAAACGCAAATCCACAAAACGATTTCTCAAATCTTAGGTGTTATGCTGAACTTGCAACTCAAAAATCTTCCTTTATGATGCTATCATAAATTCTTTATTTTCTTGTTACATTGATTTTGCACTTCATCTTGAAAGTCTTTGAACTTTTCAAATGTTTCACACTTCATCCTCATTAAGTAAATATTCATATATTCACTCAATTTTTTGGAGAAAGCATATGAAGTTGAAATCCATCGCTTCTTGAATACACATAATGGACTTCATACAACAATATGTACAAGTTCCAATAAGCTAGTCATTCGTTCCCTTTGGCCCATGAACGGAGTTTTAATTATCTCTAGGAAAGTTTCACAAGTGTCATTTGATCGTAATCAAATGACTCCAAAAATTCCATCAAGTATGGGGTTTCTTCATGTTTTCTTTCCACTATAATTTAAACAGCGATGTCACTTCTTAAGTGATCTTTCAATAAATTGTCTTTTCACATTTTTAGCATTACCTTTATGGATGTGATTTCTCCAACTAGACTTGTATATCCATCTTTCATGGAATACGGAAATTATTTGAACAACCCTTTTGTTCTCATAATACCTGATAAAACAAATCATGAAGGCAATCTTTGATATTAATGAGCAACAAAACAACCTTTATTTGTTATCGATGAATATCATCACATATTCTTTTGCTAGTTACTTAGGCCATTGTAGTTCATGAATTGTGTTGTTTCGTATGACGATTCATGCCAACAAATTTAGTATCCAATGCTTAAGAACCACATTGTTTAACAAGCAAAGAATATAGCCATAACATGTATATCTTCTATATACCTAAGCTGAACATTTCTAGTATTTTCTCTTCTGCCAAATATTTCTTAGATTTCTCTTTCACTATTTATTTATCCTTTCAAAAGAATCTATCAACATCAATAGTGGCGCCATACTCATGACACATAGTCCAAAGCGTGTATATTTAAATACCAATGTCTTTGGACTTGCACTTTGAAGTAGATCACCATCATCAAATGTTTGGTGTTCTTTTAAATTCCATTTTATTTAGTAATCTTTTAGTGTAGTAAACATTTTACCTACATCAAATATTCATCCTTATCATGGCACTATTCATGATCAAGCTACTTTAGCTTATAACGGTGAATTGAGAGTATAATGTTGCTCTCCAAAACCTTTTGGAGGATTAGGACGACCAGCGTCTCCAACCTTTTGCAAATTCTCATCAAATATGAGAACATGACTTTTTCCATATTATACTCTATCATGTTGCAACCAAAACTTCGTTTCAGATAACACAATATCTTTCACACATGATGGTTTCTGAAACAATTCTTTCAGCTCCCCGATAACCTTGATATTAAAACAATCTTTTGAATATCAAGAATCATGGAGACAAACATGATATTTATATACTAACACTGGAATTGTTACTCTTGATTTAATACTAATTATTAAACTTCAAGAAGTAACCAGAACCTACTGAAAGTTTGCAATAGGACTTTTAAACTTTAGATTAACACATCAAAACAATATGATACCAGTCCGTAAAGTAACTATCTAGAATTCTATAGTTCTATTATCTCAATTATAACTAAGCGCAAGGTGGTAAATGGATGCCAATGACTACAACAACTATGCAAATTCAATTTGATTTAATTTATGATAAATAGTGTTCAACTTTTAATTATATTGTTGCTGAACTCCCACTCAAAACAATATCCCTCACATTGTTTTAGTGATTACATGAACCAAATCTACTACACCAAGTACGATCATCATGTGACATGATGTAGTTTCAAAGGCGAACAATCATCATGTTCATCATATCATCTATATGACTCATGCTTTACCTTTTGGTATTCCGTGTTCCAAGACCATGTCTGTACATGCTAGGCTCGTCAAGATTTAACCTTAGTTTCCGCATGAGCAAATCTGGCTTGCTCCCATTGTATACAGTCGCAGAATCTAACACACCCGATTATCACGTGGTGCCTCGAAATAACGAGCTTTGGCAATGGTGCCTACTAAGGATGAACACTTTCTAACTTGATATTTTATGAGAGGGATCATCTTATAATGCTACCGTCGCGATCTCAGCAATACAAGATGCATAAAAGGATTAACATCACATGCAATTCAAAATATGTGATATGATATGGCCTTTCTTCTTATGCCTTTGATCTCTATCGTCAAGCACGAACATGATCTCCATCATCATCGGCGTGGCGTCAAGGTCAATGGCACCGCTCCATGGTTATCGTCCACCAGCATCAACTATTACAACTACTTTGAATAATATACACGCAGGTCTTAACGAAATTAAAAGACAACCATAAGTCTCCTACCGGTTGCCGACTTACAATAAGGAACATTGCATACATCATATATAATCACAATCATGGCCATACCACATCATAGCACACCCCTGCAAAACAAAGTTAGACGCCTCTAATTTTCTTTGCAAGTTTTACGTGGTTTGGGGCTTTCAATAAGTGTTGTTCTAACTTACGAACAAGAACCACAACGTTGATACTAGTATTGTCAATCACCCGTTGTAAATTGAATCTTCACTATGTTGGGAGAAACAGGCACCCGCAAAGCCACTTATGCAATACAAGTTGCATGTCAAGCGTGGAGAAAGTCTCATGAACAATGTCATGTAAGGTTAGCCCGGGCTGCTTCATCCCACCATCCCGCAAGATGCAAAGTACACAAGAAGCAATCGACAACAAAAGCATCAACACCCACAATGACCATTGTGTTCTACTCGTGCAACAGATCTACATATAGACACGACTCGGATACCACTGTAGGGGTTCATAGCATGGAAAACAAAAAAAATCTATCACATGAACACACACAAGCCAAGATCTATCTACTAGATTGTAGCAACGAGTCGACAGAGTACTAACCCTCGAAGATCCAAAGCGGTTAATGAGAGCATATTCTCATGGGTAATGTAGTCGTTCACTTGCCGATCTCAAGATCGCGTAGGCGATCCTTCCCGCGCCGCGTTCCAGCAGCGCTCCCGCAGTCGGTCACACATACGATACTCAATGAAGAGATTCCTCTTCCTTGTTCTAGCGGGCAGCGGAGGCTATAGCTCTCTCCTCGCGATTCTGGCAGCACGACGGCATGGTGTCAGAAGTAGAGGGGAGATTCCGCAGGGCTTCCCCTAAGCCGGAGCGAGTATGGTGGAGTAGAAGAGGGCCTCAGCGATCTAGGTTTTAGATGCTAAGGGAAGAGGGCAGCCGGCGGCTAGGGTTTAGGCTAGACGGCAGCGACAGTTTAGAGGGGATCTAGGATGCCGATGGCTTGGGGGGCAGCGGAGGCCTAGGGATTGGGTATTGGGTGCCTAGGGCAAGGGGGATACCTTGGGGTGTGCCCCCACCACTCCTTATATAGGTGGGGGCGTCCAAGGGTGTTCCTGGTGACCCACAAGTATAGGGGGTATATCATAGTACTTTCAATAAATAGGAGTGTCGATCCCAACAAGGAGCAGAAGGTGCTGAACAGTGGTATGGAGCAGGAAATCCCTGTGAATACTTAGCAAACGGATTTTTAGTGGTTTTCTGATAAGGCAACAAAACAAAGAGCAAGTAACAAGAGTAACGAACAAACGGAGCAAGTGTCCCAATCCTTTCTTGGCAAAGGACAAGCCGGTGGAAATACTTATAAGGACCAAATGTTCTCGAGGACACGTGGGAATTCTGTCAAGTGCTTTCGCTTCAAATAGCAGAGTGCTCTTTGCTGGTGTTTGTAAGTGTTGTGTGGGTGAACCTGTGCTAACATACTTCCCTTCCTAGGACTAATACATACTTGTGATTAAACCCCCTGCAAACGTCCATAACTACAGGAAAGTAATTAAGATATAAATCTAACCACAACCTTAAACTCTGAGATCCTACGCTCCCTTGTGCAAAGGTGTCCTGACGGGGGTTCAGGTTTCTGTCACTCCGGCAACCCCACTATTAGTAGCCAAATACACAATGCATTCCCCTAGGACCATAAATGGTGAAGTGTCATATAGTCAACGTTCACATAACATCACTAGAAGAATAACACCACAACTTAAGTACTAAACCATTGAATAATAACTCATCACAGATTCACTACTAACAACATGACTTCTCCCATGTCATCAAGAACTAAACGAACTACTCACAAGACATCATAAGGATCAAGATTAAAGATGATATGATAATGGATAACAATCTGAACTTAAACAATAATCCAATGGTTCCACTCACAAGCATCAACTACAATAGTAATTAACACCGAGATAGTTTCCCCTAAGAACTAAAGCAATATCCAACACAATTATTACAGCGGGACGGAGTGGTGGTGATGGTGCTGGTGGAGATGATGGAGTGGATGATGATGGTCCCGATGCAACCTAGCTTGATGGCGGTGTTGATGGCGACGGTCTCCCCTCTCCGGAAGGAATTCCCCCGACAGAAATCTGACTGTCAAAGAGATCTTTCTCTCTCGGTGTTTTCCGCCCCCTAGAGGCGGCGGAAATCTATTTGTGGTCGCTCCCCGAACCTTAGGGTTTTGTAGGGAAGATATAGGCGAAGGGGGAGATTCGAAGGCCGGGCAGGTGGGCCACACCTGCCCGAGGCGCGGGGTCAGGCGGGCCCACGCCTAGCGGGGTGTGGGCACCCTGAGGCCCAACTCTGTCCCTCCTTCTAGCTTTCTTCGTCTTCTGGTAAAATAATATGTTTCCATATTTTTCTGGCATTTTTCTGATCTTCGCGAAATTGCACCGAAACGCCTTCTTTTCCATCATAATCCAGACTCCGGCAGTCCATCCTCCAGGAATCATCCAACATGCATAAACAGATGAAAATCCATAAGTAATACCTCATAATAAGACAAATATCAATGAATAGAGGTAAATCATGATATAGAATGGTGATGCAAATTGGGCGTATCAACTCCCCCAAGCTTAGACTTCGCTTGAACATGTCCACAGGTTTATGGAGTGAAGTGTCGATAAAAGAATACGAACAAGAAACATCACACTTACCATTGCACAATGCATAGAAGAAAGCAACTCACCATTATATAACTTAGCTTGCAACCAAGTACAGCTGTCAAAATTGAGATGCATAAAGATAAATGATAATTGGAATTGGCAAACTTGTTTTTGGTCAGAGAACACCTGGCAAATAGTTTCACAAAAGCTTTTTGCAAGTTTCAAAACAGGAGCACTCTTTGCTCAAAAAGGTTTTTTACAAATGAAGGCTTTCAAAGTAATACTCAATAGATAATAGGTTTGTGCAAACAAGGAAGATAAATAACATGATTGAATAAATCACCATATGAATGTTTGAAACACAACCACTCAAATGCTTGCTGGATATAGAGAGGAAGTAGGTTTACTTACTCGACTGGTAACTAGGAGAAAGGTCCCTTTATATAGGGTAGCAGGGGTTAAAAGTCATAAAGAGCTTCCAAAAGATTATGGTACTTACTAGCTTTGAGCCCTCATTTCCCCTATCATAAGCATCTTGAGATGATTAAGGTTAAAGTGAACAAAGATGGAGTATATTCTTGATGAAATATAAGTTGGCAATCTCATGTCCCTTGAATATGAGGGCCACTCCTCATGCAATCTCATGTCCCGAGTTACTGTTGATACATGTCTGATACATCAATTTGGTACATCATATCGCTAGATGCAATACAGCTCTTCTAAGTGTAAAACGGACAAAGTAAGGCCACGTTCCACGGTCTTTTTGATTCATCTCCGAATTAACATTATCAACATATACTTGCACATTTTTCCCAATTTGGTCATGCAGACATTTTTGCATGCATCTTTGGTACGTGGCTCCTACATTACGCAGGCAGAAAGGCATGGTGCGATAGCAATAAGGCCCATACGGGGTGATAAACGCAGTCTTTATTTGATCATCCGGGTTTAATGGTATCTGGTGGAAACCAGAGTACGCGTATACAAATGATAACAGCTCGCAGCCTATGGTCGAATCAATAACTTGGTCTATCCTAGGTAAAGGAAAGGATCTTTGGGACACGCCTTGTTAAGGTTCGTGTAATCGATGCACATTCGCCATACGACGGCTACATTTGGATCATCCTTTTTCTTCTCTACCAACACCGGATTTGATAGCCAATCCGGATGAAGTACTTCCATGATAAACCCGGCTGCAAGGAGCCGAGCTATCTAATCCCCTAGTATCTTTCTCCTGTCTTCGGCGAAGCAGCGGAGAGGTTGCTTCACCGGCCTTGCTCCTGGACTTACGTGCAAAGAGTGCTCAGCCAACTCCCTCGGTACCCCTTGCAGGTCCTGTGTTGACCACGCAAAGATATCCCGATTCTCACGGAGGAAGTTGGTGAGCTCGCTTTCCTATTTGTCATCTAGGCCAGCACCAATCGTGATGGTGCGCTCTAGGAATTGATCATCGATCTGGATCTTTTTCATCTCCTTAGTCGGCTGGAAAGAAACACTTCCATGTGGGTTGGCCAGCGCCGGCATATTAAGTTGTGCCGACTAAGCCAGAGCCGCCACCTCCTGAATTCTTCTTTTCTCTCTTGCAATTACCAAATATTCGGCCAGGTATGACACGGCTGAAGCACATTCCATTGAATTTCTATAATCTCCAGCTATTGTTATCACCCCCTGAGGTCCTGGAATCTTCATTTTCAAATAACTGATATGACAGCTGCTCATAAATTTAGCCAATGCTGGCCGTCCGAGTAAAGCATGGTAGCAAATTTCCAGATCTACCACTTCGAACTCCATATTCTCAGCTCTACAATTCTGTCTTGTGCCGAATAATATATCTACTCGGATTTTCCCAATGGGCTCAAACGAGAGCCCCAGAACTATCCCATGGATTGTAGTCCTTGTTGGCTGCAGCATATTCGGAGTTATTCCGAGCTTGTGCATTGTGTCTTTGTAATGATGTTGATGCTACTCCCATCTCATTACAAGTCTACAACCAACATGATTGCCTGTGGCACTTTGAAGATGAAGGACTTCATGCTATAGTTATTTCTGCTGCATTGTAATGAGATGGACAAATGAGCTACGTAGGATGTAATGAATTATTTTATTCTTGGTTATAAAGTTGTATTATGACCTTTGTTTCTTGATATTACATCTTAACTGTGGATGCTAGCTATTGATCCAGGGACTAGCATTGTAAACACAGGGATCTCTACCTTATTAAAGGTTGGGACCTCTACAGATGGTATCAGAGCACTATGTTGCATGTAGGATTGTTGTCACATCCCAAGATTTTCCAAATCTTGTAATGTGAAAATAAATTAATAAAACAAAACTTTGTTTGATTTTTAGAGACAGAAGAAACTTTTGAATTCAAATGGAACCTCAAACCAATTTGAATTAAATAATCCTAAAGAGATTTAAAAAGATAAACTTTTATTAAAGGAAAATAAAATATTTTGGAAATACTATTTTGGATCTTTTAATAAAAGATTGGTTTTCAAAAGAAAAGATGGATTTATAAATAAGGATTATTTTATTAAGCCAAATTAAACCTTGACCAAACTTTGGGAATTAAAACATTTAGTTTGAATAAAAACAACAAAGGTTTATTTAAAATAAATAATTAATATCCAAACTTTATTTAAATAAGGAGTTTTACCAATTTAATTAAAACATCAAAACTTATTAAGATTGTTTTAAATAGGTTTTACAAATATTTTATATTCTCTAATTAAACCTACTAATTTGATTTTGAAAATATTTAGGTTTCAAATAAAGATTTTATTAATAAAATCAAGCCATATTTGATTTAATAACTAAGCCCATTATATATAATTATTAATGGACCCTAAAGAAAAAGGATTATTTTATTTTTAACAAGTATCAAAATATTCTTTATTTCCAAATAAACCTACTGATTTGGATTTGAAAGTGGATGGATTTCAAATGAAGATTATATTAATTAAAACAAACCCTATATTATTAAATAACTAAAATATCCATTTTATTTAAATAAAGAGTGGATCTTAAAAAGAATAAAATTATTATTTATTCTGGAATTTGGGTATGTTGATAAACAGAATCAAATTCAAATTTACAAGCTGAATGATTGTTTGAATTGATTTGGGTGTGATTTGTTTGATTGGAAATTCAAAACAGAATTCAGAAATAAGAAAAGAAAAGGATACAGAATAAAAGAAAAAAAAAATGAAAGTGGACCAGACCCAACTACCCCGGCCCAGGAAGCCCACCAGCCCACCTCCCCTATTCCCGAACCGTTTTTCCCTCACTGCTGAAAAAGCCCGCCAAGTCACTGACATATGGCCTCCCTCTCCCTCTTTTCCCACTGACACAACGACCCCACGCCACTGTTCATCTTTCTCACCCACCCCGCGACCTGTTCTTCCCCGTTCTGCCGTTGAATTCCCCAGCGTAATTCTCCTTAATGCTACGAATTAAACCGGCAGTGATCACGCACATTTACTCGTCTCCCTCTCCTCTACGTTTCCCCTCTTCCTTCTTCCCCGAGCATGCCTCCAGGCCATTCCGATTTCTCCTTGACTGCCCTGTCTCCGACGACGCTCCGACGCCGATTCCGGCTGCCTCTCGCCGGCCCTCTTCTCCCCGACCAATCTCACACCTTCTCTACTCCCAGGAACACCTCCAGGCACTTTTCCTTTAACCGCGGGAACCCCTGAGCCTCGCCAACAACAAACTTCAGTACCGCCGCCGTCTTCCTCAACTCCGACGACGCCCACAGGTGATTCCAGACCACCCCGACCCCTCTCGTTCACGCACACGCCTTCTTCGTGTCCTTGCGCTCCTGACCATGTGCCTCGTTTGTCTCCGGGTGACTCCTAGCTTCGTCTTCGACTTCGATCAGAGCCGTCCGTCGCCAGTATCGACTCCGGCGAGCAATCCCGCCCAACCCAGTGCGCCCCTTCACCCACCCGTACCACGTTGAGCATCAGAGAGCGTCAGCGAACCTGGTGAGCATCTTCTTACCCTCTCTTGCTTCCTGCCTCGCCAGTTCCGCCGCCAACTGGTCGCTCCGCCGCTCGCCGATGAACTCGCGCCGCCAGTTCCTGGCAAACATCTCGTAGCCATCCGATCTGGATCTGACGACTAGGATAGAACAAGAGTGAAGGGGTAAGTAACATCTCTGGACCATGCGATGCAACTAAAATCCAACGGCCCCTATCTGTCAATCCACGCGAAGCGGTACCGGCGAATTAGAATAGGACACGTGTCTGTTATTCTGTTTAAAACAGAATTTGAAAACAGAAATTGTTGCAAACTTCAAACCTTTATATCTTTTGATCCACACGTCCAAATTTGGCAAATTTTATATCAATGAATTCAGGAGAACAAGCCCTAGCCAACCCTACCCTTAGTTTAGCAAATAGTATTTGATAGATTGTTTGATTTTGCAGATTCTTTTGTGTGCTTGCTAACATTAGAAAAATCATTTAAAAATGAATTTTGAGATCAAACCTTTGCCAATTGGTTTGTTGTGACCCTACTGACCCTAGGAACCAATCCTTGGTGTTATAAATGAATTTTGTAAAATTTAGTTTAGATTACTTGACTAAGTCATTTTCTAGCCAAATAAAAGGAATAGTTTTTATTATAAAAATGTTTATAGGAATAAAACTTTGAGTAGATGGTTTGGACCAAACCTACTGACCCAAAAACACCAAGTTTTGCAATAGCAACTCATTTGGTGAACAACTTAAGAGTTTTGCCTTAATAAAAACATTTTTCACCACATGAAATGATGAATGGATGTAAAAAAATAGTCTTTGGACAAAACCCTCTTGCTAAGGACTTTGCCACCTTGGTAAATGACCAAATTGGATATTACAAAGTATAGAAACCCATAGAGACCCCCTTTGCAAAATAAAACTATCTTGTGCATGCTCCCATGCATGACTTAGATCCCATTACTTTGTGTGTGTGAAGAATTGTTTGTTTGACTTTGGTTGGAATGTAGATTGAGTTTGTGTTTGCTTGTTTGACTTGTAGTGAAGTGTGAGACTAGCAAGATCAAGGAGTGAACTACCATTTCCTTCCAAAAAGGCAAGTGATGCTTGATACTTTTTGTCCTATTACTTTCACTATGCATTAGTGATTTTGTTAAGTAAAACTTGCATGGATTTTGCTAAGTATAGATCCTGCTATAGGAAAACATAGTAATGAATCCTTAGTAGGATTTTCCTAAGTTAAAGATTCCTACTACTATCAAGCTTAGCCTAGCTAATAGAAAACATGGGTGGAAAATATATTCACACTATGGAAAAATATTCTAAGTCTGAGGACTTATGTTTTTGTTTAATAAAACAACTAAGTTAATGAATCCCCTGGGTGGAATGGGCTTGCTTGGTGGAGAATGGTTGAGTGGTTCACAATGCCATGGGCTTGGATTGTGTATCTCACTTGTGGAATGCCACCCAGGAAACAAAGGGATTTGAGATGTCAAATGTTGAGAAGCTTCAAGTGCAACCACTTGGCAATATGGGCTCTGCCATGATCATATAGGTTGCAAGAACTTAGCCATATGGACAGTGGGTGGTAGTGTTTGATAGGTTGGAACGCGTCCATTTTGGTCTAAGGGAAGGCTTCTGAAAGATCTTGTCTTGGGAAACCAAGTCTTGTGGGGAAAGCGCACCACCTCTGCAGAGTGTAAAATCTAAGTACTTAGCCTAGTCCAAGGCAATGGACAATTTGAGCATCAAGACATGGAAACAATCAAGAATCTCATCATTCAAATTTCTAAAGTTAAAACTTGTGGTTTGAACAAAGGGTTGTTTGAATTCTTCAATCATTGATGGAGAGATGGCTTGGTACAAGGATCTTGAAATCTTTGATTGAGAAAAATGATTTTGTTAAGCAAAAACTTAGTATTTTCAAAACGATAAGAAAAATCTATTTTGAGCAATGCAAGCCTCAACTCCACTTAGCCAGATGCATATAGATGATAGACTCCACTATACTACCATAGTATCACTTGCCAATACAATTCAAATGTATTGACCTTTTGTGGCTGTAACTTGTATGTTGCAGGTTTGATTGATTTTAGTGAAGATTGTTTGATTTGGATTACAAAGTCTACAACCAACATCTGCCTGTGGCACTTTGAAGATGAAGGACCACTTGACCATAGTTATTCCGCTGCAATGTAATGAAATAGCCTAATGAGCTATGTTTGGTGTAATAAACTTATGTTATTCCTGGTTACAAAGTTATATTATGACCTTTGTTTCTTGATATTACATCTTAACTGTGGATGCTAGCTATTGATCCAGGGACTAGCATTGTAAACACAGGAGGCTCTATCTTATCTAAGATTGGGACCCCTACAGATGGTATCAGAGCATTGTGTTGCCTGTAGGATTTGTAAACCCTAGGATTGGACAAAAACCCTTAGAAAATAGGAGTTATACTTTGATCCAAAACTTATTTACAAAAACACTTGTAAACTCCTTCCTCAACCATTTTGGTTTCAACTCTACTTCTCTTCTACTTCAACTTGATGGAAAAGCCTACCCCATGACCAAATACTACACCATGTGCAAAAGACTTCTTCAACATCTTCAACTCTAATGACTTCAACATCTTCAGCTCTAATGACTTCAACACCTTCAGCATATTCACCAAGGACTACAAGTGAAATAAGGAAATCTTGCTCAAGATTTAGAGACTGAGGGAATGCAAAAGTTAGAAGGAGCCTACATCATTTGAAGTATTGTGACCAAAAGTTTTTCCAAGGAAACCATGATCTCATGTAAGAAGAAGCAACCAAGAAGGAAGGAAAGATCACAAGTGAACCATATAGATGGACCACCATAATTTAGTTAAGTCAAACCACCAACTTATGTGGTGTAACAAAAATATTTTGTTGTCTAAGTATGTGCTTGAACCTTGTTTGAGTGAAATGTTTGTTTGTGATTGCTTGCACATTGCTTGTGTGAATTGTGATGTGAGTGATTAGAAGTAATTCCTTAGAAATATCTTGCCTATTCTAATCTCCCTCCAACCCAAACAGATGACTACTCCAAAAGACTCCAAGGTTGATGATATCAACAACAACCAAGAAGACAACATGAGAGAAATTATAGCAACCCAAAACCAATTGAGCCAAGAGACAACTCAGCTTTTAGCCAACAACAAAGGACTAGACCCAGCCATACAAAGGATTTTCAAACTTCAATCCCAATTGTTGCAAGGATTAGTTACTCAAATGATCAACATGGGAGAAAACTTTTCCCAAAGAGCTAATGACAACAAGGATGACAAAGATGCTATTCTAGAAGGAACCCAAGCTAGCAATATTTTTAGAGACAAGGATCATGCATCCAAGAAACATGAAGATCAATACCCCAAGAAGAGAGAAAGATCTCCCACCTATGAAGAACATGAACTAGAAGAACTCCTAGCTTTGGAGAGACCCAAAAAGAAGAAAAAGGACATAAGCCAATTGCAGTGTTACAATTGCAAAGAGATGGGACACTATTACAATGAATGCCCAGAAAAGAAGAAGAACCAAAGAAACAAACAAGAGATAATGATACCAAAGAAGATACCAAAGGAAAAGAAAGATATCAGCCAAGTGATGTGTTTCAAATGCAAGGAACTAGGCCACTATGCAAGCAATTGTCCAGAAAAGATGAAGAACAAGTTAAATCAGTCTATGAAGAAACTCAACCTTGGCCCATGAGTCAAGTATAGAAACCAAGGACACATGCAAAGTTTGCTTAGAGAAAGTATTTCTCATGATTCCAAGAAGGACAATGTGTAATTTTTGTTTGAAAATTTTTAAGGGTGGTAGTACCCTAGTTGTTTTGAATTTGCTTGTAACCCTAGCCTTCCCAAATCTCGGGACGAGATTTATTTTAAGGGTGGTAGCCTGTCACATCCCAAGATTTTCCAAATCTTGTAATGTGAAAATAAATTAATAAAACAAAACTTTGTTTGATTTTTAGAGACAGAAGAAACTTTTGAATTCAAATGGAACCTCAAACCAATTTGAATTAAATAATCCTAAAGAGATTTAAAAAGATAAACTTTTATTAAAGGAAAATAAAATATTTTGGAAATACTATTTTGGATCTTTTAATAAAAGATTGGTTTTCAAAAGAAAAGATGGATTTATAAATAAGGATTATTTTATTAAGCCAAATTAAACCTTGACCAAACTTTGGGAATTAAAACATTTAGTTTGAATAAACTTTATTTAAATAAGGAGTTTTACCAATTTAATTAAAACATCAAAACTTATTAAGATTGTTTTAAATAGGTTTTCCAAATATTTTATATTCTCTAATTAAACCTACTAATTTGATTTTGAAAATATTTAGGTTTCAAATAAAGATTTTATTAATAAAATCAAGCCATATTTGATTTAATAACTAATCCCATTATATATAATTATTAATGGACCCTAAAGAAAAAGGATTATTTTATTTTTAACAAGTATCAAAATATTCTTTATTTCCAAATAAACCTACTGATTTGGATTTGAAAGTGGATGGATTTCAAATGAAGATTATATTAATTAAAACAAACCCTATATTATTAAATAACTAAAATATCCATTTTATTTAAATAAAGAGTGGATCTTAAAAAGAATAAAATTATTATTTATTCTGGAATTTGGGTATGTTGATAAACAGAATCAAATTCAAATTTACAAGCTGAATGATTGTTTGAATTGATTTGGGTGTGATTTGTTTGATTGGAAATTCAAAACAGAATTCAGAAATAAGAAAAGAAAAGGATACAGAATAAAAGAAAAAAAAATGAAAGTGGACCAGACCCAACTACCCCGGCCCAGGAAGCCCACCAGCCCACCTCCCCTATTCCCGAACCGTTTTTCCCTCACTGCTGAAACAGCCCGCCAAGTCACTGACATATGGACCCTCCCTCTCCCTCTTTTCCCACTGACACAACGACCCCACGCCACTGTTCATCTTTCTCACCCACCCCGCGACCTGTTCTTCCCTGTTCTGCCGTTGAATTCCCCAGCGTAATTCTCCTTAATGCTACGAATTAAACCGGCAGTGATCACGCACATTTACTCGTCTCCCTCTCCTCTACGTTTCCCCTCTTCCTTCTTCCCCGAGCATGCCTCCAGGCCATTCCGATTTCTCCTTGACTGCCCTGTCTCCGACGACGCTCCGACGCCGATTCCGGCTGCCTCTCGCCGGCCCTCTTCTCCCCGACCAATCTCACACCTTCTCTACTCCCAGGAACACCTCCAGGCACTTTTCCTTTAACCGCGGGAACCCCTGAGCCTCGCCAACAACAAACTTCAGTACCGCCGCCGTCTTCCTCAACTCCGACGACGCCCACAGGTGATTCCAGACCACCCCGACCCCTCTCGTTCACGCACACGCCTTCTTCGTGTCCTTGCGCTCCTGACCATGTGCCTCGTTTGTCTCCGGGTGACTCCTAGCTTCATCTTCGACTTCGACCAGAGCCGTCCGTCGCCAGTATCGACTCCGGCGAGCAATCCCGCCCAACCCAGTGCGCCCCTTCACCCACCCGTACCACGTTGAGCATCAGAGAGCGTCAGCGAACCTGGTGAGCATCTTCTTACCCTCTCTTGCTTCCTGCCTCGCCAGCGCCGCCGCCAACTGGTCGCTCCTCCGCTCGCCGATGAACTCGCGCCGCCAGTTCCTGGCAAACATCTCGTAGCCATCCGATCTGGATCTGACGACTAGGATAGAACAAGAGTGAAGGGGTAAGTAACATCTCTGGACCGTGCGATGCAACTAAAATCCAACGGCCCCTATCTGTCAATCCACGCGAAGCGGTACCGGCGAATTAGAATAGGACACGTGTCTGTTATTCTGTTTAAAACAGAATTTGAAAACAGAAATTGTTGCAAACTTCAAACCTTTATATATTTTGATCCACACGTCCAAATTTGGCAAATTTTATATCAATGAATTCAGGAGAACAAGCCCTAGCCAACCCTACCCTTAGTTTAGCAAATAGTATTTGATAGATTGTTTGATTTTGCAGATTCTTTTGTGTGCTTGCTAACATTAGAAAAATCATTTAAAAATGAATTTTGAGATCAAACCTTTGCCAATTGGTTTGTTGTGACCCTACTGACCCTAGGAACCAATCCTTGGTGTTAGAAATGAATTTTGTAAAATTTAGTTTAGATTACTTGACTAAGTCATTTTCTAGCCAAATAAAAGGAATAGTTTTTATTATAAAAATGTTTATAGGAATAAAACTTTGAGTAGATGGTTTGGACCAAACCTACTGACCCAAAAACACCAAGTTTTGCAATAGCAACTCATTTGGTGAACAACTTAAGAGTTTTGCCTTAATAAAAACATTTTTCACCACATGAAATGATGAATGGATGTAAAAAAAATAGTCTTTGGACAAAACCCTCTTGCTAAGGACTTTGCCACCTTGGTAAATGACCAAATTGGATATTACAAAGTATAGAAACCCATAGAGACCCCCTTTGCAAAATAAAACTATCTTGTGCATGCTCCCATGCATGACTTAGATCCCATTACTTTGTGTGTGTGAAGAATTGTTTGTTTGACTTTGGTTGGAATGTAGATTGAGTTTGTGTTTGCTTGTTTGACTTGTAGTGAAGTGTGAGACTAGCAAGATCAAGGAGTGAACTACCATTTCCTTCCAAAAAGGCAAGTGATGCTTCATCCTTTTTGTCCTATTACTTTCACTATGCATTAGTGATTTTGTTAAGTAAAACTTGCATGGATTTTGCTAAGTATAGATCCTGCTATAGGAAAACATAGTAATGAATCCTTAGTAGGATTTTCCTAAGTTAAAGATTCCTACTACTATCAAGCTTAGCCTAGCTAATAGAAAACATGGGTGGAAAATATATTCACACTATGGAAAAATATTCTAAGTCTGAGGACTTATGTTTTTGTTTAATAAAACAACTAAGTTAATGAATCCCCTGGGTGGAATGGGCTTGATTGGTGGAGAATGGTTGAGTGGTTCACAATGCCATGGGCTTGGATTGTGTATCTCACTTGTGGAATGCCACCCAGGAAACAAAGGGATTTGAGATGTCAAATGTTGAGAAGCTTCAAGTGCAACCACTTGGCAATATGGGCTCTGCCATGATCATATAGGTTGCAAGAACTTAGCCATATGGACAGTGGGTGGTAGTGTTTGATAGGTTGGAACGCGTCCATTTTGGTCTAAGGGAAGGCTTCTGAAAGATCTTGTCTTGGGAAACCAAGTCTTGTGGGGAAAGTGCACCACCTCTGCAGAGTGTAAAATCTAAGTACTTAGCCTAGTCCAAGGCAATGGACAATTTGAGCATCAAGACATGGAAACAATCAAGAATCTCATCATTCAAATTTCTAAAGTTAAAACTTGTGGTTTGAACAAAGGGTTGTTTGAATTCTTCAATCATTGATGGAGAGATGGCTTGGTACAAGGATCTTGAAATCTTTGATTGAGAAAAATGATTTTGTTAAGAAAAAACTTAGTATTTTCAAAACGATAAGAAAAATCTATTTTGAGCAATGCAAGCCTCAACTCCACTTAGCCAGATGCATATAGATGATAGACTCCACTATACTACCATAGTATCACTTGCCAATACAATTCAAATGTATTGACCTTTTGTGGCTGTAACTTGTATGTTGCAGGTTTGATTGATTTTAGTGAAGATTGTTTGATTTGGATTACAAAGTCTACAACCAACATCTGCCTGTGGCACTTTGAAGATGAAGGACCACTTGACCATAGTTATTCCGCTGCAATGTAATGAAATAGCCTAATGAGCTATGTTTGGTGTAATAAACTTATGTTATTCCTGGTTACAAAGTTATATTATGACCTTTGTTTCTTGATATTACATCTTAACTGTGGATGCTAGCTATTGATCCAGGGACTAGCATTGTAAACACAGGAGGCTCTATCTTATCTAAGATTGGGACCCCTACAATTGTAACCCTAGGATTGTACAAAACCCCTCAGAAGAATAGGAGTTGTATTTGTTCCAAAACATATTTACAAACAATCTTGTAAACTCTTTCCTCAAACATTTTGGTTTTGATTCTACATCTCTTCTATTTCAACTTGATGGACAAGACCTCACCATGAGAAAGGGAATTCACCAAACTCAAATGACTTCAACTTCAACGTCATCAAAGACTTCAACTTTATTTTCACCAAGGACTTCAACTTGGATATCACTAAGGACTACAAGTGAGACAAGAAATATTACTCAAGACCTGAAGACTAAGGAAACACAACTTAGAAGGAATCATCATCACCTTTGAAGTTTTGTGACCAAGATGAAAGAATTTCTCCAAGGATACAATGATCTTGTTCAAGAAGAACCAACTAAGAAGGATGGAATGATCTCAAGTGAACCATATAGTTGGACCACCATATTTAGATTAAATCAACACCCCAACTTATGTGGTGTAGCAAAAATATTTTGTTGCCTAAAAATGTGCTTGAACTTTGTTGTTTGAGTGGAATGTTTGTTTGTGATTTCTTGCACATTGCTTGTGTGAATTGTTGTGTGTGGTTAGAATTATTTCCTTAGAAATCTTTTGCCTATTCTAATCCCAATCCAACCCAAACAGATGACTACTCCAAGAAACTCCAACATCAAGGATGGTGACAATAGCAACCAAGAAATTCACATGAGAGAACTCATAGTAACCCAAACCCAGTTGAACCAAGTCACAACTCATATTTTAGCCAACTACAAAGAGTTAGACCCAACCATGCAAAGGTTTATGGAAACCCAAACCCAATTGATGCAAAAGGTGACAAATCAAATGATCAACATGGGAGACAACCCTTCCCAAGGAGCTTGTGACAACAATGGTGTCAAGGATGATTTTATAGAGGGAACGCAAGCTTGCAATATTTGTGGAGACATGGATCACACTTCCAAAGAGCATGAATATCAATGCCCTAATTGTGAAGAGAAACATCCAACTAATCAATGCCCCACATCTCAAGCTACTTGTTTCCTATGTGAAGGAAATAATCATGTCCCTATCCAATGCCCCATCTATTCCAAAGTTCAACAAAGGAAACAAGGTGGAGTGCATCAAGAGTTTGTAAACCCCCATGAGGAATCAACTTCTATGAAGAAGGATGAAGACAAAGGCAAATCTCAGCTTGCACCTCCATACACTATGACCCACAATGATGGACAAAAGAAGAAACATATGTATTATCCAAGGAAACGATTAAGGAGACCATGAGACTTTCCCACCTTTGAGGTGAGATATGAAGAGCATGAACTAGAAGAACTCCTAGCTTTGGAGAAACCCAAGAAAAAGAAGGACAAAAGCCAAGTGCAATGTTGCCATTGTAAAGAGATGGGACACTATGCCAATGAATGTCCAGATAAGAAGAAGTATAAGGAAATTAGCCAAGTGTGGTGCAACAACTGCAAAGATCTAGGCCATTATGTATCAACATGTCCACAGAAGATACATGAAGAACTCAACCTTGTCACATGTTACAATTGTGGTGACCAAGGACATTATGCAAGCAATTGTCCAGAAAAGATGAAGTACAAGATAAACAAGCCTCTGAAGGATCTCAGCCTTGTCACATGTTTCAAGTGTGGAAACAAAGGACACTATGCAGATGTTTGCCCAGAGAAGTCTCATCAAGACCCCAAGCAAGCCAAGATGTAATCTAGTTGGAATTTTTTTTAAGGGTGGTAGTACCCTAGTTGTTTTGAAGCCAACTTGTAACCTCTAGCATTCCCAAATCTCGGGACGAGATTTCTTTTAAGGGTGGTAGCCTGTCACATCCCAAAATTTTCCAAATTTTGAAATGTGAAAAATAAATAAAAAAATAAATAATTGTTGAAATTTAGGGTGAAAAGAAACTTTTTGATTCCAATTGGAAACATCAAAACCAATATCAAATAAGATTTTTACCAATTGGAATCACCAAGTTTGGATCTATAAATAGAAAGATATGGATTTTATAAGATAAAGAAAGAATTAATTAATAGGGAATATTTAAAAACCAAATTAAATCTTGGCCTAATCCATGAGCAAATGGAATAAATATAATACAAGTCCAAATGAATTAAATGGATAAATAATATTCAAATAAAATAAAATGGTAACCAAATTCTATTTGAATAAAGATAATTGCCCAAATTATATGATTAATAATCATATTATAATACTTTAAATAATTCAAAGTGAATTATTTAACACCCCATTAAATAAATAATCCTACTGAAAAGGTTTTGTGAAAAATTGGAATTTAAATAAGGGTTTGAAAATATATTTAATCTTATTTGAATAATGGCATATGCTTATTTTAATAAAGAATAAAACCATAAGAAAAATAAAAGAATTATTCATAAAATAGTATTTAAAAATACATGTTTAAACAGTATGGGAATATACTGAACATTTGAAAAGGGTTTGAAATTCAAACAAGGTTTGAAATAATTTAAACAAAATCAAAATAGAAAAATGAAAACAGAAAAATAAAAATAAACAGAACAAAAAAAATGGAACCAGCCAGACCAGGCCCAGTCCAGCCCAGTAGCAACCCACCTCTCTCCCCGAACCGTTTTCTTTTACTCGCAATCGAACCCGCAGAGTCGCTGACCACTGGACCCCACATCGTTTCTCTATCTCTCTCTCGCTGACGCCTAGACCCCACCCCCCAGTCATCTTCCTCACCCGCCGCGGTGACCACGCCCCCCTCGCCGGCCGTTTCTGCCGTCTTAACACTCGAATCAATCAGAGTTATTGCCGCGACGATTACTCCCTCGACCATGCTCGTAAACCACCTCCCTATCCCCTCCCTTTTCCCCCAGACGCCACCCCTCGAGAGCCCCCAGGCTGCCCCGATTTCCGCTCAGACCACCGTTGCCTCCGACGAGCATCCGCGGCGATTCCTGCCAGCCCACTCCCCCCCTTGCTCCCTGGCGCATACGAGCATACTCCCTAGCCTCTGGCGCATCTCCTAGTGCCGCCCATGCAATTGCGCATGCTCCGCATCGTCGACAACATCATCACTGAGCATTGTCGTCGCCTGTTTCCACTTCGACGAG
Source organism: Avena sativa (assembly GCA_916181665.1). NCBI lineage: Eukaryota > Viridiplantae > Streptophyta > Magnoliopsida > Poales > Poaceae > Avena > Avena sativa. The sequence continues at coordinate 454,730,792 of OV702283.1, forward strand.
TTCCCCAGGTAGCGTCTGACCGCCCCTCTCCTCTTCCTTCACATGCGTGTACTCACCACTCTCCCGCGCATCTAACGGACCCTCACTTTTCCTCTAGCGTGCACCGTGGCCTTGCCTTCGACGACGTCTGACCGCACCCGAGGTGAAGCACAGCTCCGGCGAGCGATTCAGGACTACCTCGTGCGCCCCTCGACAAACGGCGAGTACATTGAGCTTCAGCACGACGAGGCGATCTCAATGAGCCCCTCCCCTATATCTTTCTCTTCCTGCATCATCGGTAACCTCGCCATCTGACCGCTCCGCCGCCAATCGCCGCCGCTAGCGCCGCCCGTTTAGGGTTAGTCGATTTAGACCGTAGGATGTTGATCGTGTGGCTACGATAGAACATAACCCGAAGGGGTATCCTTTGATTTGATCCGTGCGATCCACTTTAGATCCAACGCACCGCATAGGCTGATCCGTGCAAAGCAGTATGGACGAAACAGAACGTGACGCGTGGCCTGTGATTTGTTTTTAAAACAGGACAGAATCTATTAGATGTTTTATTTTGAAAATTGCATAACTTTAAATCTACATGTGCAAATTTTTCAAATTTTATATCAATGGAATCAGAAAAACAAGTACTTTCCAACCATGCACTTTGTTTAGTAAATTGCTTCTATTAAATTGGTTGTATTTGTAGAAACTTGTGTAGGCATATTTTGAACATAAAATTTATTCTAGAAATGTTTTTAAAGTAAAATCTTTGGAAAATGTATTGTTTTGAACCTACTGACCATAGAAACCAACTTGTGGAACTTAAAAGTGTATTTTGTGAAGCCAAAGAATAAATATTTGAATTAGAACATTTCTAGTCAAATAAAAATATTGTTTATGAGTTAAAAATACTTTTTGAGTAAAATCTTTGGAAAATGAGTTGATTTAAACTTTCTGGCCCTAAACACCAAGTTTTATGATTTAAAAATATATTTGGTGAACCCTATAAAAATTATTACTTTTCTAAAGGCATTTCCAACAACATAAAATATTGTTTTGGTATAAAAATGGTTTATAGGTAAAACCTTTTGCAAATGGTTTCAATACTAAACAGTTGACCTTAAAACACTAACATTTGTGTTAAAATTATATTTGGCAAACACTAGAAATCTTACTTTGATTTAAATCAATTCTAGCAAAGCAAAAATGATTTAAATGGCCTTTTTCACTAACTTAATATCAAATGGGTTTACCACTTTTACAAATGACCAATAGGTGTTTTAGAATGTTTATAACCTATTAGAAACCACTTTTCCAAATAAAAACAACCTTTGGCATGCTTGCATGCATTGCTTTGTTTTTATTATTCTATGTGATGATTGCTAGAATGGTAGTTTGAAATTGTGCCTTGATTGAATTGTAGTGAAATTTGAAGAGTGTGACTATTGCAAGATCAAGGAGTGAACTTATATTCTCTACCAAAAAGGCAAGTGATGCTTAATACTTTTTTCCCATTATTTTCACTATGCATTAGTGATATTTCTAAGTAGGACTTGCATAGAATTTTTGCTAAGTATAAACTATGCCATGGGAAATCCTAGTAGATGAAACCTTAGTAGAATTTTGCTAAGTTAAGATTCCTACTACCATCATGCTTAGCTTAGCTAGTAGAAAACAAGGGAGGATTATATTCATGCTATGGAATATTTCTAAGTCAAGGACTTGTGTTTTGTTTAATAAAACAACTAAGTGAATGAATCACCTGGGTGGAATGGAAAGAAAGGTTTTTGTTGAGTGGTTACGCAAGTCCAGTATACTGGGGAAAACTTGGGCATCACCAAGTCCAGTATACTGGGGGAAACTTGGTATCTCACTTGTGGAATGCCACCTAGGAACAAAGAGATTTTAGATGTCAAATGTTGAGAAGCTTCAAGTGCAGCCACTTGGCATTATGGGCTTTGCCTGGATCATATAGGTTGCAATAACTTAGCCAAATGGACAGTTGGTGGTAGGTGTTTCATAGGTTGGAGCGCGTCCATTCTAGCCGAAGGGAAGGCTTCTGAAAGATCTTGTCTTGGTGAAACCAAGTCTTGTGGGGAAATTGCACCACCTCTACAGAGTGTAAAATCTAAGTACTTAGCCATGTCCCTGGCAAAGGACAATTTGAGCATCAAGACATGGAAGCTATCAAGAATCTCCTCATCCCAATTTTCTAAGTTAAAACTTGTGGTTGAACAAGGGTTTAAGGTTCACCAATTTCTATTGGTGGTTCCTTGGGTGTTTTTGCCAAACAAAAACTTAGTGTTTTCAAATGATAAGGAAAAACTATTTTGAGCAAAGCAAGCCTAAGCTCCACTTAGCCAAATGCATATAGATGATAGTTACCACTATACTACCATAGTATCACTTGCTAATACAATTCAGATGTATTGACCCTTGTGGCTGTAACTTATTTTGTTGTAGGTTTGTTTGATGTTAGTAAAGTGTGTTGATTAGGATTACAAGTCTACAACCAACATGATTGCCTGTGGCACTTTGAAGATGAAGGACTCCATGCTATAGTTATTTCTGCTGCATTGTAATGAGATGGCCAAATGAGCTATGTAATGAATTATTTTATTCCTGGTTATAAAGTTGTATTGTGACCTTTGTTTCTTGATATTACATCTTAACTGTGGATGCTAGCTATTGATCCAGGGACTAGCATTGTAAACACAGGGATCTCTACCTTATTAAAGGTTGGGACCTCTACATAACTACATTCACTTCCATATGTCGGCGTTGTATGCTCTATCTATCTTGTTGTTCGGTTGTGAACACATAGTATGATTGGTGATGATCCTTGTAATCATTGCGTCCATTGTTCCCGGGGTTTCCCCCTCCATCTTGATTCTGATTTATCACCTGTTGCACTGCATCCCTCCGATCCGGATTCTCATACCTCGGAGGGGGCGGTGGTAACATTATCTGCTATGCATTCCCCCCAGTTAACTGTGGCTGCTGCTTGTGATGCGCTGGATGCAGTGATGCTTGTATGGCCACCGGGTTTCCCATTGCACCTTTCATCCAGGTGCATTGGCGAGTGGTGTGATTGGCTGGCTTGGACGGGTTAGGCGTGTGGAATTTACACGGCTGATCCAACATGGACTCAAACATGTACTTCATCCTTTCTTGCCATTGTTTCTTCTGTTCAGGCATCCACAGCTTCTTCCCCTCGTTTCTCGGTGTCCACTGCTGAGGACCATTCTTCTGCCGTTGATTGTTCCCATGACTCGGCTGATCCTGCACCCCTACTTCCACTTGATTAGAATTGTATCTATAATCCGACCTCTCATCCCTTCTTCTATGTCGGTAATCATTGCATCGCGATGATCCGGCGCCATCTCTGGAATAATGATCCTGCTGCTCGCGATGCTCTACCGACATCAGCTCTGGTTGAGTCGGATCACCCAAGGCATATGAATCTACTACTCTGATTGTTTCTGCCAATGTGGTTGGCATATCTCTCTGCAACCTCTGCCACAATACACTTCCATATCTGCACCCCTGAGCAAACCAGGCAATTGCTTGAGATTCTATAACACCCTCGCATGAGTTTCTGAGGTTGCACCACCGAGTCGGGAATTCTCTATCTGTCTCATTCGGCTTCTGCTTGCACGTCGCGAGCTGTTGTGGCCTGTTTGGCCTCTTATATGTTCTGGTGAAATTACTGACAAATATTTCTTCAAAATTTAGCCAACAATTCATACTTCCTGTTGCCGGTCCTTCTAACATCTGTGGCACGTATCTTACGGCCCATCTTAAATTCCCTCCTGCTATTTTTACGGCCGTGGCATAATCGATTAGCCAATCTTGCGGCTTCGCACTCCCATTGTACGTTTTCGTGCCTCTTGCCAACTGGAAGTTCAGCACGGGCGGTTCACCCATAATCCGAGGTCCAAAGCACGCCTGGATGGGCGGACCCTATTCTTCCAACAGCTCGGACCGATACAGCCTGTCCAACTTCAATCTTGCGTCAGTCGACGGCAAATTTCTATAGATGACTCTCTCCTGTACTCCATAGTGGTTTTGCCCACCACGCTCTGCATATTCCATCTCCGAGTAACCATCATTGTATATGTCATTTGCCTGATTATGTGGAACTGGTCTCTCTTCACGTTCTTGCCGAGGTTCATGCCTCGGCTGATGATCCTGCGGGGGGTACCTCCCTCCTTCCACCGGGTTATTGTTATCATGGTTTCCCCTTCCGTGGTTTCCGTGCTCTCTGTTTGCATGGCCGGGCTTTCTATCTCCGCTATTACCTCGGCTTCCATTGCCTCTATTTTCAATGATCTTCCCGGCCACTGCCGGGTCATACGGGACAATTTGCTTGTTTCTCTTTCCCAAAGTTACTGCTTTGTCTTTCCATGCATTGTTTCCGGGTGAGGATGCCGTTGCCGCAGATAATGCGGGGGCAGCTCCTGCTGAATGAATCATGCGAGAAGCTCCTGGCTTAACTGGGTTAGCCCTAAGCATTTCTTCATTCTGCTGGTTCGCAATGTGTACCAGCTCATTTACTCTTTCTTGCTGCTTTTGCCGGGCTTCCCCAATTAACCCCTCCAATTCTAGGGCTGCTGCATTTGCAGCCCTGAGGTTCTTTGCCGGGGTACTATACCTCAGCAAACCTGGGTCAACCGAATCATCTGGTCGAGTTTCATGCTCTTTGTTGATATCATTCATGATGTTCTTTCCTCTTAATCTCAACTCATCTACTCGGTCAGGGGCCGTATCTAGCTTGTTTGCCCTAGCATATTCTCGCAAGGTCCTGTTGAAGGACTCTTGCAAGGCTGACACCTTTTTTGCCTCATGTAACACTTTTAGTCTAGTTTCTTCTAATTCCGCATGTGTGTTTGCCGGGTCAACTATCGGCGCTACAGGTGTAGTCAAGTTATCTATAGTTGCCTGGAGGATATTCTCTAGCCTCTCTAGAGGTGGCCACCTTACCCTTGTTGCTTTCGAAGTTTCCTCCTGCACCTCGGCCACCCTGGTCACCGGAGGATCTGCCGTGGTTGGCTTTGGAGCTGCTTGCTTCGTAGCTACCTGTCCTCCTGTCGCCGGGTCCTTGCTTGGTCCGGCGCCTACTCCTTCTGCTGGTACTGGAGCCGTCATCATCACCTCGACGTTGCCTGCGGGGCGAATGCCACGCTGACCGCTGGCAGCACTGAGGGGAGGATCTCCTGCATTGATGACTCGGCGCGGGTAGACGCAGGAGGTGTCGATGCCGATGTAGATCTTGTGAGCACCCAGGTTGATGAAGATGCCGTTGCGCGGGGGCGCCTTGCTCCTGAAACTGCCAGCGTTATCGCTGACATAGTCCCAGATATCAAATCTCTGGACTAGGCCAGAAACAACCCGCTCGCCGGTGCGGATGAATTTTCCCGTCCGGATCTTGACTCCAGCTAGCACCGCTACTGGACCCACAGTGGGCGCCAACTGTCGTGGTGGTGGCACGGCAGATGCCATGGGTAGGTTAATTATGGGGCAAATGGATGCTAGTGGGATCTGGGGAAGGAAGATGTAGTGATTTTTACACACAACTTACTAGAACTTAGATCTTTATTTCTCCTCAATCGAGTTACAAGTGCTCCTTGAGCTGTAAACTACGCGAGGAGGAAGACTACTACGCGAGCCCTTCGGTGTCCAATTAATCGATGCCTTCTCCAGGAGCCCGTTCCCCTCCTTATAAAGGGGTCCCTCGGTTCATTCTAGGGCTGACGTGGCAAGCATATTCTTGGAATATGCTTGTCCCAAAGTGGTAATTCAGCGGACTCCTTTCCGTTCCCCCTTCTATCAGCGGCAAAGACCCAGAGACCCCCACATGTGAGCCTCGGGCTTCCCCACTGTCACCTCCGTGACACTTTTCTGCGGCTCTGCTCTTTGTCCTTAGTGCTTGGCCTTGTGTAGATTCCTCCTAGCCAGTAGCTAGGCTTTGACTCTGGGATCCTTCTCCTTCCCCTGCAAGTTTCCCGTTACTCGGCCTCGTCTCGCATAACTCGGCTCGGCCTTCACCTGCATACGAACTGATCAATCTTATTCGGCCGACTTAGCTCACACGTCGGCCGAGTAAGGTGTTAATCACTCGATTCTTGCCAAGCCATGGCTCATTCGGCCGAGCCTTGCATGACTCGGCCGACTTAGCTTATAATTCGGCCTATGGTAAGAAAGGTTCCTTCCTTCTTTCCGCTATCTTGATCCAACTGGGGTCATCCCCCCAACAATTTGGTTTTTGCCTAAGCCTTTCATTGAGATGAAATTCTTAACATGTGTTAATAAAATATACATCATTTCCAATCAACAATATGTCTTCCACATAATGTATTAGAGATATGTCTTAGCGCTCCCACTTAATTTCTTGCAAATGCAAGCATCTTCATCGTCTCTGATGAATTTAAACCTATTTTAACAGTTTCATCATGGTGAAGATTCCAACTCCGCGATGCTCACTTCAACCATTGTAGTTTGCATATGCATTTTAGCATCCTTTGAATTAACAAAACACTATGGACTGTGTTATTCACACGTCCTAGGTAACAATTCTATTAGAAGAACTTGTTTTTTTATTCAACTACCACATAAAAAATTATATGTAGTGGTTGCTACATTAATCCGTCTAGACTAAATATCGCTATGAAAGATCAAATCTTGTCATAGTCAACCTTTGAACATTGTTGTGAACTCTTTTCCAACATGTCAACTATTTCATAGATGTGAAACATCCATGTCTATTTCTTTATAGATCCAAACACGACTGTAAGGTCTTACACCTTTCTCGAGGGTCTTTCAAATTCAAATCTTGATTTATCGTGTATGGAACTATCACGGATTCTATGGCTTAAAGCCATCTGACGGAATCAGGACCCATCATTGCTTCTTTGCATACAATCGGTTCATCATTATCAAATAACAATGATCTACTTTCAAATCCTAGTATTTGATTGTTTACCTGACCTACTAGGTTCAATAGGAACTTAGACCTCTGTGACCACAACCTTTGAGGCACATGAGCTATGAGCATTGTTGCTGCCTCCGGAACACGTTTCCGCGCTGCACAACTTTGCACATATAGCTAAGGTTCTTTTAACATTACCAAAGTTCTATTTTCCTCCCACTTAAATTTTCATGAAAAATTTCTTCTCAAGAAACTTGACGTTTTAAGCGACAAATACTTTTGTCTTTGGTATTACAGAGGAGTACCCAACGATTATCCGAAATAACCTACAAAGACATGCTCATCCTACTTTGGTTGAAAACATATTACTTATGCATACCAATGTTTAAGAAAGGACAACTTGGGTTTTATCCCAAACCATAACTTTATATGGTGTCATTTCAATGGATCATGACGGAGCTCTTTTAAGTGAAAAAACAGTAGTCTCTAAAACTTTTAATCTTTAAAATATAATGGCAGTTTTATGAATTACACCTTTGATCTTACCATGCCAAACAAGGTTTCATTTCATATCTCGATGATTCCATACTCATATGGTGTTTCGGGAAACGCAAATCCACAAAACGATTTCTCAAATCTTAGGTGTTATGCTGAACTTGCAACTCAAAAATCTTCCTTTATGATGCTATCATAAATTCTTTATTTTCTTGTTACATTGATTTTGCACTTCATCTTGAAAGTCTTTGAACTTTTCAAATGTTTCACACTTCATCCTCATTAAGTAAATATTCATATATTCACTCAATTTTTTGGAGAAAGCATATGAAGTTGAAATCCATCGCTTCTTGAATACACATAATGGACTTCATACAACAATATGTACAAGTTCCAATAAGCTAGTCATTCGTTCCCTTTGGCCCATGAACGGAGTTTTAATTATCTCTAGGAAAGTTTCACAAGTGTCATTTGATCGTAATCAAATGACTCCAAAAATTCCATCAAGTATGGGGTTTCTTCATGTTTTCTTTCCACTATAATTTAAACAGCGATGTCACTTCTTAAGTGATCTTTCAATAAATTGTCTTTTCACATTTTTAGCATTACCTTTATGGATGTGATTTCTCCAACTAGACTTGTATATCCATCTTTCATGGAATACGGAAATTATTTGAACAACCCTTTTGTTCTCATAATACCTGATAAAACAAATCATGAAGGCAATCTTTGATATTAATGAGCAACAAAACAACCTTTATTTGTTATCGATGAATATCATCACATATTCTTTTGCTAGTTACTTAGGCCATTGTAGTTCATGAATTGTGTTGTTTCGTATGACGATTCATGCCAACAAATTTAGTATCCAATGCTTAAGAACCACATTGTTTAACAAGCAAAGAATATAGCCATAACATGTATATCTTCTATATACCTAAGCTGAACATTTCTAGTATTTTCTCTTCTGCCAAATATTTCTTAGATTTCTCTTTCACTATTTATTTATCCTTTCAAAAGAATCTATCAACATCAATAGTGGCGCCATACTCATGACACATAGTCCAAAGCGTGTATATTTAAATACCAATGTCTTTGGACTTGCACTTTGAAGTAGATCACCATCATCAAATGTTTGGTGTTCTTTTAAATTCCATTTTATTTAGTAATCTTTTAGTGTAGTAAACATTTTACCTACATCAAATATTCATCCTTATCATGGCACTATTCATGATCAAGCTACTTTAGCTTATAACGGTGAATTGAGAGTATAATGTTGCTCTCCAAAACCTTTTGGAGGATTAGGACGACCAGCGTCTCCAACCTTTTGCAAATTCTCATCAAATATGAGAACATGACTTTTTCCATATTATACTCTATCATGTTGCAACCAAAACTTCGTTTCAGATAACACAATATCTTTCACACATGATGGTTTCTGAAACAATTCTTTCAGCTCCCCGATAACCTTGATATTAAAACAATCTTTTGAATATCAAGAATCATGGAGACAAACATGATATTTATATACTAACACTGGAATTGTTACTCTTGATTTAATACTAATTATTAAACTTCAAGAAGTAACCAGAACCTACTGAAAGTTTGCAATAGGACTTTTAAACTTTAGATTAACACATCAAAACAATATGATACCAGTCCGTAAAGTAACTATCTAGAATTCTATAGTTCTATTATCTCAATTATAACTAAGCGCAAGGTGGTAAATGGATGCCAATGACTACAACAACTATGCAAATTCAATTTGATTTAATTTATGATAAATAGTGTTCAACTTTTAATTATATTGTTGCTGAACTCCCACTCAAAACAATATCCCTCACATTGTTTTAGTGATTACATGAACCAAATCTACTACACCAAGTACGATCATCATGTGACATGATGTAGTTTCAAAGGCGAACAATCATCATGTTCATCATATCATCTATATGACTCATGCTTTACCTTTTGGTATTCCGTGTTCCAAGACCATGTCTGTACATGCTAGGCTCGTCAAGATTTAACCTTAGTTTCCGCATGAGCAAATCTGGCTTGCTCCCATTGTATACAGTCGCAGAATCTAACACACCCGATTATCACGTGGTGCCTCGAAATAACGAGCTTTGGCAATGGTGCCTACTAAGGATGAACACTTTCTAACTTGATATTTTATGAGAGGGATCATCTTATAATGCTACCGTCGCGATCTCAGCAATACAAGATGCATAAAAGGATTAACATCACATGCAATTCAAAATATGTGATATGATATGGCCTTTCTTCTTATGCCTTTGATCTCTATCGTCAAGCACGAACATGATCTCCATCATCATCGGCGTGGCGTCAAGGTCAATGGCACCGCTCCATGGTTATCGTCCACCAGCATCAACTATTACAACTACTTTGAATAATATACACGCAGGTCTTAACGAAATTAAAAGACAACCATAAGGCTCCTGCCGGTTGCCGACTTACAATAAGGAACATTGCATACATCATATATAATCACAATCATGGCCATACCACATCATAGCACACCCCTGCAAAACAAAGTTAGACGCCTCTAATTTTCTTTGCAAGTTTTACGTGGTTTGGGGCTTTCAATAAGTGTTGTTCTAACTTACGAACAAGAACCACAACGTTGATACTAGTATTGTCAATCACCCGTTGTAAATTGAATCTTCACTATGTTGGGAGAAACAGGCACCCGCAAAGCCACTTATGCAATACAAGTTGCATGTCAAGCGTGGAGAAAGTCTCATGAACAATGTCATGTAAGGTTAGCCCGGGCTGCTTCATCCCACCATCCCGCAAGATGCAAAGTACACAAGAAGCAATCGACAACAAAAGCATCAACACCCACAATGACCATTGTGTTCTACTCGTGCAACAGATCTACATATAGACACGACTCGGATACCACTGTAGGGGTTCATAGCATGGAAAACAAAAAAAATCTATCACATGAACACACACAAGCCAAGATCTATCTACTAGATTGTAGCAACGAGTCGACAGAGTACTAACCCTCGAAGATCCAAAGCGGTTAATGAGAGCATATTCTCATGGGTAATGTAGTCGTTCACTTGCCGATCTCAAGATCGCGTAGGCGATCCTTCCCGCGCCGCGTTCCAGCAGCGCTCCCGCAGTCGGTCACACATACGATACTCAATGAAGAGATTCCTCTTCCTTGTTCTAGCGGGCAGCGGAGGCTATAGCTCTCTCCTCGCGATTCTGGCAGCACGACGGCATGGTGTCAGAAGTAGAGGGGAGATTCCGCAGGGCTTCCCCTAAGCCGGAGCGAGTATGGTGGAGTAGAAGAGGGCCTCAGCGATCTAGGTTTTAGATGCTAAGGGAAGAGGGCAGCCGGCGGCTAGGGTTTAGGCTAGACGGCAGCGACAGTTTAGAGGGGATCTAGGATGCCGATGGCTTGGGGGGCAGCGGAGGCCTAGGGATTGGGTATTGGGTGCCTAGGGCAAGGGGGATACCTTGGGGTGTGCCCCCACCACTCCTTATATAGGTGGGGGCGTCCAAGGGTGTTCCTGGTGACCCACAAGTATAGGGGGTATATCATAGTACTTTCAATAAATAGGAGTGTCGATCCCAACAAGGAGCAGAAGGTGCTGAACAGTGGTATGGAGCAGGAAATCCCTGTGAATACTTAGCAAACGGATTTTTAGTGGTTTTCTGATAAGGCAACAAAACAAAGAGCAAGTAACAAGAGTAACGAACAAACGGAGCAAGTGTCCCAATCCTTTCTTGGCAAAGGACAAGCCGGTGGAAATACTTATAAGGACCAAATGTTCTCGAGGACACGTGGGAATTCTGTCAAGTGCTTTCGCTTCAAATAGCAGAGTGCTCTTTGCTGGTGTTTGTAAGTGTTGTGTGGGTGAACCTGTGCTAACATACTTCCCTTCCTAGGACTAATACATACTTGTGATTAAACCCCCTGCAAACGTCCATAACTACAGGAAAGTAATTAAGATATAAATCTAACCACAACCTTAAACTCTGAGATCCTACGCTCCCTTGTGCAAAGGTGTCCTGACGGGGGTTCAGGTTTCTGTCACTCCGGCAACCCCACTATTAGTAGCCAAATACACAATGCATTCCCCTAGGACCATAAATGGTGAAGTGTCATATAGTCAACGTTCACATAACATCACTAGAAGAATAACACCACAACTTAAGTACTAAACCATTGAATAATAACTCATCACAGATTCACTACTAACAACATGACTTCTCCCATGTCATCAAGAACTAAACGAACTACTCACAAGACATCATAAGGATCAAGATTAAAGATGATATGATAATGGATAACAATCTGAACTTAAACAATAATCCAATGGTTCCACTCACAAGCATCAACTACAATAGTAATTAACACCGAGATAGTTTCCCCTAAGAACTAAAGCAATATCCAACACAATTATTACAGCGGGACGGAGTGGTGGTGATGGTGCTGGTGGAGATGATGGAGTGGATGATGATGGTCCCGATGCAACCTAGCTTGATGGCGGTGTTGATGGCGACGGTCTCCCCTCTCCGGAAGGAATTCCCCCGACAGAAATCTGACTGTCAAAGAGATCTTTCTCTCTCGGTGTTTTCCGCCCCCTAGAGGCGGCGGAAATCTATTTGTGGTCGCTCCCCGAACCTTAGGGTTTTGTAGGGAAGATATAGGCGAAGGGGGAGATTCGAAGGCCGGGCAGGTGGGCCACACCTGCCCGAGGCGCGGGGTCAGGCGGGCCCACGCCTAGCGGGGTGTGGGCACCCTGAGGCCCAACTCTGTCCCTCCTTCTAGCTTTCTTCGTCTTCTGGTAAAATAATATGTTTCCATATTTTTCTGGCATTTTTCTGATCTTCGCGAAATTGCACCGAAACGCCTTCTTTTCCATCATAATCCAGACTCCGGCAGTCCATCCTCCAGGAATCATCCAACATGCATAAACAGATGAAAATCCATAAGTAATACCTCATAATAAGACAAATATCAATGAATAGAGGTAAATCATGATATAGAATGGTGATGCAAATTGGGCGTATCAACTCCCCCAAGCTTAGACTTCGCTTGAACATGTCCACAGGTTTATGGAGTGAAGTGTCGATAAAAGAATACGAACAAGAAACATCACACTTACCATTGCACAATGCATAGAAGAAAGCAACTCACCATTATATAACTTAGCTTGCAACCAAGTACAGCTGTCAAAATTGAGATGCATAAAGATAAATGATAATTGGAATTGGCAAACTTGTTTTTGGTCAGAGAACACCTGGCAAATAGTTTCACAAAAGCTTTTTGCAAGTTTCAAAACAGGAGCACTCTTTGCTCAAAAAGGTTTTTTACAAATGAAGGCTTTCAAAGTAATACTCAATAGATAATAGGTTTGTGCAAACAAGGAAGATAAATAACATGATTGAATAAATCACCATATGAATGTTTGAAACACAACCACTCAAATGCTTGCTGGATATAGAGAGGAAGTAGGTTTACTTACTCGACTGGTAACTAGGAGAAAGGTCCCTTTATATAGGGTAGCAGGGGTTAAAAGTCATAAAGAGCTTCCAAAAGATTATGGTACTTACTAGCTTTGAGCCCTCATTTCCCCTATCATAAGCATCTTGAGATGATTAAGGTTAAAGTGAACAAAGATGGAGTATATTCTTGATGAAATATAAGTTGGCAATCTCATGTCCCTTGAATATGAGGGCCACTCCTCATGCATACTCAAATTTGGGTCCAATTAAGTTCTTGTCATTGTAAGCATTTGCATATCATTGAGAACCGCCAACGGGGTACCCCTTGCACATGGTACAGGAGCTTTCCCAAAACCAAAATGACAAGGCAAGCAGACAATGAGCATCTCAGCAATCTTTTTATTTAATATGCATATAGATTTTTATTGAGGATGCTTCATAGATGACTCACGATGGTGATACTGCAAGTTTCCACCATGATTAAGCATGGCTTAGGCTAGCAGCCTAGGCATTTCTCTAACACAGAATACAAACTCCATGGACTTACAAGTTCCCTCTTTATTTCACACCGTTGACATCCATAGACAAAAGAGCACAATATCAACTATGTACAGAGTACAAGTGCAATATTGAAAACGTTCCCCGTGACAGCACGGTTCTGCTAATTCCAACATATAGATGCAAGCATATACAACTTCAATGTTCACAATGGTTCAGGTTTATTAGGGGCAAGTAAATAAAGTGTGCCATCAAGTTCGTGAGAGCTTTACTAACTAGTTTTCACATAACAAAATACTTTTTTAATCTGAAAGGTAGATGAAGCCTGAGAATTTGCTAGGAATAGCAAAAGCTACTAGGTAGATATGGTGGACACAAGTGGCAAAGGTTTTTGGTTCAAAGGGTTTTGGAAACATGAGAAGTATGCCTTCTCAAAACATGTTTTGGCTAGCAAAGCTGGGTAGCAAGCAAGAGAGTTGAAAGAAACAAGCAAACATACAAGTAATAAAGACAAACATGCAATCTTCCTTGAAGACACAAAAGAATCTTAAATAAAGAATACTAAGCTTATGAGCCAACAAGAAAGAAAACAAATGATACCAAATACCTGTAAGCTTTTTTTCTTTCTTTATTTTTCTTTCAAATTAATGCCACTGACCAGAACTCGGTTTGCCAAAACCAATTTAGATCCACTTGATGATCCCAAAGTGGTGCCAATGCTAATCAGCAAGATCCATCTTATAATAGGGATTGCGAATGTAGGGGTCCCAATCTTAGATAAGATAGAGCCTCCTGTGTTTACAATGCTAGTCCCTGGATCAATAGCTAGCATCCACAGTTAAGATGTAATATCAAGAAACAAAGGTCATAATATAACTTTGTAACCAGGAATAACATAAGTTTATTACACCAAACATAGCTCATTAGGCTATTTCATTACATTGCAGCGGAATAACTATGGTCAAGTGGTCCTTCATCTTCAAAGTGCCATAGGCAGATGTTGGTTGTAGACTTTGTAATCCAAATCAAACAATCTTCACTAAAATCAATCAAACCTGCAACATACAAGTTACAGCCACAAAAGGTCAATACATTTGAATTGTATTGGCAAGTGATACTATGGTAGTATAGTGGAGTCTATCATCTATATGCATCTGGCTAAGTGGAGTTGAGGCTTGCATTGCTCAAAATAGATTTTTCTTATCGTTTTGAAAATACTAAGTTTTTGCTTAACAAAATCATTTTTCTCAATCAAAGATTTCAAGATCCTTGTACCAAGCCATCTCTCCATCAATGATTGAAGAATTCAAACAACCCTTTGTTCAAACCACAAGTTTTAACTTTAGAAATTTGAATGATGAGATTCTTGATTGTTTCCATGTCTTGATGCTCAAATTGTCCATTGCCTTGGACTAGGCTAAGTACTTAGATTTTACACTCTGCAGAGGTGGTGCACTTTCCCCACAAGACTTGGTTTCCCAAGACAAGATCTTCCAGAAGCCTTCCCTTAGACCAAAATGGACGCGTTCCAACCTATCAAACACTACCACCCACTGTCCACATGGCTAAGTTCTTGCAACCTATATGATCATGGCAGAGCCCATATTGCCAAGTGGTTGCACTTGAAGCTTCTCAACATTTGACATCTCAAATCCCTTTGTTTCCTGGGTGGCATTCCACAAGTGAGATACACAATCCAAGCCATGGCATTGTGAACCACTCAACCATTCTCCACCAAGCAAGCCCATTCCACCCAGGTGATTCATTAACTGAGTTGTTTTATTAAACAAAACTTAAGTCCTCAGACTTAGAATATTTTTCCATAGTGTGAACATATATTCCACCCATGTTTTCTATTAGCTAGGCTAAGCTTGGTAGTAGTAGGAATCTCTAACTTAGGAAAATCCTACTAAGGATTCCTCTACTAGGTTTTCCTATAACAAGATCTATACTTAGCAAAATCCATGCAAGTTTACTTAGCAAAATCACTAATGCATAATAAAAGTATTGGGATAGAAAGTATGTAGCATCACTTGCCTTTTTGGAAGGAAATGGTAGTTCACTCCTTGATCTTGCTAGTCTCACACTTCACTACAAGTCAAACAAGCAAACACAAACTCAATCTACATTCCAACCAAAGTCAAACAAACAATTCTTCACACACACAAAGTAATGGGATCTAAGTCATGCATGGGAGCATGCACAAGATAGTTTTATTTTGCAAAGGGGGTCTCTATGGGTTTCTATACTTTGTAATATCCAATTTGGTCATTTACCAAGGTGGCAAAGTCCTTAGCAAGAGGGTTTTGTCCAAAGACTATTTTTTTACATCCATTCATCATTTCATGTGGTGAAAAATGTTTTTATTAAGGAAAAACTCTTAAGTTGTTCACCAAATGAGTTGCTATTGCAAAACTTGGTGTTTTTGGGTCAGTAGGTTTGGTCCAAACCATCTACTCAAAGTTTTATTCCTATAAACATTTTTATAATAAAAACTATTCCTTTTATTTGGCTAGAAAATGACTTAGTCAAGTAATCTAAACTAAATTTTACAAAATTCATTTCTAACACCAAGGATTGGTTCCTAGGGTCAGTAGGGTCACAACAAACCAATTGGCAAAGGTTTGATCTCAAAATTCATTTTTAAATGATTTTTCTAATGTTAGCAAGCACACAAAAGAATCTGCAAAATTAAACAATCTATCAAATACTATTTGCTAAACTAATGGTAGGGTTAGCTAGGGCTTGTTCTCCTGAATTCATTGATATAAAATTTGCCAAATTTGGACGTGTGGATCAAAAGATATAAAGGTTTGAAGTTTGCAACAATTTCTGTTTTCAAATTCTGTTTTAAACAGAATAACAGACACGTGTCCTATTCTAATTCGCCGGTACCGCTTCGCGTGGATTGACAGATAGGGGCCGTTGGATTTTAGTTGCATCGCACGGTCCAGAGATGTTACTTACCCCTTCACTCTTGTTCTATCCTAGTCGTCAGATCCAGATCGGATGGCTACGAGATGTTTGCCAGGAACTGGCGGCGCGAGTTCATCGGCGAGCGGCGGAGCGACCAGTTGGCGGCGGCGCTGGAGAGGCAGGAAGCAAGAGAGGGTAAGAAGATGCTCACCAGGTTCGCTGACGCTCTCTGATGCTCAACGTGGTACGGGTGGGTGAAGGGGCGCACTGGGTTGGGCGGGATTGCTCGCCGGAGTTGATACTGGCGACGGACGGCTCTGGTCGAAGTCGAAGACGAAGCTAGGAGTCACCCGGAGACAAACGAGGCACATGGTCAGGAGCGCAAGGACACGAAGAAGGCGTGTGCGTGAACGAGAGGGGTCGGGGTGGTTTGGAATCACCTGTGGGCGTCGTCGGAGTTGAGGAAGACGGCGGCGGTACTGAAGTTTGTTGTTGGCGAGGCTCAGGGGTTCCCGCGGTTAAAGGAAAAGTGCCTGGAGGTGTTCCTGGGAGTAGAGAAGGTGTGAGATTGGTCGGGGAGAAGAGGGCCGGCGAGAGGCAGCCGGAATCGGCGTCGGAGCGTCGTCGGAGACAGGGCAGTCAAGGAGAAATCGGAATGGCCTGGAGGCATGCTCGGGGAAGAAGGAAGAGGGGAAACGTAGAGGAGAGGGAGACGAGTAAATGTGCGTGATCACTGCCGGTTTAATTCGTAGCATTAAGGAGAATTACGCTGGGGAATTCAACGGCAGAACGGGGAAGAACAGGTCGCGGGGTGGGTGAGAAAGATGAACAGTGGCGTGGGGTCGTTGTGTCAGTGGGAAAAGAGGGAGAGGGAGGGTCCATATGTCAGTGACTTGGCGGCTGTTTCAGCAGTGAGGGAAAAACGGTTCGGGGATAGGGGAGGTGGGCTGGTGGGCTTCCTAGGCCGGGGTAGTTGGGTCTGGTCCACTTTCATTTTTTTTCTTTTATTCTGTATCCTTTTCTTTTCTTATTTCTGAATTCTGTTTTGAATTTCCAATCAAACAAATCACACCCAAATCAATTCAAACAATCATTCAGCTTGTAAATTTGAATTTGATTCTGTTTATCAACATACCCAAATTCCAGAATAAAATAATAATTTTATTTTTTTTAAGATCCACTCTTTATTTAAATAAAATGGATATTTTAGTTATTTAATAATATAGGGTTTGTTTTAATTAATATAATCTTCATTTAAAATCCAACCACTTTCAAATCCAAATCAGTAGGTTTATTTGGAAATAAAGAATATTTTGATACTTGTTAAAAATAAAATAATCCTTTTTCTTTAGGGTCCATTAATAATTATATATAATGGGCTTAGTTATTAAATCAAATAGGGCTTGATTTTATTAATAAAATCTTTATTTGAAACCTAAATATTTTCAAAATCAAATTAGTAGGTTTAATTTGGGAAATATATAATATTTGGAAATTTGTTTTAAAACAAAATAACCTTTTATTTTAGTATCCATTATTAATTATTATAATAGACTTTCATTATTAAATCCAATAGGATTTGTTTTATTGAGATATTTATTTTGAAATCTAAAACAAGCCCAAACACTTTAGTAGGTTTTATTAGAGAATATAAAATATTTGGAAAACCTATTTAAAACAATCTTAGTAAGTTTTGATGTTTTAATTAAATTGGTAAAACTTCTTATTTAAATAAAGTTTGGATATTAATTATTTATTCTAAATAAACCTTTGTTGTTTTTATTCAAACTAAATGTTTTAATTCCCAAAGTTTGGTCAAGGTTTAATTTGGCTTAATAAAATAATCTTTATTTATAAATCCATCTTTTCTTTTGAAAACCAATCTTTTATTAAAATATCCAAAATAGTATTTCCAAAATATTTTATTTTCCTTTGTTAATTGTTTTATGTTTTTAAATCCTTTTGGGATTTATTTGTTCAAATTAGGTTTGAAGATTCCTATTGGAATTCAAAAAGTTTCTTCTGGCTCTGAAAATCAAACAAAGTTTTGTTTTATTAATTTATTTTCACATTACCAGATTTGGAAAATCTTGGGATGTGACAGGCTACCACCCTTAAAATAAATCTCGTCCCGAGATTTGGGGAGGCTAGGGTTACAAGCAAGTTCAAAACAACTAGGGTACTACCACCCTTAAAAATTTTCAAACAAAAATTACACATTGTCCTTCTTGGGATCATGGGAAATATTTTCTCTAAGCAAACAGTTGCATGTGTCCTTGGTTTCTTTACTTGACTCATGGGCCAAGGTTGAGATCCTTCATAGACTTGTTTAACTTGTTCTCCATCCTTTCTGGATAATTTTTTGCATAGTGGCCTAGTTCCTTGCATTTGAAACATGTGACAAGGCTGATATCTCTCAAAGGCTGGTTTATCTTATGCTTCATCTCTTCTGGACAGTAGTTTGCATAATGTCCTAACTCTTTGCAGTGTTTGCACATCACTTGGCTAAAATCCTTCCTTATCTTGGGTTTCACTAGCTTTTGTTTGTCTTCTTGTCTCTTCTTCTTTTCTGGGCATTCACTGGCATAGTGTCCCATCTCTTTGCAATTGTAACACTGCAATTGGCTTATGTCCTTTTTCTTCTTTTTGGGTCTCTCCAAAGCTAGGAGTTCTTCTAGTTCATGTTCTTCATGAGTGGGAGATCTTTCTCTCTTCTTGGGGCTTTGATCTTCATGTTCCTTGGATGAATGATCCTTGTATCTAAAAATATTGTTAGCTTGGGTTCCTTCTAGAATAGCATCTTTGTCATCCTTGTTGTCATTAGCTCTTTGGGAAAAGTTTTCTCCCATGTTGATCATTTGAGTAACTAATCCTTGCAACAATTGGGATTGAAGTTTGAAAATCCTTTGTATGGCTGGGTCTAGTCCTTTGTTGTTGGCTAAAAGCTGAGTTGTCTCTTGGCTCAATTGGTTTTGGGTTGCTATAATTTCTCTCATGTTGTCTTCTTGGTTGTTGTTGATATCATCAACCTTGGAGTCTTTTGGAGTAGTCATCTGTTTGGGTTGGAGGGAGATTAGAATAGGCAAGATATTTCTAAGGAATTACTTCTAATCACTCACATCACAATTCACACAAGCAATGTGCAAGCAATCACAAACAAACATTTCACTCAAACAAGGTTCAAGCACATACTTAGACAACAAAATATTTTTGTTACACCACATAAGTTGGTGGTTTGACTTAACTAAATTATGGTGGTCCATCTATATGGTTCACTTGTGATCTTTCCTTCCTTCTTGGTTGCTTCTTCTTACATGAGATCATGGTTTCCTTGGAAAAACTTTTGGTCACAATACTTCAAATGATGTAGGCTCCTTCTAACTTTTGCATTCCCTCAGTCTCTAAATCTTGAGCAAGATTTCCTTGTTTCACTTGTAGTCCTTGGTGAATATGCTGAAGGTGTTGAAGTCATTAGAGCTGAAGATGTTGAAGTCATTAGAGTTGAAGATGTTGAAGAAGTCTTTTGCACATGGTGTAGTATTTGGTCATGGGGTAGGTTTTTCCATCAAGTTGAAGTAGAAGAGAAGTAGAGTTGAAACCAAAATGGTTGAGGAAGGAGTTTACAAGTGTTTTTGTAAATAAGTTTTGGATCAAAGTATAACTCCTATTTTCTAAGGGTTTTTGTCCAATCCTAGGGTTTACAAATCCTACAGGCAACACAATGCTCTGATACCATCTGTAGGGGTCCCAATCTTAGATAAGATAGAGCCTCCTGTGTTTACAATGCTAGTCCCTGGATCAATAGCTAGCATCCACAGTTAAGATGTAATATCAAGAAACAGAGGTCATAATATAACTTTGTAACCAGGAATAACATAAGTTTATTACACCAAACATAGCTCATTAGGCTATTTCATTACATTGCAGCGGAATAACTATGGTCAAGTGGTCCTTCATCTTCAAAGTGCCACAGGCAGATGTTGGTTGTAGACTTTGTAATCCAAATCAAACAATCTTCACTAAAATCAATCAAACCTGCAACATACAAGTTACAGCCACAAAAGGTCAATACATTTGAATTGTATTGGCAAGTGATACTATGGTAGTATAGTGGAGTCTATCATCTATATGCATCTGGCTAAGTGGAGTTGAGGCTTGCATTGCTCAAAATAGATTTTTCTTATCGTTTTGAAAATACTAAGTTTTTGCTTAACAAAATCATTTTTCTCAATCAAAGATTTCAAGATCCTTGTACCAAGCCATCTCTCCATCAATGATTGAAGAATTCAAACAACCCTTTGTTCAAACCACAAGTTTTAACTTTAGAAATTTGAATGATGAGATTCTTGATTGTTTCCATGTCTTGATGCTCAAATTGTCCATTGCCTTGGACTAGGCTAAGTACTTAGATTTTACACTCTGTAGAGGTGGTGCACTTTCCCCACAAGACTTGGTTTCCCAAGACAAGATCTTCCAGAAGCCTTCCCTTAGACCAAAATGGATGCGTTCCAACCTATCAAACACTACCACCCACTGTCCACATGGCTAAGTTCTTGCAACCTATATGATCATGGCAGAGCCCATATTGCCAAGTGGTTGCACTTGAAGCTTCTCAACATTTGACATCTCAAATCCCTTTGTTTCCTGGGTGGCATTCCACAAGTGAGATACACAATCCAAGCGATGGCATTGTGAACCACTCAGCCATTCTCCACCAAGCAAGCCCATTCCACCCAGGTGATTCATTAACTGAGTTGTTTTATTAAACAAAACTTAAGTCCTCAGACTTAGAATATTTTTCCATAGTGTGAACATATATTCCACCCATGTTTTCTATTAGCTAGGCTAAGCTTGGTAGTAGTAGGAATCTCTAACTTAGGAAAATCCTACTAAGGATTCCTCTACTAGGTTTTCCTATAACAAGATCTATACTTAGCAAAATCCATGCAAGTTTACTTAGCAAAATCACTAATGCATAATAAAAGTATTGGGATAGAAAGTATGTAGCATCACTTGCCTTTTTGGAAGGAAATGGTAGTTCACTCCTTGATCTTGCTAGTCTCACACTTCACTACAAGTCAAACAAGCAAACACAAACTCAATCTACATTCCAACCAAAGTCAAACAAACAATTCTTCACACACACAAAGTAATGGGATCTAAGTCATGCATGGGAGCATGCACAAGATAGTTTTATTTTGCAAAGGGGGTCTCTATGGGTTTCTATACTTTGTAATATCCAATTTGGTCATTTACCAAGGTGGCAAAGTCCTTAGCAAGAGGGTTTTGTCCAAAGACTATTTTTTTACATCCATTCATCATTTCATGTGGTGAAAAATGTTTTTATTAAGGCAAAACTCTTAAGTTGTTCACCAAATGAGTTGCTATTGCAAAACTTGGTGTTTTTGGGTCAGTAGGTTTGGTCCAAACCATCTACTCAAAGTTTTATTCCTATAAACATTTTTATAATAAAAACTATTCCTTTTATTTGGCTAGAAAATGACTTAGTCAAGTAATCTAAACTAAATTTTACAAAATTCATTTCTAACACCAAGGATTGGTTCCTAGGGTCAGTAGGGTCACAACAAACCAATTGGCAAAGGTTTGATCTCAAAATTCATTTTTAAATGATTTTTCTAATGTTAGCAAGCACACAAAAGAATCTGCAAAATCAAACAATCTATCAAATACTATTTGCTAAACTAAGGGAAGGTTTGGCTAGGGCTTGTTCTCCTGAATTCATTGATATAAAATTTGCCAAATTTGGACGTGTGGATCAAAAGATATAAAGGTTTGAAGTTTGCAACAATTTCTGTTTTCAAATTCTGTTTTAAACAGAATAACAGACACGTGTCCTATTCTAATTCGCCGGTACCGCTTCGCGTGGATTGACAGATAGGGGCCGTTGGATTTTAGTTGCATCGCACGGTCCAGAGATGTTACTTACCCCTTCACTCTTGTTCTATCCTAGTCGTCAGATCCAGATCGGATGGCTACGAGATGTTTGCCAGGAACTGGCGGCGCGAGTTCATCGGCGAGCGGCGGAGCGACCAGTTGGCGGCGGCGCTGGCGAGGCAGGAAGCAAGAGAGGGTAAGAAGATGCTCACCAGGTTCGCTGACGCTCTCTGATGCTCAACGTGGTACGGGTGGGTGAAGGGGCGCACTGGGTTGGGCGGGATTGCTCGCCGGAGTTGATACTGGCGACGGACGGCTCTGGTCGAAGTCGAAGACGAAGCTAGGAGTCACCCGGAGACAAACGAGGCACATGGTCAGGAGCGCAAGGACACGAAGAAGGCGTGTGCGTGAACGAGAGGGGTCGGGGTGGTTTGGAATCACCTGTGGGCATCGTCGGAGTTGAGGAAGACGGCGGCGGTACTGAAGTTTGTTGTTGGCGAGGCTCAGGGGTTCCCGCGGTTAAAGGAAAAGTGCCTGGAGGTGTTCCTGGGAGTAGAGAAGGTGTGAGATTTGTCGGGGAGAAGAG
The DNA here is from genome assembly GCA_916181665.1 of Avena sativa. Lineage (NCBI taxonomy): Eukaryota > Viridiplantae > Streptophyta > Magnoliopsida > Poales > Poaceae > Avena > Avena sativa. The sequence continues at coordinate 454,753,573 of OV702283.1, forward strand.
GGCCGGCGAGAGGCAGCCGGAATCGGCGTCGGAGCGTCGTCGGAGACAGGGCAGTCAAGGAGAAATCGGAATGGCCTGGAGGCATGCTCGGGGAAGAAGGAAGAGGGGAAACGTAGAGGAGAGGGAGACGAGTAAATGTGCGTGATCACTGCCGGTTTAATTCGTAGCATTAAGGAGAATTACGCTGGGGAATTCAACGGCAGAACGGGGAAGAACAGGTCGCGGGGTGGGTGAGAAAGATGAACAGTGGCGTGGGGTCGTTGTGTCAGTGGGAAAAGAGGGAGAGGGAGGGTCCATATGTCAGTGACTTGGCGGCTGTTTCAGCAGTGAGGGAAAAACGGTTCGGGGATAGGGGAGGTGGGCTGGTGGGCTTCCTGGGCCGGGGTAGTTAGGTCTGGTCCACTTTCATTTTTTTTCTTTTATTCTGTATCCTTTTCTTTTCTTATTTCTGAATTCTGTTTTGAATTTCCAATCAAACAAATCACACCCAAATCAATTCAAACAATCATTCAGCTTGTAAATTTGAATTTGATTCTGTTTATCAACATACCCAAATTCCAGAATAAAATAATAATTTTATTTTTTTTAAGATCCACTCTTTATTTAAATAAAATGGATATTTTAGTTATTTAATAATATAGGGTTTGTTTTAATTAATATAATCTTCATTTAAAATCCAACCACTTTCAAATCCAAATCAGTAGGTTTATTTGGAAATAAAGAATATTTTGATACTTGTTAAAAATAAAATAATCCTTTTTCTTTAGGGTCCATTAATAATTATATATAATGGGCTTAGTTATTAAATCAAATAGGGCTTGATTTTATTAATAAAATCTTTATTTGAAACCTAAATATTTTCAAAATCAAATTAGTAGGTTTAATTTGGGAAATATATAATATTTGGAAATTTGTTTTAAAACAAAATAACCTTTTATTTTAGTATCCATTATTAATTATTATAATAGACTTTCATTATTAAATCCAATAGGATTTGTTTTATTGAGATATTTATTTTGAAATCTAAAACAAGCCCAAACACTTTAGTAGGTTTTATTAGAGAATATAAAATATTTGGAAAAACTATTTAAAACAATCTTAGTAAGTTTTGATGTTTTAATTAAATTGGTAAAACTTTTTATTTAAATAAAGTTTGGATATTAATTATTTATTCTAAATAAACCTTTGTTGTTTTTATTCAAACTAAATGTTTTAATTCCCAAAGTTTGGTCAAGGTTTAATTTGGCTTAATAAAATAATCTTTATTTATAAATCCATCTTTTCTTTTGAAAACCAATCTTTTATTAAAAGATCCAAAATAGTATTTCCAAAATATTTTATTTTCCTTTGTTAATTGTTTTATGCTTTTAAATCCTTTTGGGATTTATTTGTTCAAATTAGGTTTGAAGATTCCTATTGGAATTCAAAAAGTTTCTTCTGGCTCTGAAAATCAAACAAAGTTTTGTTTTATTAATTTATTTTCACATTACCAGATTTGGAAAATCTTGGGATGTGACAGCGAACTAGAATAAGAAGTGCAAAAAAAGTAAAAGATGAGACTTCTCATTAATATTCCAAGAAAGGCACTCACACCAAGGGATACAAAGATAATCAACTAAAGTAGAGATACTTCCACATGCAAACCAAACTATAAGATAACCTCTCTACCACATATATGAATCCACTAAAAAGGTAAAAGATAAAAGATAATGGTGGTCATACCGCGACACTCCCCCAAGATTGGAACAAGCTAAGGGGATGCCAAACCTGATGACGAATTACTCCCTTAGTGGTGGTGGTGTTGCCTTGTCATCATCAAACTTCCAAGGCAATGGTTCCCCATCCAAAAAGGATGTCCTTGTTTCCGCAATCTTGAAACTGAAAACTTCTTGTTCCAACGCTTCCATCCTGTCTTCCAGGTTGCCTTCTCCTTTAGGGCCTTGAACTTCTTTCATCTGTACCTTACCCTCTTTGAGGATAAACTCTTTGGGATGAATCCTCAACTCATACATGTACGGGTTGAGGACATCCGCAGAGGAATCCTCTGTGAGTGATCTAGAGAAAGACATTGAGGCTCCAACTCCTGACAGAAACAGATTGAAACGAAAACACGACGAGAACACGATGCAAGAACTTCGGGGTACCCAGGGATTATATATTATGAAGTTTCAATGCATAAGGAAGGTTTTGACACGGAAACAAAGCGGAGACGAAGTTCAAGGGTGGCAAACCCCCTCCAGGCGCGGCCAGGCTGGGCCCGCGCCTAGGGTGGGTTTGTCCACCCCGGGCTCTGTTTCCTCTTCAGTTACGTTTCGCAACTTCCCTTATGTATTAAAAACATCAAAAAGATAAAAATATTAGAGTTTCACGAACCTTCTGTTTTCGCCACTTTTACCTATTCAAGGAAGAACTCTGCAGTTTCTGATGTTTGGCTTCTGATATATTCTTCTGGAGTCACCATTCGAATAACATCCACATCTTCATTATAAGAATCTCCAGAAATGTAATGTTTTAGTGTTTAACCATTAACACTTGTGTTGTGTCATCCTTCAGACAAGAAATTTTCATGGCACCTGAACGATACACTTCCTTGATAACAAAAGGTCCTTCCCATTTGGAGAGTAGTTTCCCTGCAAAAAATCTGAGACGAGACCTATAAAAAAGAACTTTCTCACCAACATGGAACTCCCTTTTGAGAATTCTCCTATCATGCCATATTTTTACTTTTTCCTTAAAGAGCCTAGCATTTCGTAAGCTTCCCCTCTCCACTCATCTAGATTACTTAAATCGAGCAGTCTTTTCTCACCAGCAAGTTTAAAATCTCTATTCAACTCTTTCACTTCCCAATAAGCTTTGTGTTCTAATTCTAAAGGCAAGTGACAAGCTTTACCATAGATTGTTTTGTAAGGATACATCCCCATAGGATTTTTATAAGCAGTTCTATAAGCCCACAAAGCGTCATTCAACTTTTTAGCCCAATTTTTCCTAGATCTGTTGACAGTTTTCTGCAAGATAGATTTAATTTCCCTATGGAAAGTTCTACTTGCCCACTAGTTTGGGGGTGATAAGTTGAAGCAATTCTGTGGTTTACATCATACTTAGCGAGAGTTTTTCTAAAACCCCCATGAATAAAATGAGAGCCTCCATCAGTCATGAGATATCTAGGCACACCAAACCTAGGAAAAATGACATCTTTGAGCATCTTCAAAGAGGTCTTACCATCAGCACTGCTTGTAGGTATGGCTTCTACCCACTTTGTAACGCAATCAACAGCAACAAGAATATGAGTATACTCTTTTGAAGGAGGAAAAGGCCCCATAAAGTCAAATCCCCAACAATCAAAAGGTTCAATAACAAGAGAATAATTCATAGGCATTTCATTGCGTCTAGAGATGTTACCTACTCGTTGGCATTCATCACAGGATAAGACAGACTTCCTTGCATCTTCAAAAAGAGTAGGCCAATAAAATCCAGATTGTAAAACCTTTTGTGTTGTCCTATCTCCAGCACGATGTCCTCCATAAGCACTGCCATGACATTTTCTCAATATATCTTGTTGTTCAAATTTTGGAACACATCTTTGCATAATACCATCTACTCCTTCTTTATAGAAGTGTGGGTCATCCCAAAAGTAGTGCCTTAGATCATAAAATAATTTCCTTCTTTGCTGGGCTATAAAGGTTGGAGGCAAATACTTGGAAATAATAAAGTTAGCATAATCAGCATACCAAGGACTCTCATGTAGACTTACCCTTATTGCAGCTAACTGTTCATTTGGAAAACTATCATTAATAGGCAAAGGGTCAAAAGAAATGTTTTCCAAACAAGATAAATTATCAGCAACGGGATTATCAGCACCTTTCCTATCCATAATATGCAGATCAAACTCTTGCAAAAGCAACACCCACCTTATGATCCTAGGCTTAGCGTCCTTCTTCATCATAAGGTATTTAATAGCTGCATGATCAGTATGAATAGTAACCTTGGAATCAACAATATAAGGTCTAAACTTATCACAAGAAAAGATTGCAGCTAAGAACTCCTTTCCAGTATTAGCATAATTCTTTTGAGCAGCATCCAAGGTCTTACTAGCATAATGAATGACATTTAACTTCTTGTCAACACGTTGTCCCAAGACAGCACCCACAACAAAATCACTAGCATCACACATAATTTCAAAAGGTAAACTCCAATCAGGTGGTTGAACTATAGGATCAGTTGTCAAAGCTTTCTTCAGAGTTTCAAAAGCTTCCTTACAATCATCATCAAAAACAAAAGGTACATCTTTTTGAAGAAGATTAGTAAGGGGCTTTGAAATTTTGGAGAAATCTTTAATAAACCTCCTATTGAAACCAGCATGACCAAGGATACTACGAATACCTTTGACATCTCTAGGATAAGGCATCTTCTAAATTGCTTCAATTTTGGCTCTATCAACTTCAGTGTCTCTTTTAGAGATTTTGTGCCCAAGAACAATTCCTTCATTAACCATGAAATGGCATTTCTCCTAGTTAAGAACCAGGTTCTTTTCTTCACATCTCTGCAAAACTTTATCAAGGTTGTGCAAACAGTTATCAAAAGAAGTTCCATAGACGGAAAAAACATCCATGAAAACCTCCACAGTTTCTTCACAAAAAGCATGAAAGATAGCAGACATACATCTCTGACAGGTAGCAGGAGCATTACATAAACCAAAAGGCATACGCCTATAAGCATAAGTACCATAAGGACAAGTGAAAGTGGTTTTCTCCTGGTCCTGTGCTTTCACAGCGATTTGAGAAAACCCAGAATAACCATCAAGAAAGTAAAAGTGAGTATTTTTGGACAGCCTCTCAAGCATTTGATCAATAAAGGGCAAAGGATAATGATCTTTCTTAGTAACTTTATTAATCTTTCTAAAATCAATGCACATTCTATACCCAACCACTACTCTTTGGGGTATAAGCTCATTATCCTCATTAGGCACAACAGTTATTCCCCCTTTCTTGGGAACACAATGAACAGGGCTAACCCATTGACTATCAGCAATAGGATAAATAATACCACCATCAAGGAGTTTTAATACCTCATTTCTTACCACTTCCTTCATCTTAGGATTTAGACGGCGTTGGTGCTCAACAACTGGTTTTGCATCAGCTCAATATTAATAGCATGCTGACATATAGTAGGAGAAATTCCTTTTAAATCATCAAGAGTATAACCCATAGCTCCTCGGTTCTTCTTCAATGCCTCCAATAACCTTTCTTCTTCCTTCCCTGAAAGCTTAGAGCTAATAATAACAGGATATATCTTCTTATCATCAAGATAAACATATTTGAGATCATTAGGTAAAGGTTTTAATTCACAGGATCCCCTTTAGGTGGTAGTGTGGTACCCAAATCTTCCACAGGTAGATTATGCTTAAGCTGTTCCGGCTGACGAAGAAAAACTTCGTCAATCTCATTTCTTTCCTTCATGAAGACATCACTTTCATGGTCTTCCATGAACTGCTACAAAGCATTGTTAGGAGCAAGAGAAATAGCAGACAGTTGTTCAACCCTGAAATCCTCATCAGGTACTTCATTTTCATAAGGAGTTTTGGCAAATTTGGAAAAATTAAACTCATAAGATTCTCCAGCAAACTTAGTCAAAACTTTTTCCTTCCCACAATCTATGATAGCCCCACAAGTATTAAGGAAGGGTCTACCAAAGATGATAGGATAGGTTTTACTAGCTTCTTTACCAAGTACTAGAAAATCAGCAGGATATTTAATATTACCACAAAGGACCTCCACATCTCTTACAATACCAATGGGGCAAACTTGCTCTCTATTAGCAAGGTGAATAACCACATCAATGTCTTCAATCTCACAAGGACCAATCTCATGCATAATTTCCATGTAAATCTCATAAGGAATAACACTGGAACTAGCACCAATATCACATAAGCCATAATAGCTATGGCTACCAATTTTAACAGAAAGCATAGGAACACTAGATTTTCTAACTTTCTTAGGATGAGAAACAATATTAGTAGCGTCTTCACAAAAGACGGTATGCGCTCATCCTCTATATTTCTAGTGACAATATCTTTCACAATAGCTACCACAGGTTCAATATCAATAAGCTCATTAGACCCTGTAGTTTTAATTTGTACTTTTGCTAACCACAATAGCCATAATAGAATGCTCCCTCACCTTGGAAGGAAAAGGAGTTTTCTCAATATAAGGTTCAGGCAAAATAGGATCAACAGTACAAACCTCTGTACTAGTAGGAACATAGATGAAAGAGTCTTTATAAGGAGTGTGGTACTTGTACCACTCTTTCTTGGGAAATTTAATATAAGAGGCAAAGGCATTAAAACATTTTGCAAGAACTTGGGGATAAAGGCCAAACTTATTGCAGATATCACGGAAGTTATTAGTTCCCATAAAATATTTAATGCATTCATAATCATAGCTAGACCTGGCTTTCTTCCTTTGTCATTCTCCCAAGCCTCAGTATTATCTTGAATATGGTCTAAGAGATCCCATTTAGCTTCTTCCTTCATACTTGCGAATGATCCAGCACAAGAAGCATCTAGTAAATCTTTATCATGAAGAGAAACCCTAGCATAAAAGTTATCAAGAATAATATTGTTAGGGAGTTCATGAATAGGACAATTAAGCATTAGTAACTTCAATCTCCCCAAGCTTGAGATGTACTCTCTCCATCAAGAGGCCAAAATTTATTTATAAGGCTTCTATCCTTATGAATTTCAATGGAAGGATAAAATTTAGAGTAAAAGAGAGATGCCATATCCTCCCATTCCATGGATTGTCCTTTCTTCAGCAGCTTATACCATGCTTCAGCTCTCCCTTTCAAGGATATGTAGAGTAACTTCCTCTTCACCTGTTCGGTAGTGATACCTGCACACTTAAACAACCCGAATAATTCATGGATAAAAAGCAAGTGATCACCAGGATGGACAGTTCCATCCCCAAAATAATAATTATCCATGACACGATTAACAATACTTATAGGTATGTTAAAAGGATCTATCTCAACAGCAGGTGGTTCATCTACTACCAGAGCAGTGGTAGTAGTTTTCCCAAACAGAAAACCAAGTGGGTATCCATATTGGAAACAAAGTAACAAGTAGTAACAAAAGCAATACTCACAGCAAAAGTTCCCCTTACCAGTTCCACTCTTCAATAGCGCTTCACTCCCCGGCAACGGCGCTAGAAAATAGTCTTGATGACCCACAAGTATAGGGGGTGTATCATAGTACTTTCGATAAATAGGAGTGTCGATCCCAACGATGAGCTGTTAGACCCCTCCTTTATAAAGGAAAGGATCCCTGTGATTGCAATGCTAGTCCCTGGATCAATGCTAGCATCCACAGTTTAAGATGAAGTACACAGATACAAAGGTCGTTTATTACATTCATTCCAGAGATAAAATATAGTCTTTTACAACTCATGGCCATAGGCCTAATACAAGAGTTTTAAGGAACCAATAAATAAACACAAGTCTTCATCTTCATGTGCCACAGGCAAGCATGTTGAGTGTAGACTCATGACTCCTATTCATCATCGGAATAACCTGCAACATCACAAGTTACAGCCACAGAGGGTCAATACTTTGGAATAGTATTGGCAAGTGATACCTTAGTATATTTTTAGTGGACTATTTAACTATATGCATTTTGGCTAAGTGTAGCTTGGCTTGCTTTGCTTGAAAATAGGTTTTCCTATTAGTTGAAATCTTCAAGTTTTACTTTGTGAAAACCATTCCCAAGGAAACACCAATAGACATTGGGTCCTTTACCCTTGTTCACCCATCAATTTTATTTAGAAGTTGGAGTGATGAGATTCTTGTAGCTTCCATGTCTTGATGCTCAAAGTGTCCATTTCCTTGGACAAGGCTAAGTACTTAGGTTTTCCATCTGCAGAGGTTGTGCACTTTCCCCACCAGACTTGGTTTCCCAAGACAGGACCTTTCAGAAGCTATTCCTTAGTCAAATGGACGCGTTCCATCCTATCATCCCATCTACCACAAACTGTCCAAGTGACTAAGTCCTAGCAACCTATATGATCATGGCAGAGCCCATATTGCCAAGTGGTTGCACTATAAGCTTTCTCAACACTTGGCCTCCAAATCCCTTTGTGCCTGGGTGGCGTACCACAAGTGAGATACACAACCCAAGTCCATGGCCTTGTGTAACCACTCAACATAACCCAAACATTCCATTCCACCTAGGAGGTTCATTTGACTTAGTTGTTTTATTAAGAAAAACATAAGTTTCTTGACTTAGAATATTTTATCATAAACTATATAGATGATCACCACCCTTGTTTACTATAAGCTAGGCTAAGCAAAGTAGGGTATCTTATCTTGGGAATTTCCCTAGCAATTCTACTATTTCAATCTACTTAGGATTTCCCATCTTAGCATTAAGCAAATTATTATGCATTTACTTTAGCAAAATATCTAATGCAAGTACAAACTTTAGGATAGGAAATTCATGAAAATATCACTTGCCTTGGTAGTGTGGAGAGTAGCACTCTTCACAATCACAATCACTAGCAAAATCTACACAAGAAATCAAAGCATACAATTACACACAATTTAAATACAACCAAAAATAATATGAATGCATGCATGCAAGAATTTTACCAAGTGTTAAATTTTGAAAATTCTACCAAGTGTGTGTTCATGACTACAGAAGCATAACATGTCTCAAGTTTGTCCAATAAACCTATTTGGCCATAATAAAATTTTATAAATAAAATTCTATATCTAAAATAGCCCTAAACTTGTTCCACAAATAAAACCATTTTTAACTATTACTATATGCTAAACAAATTGGATATTCAGAAAGGCCTTGTTTCACTGAATCCAACGGTATAAAGTTTGCAAAAATCTAACGTGGCATTTGAAAGTTATGAGCATTTGAAATTTGAGTCTAAAATCTGGTTTTAAATCTAATTTCAGATCTAACCCTAGCCACGCGTCGCGCTGTGATTGGCGCGTACCGCTTCGGTTGGATCGCGCTTTTGCAGCCGCAGGATCTGAGTAGATCGAACGCTCCAGATCGCGTACCGCTTCGGGGTTAAGTGATTCTATCCTGGCGCTACGATACAGATCCAACGTTTTAAATCAATCGGCCAAAATCGGGCGGCGCTTCTCAGCTGTGCGCGGCGGCGACGACCAGACGGTGGCGACGCCGGCGGTACAGATCTCTAGGGGGATGGGGAAGATGCTCACCGAGACCGCGAGGACGTGGGGATGCTCGACGTGTGATCAGCTCGGCAAGGGGCGCTCAGGGTTGCGGTAGATTTCTCGCCGGAGTTCGCGAAAGCGCCAGCCACGGTCAGTTGTCGACGTTGGCGAGGTTCCTCGTCGTGCTAGGCCAAAATAGGGACACTGTCAGATGCGCACGATGATGAGGATTCTATGCGTATCAATCAGAGGGCAAGGGGCGGTGGCTACTTACGGAGAGAGGTCGCCGGAGTTCGTGAAGAAGACGGTGGCGGCCAGTCGTCGACGTTGCCAAAGCTAGGGGTCATGCGAAGGCAAACGGCGAGTGTCAGAAGATGCGTATAAGTTCACTGAACAAGTTAAAGTAAACGCGAGAGCGAGGGGAGCTCGAGGCTCACCGGAATTCGCCGGCGCAGTCGTCGGAGACGGCGGGGTTGCAGAGAGGAATGCGCGCAGCCTGGGGGCGTTCTGTGCTTGGGGTTTTGGGGAAAAAAGAGAGGGGACAGAGGGGGTTCTTATAGCCTGGTCGCGAGCGAGAATTACTCTGCCAATAACTCGAATTGACGCCGCGATTATCACACAGGAAACGGCCGCGTTGATTGGGGATGAACTGGTCGTGCGGGTGGAGAAGACGCTGACGTGGAGGAGGTCCGCTTGTCAGCGAGATGCGCGAAGTGAGTGTGGGGTCCGTCTGTCAGCGGCTCAGTGTGTGCGCTTGCACGTGTGAGAAGAAACAAAGTTCCCCGGGTGGGCTTGCTGGGCTCGGCTCGTTGCTGGGCCAGATTCTGGCCGCGCGGCCCTTTTCTTTTGTTTGCTCCTTTTCTTTTCCTGTTTCTATTTTCTGGAATGATTTTTGATATGAATTCAAATCTTTTTGAATTCAAACAATTTTGGGGATCTGGTAGGGCTCTGTGGTTTCAAAAACAGTAAATTAACCAAGTGGTTACCTTGTAGGGTTTGGTCAAGCTTGGGTTTCAAAATAAACAGAGATTTTGCTATAGTTTGCAAATATTTGAATTAGGGTTTGAAATCATTTCTAAAAATTTGAATCCTGGTTAAAAGCTTCTCATAATCTTTCCAACAATGGAGTCAAGCAATCAAGCATTTAAGTTCCCAAATTTCAAAGTGAGATGGTCATTTTGGAATAAAAATGCCCACATGAAATCATAACTCATATTTCCATACTAAGTGATTTTTGAGAAAACCCTAAATGAATGAATGATGCAAAGTGATATGAATGAGTTTTGAACTATGATTTTTGGGATGTTACAAATCTAACCCCCTTAAAATGAATCTCGCCCTCGAGATTCGGTTTGGCTAGCAAATAGGTGAGGGTGGTCTTTCCGAAGATCATCTTCTCTTTCCCATGTTGCTTCCTCTTCGGAGTGATGGTTCCATTGCACTTTACAAAACTTGATAGTCTTGGTCCTGGTGACTCTCTCTGCTGACTCTAGAATCTTGACAGGCTTTTCCTCATAAGTGAGATCACTTTCTAGCTGAACTTCTTCCAAAGGTATGGTATCTTTCAAAGAAGACTCTTCCATTTCTGGGTGACATTTCTTAAGCTGACTCACATGAAATACGTTATGGACTGCTGACAGAGATTCTGGCAATTCAACTTCATATGCAACTTCTCCTTTGCGACTTAGAATCCTGAATGGCCCAACATATCTTGGTGCCAACTTTCCTTTGACTCCAAATCTTTTCACTCCACGGAGTGGTGACACCCTGAGGTAAGCTCTATCCCCAACTTCGTAGGTGACTTCTCTACGCTTAGAATCCGCGTAGCTTTTCTGTCGGGACTGTGCTACCTTCAACCTGTCCTTAACCAATTTGACTTTCTCCTCGGCGTCTTTGATAAGATCCGGTCCAAATAAGCTCCTTTCTCCCACACCATTCCATAACAATGGGGTGGTACACTTCCTCCCGTAGAGTAACTCAAACGGTGCCATTCCAATACTAGATTGGTGACTGTTATTGTAAGAGAACTCTGCGTACGGTAAACTTTCATCCCAACTTGCTCCATAGTCTAAAGCACATGCTCTCAACATATCTTCCAAAATTTGGTTGGTCCTTTCTGTTTGTCCATCTGTTTGAGGATGAAAAGCAGTGCTAAATTCCAATCTCGTTCCTAAGGATTCATGAAGCTGTCTCCAAAAGTGAGATGTGAATTGAGTTCCTCTATCTGATACTATACTCTTAGGCACACCGTGAAGGCATACAATTCTGCTCATGTAGATTTTAGCTAACTTGGCACTTTTATAGGTTGTCTTCACGGGTATAAAATGAGCCACTTTAGTTAGGCGATCCACTACTACCCATATGGAATCATACCCTGACCTGGTCCTTGGTAATCCGGTAATGAAATCCATACCAATATTTTCCCACTTCCATTCAGGAATAGGTAGTGGTTGAAGTAAACCTGCTGGTTTCTGGTGCTCCGCTTTGACTCTGCTACACACATCACACAAAGCAATATGTTCGGCGATGTCCCTTTTGAGATTGTTCCACCAAAACCTTTCCTTCATGTCCATGTACATCTTGGTATTTCCTGGGTGAATAGAATACGGAGAGTTGTGACCTTCTTGTAAGATCAGTTTCCGTAACTCCGGATCTTGTGGAACACATATACGTTTTTCGTGCCATAAAGTACCCTGTTCGTCAATATGAAAACTCTTAGCTTTCCCTAGACCAATGTTTACTTTAATCTTTTCAATTTCCTCATCAGTCTTCTGAACTTCTCGGATTTTGTCCAATAGAGTGGGTTGGACATCTAAGGACATGAGATATCCTTCTGGTACAATCTCCAACCTGAGTTCTTTGAATTGCTTACACAAGTCATCTGGCAATTCCCCTTTTGTAAGGCCATTTACAAATGTCTTACGACTTAGAGCATCCGCTACTACATTTGCTTTACCGGGATGGTATTGCAAACTTAAGTCGTAATCTTTGATAAGTTCTAGCCATCTTCTTTGTCTCATGTTGATTTCCTTCTGGGTGAAGATGTACTTCAAGCTCTTGTGATCGGTGAATACTTCACAACGCTTTCCCAAAAGGTAATGTCTCCATGTTTTGAGTGCATGGACGACAGAGGCTAACTCCAAATCATGAGTAGGATAATTTACTTCATGAGTTTTGAGTTGTCTCGATGCATAGGCTACGACTTTACCATCTTGCATAAGTACGGCACCCAAACCTTGATGAGAAGCATCACAATACACTTGGAAATCCTTTTCTAAATCTGGCAGACACAGAACTGGTGCTGTCACAAGTCTCTTCTTCAATTCCTGGAAGCTGACTTCACAACCTTCAGACCAGACAAACTTCGTGTCCTTCTTTAGCAATTCTGTCATAGGCTTAGCAACTTTCGAGAAATTTTCAATAAACCTTCTGTAGTAACCTGCTAAGCCGAGGAAACTACGAACTTCTTCACATTCTTGGGTGATTCCCAATCTGTCACAGCTGAAACCTTAGCAGGATCAACTGCCACACCATCTTTTGTCATCACATGACCAAGAAATCCAACTTTTTCTAACCAAAACTCACACTTGCTGAATTTGGCATAAAGTTTATGTTCCCTTAGTTTATCAAGTATCAAGCGCAAGTGTCTTTCATGCTCTTCCTTGCTCTTGGAGTAAACCAAGATGTCATCGATGAAAACGACAACGAATTTGTCAAGGAACTCCATGAACACCTTGTTCATCATATTCATGAAGTATGCTGGAGCGTTGGTTAAACCGAAAGGCATCACGGTATACTCATATAATCCATACCTTGTGGTGAATGCTGTTTTTGGTATGTCTTGCTCTCGTATCTTGAGTTGAAAATATCCTGACCGGAGATCAATCTTCGAGAATACACATGCTCCTTCTAGCTGATCAAATAAGTCGTTGATTCTTGGCAAATGATACTTGTTCTTGATGGTAACCTCATTGAGTGAACGGTAGTCAATACATAACCTTTGTGTTCTATCCTTCTTTTCCACGAACAACACTGGGGCTCCCCAAGACGAAGAACTTGGTTGTATAAACCCTTTCTGTAATTGTTCTCCTAGCTGTTTCTTGAGCTCTTTCAATTCATCAACTGACATTTTTTACGGTCTCTTAGCTATTGGTCCTGATCCTGGCACCAAATCTATCAGAAACTCCACATCTCTATCTGGAGGTGTAAAGGGTTCCAATCTTAGATAAGATAGAGCCTCCTGTGTTTACAATGCTAGTCCCTGGATCAATAGCTAGCATCCACAGTTTAGATGTAATATCAAGAAACAAGGGTCATAATATAACTTTATAACCAGGAATAACATAATTTTATTACATCAAACATAGCTCATTAGGCTATTACATTTCATTGCAGCGGAATAAATATAGTCATGGGTCCTTCATCTTCAAAGTGCCACAGGCAGATGTTGGTTGTAGACTTTGTAATCCTAATCAAACAATCTTCACTAAAATCAATCAAACCTGCAACATACAAGTTACAGCCACAAAGGGTCAATACATTTGAATTGTATTGGCAAGTGATACTATGGTAGCATAGTGGAGTCTATCATCTATATGCATTTGGCTAAGTGGAGTTGAGGCTTTGCATTGCTCAAAATAGATTTTTCTTATCATTTTGAAAATACTAAGTTTTGTTTGGCAAAAACTTTCCAAGACATCTACTAATCAAAGACTGGAGATCCACTTAGGGCATCTACCAATCAAAGACTGAAGATTTGCTTGGAAAAACAATTTTCCTCAATCTAAGATTTTGAGATCCTTGTACTAAGCCATCTCTCCATCAAAGATTGAAGAATTTCACACAACCCTTGTTCACCCATAAGTTTTAATTTAGAAATTGGAGTGATGAGATTCTTGATTGCTTCCATGTCTTGATGCTCAAATTGTCCTTTACCAGGGACATGGCTAAGTACTTAGGTTTTACACTCTGCAGAGGTGGTGCACTTTACCCACAAGACTTGGTTTCCCAAGACAAAATCTTTCAGAAGCCTTCCCTTAGACCAAAATGGACGCGCTCCAACCTATCAAACACTACCACCCACTGTCCATATGGCTAAGTTCTTGCAACCTATATGATCATGGCAGAGCCCATATTGCCAAGTGGTTGCACTTGAAGCTTCTCAACATTTGACATCTCAAATCCCTTTGTTTCCTGGGTGGCCATCCACAAGTGAGATACACAAGGTAAACCATAAACATGGGCCTTGTGAACCACTCAACCAAAATCCACCAAGCAAGACCCATTCCACCCAGGTGATTCATTAACTTAGTTGTTTTATTAACAAAACACAAGTCCTTTAGACTTAGAATATTTTTCCATAGTGTGAATATATATTCCACCCATGTTTTCTATTAGCTAGGCTAAGCTTGGTAGTAGTAGGAATCTTAACTTAGGAAAATCCTACTAAGGATTCATCTACTAGGTTTTCCTATAGTAAGGTCTATACTTAGCAAAAATCATGCAAGTTTTACTTAGCAAAATTCACTAATGCATAGAGAAAGTAATGGGACAAAAAGTATGAAGCATCACTTGCCTTTTTGGTAGAGTATAGGTTCACTTCTTGATCTTTGCAACAATCACTCTCTTCAAGTCACTACAAATCAATCAAGCAAGGCACAAACTCAATCTACCAATCAAGCAAAACAACACACATAAATAACAAAGTCAAAGAAATGCATGCAAGCATGCCAAGCTTTGTTTTGTTTGAAAAAGTGGTTCCTAGTGGGTCATAGTCTTTTGGGTTCATCAAATGGTCATTTCCTAAAGTGGCTAAGTCATTTGCAAAAGGTTTCACTTAAAAACCATTTTCAAAACAAAGTGTTATTTTATGTGGTGTAGAAATATTTTTACTAAGGAATTAACCCATAGGGTTCACCAAATGAGTTGCTATTGCAAAACTTGGTGTTTTTGGGTCAGTAGGTTTGGTCCAAACCATCTACTCAAAGTTTTCTTAACATAAACATTTTCATAATAAAAACTATTCTCTTTATTTGGCTAGAAAATGACCTAGTCAAGTAATCTAACCTAACTCTCACAAAAATCAATTCTAACACCAAGGGTTGGTTCCTAGGGTCAGTAGGGTCACAATAAACCAATTGGCAAAGGTTTGATCTCAAAATTCATTTTTAAATGATTTTTCTAATGTTAGCAAGCACACAAAAGAATCTGCAAAATCAAACAATCTATCAAATACTATTTGCTAAACTAAGGGTAGGGTTGGCTAGGGCTTGCTCTCCTGATTTCATTGATATAAAGTTTGCAAAATTTGGACGTGTGGTTTGAAAGTTACAATGGTTTGAAAATCGCATATCAATCTGATTTCAAAAATCTGTTTTAACTAAACTACTGACACGCGTCGCACCGTGATTGGCTGGTACCGTTTCGTCTGGATCGAGTAACTCAGACCACAGGATCAAAAGGGGCTGGTGCGGCTCAGATCAACGCGTACCCTTTCGAGGGGATCTAATCCTAGCCAGTCAAAACACATCCTACGGCTATCGATTCACTAACCAAATTCCGGCGGCGCTCAACGGTGGCCGGTGGCGGCGACGGTCAGACGACGGTAGAATCGATGCTACCGGAAGTGAGGAAGGAAAAGGACGTTCTCACCGTGCTCGCAAGGACGTGGGGAAGCTCGAGGTGGTGCAGTCTAGTCGAGGGGCGCACTGGAGCGGGCTTGATTGCTCGCCGGAGTGGAGCTGCGCCTCGGCCTTGCTCAGTCGTTGTCGAGGACAGCGCTGGGGATCACTCGGAGACAAACAAGATGCACGGTCAGATGCGCAAGGATAAGGCGAATGTGTTTGCGTGAGCGAGAGGGGTCGGGGTAGTCTAGTTTACCCGAGAGGTTTCGCCGGAGTGGCCGCGACGTCGGTGATGCTCAGAGGTTGACGAAGCCGAGCGTCTAGTGTGTCCGTGGCCAAGCGGTTGACGCTGGGAGGTTCGCCAGATGATGTAGACCAAGCTCGCGTGCAGAGGCAGTTGAGGGGCGGCGAGGTGTGGCCAGAATTGGTCGAGAAAGCTCGTCGGAGGCAGTGGTGTTCGGGGAGGAATTGGGGCGGCCTGGGGCGAGATTGGGGAAGAAAACAGAGGGGAACGAGAGAGGAGTCCCTGGCGATTTATCACGCGTGCTTACTGCGGCTTTTACTCGGGGCATTAAAGTGAATTAAGTCCAATGAATCACGTCTGCAACGGCTAAGGGAGGAGGAAGAACAGTTCGCGGGGTGGGGTGGGGAAGAAGAGGGCCTGTGGTGGGGTCTGGTGGCAGCGAAAGAAAAAGGAGAAAGGGAGGGTCCACATGTCATAGGCTATGCGGGTGAAAGACTGAGTGAGGAAAACGGTTCGGGGGGGAGAGAATCTGGGCTAGGTGGGCTAGGGTAGTTGGGCTGGGCCGGCTGGGCTGCTTTATTTTTATTTCCTGTCTGTTTTCTTTTTCCTTTTCTAATTTCAATTTCTGTTTTGAATTTCCAAAAAAACAATTCACACTCAAATCAAATCAACATTCAGCAAACTTTGAACTTTGAATTTTGGTTCTGTTTAGCAACATAAACCAAATCCAAAAATAAAATAATATTTTTATATTTTTATTTAGGTTCCATTTATTTGTTTAAATAAAATTGACCATGGTTTATTTAATAAAATAAGGTTTGGTTTAATTAATAAAATCTCCATTTGAATTCCAAATGTTTTCAAATCCAAATCAGTAGGTTTTATTTGTTAATAAAGAATATTTTGAAAACTTGTTTAAAATAATATAATCCTTTTACTTTAGGGTCCATTAATATTTAAATAAAATGGGTCTTAGTTATGAAATCAAATAGAGTTTGATTTCATTAATAAAATCTTTATTTGAAACCTAAATATTTTCAAAACCAAATCAGTAGGTTTAATTTGGGAAATATATAATATTGGGAAATTTGTTTTAAAACAAAATAACCTTTTATTTTAGTATCCATTATTAATTATTATAATAGACTTTCATTATTAAATCCAATAGGATTTGTTTTATTAAAACTTTTATTTTGAAATCTAAAATAAAGCCAAAACACTTTAGTAGGTTTTATTAGAGAATATAAAATACTTGGAAAACCTATTTTAAACAATTTAATAAGTCTTGATAGTAAAACCTTTCATAATAAATTTTGATATTAATTCCTTATTATTTTATTTTAAATACACATTTGTTATTTAATTCAAAACTAAATGTTTTAATTCCCAAAGTTTGGTCAAGGTTTAATTTGCCTTTATTAGGTAATCTTTATTTATAAATCCATCTTTTCTTTTGAATATCAAATCCTTTTATTAAAAGATCCAAAATAGTAATTCCAAAACATTTTTAATTTCCTTCATTAAATGTTTATCTTTAAGAATCCCTTTAGGATTTTATTTAATTCAAATGGGTTTGAAGTTCAAATTGAGTTCAAAAAGTTTCTTCTGGCTCTGAAAATCAACAAAGTTTTATTTTATTAATTTATTTTCACATTTCAAGATTTGGAAAATCTTGGGATGTGACAGGCTACCACCCTTAAAATAAATCTCGTCCCGAGATTTGGGGAGGCTGGGGTTACAAGCAAGTTCAAATCAACTAGGGTACTACCACCCTTAAAATTTTCAAACAAAAATTACATACTGGCCTTCTTGGGTCCTGGAAAATTTCTCTAAGTTAAACTCTTGTTTTGTTACTATGCTTGACTCATGGGCCAAGATTGAGTTTCTCCATAGGCTTGTTCAACTTGTTCTTCATCCTTTCTGGACAGTTGCTTGCATAATGTCCTGGATTCTTGCAGTTGAAACAATTAATGTCCTTGAGTTCTTTACGTGGCTCTTGAGGGCAGGTTGCTACAAAGTGACCTGGTTCATTACAGTTGTTACACCACACTTGGTCAATTCCTTTATTCCTTATGTTCCCTGGGCATCCACTAGAGTAGTGTCCCATTTCCTTACATTTACGACATTGCACAAGGCTCATATCTTGCTTGGGCTTCTTGATTTTCCTAGATCCTTTGAATTGGGTTGTCTTACTTGGATGTAGGAGTGGTCCTTTTCCTTTGGTAGACTTGGATCCTTCTTGCAGCCTTTGTTCCACCATGGCATATATGGGACATAGGCCAGGAGTATGATCACTTCCCTCACAAAGGTAGCAAGTAGCTTGAGAGGTAGGGCATTCACCAACAGGATGGTCTTCATCACAATTTGGGCATTGTCCTTCATGCTCCTTGGATGTATGATCCTTGTCTCCACAAATAATGCAAGCTGGGGCTCCATCTAGAACAACATTCTTGTCATCCTTGCTATCATACTCTCTTCTAGGAAAATTTTCTTCCATGCTAATCATTTGATTAGTCACCTTAAGCATCAGTTGAGACTGCTCTTCCAAAAACCTTTGTAGTGCTGGATTCTTATCACTATTGTTGACTATGAACTGAGCTGTCAGTTGATTCAACTGATGTTGGGTTGCTATGAGCTCTCTCATGCTGTCAGCTTGGTTGGTGTTAGTGTCATCAACCTTGGAGTCCTTTGGAGTAGCCATCTGTTTGGGTTTGGAAGGAGTTTAGAATAGGGAAGACATTTCTAAGGAATTATTTCTAATCACACACATCACAATTCACACAAACAATGTGCATGCATTCACAAACAATCATTTCACTCAAACAATAAAGTTCAAGCACATATTTAGACAACAAAATATTTTTGTTACACCACATAAGTTGGTGTGTTTGACTTTAACTAAAATATGGTGGTCCATCTATATGGTTTACTTGTGATCTTTCCTTCCTTCTTGATTCTTCTTGTATGAGATCTTGGTTTCCTTGAGAAAAACTCTTGGTTGCAATACTTCAAAGTTGTTGATGGCTTCTTCTTATTTTGCATTCCCTCAGTCTCTAAATCTTGAGCAAAATTTCCTTGTCTCACTTGTAGTCCTTAGTGGTTTCCAAGTTGGAAGTCCTTGGTGAACATGCTGAAGATGTTGAAGTCATTAGAGCTGAAGATGTTGAAGTCATTAGAGTTGAAGAAGTTGAAGAAGTCCTTTGCACATGGTGTAGTCTTGGCCATGGGTAGATTTTTCCATCAAGTTTGAAATAGAAGAGATGTAGAGTTGAAATCAAAATGGTTGAGGAAAGAATTTACAAGCTTGTTTTGTAAATAAGTTTTGGAACAAAACAACTCCTATTTTTCTAAGGGTTTTTGTCCAATCCTAGGGTTTACAAATCCTACAGGCAACACAATGCTCTGATACCATCTGTAAAGGGTTCCAATCTTAGATAAGATAGAGCCTCCTGTGTTTACAATGCTAGTCCCTGGATCAATAGCTAGCATCCACAGTTTAGATGTAATATCAAGAAACAAGGGTCATAATATAACTTTATAACCAGGAATAACATAATTTTATTACATCAAACATAGCTCATTAGGCTATTACATTTCATTGCAGCGGAATAAATATAGTCATGGGTCCTTCATCTTCAAAGTGCCACAGGCAGATGTTGGTTGTAGACTTTGTAATCCTAATCAAACAATCTTCACTAAAATCAATCAAACCTGCAACATACAAGTTACAGCCACAAAGGGTCAATACATTTGAATTGTATTGGCAAGTGATACTATGGTAGCATAGTGGAGTCTATCATCTATATGCATTTGGCTAAGTGGAGTTGAGGCTTTGCATTGCTCAAAATAGATTTTTCTTATCATTTTGAAAATACTAAGTTTTGTTTGGCAAAAACTTTCCAAGACATCTACTAATCAAAGACTGGAGATCCACTTAGGGCATCTACCAATCAAAGACTGAAGATTTGCTTGGAAAAACAATTTTCCTCAATCTAAGATTTTGAGATCCTTGTACTAAGCCATCTCTCCATCAAAGATTGAAGAATTTCACACAACCCTTGTTCACCCATAAGTTTTAATTTAGAAATTGGAGTGATGAGATTCTTGATTGCTTCCATGTCTTGATGCTCAAATTGTCCTTTACCAGGGACATGGCTAAGTACTTAGGTTTTACACTCTGCAGAGGTGGTGCACTTTACCCACAAGACTTGGTTTCCCAAGACAAAATCTTTCAGAAGCCTTCCCTTAGACCAAAATGGACGCGCTCCAACCTATCAAACACTACCACCCACTGTCCATATGGCTAAGTTCTTGCAACCTATATGATCATGGCAGAGCCCATATTGCCAAGTGGTTGCACTTGAAGCTTCTCAACATTTGACATCTCAAATCCCTTTGTTTCCTGGGTGGCCATCCACAAGTGAGATACACAAGGTAAACCATAAACATGGGCCTTGTGAACCACTCAACCAAAATCCACCAAGCAAGACCCATTCCACCCAGGTGATTCATTAACTTAGTTGTTTTATTAACAAAACACAAGTCCTTTAGACTTAGAATATTTTTCCATAGTGTGAATATATATTCCACCCATGTTTTCTATTAGCTAGGCTAAGCTTGGTAGTAGTAGGAATCTTAACTTAGGAAAATCCTACTAAGGATTCATCTACTAGGTTTTCCTATAGTAAGGTCTATACTTAGCAAAAATCATGCAAGTTTTACTTAGCAAAATTCACTAATGCATAGAGAAAGTAATGGGACAAAAAGTATGAAGCATCACTTGCCTTTTTGGTAGAGTATAGGTTCACTTCTTGATCTTTGCAACAATCACTCTCTTCAAGTCACTACAAATCAATCAAGCAAGGCACAAACTCAATCTACCAATCAAGCAAAACAACACACATAAATAACAAAGTCAAAGAAATGCATGCAAGCATGCCAAGCTTTGTTTTGTTTGAAAAAGTG
The DNA here is from genome assembly GCA_916181665.1 of Avena sativa. NCBI lineage: Eukaryota > Viridiplantae > Streptophyta > Magnoliopsida > Poales > Poaceae > Avena > Avena sativa. The sequence goes on from OV702283.1 coordinate 454,774,588, forward strand.
GTTCCTAGTGGGTCATAGTCTTTTGGGTTCATCAAATGGTCATTTCCTAAAGTGGCTAAGTCATTTGCAAAAGGTTTCACTTAAAAACCATTTTCAAAACAAAGTGTTATTTTATGTGGTGTAGAAATATTTTTACTAAGGAATTAACCCATAGGGTTCACCAAATGAGTTGCTATTGCAAAACTTGGTGTTTTTGGGTCAGTAGGTTTGGTCCAAACCATCTACTCAAAGTTTTCTTAACATAAACATTTTCATAATAAAAACTATTCTCTTTATTTGGCTAGAAAATGACCTAGTCAAGTAATCTAACCTAACTCTCACAAAAATCAATTCTAACACCAAGGGTTGGTTCCTAGGGTCAGTAGGGTCACAATAAACCAATTGGCAAAGGTTTGATCTCAAAATTCATTTTTAAATGATTTTTCTAATGTTAGCAAGCACACAAAAGAATCTGCAAAATCAAACAATCTATCAAATACTATTTGCTAAACTAAGGGTAGGGTTGGCTAGGGCTTGCTCTCCTGATTTCATTGATATAAAGTTTGCAAAATTTGGACGTGTGGTTTGAAAGTTACAATGGTTTGAAAATCGCATATCAATCTGATTTCAAAAATCTGTTTTAACTAAACTACTGACACGCGTCGCACCGTGATTGGCTGGTACCGTTTCGTCTGGATCGAGTAACTCAGACCACAGGATCAAAAGGGGCTGGTGCGGCTCAGATCAACGCGTACCCTTTCGAGGGGATCTAATCCTAGCCAGTCAAAACACATCCTACGGCTATCGATTCACTAACCAAATTCCGGCGGCGCTCAACGGTGGCCGGTGGCGGCGACGGTCAGACGACGGTAGAATCGATGCTACCGGAAGTGAGGAAGGAAAAGGACGTTCTCACCGTGCTCGCAAGGACGTGGGGAAGCTCGAGGTGGTGCAGTCTAGTCGAGGGGCGCACTGGAGCGGGCTTGATTGCTCGCCGGAGTGGAGCTGCGCCTCGGCCTTGCTCAGTCGTTGTCGAGGACAGCGCTGGGGATCACTCGGAGACAAACAAGATGCACGGTCAGATGCGCAAGGATAAGGCGAATGTGTTTGCGTGAGCGAGAGGGGTCGGGGTAGTCTAGTTTACCCGAGAGGTTTCGCCGGAGTGGCCGCGACGTCGGTGATGCTCAGAGGTTGACGAAGCCGAGCGTCTAGTGTGTCCGTGGCCAAGCGGTTGACGCTGGGAGGTTCGCCAGATGATGTAGACCAAGCTCGCGTGCAGAGGCAGTTGAGGGGCGGCGAGGTGTGGCCAGAATTGGTCGAGAAAGCTCGTCGGAGGCAGTGGTGTTCGGGGAGGAATTGGGGCGGCCTGGGGCGAGATTGGGGAAGAAAACAGAGGGGAACGAGAGAGGAGTCCCTGGCGATTTATCACGCGTGCTTACTGCGGCTTTTACTCGGGGCATTAAAGTGAATTAAGTCCAATGAATCACGTCTGCAACGGCTAAGGGAGGAGGAAGAACAGTTCGCGGGGTGGGGTGGGGAAGAAGAGGGCCTGTGGTGGGGTCTGGTGGCAGCGAAAGAAAAAGGAGAAAGGGAGGGTCCACATGTCATAGGCTATGCGGGTGAAAGACTGAGTGAGGAAAACGGTTCGGGGGGGAGAGAATCTGGGCTAGGTGGGCTAGGGTAGTTGGGCTGGGCCGGCTGGGCTGCTTTATTTTTATTTCCTGTCTGTTTTCTTTTTCCTTTTCTAATTTCAATTTCTGTTTTGAATTTCCAAAAAAACAATTCACACTCAAATCAAATCAACATTCAGCAAACTTTGAACTTTGAATTTTGGTTCTGTTTAGCAACATAAACCAAATCCAAAAATAAAATAATATTTTTATATTTTTATTTAGGTTCCATTTATTTGTTTAAATAAAATGGACCATGGTTTATTTAATAAAATAAGGTTTGGTTTAATTAATAAAATCTCCATTTGAATTCCAAATGTTTTCAAATCCAAATCAGTAGGTTTTATTTGTTAATAAAGAATATTTTGAAAACTTGTTTAAAATAATATAATCCTTTTACTTTAGGGTCCATTAATATTTAAATAAAATGGGTCTTAGTTATGAAATCAAATAGAGTTTGATTTCATTAATAAAATCTTTATTTGAAACCTAAATATTTTCAAAACCAAATCAGTAGGTTTAATTTGGGAAATATATAATATTGGGAAATTTGTTTTAAAACAAAATAACCTTTTATTTTAGTATCCATTATTAATTATTATAATAGACTTTCATTATTAAATCCAATAGGATTTGTTTTATTAAAACTTTTATTTTGAAATCTAAAATAAAGCCAAAACACTTTAGTAGGTTTTATTAGAGAATATAAAATACTTGGAAAACCTATTTTAAACAATTTAATAAGTCTTGATAGTAAAACCTTTCATAATAAATTTTGATATTAATTCCTTATTATTTTATTTTAAATACACATTTGTTATTTAATTCAAAACTAAATGTTTTAATTCCCAAAGTTTGGTCAAGGTTTAATTTGCCTTTATTAGGTAATCTTTATTTATAAATCCATCTTTTCTTTTGAATATCAAATCCTTTTATTAAAAGATCCAAAATAGTAATTCCAAAACATTTTTAATTTCCTTCATTAAATGTTTATCTTTAAGAATCCCTTTAGGATTTTATTTAATTCAAATGGGTTTGAAGTTCAAATTGAGTTCAAAAAGTTTCTTCTGGCTCTGAAAATCAACAAAGTTTTATTTTATTAATTTATTTTCACATTTCAAGATTTGGAAAATCTTGGGATGTGACAGGAGGCATTCCTGGTAACTCTTCCGGAAACACATCCGGATACTCACATACTATTGGTACACTGTCCATGCTAACCCCCTTAAGAGAATTTAGCTTACTTCCTTTGGATTCAAAGTTTGACTTAAATTTTATTCTTTTTCCTTCTGGGGTTGTGAGTGCAACTGTACGATTGGCACAATCTAATATTCCTTTGTACTTAGCCATCCAATCCATTCCCAAGATCACATCCAACCCTTGGGAATTCAGGATTATTAGGTTCACTGGGAACTTATGTTTTCCAAACTCTATGACTAAGTCATGACATCCTGAGTTTACTATCATTTCTCCCCCTGGAGAACTTACTCTTATAGGACACCCAATGGTTTCTACCGGTAGTTCATTCCTTTCAACAAATGCTTTTGATATGAATGAATGAGATGCACCAGTATCAAAGAGTACAAATGCTGAAATTGAATTGAGTCTGAACTTACCAGCCACGGCATTCGGCTCCTCATAGACCTCCTCCACATTTATGTGGTTAACCTGTCCTTTCTGGAAAGGATTTGGCTTGTTAGGTCCTTCAACTTTCTTTTCAGGGCACTCATTTGCATAATGCCCTAGCTTTTTGCATTTGAAGCACTCAACCTGACTGATGTCCTTTTTAGGAGGTTGGCCTCCACTACCACTAACATTTCCACCATAGTGGCTCTTATGTCCACCCTTATGGTTCTTGTACTTGTCCTTGTCATGACTGCGGTGATGTTTGTTGTCATGACGGTTGTGATTGTGCTTGCTGAATTTCCCATTTTTATGGGATCCTAAGCTGCCACTGTCATCATAGTGAGATCGTTTGTGAGACGATCCCGAGCTGTGCTTGTCGGAGTGTTTCCTCTTTCTACTCTCGACTTGCTTTATTTTACTCTCCAAGATAGCAGCCTTGTCACACAATGACTGATAGGTTGGAACATATGCTACAGCCAACTATAGATTCAGTTCATCACTTAAGCCTTCCAGAAATTTTTCCTTTCTTTTGGCATCTGTGTCAACCTCATCTGGTGCATATCGCGCCAGATTGTTGAACTCTTCTATGTATTCTGCCACGCTGCGGTGGCGCTGTTCCAGGTTGTGAAACTCCTTCTTTTTCAGACTCATCATCCCTGATGAGATATGAGCGGTGCGAAAGCCATCTTCAAAGATAGCCCAAGTCACCTCTTCAATAGGAGTGGTGATTTGGAAGTTGTCCCACCATGTGGCGGCTGGTCCCTCCAACAGATGTGCTGCAAACCTGACCTTTTCAGCATCCGTGCAGCCCACGGTCACTAAGTCTTTGTTCACAGAACGTAACCAGTCATTGGCTACCATGGGATCAGTTGTTCCCGCAAACTTTGCTGGCCTCAAACGCAGAAATCTAGTGAGCATATCGAAACCCGGAGGGTTGTTGTTGTTGTTGTTGTTGTTGTTGTTGTTGTTGTTGTTGGGGTCGTTGTTATTGTTGTTATTGTTATTCTGGTTTTGGATGAACGTTGTCATCATTTGCATAAGCTGGGTTTGCGCATTCATCATCTGTTGCATTTCCGGGGTGATGTTATTGGGGTTGGGGTTTGTGCGACGGGGAGGCATCTGTGGTTTGTTCAAATAGATAAGAATGAGATACCCATAGATGTTTCATGCACAATACAACATAAGCAAACACATAACAAGCAACATAAGAAAAGAAGTTCAACAACCACATAACAAGCTCATGAAATAAAACACACAAGTGGCAAGCCATCCACATGTCGGATGGTCCAATAATAAGTTCGCAACAACAAGTATGAATATGAAAGTAAAAACGAGTAATAAGTCTACTCGTCAGCATCTATCTCCTCCTCGACGAAGGTAAGACCTGCGTTCTCCATCGCGGTCTTGTTCTCCTCAATCGTAGTGGTCAATGAATCAACCTTGGTCTTGAGAGCCCTCTTCTGGGAGCGAAGCCTCTCAATAACCATCTGCTGCTTCTCAAGCTCAAAGTCCTTGGACTTCAGTTCCTCGGTCATATCCCGGATCTTCTTGTTCCTATCCTGGACGCGTTTCTCTTGACTCTTGAACTTGCGGTCCTGGGCCTCGAACTTTGTCTCCATTTCCTTGATCATCTCATCCTGCTGCGCAAAAAGCTTGTCCTTCTCGCGAAGCTGCACCTGAAGCTCGTCATTACCTAGCATGACGTTCGTCCTGTCCGTATCTACGTGCCTGAGAAGGGTCTCTAAGTCCTGAAGATAAAGGCGTATCGGCTCCGCGGTGCTCCTCGAGTCGTCCTCGAAGTCGATGGACTCTCCATCAACATCACGTCTCCCAAAGACGTGGAAGTGAGTGCCTCTAACCTGACGGGAATGACGGCCTAACAGTCGTCCTATCAGATCCTGCATGACTACCTCCATGCCTCTCTCCCTGTCATCGTGCATCAGCTTGAAGACGATGGCCTCAGTAGTAGGCTCAGTCTGGCGTCCGGGTTGATTCACCTTGAAGCCCCAGAGGTCCTTCCTCTCGAACTTGGTGAGTGGGTACACCGTAATGGTAGGAAGAGGGAGATCGAGCAGAGTGGTAAGCTCAATGATACGGGAACCAAAACGAGTAACCCGAAACTCCTCAATAGTGTTGATGGCAACAAGCATCTATTTTTAAGAATGAAAAAGTTAGAACAACACATATCAAGGTAAATCAAGACAAACATTCATACATATCCATGGAATACATTCATCACACAAATCATGCATACATAAGTCTATTACATTAATCAAAGGTCCAAACTTAATTAGAATATATTTTGGAAATAAGGTGATAGGTGGTGGTCCAACTAACGATGTTTCTTACAGTCCAATCTCACGGGATCTATTATTAAACACAATGTTCCTAGAGTCAATCCACCAATCTTGCTCTCTTGACTCAATTACTAAGTCTATAACATCTCCCCTTATTTCTTGGTTGTTGTCTTCCAACTCTTGAGTAAGCTCCTTCTCTTTCTCTAAGTCTTTTTGGAGGTTGAGCATTCTGCATTTGACTCTAGCACTTAGTTCCTTGATAGTCCTCCAAGCTGCATCCCTGGCTGACTCAAAGAATGTGGTGTGCATTTTTGTGTTGGTGTACATGCAGAATCCCCTTTCTTTGTGGTTGTCTTCCTTGTTTTTGTACAAGTGAAGTTGCACCCACCAATACTCCACTCCTTCATCCATCACTGGAAAGCCCTTGTACACGGCTTCACCATGTGCATCCATTGCCTCCATGAGGTCCTTGAGAATGTTGGGAAACTCAGTCTCACACTCCAAGGTCATGGTCATGAGTGGTCCCTTCTTCACGGCTTCGTTGATGGAGTTCATCTACAAAGGAAGTTGAAAGAGATTAGAAAAGTTTTACGAGAAGAATAGACAAGTGTAGAAGTAGTTGAAAAACTTTTTTTTTCCTTAGTGGTTTTCCAATCCTAGGGTCATAATCCTACAGGCAACACAGTGCTCTGATACCATCTGTTAGACCCCTCCTTTATAAAGGAAAGGATCCCTGTGATTGCAATGCTAGTCCCTGGATCAATGCTAGCATCCACAGTTTAAGATGAAGTACACAGATACAAAGGTCGTTTATTACATTCATTCCAGAGATAAAATATAGTCTTTTACAACTCATGGCCATAGGCCTAATACAAGAGTTTTAAGGAACCAATAAATAAACACAAGTCTTCATCTTCATGTGCCACAGGCAAGCATGTTGAGTGTAGACTCATGACTCCTATTCATCATCGGAATAACCTGCAACATCACAAGTTACAGCCACAGAGGGTCAATACTTTGGAATAGTATTGGCAAGTGATACCTTAGTATATTTTTAGTGGACTATTTAACTATATGCATTTTGGCTAAGTGTAGCTTGGCTTGCTTTGCTTGAAAATAGGTTTTCCTATTAGTTGAAATCTTCAAGTTTTACTTTGTGAAAACCATTCCCAAGGAAACACCAATAGACATTGGGTCCTTTACCCTTGTTCACCCATCAATTTTATTTAGAAGTTGGAGTGATGAGATTCTTGTAGCTTCCATGTCTTGATGCTCAAAGTGTCCATTTCCTTGGACAAGGCTAAGTACTTAGGTTTTCCATCTGCAGAGGTTGTGCACTTTCCCCACCAGACTTGGTTTCCCAAGACAGGACCTTTCAGAAGCTATTCCTTAGTCAAATGGACGCGTTCCATCCTATCATCCCATCTACCACCAACTGTCCAAGTGACTAAGTCCTAGCAACCTATATGATCATGGCAGAGCCCATATTGCCAAGTGGTTGCACTATAAGCTTTCTCAACACTTGGCCTCCAAATCCCTTTGTGCCTGGGTGGCGTACCACAAGTGAGATACACAACCCAAGTCCATGTCCTTGTGTAACCACTCAACATAACCCAAACATTCCATTCCACCCAGGAGGTTCATTTGACTTAGTTGTTTTATTAAGAAAAACATAAGTTTCTTGACTTAGAATATTTTATCATAAACTATATAGATGATCACCACCCTTGTTTACTATAAGCTAGGCTAAGCAAATTAGGGTATCTTATCTTGGGAATTTCCCTAGCAATTCTACTATTTCAATCTACTTAGGATTTCCCATCTTAGCATTAAGCAAATTATTATGCATTTACTTTAGCAAAATATCTAATGCAAGTACAAACTTTAGGATAGGAAATTCATGAAAATATCACTTGCCTTGGTAGTGTGGAGAGTAGCACTCTTCACAATCACAATCACTAGCAAAATCTACACAAGAAATCAAAGCATACAATTACACACAATTTAAATACAACCAAAAATAATATGAATGCATGCATGCAAGAATTTTACCAAGTGTTAAATTTTGAAAATTCTACCAAGTGTGTGTTCATGACTACAGAAGCATAACATGTCTCAAGTTTGTCCAATAAACCTATTTGGCCATAATAAAATTTTATAAATAAAATTCTATATCTAAAATAGCCCTAAACTTGTTCCACAAATAAAACCATTTTTAACTGTTACTATATGCTAAACAAATTGGATATTCAGAAAGGCCTTGTTTCACTGAATCCAACGGTATAAAGTTTGCAAAAATCTAACGTGGCATTTGAAAGTTATGAGCATTTGAAATTTGAGTCTAAAATCTGGTTTTAAATCTAATTTCAGATCTAACCCTAGCCACGCGTCGCGCTGTGATTGGCGCGTACCGCTTCGGTTGGATCGCGCTTCTGCAGCCGCAGGATCTGAGTAGATCGAACGCTCCAGATCGCGTACCGCTTCGGGGTTAAGTGATTCTATCCTGGCGCTACGATACAGATCCAACGTTTTAAATCAATCGGCCAAAATCGGGCGGCGCTTCTCAGCTGTGCGCGGCGGCGACGACCAGACGGTGGCGACGCCGGCGGTACAGATCGCTAGGGGGATGGGGAAGATGCTCACCGAGACCGCGAGGACGTGGGGATGCTCGACGTGTGATCAGCTCGGCAAGGGGCGCTCAGGGTTGCGGTAGATTTCTCGCCGGAGTTCGCGAAAGCGCCAGCCACGGTTAGTTGTCGACGTTGGCGAGGTTCCTCGTCGTGCTAGGCCAAAATAGGGACACTGTCAGATGCGCACGATGATGAGGATTCTATGCGTATCAATCAGAGGGCAAGGGGCGGTGGCTACTTACGGAGAGAGGTCGCCGGAGTTCGTGAAGAAGACGGTGGCGGCCAGTCGTCGACGTTGCCAAAGCTAGGGGTCATGCGAAGGCAAACGGCGAGTGTCAGAAGATGCGTATAAGTTCACTGAACAAGTTAAAGTAAACGCGAGAGCGAGGGGAGCTCGAGGCTCACCGGAATTCGCCGGCGCAGTCGTCGGAGACGGCGGGGTTGCAGAGAGGAATGCGCGCAGCCTGGGGGCGTTCTGTGCTTGGGGTTTTGGGGAAAAAAGAGAGGGGACAGAGGGGGTTCTTATAGCCTGGTCGCGAGCGAGAATTACTCTGCCAATAACTCGAATTGACGCCGCGATTATCACAGAGGAAACGGCCGCGTTGATTGGGGATGAACTGGTCGTGCGGGTGGAGAAGACGCTGACGTGGAGGAGGTCCGCTTGTCAGCGAGATGCGCGAAGTGAGTGTGGGGTCCGTCTGTCAGCGGCTCAGTGTGTGCGCTTGCGCGTGTGAGAAGAAACAAAGTTCCCCGGGTGGGCTTGCTGGGCTCGGCTCGTTGCTGGGCCAGATTCTGGCCGCGCGGCCCTTTTCTTTTGTTTGCTCCTTTTCTTTTCCTGTTTCTATTTTCTGGAATGATTTTTGATATGAATTCAAATCTTTTTGAATTCAAACAATTTTGGGGATCTGGTAGGGCTCTGTGGTTTCAAAAACAGTAAATTAACCAAGTGGTTACCTTGTAGGGTTTGGTCAAGCTTGGGTTTCAAAATAAACAGAGATTTTGCTATAGTTTGCAAATATTTGAATTAGGGTTTGAAATCATTTCTAAAAATTTGAATCCTGGTTAAAAGCTTCTCATAATCTTTCCAACAATGGAGTCAAGCAATCAAGCATTTAAGTTCCCAAATTTCAAAGTGTGATGGTCATTTTGGAAATAAAATGCCCACATGAAATCATAACTCATATTTCCATACTAAGTGATTTTTGAGAAAACCCTAAATGAATGAATGATGCAAAGTGATATGAATGAGTTTTGAACTATGACTTTTGGGATGTTACATGAGCAGAGGGTGTTGAATAGTGGTATGGAGCAGGAAATCCCTGTGAATACTTAGCAAACGGATTGTTAGTGGTTTTCTGATAAGGCAACAAAACAAAGAGCAAGTAACAAGAGTAATGAACAAACGGAGCAAGTGTCCCAATCCTTTCTTAGCAAAGGACAAGCCGGTGGAAATACTTATAAGGACCAAACGTTCTTGATGACACATGGGAATTCTGTCAAGTGCTTTCGCTTTAAATAGCTGAGTACTCTTCGTTGGTGTTTGTAAGTGTTGTGTGGGTGAACATGTGCTAACATACTTCCCTTCCTAGGACTAATACATACTTGTGATTAAACCTCCTGCAAACATCCGTAACTATAGGAAAGTAATTAAGATATAAATCTAACCACAACCTTAAACTCTGAGATCCTACGCTCCCTTGCGCAAAGGTGTCCTAATGGGGGTTCGGGTTTCTGTCACTCCGGCAACCCCACGATTAGTAGCCAAATACACAATACATTCCCCTAGGCCCATAAATGGTGAAGTGTCATGTAGTTGACGTTCACATAATACCAGTAGAAGAATAGCACCACAACTTAAATACTAAACCATTGAATAATAACTCATCATAGATTCACTACTAACAACATGACTTATCCCATGTCCTCAAGAACTAAACGAACTACTCACAAGACATCATATGGATCAAGATCAAAGATGATATGATAATGGATAACAATATGAACATAAACAATAATCCAATGGTTCCACTCACAAGCATCAACTACAATAGTAATTAACACCGGGAAAGTTTCCCTAAGAACTAAAGCAATATCCAACACAATTGTTACAACGGGACGGAGTGGTGGTGATGGTGTTGGTGGAGATGATGGAGTGGATGATGATGATAATTATCCCGATGAAGCCTAGCTTGATGACGGTGTTGATGGCGATGGTCTTCCCTCTCCGGGAAGGAATTCCCCTGGCAGAAATCTGTCTGCCAGAGAGATCTTTCTATCTCGGTGTTTTCCACCACCTAGAGGCGGCGGAAATCTATCTGTGGTCGCTCCCCGAACCTTAGGGTTTCATAGGGAAGATATAGGCGAAGGGGGAGAGTCGGAGGCTGGGTAGGTGGGCCACACCTGCCCTAGGCGCGGGGTCAGGTGGGCCCGCGCCTAGGGGGGTGTGGGCCCCCTGAGGACCAACTCCGTCCCTCCTTATGGCTTCCTTCGTCTTCTGGTAAAATAATATGTTTCCATATTTTTCTGGCATTTTTCTGATCTTCGCGAAATTGCACCGAAACACCTTCTTTTCCATCAGAATCCAGACCCCGGCAGTCCGTCCTCCAGGAATCATCCAACATCCATAAACAGATGAAAAGACATAAGTAATACCACATAATAAGACAAATATCAATGAATAGAAGTAAATCATGATATAGAATGGTGATGCAAATTGGGCGTATCAGTTCTCAACCCAGGTGGAAACCCTCCCTAACTCGGAAACCATGTTGGGATTTGAATTTTTCAAACTGCCTTTTTGACTTTCAAATTAGAGTTTGATTTCTCTCTTCCAAGTGTCCAGCCAAGTGACCTAGGACATTATGCAACCATTCCACTTTTTCATGACACATCCATGTACCCTTCCCCTTCCGGATCGGTGAACCTTCTAGACCCTTCTAGTACATTCCAGTGAAAACACTGGAATCATTCCCGAACTCCGAAATTGGACTTTCCTTATATGAATCTTATTCTCCGGACCATTCCGGGTCTCCTCGTGATATCCCGGATCCCATCCGAGACTCTGAAAAAAATTCGGTCTCTTTACTCACATTCCATATCTACTAAACAACATCGAATCCTTAAGTGTGTCTCCCTACGGTTCGTGAATTATGCAGACATGATCAAGACTCTTCTCGGATCAATAACCAATAGAGGAATCTGGAAATTCATATGGATACCACATATTTCTACGATTACTTTGTGATCGAATGAACCATTTACATACAAAACCAATTTCCCTTTGTCTCGCGATATTTTACTTATCCGAGGTCTGATCGTCGGTATCTTTGCATACCTAGTTCAACCTCGTTACCGATAAGTATTCTTTTCTCGTTCCCATGATATGTGATTCCTTGTGAGCCAGTCACATGCTTGCAAGCTAATTGGATGACATTCCACCGAGAGGGCCCAGAATATATCTATCTATCATATGGATGGACAAATCCCACTCTTGATCCATGTGCCTCAACACATACTTTTCGAACACTCAATGCCACCTTTATAGCCACCCAGTTCGTCCTCCCGCGGATCGATCAGATAATCGATTCAACCGCGGGCTCGGAGTCGCTGTGTTTCCTCGACGCCTACTCTGGGTACAACCAGATTAAAATGGCTGTCGAGGATGAGGAGAAGACGGCGTTCATCACGCCATTCGGAGCGTTCTGCTACACCGCCATGACCTTCGGCCTCAAGAACGCCGGGGCGACCTACCAGCGGTGCATGCAAGAATGCCTCGCGAGCCAAATTGGCCGCAACATCCACGTCTACATCGACGACGTGGTCGTGAAATCCGCTCGCCAAGGAGACCTACTCGCCGATCTAGCGGAGACCTTCGCCAACCTGCGGAGGTACAAGATAAAGCTCAACCCAGGCAAGTGCACCTTCGGTGTACCCGCCGGGCAATTACTAGGGTACGTCGTCTCCAAACGAGGGATCGAGGCAAACCCAACAAAGATTGACACGATCGCCCGGCTCGGCAAACCCGAGTGCCTGCGCGACGTCCAGAAGCTGGTCGGGCGTGTAGCGGCTCTCAGTCGCTTCATCCCCCGCCTGGGCGAAAAGGCGATGCCCCTATACCGCCTAATGCGCAAGAATCCCACCTTCCAGTGGGACAAGGAGGCGGACGACGCGCTCCGCGACCTCAAAAAGGTGCTACTCGCCGCACCACAACTCGCCGCACCCGCCGACAAGGAGCCCATGCTGGTTTACGTCGCGGCGTCCGAGCGCGTTGTCAGCGCTGTGATGATTGTCGAGCGACCAGAGGAAGGAAAGGAGCGCCCAGTTCAGCGGCCGGTGTACTACATCAGCGAGGTCCTCACCGAGTCGCGCTAGCGATACCCACAATACCAGAAGCTGGTATACGCGGTCTTCAGGGCTCAGCGGCGCCTGCCGCACTACTTTCAGGAGCACCCGATCACGGTCGTCTCCTCAGCACCACTACAAGACATCATCCGCAATCGCGAGGCGACCGGGCGGGTCGCCAAGTGGGCCGTCGAGATCGGCGTCCACAACATTAAATACGAGCCACGAAGGGCGATCAAGTCCCAGGCACTGGCCGACTTCATCGCCGACTGGGAGGAGGCCCAGCAGCCTGAAAATCCGTCGTACCTCCACTACTGGAACCTGCACTTCGACGGGTCCAAGAACGCGGACGGTGCAGGCGCGGGGATAGTGCTGACTTCACCAAAGGGCGACAAGCTCCGCTACATCCTCCGACTCGAATTCACGCCCTGCACCAATAACATGGCTGAATACGAGGCCCTACTCCACGGCATGCGAGCCGCAAAGGAGATGAGCGTCAACCGCCTTCGATGCTACGGAGACTCCGACCTCGTCGCGGGATAGGTCGCCGGCACCTGCGACGCCATCTCCCCTACCATGGCGGCGTATCGCCACGAGGTGGACAAGTTGGGCGGCCACTTCACCGGCTACTCTGTCGAGTGGATCGACAGGCGGAAAAACGAAGAGGCCGACGCCCTCTCTCGCATCGGGTCGGCTCGACTCGCACCACCCGCCGGCGTGTTCCTCGACACAATCTCCAAACCATCAGTCTCTCCCCCGAGGGAGATCGACATCGGAGTCCCACTCCAACCAGAGGCAGCCTTGGTCGCACTCATCAACGAGCCAGATGACTGGACCAAGCCCTACATCGCCTACCTGGAGACCGGCACACTGCCCGCAGACGAGACAAGCGCTCGAATGATTGTTCGCCGATGCAAGTCTTTCACCATCATCAACGGCGAGCTACACAAGCGCAGCGTCACCGGCGTTTTCCAACGTTGCGTCCAACCGGCTGAAGGACGCAAAATTTTACACGACATCCACTCAGGCGATTGCGGCCACCACGCCGCCGCGCGCTCCCGGGTCGCCAAAGCTATGCGACACGGCTTTTACTGGCTTACCGCACACGCCGACGCAGTCGATATCGTCCAGCGATGCGCCGGATGCCAGAAGTACGCCAACCAGACGCACGTACCAAGTTCGGCGCTCAAAACAATCCCCATCACCTGGCCATTCGCTGTGTGGGGCATGGACATGGTAGGCCCCTTCAAGAAGGCCCCCTCCGGCTACACCCACTTGCTAGTCGCCGTCGATAAATTCACGAAGTGGGTGGAGGCCAAGCCAGTCCGGAAATGCGATGGGAAGACCGCCACTAAGTTCCTACGCGAGCTCATATACCGCTACGGGTTCCCCAACAGCATCATCACGGACAACGGCACAAACTTCGCCAAGGGAGCAATGGCCGAATTCTGCGAAGAGCACCACATCCGACTCGACCTCGCGTCAGTCGCACACCCGGAATCCAATGGCCAGGCGGAACGAGCCAACCAAAGCATCCTCCACGGTCTGAAGCCGCGACTCCAAGTACCACTTGAGCGCACCGCTGGATGTTGGGTCGAAGAGCTACCTTCCGTCATCTGGGGAATCCGCACCTCGGTCAACAGGTCGACGGGATTCACCCCCTTCTTCATGGTCTACAGTGCCGAAGCGGTCATGCCCACCGACCTCGAACACGATTCGCCGCGGGTCGTCCACTATACGGAGGCCGCAAACGAGCTGGCCCGCCAAGATGGGCTCGACCAACTCGACAAAGCACGCGACCTCGCCCGATCGCGCACAGCCATTTATCAGCAAGGGCTCTGCCGCTACCACAGCCGACGGGTGAAAACCCGCACCTTCCAGGAAGGCGACCTGGTGTTACGCCTCATCCAGGACAAGAAGGGCATGCACAAGCTCTCCCCTCCGTGGGAAGGCCCGTTCGCTATCGGGCGCGTACTTGGCAACGACGCCTACTACCTCATCGACGTCCGCGGGGACGGCGAACTCGACGTCAAGCGGCCATGGAATGTAAATCTCCTCCGGAAGTTCTATTCCTAGAACCCCATATGTGTACTCTCCAGTCGCTATGAATAAAAGGAACGGTTACTGCAAAATTCGTCTACTCTCCATGTCTTGTGCCACTCGCACTCGTAATAACAGCGTCATGCTAACATGCAGAAGTCAACCTTTGGTACAGCGACCGGCACGGCCAAGTAGTGCGATGTAGGAGCACTGAGTCATCTCAGGTCCTGCGTCGTCCACGAAAAACGCCAATCCGGAGCCCCATTGGAGTCGCCTAGCTCGACTGGTTTTTCGAACCAAGACAACTGCCCTCGCTTCTCACAGCGGCCTTGGTCCTCCGCATCCTCGGCGTAGCGACTCGAACGGCTAAGTACCACGCTCGGGGACTGAATACCAGTTCGTCGCGATCGGTCAGGGAAAACGTCAAGTAAGAGAGCACGCCCAGGACTCGCCACGCGACTGACCCCCCGGGACAGGCAGGAGTGACGCGCCCATACCAACGCGCTCAGTCCTCAACCACCCTCGAGTCGCGCTTCGAAATACCAAGTACCACGCTCAGGGACTCGGCCACCCGACCCCGTTCGCGTTCGGGAAAACGGTAAAGTACAGAGCGCTCAAGGGAGTCGCCTTGCGACTGGATCTTCGAGCTCGGGCGAGTCGACTAAACTAACAAAACACATGATAACAACAAACATCATATACAAGGTGAACCCCGCAAAAGAGCGGACGCGCTCGGGGACTCATCCAAAATCAATCTAAAACACGAAAATAATTAGCAAAACGGACACAACATCCAATTCAATCGCACATCGCATTGTTTTACAGTACAAACTATGCCTGTTCGGCAGAACTGCTGCTAACTTATCCAGGAACACTACACTATTCTGCAGGCTTTGACGACGACGCACCAGAACCCCGGCGCCTCCGGATGAACGCGGTGTACGGGTTCGACGGATACGTCGTCAGCTCACCCGCCATCGCCGCGCGGAAAGGCTGCTCGACCTTGAAGTCACGATGCGGCGGCTCGGGGTCATTGGGCGCGACGACCGTTTCCTGGTAAGGAAGGAGGTCGCCCATCGCCCATACACGCTCCGAGTACGTGGCGGCACGTTCCTGCAGCTTGAGAACCTCGGACAGATCCACCGCGCCAGTCGACGAAGGATACCCACTCGTCACATCGTCGATGTCGAAGTCTTCGGGGAAGTGGGCGAGTCCCAGGCTCAGAGCTGTTGACGCTCCACGCCGAAACGCCGACCGCGTCATGAACTCTATGACCGCGGGCGCCTTCTCCAAGTACTCCCACACCTCAACGAGGTCACTGGGAATAACCTCCGTGGGCGACATCTCTTGAAGGTAGGCGCGGATGCACGTCGCCGACAGCGTCGCCGAGTCGACGAGCATGCTCACGCACTCCCTCGCACCAAGAGAGCTCGCCTCTTCATGGCTACCAATCACACGGCCTGCTAGAAGGAGACAGTTGTGAGTACCACGGAAACCACAAACAATACAATTACAAGAAAGGGAAGACGCACTCACCAAGCAACGGGCGGGCGAGTCCCGTGATGAAGCTCTGAAGCGACGTATGATCGTCCTGAAGCCCAACAATGAGGGCTTCCGACACCTTCCGGTCTTCCTCCGCGGCCGCAACGGCGGCCTTAGCTCGCCCGTTCGCCGAGCTTGCTTCTTCTTTCGCCTCCCGCAATTCGCGCTCGAGCTCGGCGATCTTTTGCTCCGCAGTGCCTAACGCAGATCTCGCCGCCATCAGCTCGCCAGCAGGGACAAGCTCCTGGCGAGCCACCTCCGCCTGCGCAGCAACAGCCTGAAGTTCCTTGTTCACTTCTTGGAGAGTGGCCAGCTCCTTCTCAGCACGCTGCTTCGCAGCCAATCGCTCTGCCGACTCCAGTTGCAGACCCTGTACATCTTCAACGTCAGCACACATGAAAACTACTAAGTGCCCACCCGCTACAATCTAGCGAGTGCGCACTCGGGGACTGGCGACCGCAAAAATTACTCAGTGCATACCCGCTAAAATTTAGCGCATACGCACTCGGGGACTGGACTCGAACGTACAAAACAAGAAACTATAAGAATCAAGCCGCTGCTACGCACCGACCTGATCCTCGGGGACTGGAGGTACCTGGATGGCCGCGCCAAGCATGCCGTGAAGTTGCACCGCGTCCACAGACGCAAGCAGCGCCGGTGTGTGCCCGCGACAATGGTCAATTTTAGCGTCGGCGGTCCCCGGAGCGAGGCTCGGGGCCGCAGCTTCACTCGCCGTGGCCGCCTTGGTCATGAAGCGGGGGAAGGTAGCAATCGAGGCACCCGCCCCAAAGGAGCTCGCTTCCTCCGGTCTAGTCAAGGTGCCCTCCTTTGTGGACGCGGTCGCCTCCACTGCGGGCCCAGCCGGCGCGGCCGCCGCGTCGTCAGAGACAGCGACGATGTCGTCGCCCTTGGCCTTCTTGCTGCCTTCCGTGGAGGCGGCGACCTCGTCCACCTTCCTCTTACGGGAGGGATCCTCCTCGCTAGCGGCGGAGGGCACCTTGGCCACCGTCGGGTGGCCCATCTTTTTCACTCCGGTCCTGCACGTCAAGACAAATCAATAAAAAACAATCGAAGTACTAAAAGAGAATGGTGAGGGCCGAATGCACTCACTTGGCGACTGGAATGAAACGCAGCCCTGTACGAAGGCTGGCCGGTTTCTCCAGCTCAGGGCCCAATCGGCGACTAAGCCCCAGTTCCAGGACGTCAGGGGCCCAGGATACGGACGGCTTCTTTGACGTCGAGGTAGCGGTTGGTGCCTCCGGGACGCCTTCGGCGGAGGCCTCCTCGCGAGGTGGAGCTGCCACGACCGGAGCCTCCTTGCGAGGCGAGACCGCCATGCTCGGGACCTCCTTGCGAGGTGAGGTCGCCACAGCTGGAGCCTTCCCTAGCCCGGAGACCGGCGCGAAGGGCGGAGGCATTGAAGCCAGCGGCGCTTCCACGGATGGCGCATCTAGCGCGGTTGTCGCCGGGGCCGCGCCGTCACCGGCCGAGCTGTGAGCATCAGAGCTGCTCGCTGAGTGCGGCGGTGAGGCCATCTTCGGCGGCTTCGTCTTCCTCCTCGGGGGGGCCCTCGCCTCCTTCTCCTTCTTCTTTTTCTTCGCGGGAGTGGCCTGATGGCGCGAGGTGGTTTCTGGGAGTTCCTCGTCATCATCATGACGCTCGAGGCTCCTGCTCGCTTCGATGTCGTGCTGGCGTTGCCCGCGGGTCTTTTGGACCAGTGGGGCGATCTCCTCTTCGGACTCGTCCTCGTCGTCCTCGTTACCCTTGGCGGGTGGCGACTCGCTTGTGTCCTGGGCGGATGGCCCGGGGCTCTCGTCATCGGCGGGTGGTAGCCACCCTTCCACCACTTGGAACAGCTGCGTTAAACACGAAACAAAGTTAGAATTGCCGCGACTGCACATACTACGACTGCGAACAAGATAAAAGGATTACCGTCGGAGCCGGACGCTTCGCGGTGTAAGGAGGGACCCCGGCCTGCGCATCCGTGTACGCCGCCTGGGTGATCTTCTTCAGCGCCGAGAGGTAGTCCTCCAGCTTCCACTCGGCGAGGCAGGCCTTTGTCGAGTCTCCTCGGCCCGTGTACTGGTACATGTAATGCTCGCGTTGGGCGAGTGGAACGAGCCGCCGCCCAAGCCAACAGTTGTACAAGTTCACCGTCTGGAGCCCCTTCTTCTTCAGACCACGAATGGTCTGGAGCATCTCATCGACGACCATCCGCTGGTCGTCGGGGAGCTTGCCGACCTGGAGATGGCGTGGCTCGGAACGGTTGGCCGAGTACCGCGGGATCGCCGTCTCGTCCTCCGGAGTCGCCTCGGTCACGTAGAACCATGACTTTTTCCAGTCGCTCGCTGCTTTGGCTGGCATCATCAGGTCAAAGAAAGAAGCTTTGGATTTGAGTTGGAAGGTTAAGCCGCCCGCGGCTAGCATTGGGCCGCCCGCCTCCTCGCGGCTGATCCGTCCGTGGAACAGATCTTGCCACAAGGGAAAGTAGGGCCGGCAGCCCAAATAGCACTCGCAGAACGCCACGAAGATGGCGAGCTGCTCGATGCTATGGGGACCCAGATCTGAGGGTTGGATCCCGTAGTAGGCGCAGAAGCGCCGGAAGAACAAGGATGTGGGAAACCCTAACCCCCGCTCGAGGTGACTAGTGAAACAGATGAATTCTCTCTCTCGCGGGTTCGGGGTCGTCTCTCCGGCTGCGGGGATACGCCAGCAGCCGGCCCGCAGGATTCCGGCCTCCTCGAATGAGGCCAGCTGCGCCCTGGTGCACTTGGATCTACCCCAAGGTTCGGTGGAGAGGGCCATGGCTGAGGATTTGTTTGGAGGTCGGAGGATTGCGGGTCGATCGGATCGCGGAATCGAAGGAAGGAAGATGTGTGCGCTCGGAAGAAATGGTGGGCGGTTGGCTTTGCGATAGCCTACCATTCCTCTTATATAGCGGGGATTGCCCGCCAAATTAGGGGGCCGTTACCGCGCAATGATTACGCCAGAAGTTACCGTTGAGTTACCTTAACGGCTAGTTTGACCGCGCCCGACGGTCCGCCTCCTGCCACTCGGCTCGCTAAGTTACTCGCCGGGACCGTGCCCCGTTGGCTCGACTCGCCCAAGACGCAACTCGCTTCGCCGGATTTATTCCTTCATGCAGGAGCCCGCCGACGATTCGACTGGGTGCCAACTTGAAGCCACATACTCCGACTGCCAGCAGCTACCCACGCCTAATCAACGACGGCCTCGGGGACTACTGATGGGGATACGCCTACTGGGGTATACTCAGTGGGACGTTTCCGACTGGCCCAAGGGCTGGCGAGTGGGCCTGCAGAACGGCGAGTGGATCAAAGCCCAGCAAGATACCAGGCGACTGGAAGTTGAAGGTCCAGGCGAGTGGATAGGCCCAGTCGGTCTAGGTTAAACGATTGCCAAAGTTGTAACCGAATCGGTTGAGATATGTAAACCCTAGGGGAGGTGAGCCTATATAAACCTCCCTAAGGGGTGAGTAGAGACACGTTCCCTCATACACCCAAGCAACTCGCCGCCCAGTCGCCGAGTTCGCCCATTGTAAACACATCCATAATACAATCAAGCAGGAGTAGGTCTTTACCCTCCGGGGGGCCGAACCTGGGTAAAACCCTGTGTCTTTGCCCTCATCTCGCACCGCAGATGGCTGGCCGCCCTTGCCCTTCGTTCTACTACTCGCTGCCGATTGCAGCATCTGCCGTGGTCATTCCCACGACAATTCACTACTTGTCTCCTATCCTGCAAATTATGCCTAGCAATCTCTAATTCTTTTAAAGAGTTAATATGTTCCAAAGATATAGAAGAAGCATCTATCCCCATTTCCAACGCTCTATGCATAATAACATCATCATCCAGAACAGCAAAAGAATTATGCAAATTTAGATTTGTACCTGAAAGGTCTCTAGGATTTTGTTGAGCCAAATGTCCTTTAGCCAAGTTTCTAGCACCACCTTGATCAATCACCCTCGAGCTCCTTCTAATACCCTGCTGTTCTTCCACATCGACCACCGGATCAGATTGAGAATCCACACTTTCCTGGGTAGAACCATCAGGTTGAGATAAACCAATAGCTACTGTTTACTGATCCTGATTGACAGCTTCCATGTCCTGAGCACCCTCCAACCCAGAACCCCCAACAGCACCTTTTTTCTCACTATCAACAGAGGACCCAAATGAAACCTCAGTAGAAGCACTATCATTCCTTGCCTATGCACCCTCCTCTTGCTCATTCTCCTCTTCCAGCAGATGCCCATATTGCTTCATGAGTTCATAATGTTTGTCACTACTCTTATCCTTCAACAGCCCCCTGATAAAGTCATCAAACCTCTGGGGACCAGCAGCAACCTCAGTATTAACCTCTTTAACCCCCCCAGAAAAAAGACCTTGCTCCACATCCATGAGATTACCTCCCAGCCCTTCTCCCCCAACCACATTTTCCTGAGAATCAACCTGCATTCCCACAGCAACTGATTTGTTTTGAGTGCCCGACGCACCATCAGCACCAGAGCCACCTGTCACATTCTCTCTAATTACTAGCCCCCTCGAACGACCAACACCTCCCTCATTAGCCCATATGTTAGCCATTTTAGTCCCAAAAGAGACACCCCCAGAGTCCTCCTGCTCCACCACAACCTGTTTTCCTTTGTCCAAACCAGACTCACCAGCACCATTCCCACCATGTTGACGACCCCCAGCACTTCCAACATTGCTTGCACCAGGAACAGTTCTTTGTCCATTATCATCAGCAGGTCTCCCAAGCACATCATCACCTTCAATCTCCTTATTCACCCCAACATCACCATCCTGTCCTTCAATCCCCACAGCAGAAGGCAGATTTGAGACAGCATCTGGAGCAAAAATCTCCCTGGTATACTTGAATTCATAAATCCCACCTTGCATCTCCCCCCTTCTGGTATTAGGAACCAGAGAGACATCTAAACAGGAAATTTTCACTCTCACATAGGCCAGGTTCCTCAAACTGTTCCTGTCCAGGGCCACAGGCTTGCCCACTAAGGAAGCAACATAGAAGACAGTTGATTTCTCCCTGTATTTCATAGGGATACCACAATTCTGAACCAGGCTTCTTCCAGCCATTCAACAGGTTGCAAATCCCCATTCCACTTAGACAGCTGAATCACAGCATCAGGAATTGTTTTCATAAAAACCTTCCCAAAATGGAAATCATCAATAGACCTGGCAGAAGGAAACCTCATCAGAAATTCCACATCATTAATGGACCTAGCATTGAATCTCCATCCAGATCCCAAAGCATCAGCCCAAATCTGAAATTCCTTCTCCAGATCCTTGCCAGTGACATCACCCCTCACCACACTTATATGAGCATAATGCAACTGCTCCATAGACTGAACATTGGACTCCACTACAGGAATAGAATGAAAACCCTGCTCAAAATCAGTACTGCCAAAGAAGAGAGGAACATACTCCCATGGTTTCCTCTCTTGACAGACCAAAATGCTATGATCTTTACCACAATTATCACAAACAGCCTCTTCCTCAATCACATCAAGCAACTGCACATCCCCAGAACCACCAGCCACACCACCATCTCTCGGCATACTCACTACTGGTGGTGGTACAGAGGACCCCACCAGAGTAGTAGCCACAGCATCCGACTGAGTAACTGATAAAATTGGAGACAAATTTACAGGGCGATTCCCCCCCACAGGCACATTAACAGAAGTAGACGCCGATGTGTTAAAACAAGAGGCAGAACGAGTGGTAGGCACAGAAGTATTCAGCACAACTCTAGGCACGTTAACTTGCTCAACAGTTCGTGCAAAAACCGGCTCCCCCCTTCTAGGATTTGAGTCAGAATTACCTGATCTGCCTGGGAAAGACGTCGCATCAGATCCAGAACCTTGCTGCATCTCCGGGCGATGGCTCCACCGGCCCCGATTACGAGCCTGTTCCGCTTCACGCCGGCGAGCCTCCGACATCGCACGCTCCCGTGCCAGAGCCTCCCTGCGCTGATCCTCCAACCGGGCTTCAATTTCCGCCTGCCTCAATTCATCACGATGCCTCATATCACGACGCCGAGCATCCTGCTCCTCACGGCGCCGCTCCTGCTCACGGATCCACCCACTCTCCCTAGGATCCCCCTCCAAACCTCTGCGATCAACAGGAAATCGGCCCTGTCCATACCCAGATCCGAATCTGCTCGCATAGGGACCAGATCGGACTGGGGGACGAGAAGGCGAACCACGCCCACCACGAAATCTCCGATCCATGTCAAAATCTGCAACTACCACCTGAGCAAACGATCTAGAATCACCTGACACAACACCGCTCCAGTTCACCGGAGCAGCAACCCGCGGCGTCGAAGGTTGAACGAGAGGCGGTTCCCGGACGAACACCACACCACACACATCGCGAGATTTAGAAATGGCGAAAGGGGAAACTGCTCTTGATTTAGGGTTAGGGAAAACACGAATGGAAGACGAAACTGACCGCGGTTCGCACTCCGCCGTATTAGTACTCCGCAGTCCCCCTGGCAGGTGGTCCTCCCCCAGCGAAACCCCACCATCAGCGCGCACTGTTCTCCCACAACCACCGAGCCGTATCACCCGGCACGTACGCACGTAGGGCGACGCATCGACGACACCGCTAGAATTCGTCCTCGCCACCATCGGCGGACCCACGAGAACGTGCCATCTCTCATGTACCAGACGTGTCCCGTACGAAAAACTCGCCACCGAACACCAACTCGTTAGAAACTGCCCCGAATCATCCCACAGCGACACCTGTCCCGAGCACTCTCTCGAGATCTGGCCCTGCCGGCAAGGGCTAATCAGATCATCGACCACCTCATGGATTATGGCCCTCCAGCTCCCGATCAGCCCCCGACGATCATCGGAGCCAACCACCGTGGAAGGAAGGAGAGAAGGAGAGACGTGGAGGGAAGGAGCCATCATGAGCTATTGCCCATGGTTTTTCACGTCGCTTCAATTTGTAGACGTGCTTCACGAAGAATCTCGGAGAGCTCCCATAACATATTTCCATCGGACTAAGCCTAGCCAGCTGGTTGCTTGTATGCTTCTGTTAACGAATCCAATGCAGAGAACTTTCTAAAGAATCATTAGTGATTCTTCCAAGCTCTAGGAACGTCTTTAGTATCATCATCCATGCGGGACGGTATATAAGTCGGAAAAAATCATAGCTACCAGGCCACGGTCGTAAAGGCTACCAAATTTCTGTCTTAAAGCCTGCAAAGTCACGGACATAGGATCTTGCTAAATTAAGGTCTTTGTAACATCCCAATTTCAGTAACCCTGATTAAATGTCCAAAAGGCAAAAATCAGGGGGAACAAAAACTTTTTCTTGCATTGTGTGCTTACTTGTTTTCTTGTGCTCAAGCAAATGTTTGGGTATTAGTTGTGTACTCCTCATCTCAACCCTAGTTTAAAAAAAACTATTTTACAAAAGAGATGTCTTGGCTCATCTTTCATATTCTCAAATGTTCTGGCATTTCAAAAACATGAGCCAAGATGACTTTGACACAACCAAATACCTTACTAGCTTCTATTGCCAAAACTATGGAGACATATATATATACTCTCCTTATGTTTTCAAGACAGAACCTTCAACTACCCTTATCTCTAGGTTTTTCCAAAACCTTTATTAAAACCTTTTAATCCAATCTTGGTAGTTACCAAGATGATCCTTATCTTACTTCTAGGCAAGACCCCTTTTCGAAATACCTATCCTTACCTCAAGCTAGGCTTGATGGTAACCCTAGTAGTAGTTAGATAAGTGTTAAGGTGAATTGCCTTGGTCTGCTGTTTGCCTTGCTTGTTTAGGAACCAGAATGAGCTAATTTAGTAGCTCATCCCTTAGGATCCAAATCCTTGCTTGTGATCATCAAGCCCATATTAAGCATCCAAGTCTGGATCTATCCTAAGCCACTTAAGTGAATCATCTCATCTCATGCTTATCTCAATCCAAGGATAATCCCTCTGGATGGTTTCCAACTCAGTGGAGACCCAATCTAAGAATGAACCTTATCTACTTAGTTATTACTTCAACATCATCTCCTTGATCATAAGTTTGGAAGATGGCATCCTCTCAGAAGCTTCTACACTTGCACTCTATTCCAAAACCCTATATCTGCCAAAATGGCTAAGTCTGGATTTCTTATCTAGATTCAATCTTTGGAGCTCTACCTTTTCCAACCTAGGTGCATTCTTGGGAATGCATTTGAACCTTATTGTAGTACATCTTTAGTACTACCAAATCCCACTCTTTCCCTTAGCTAATCCACTCTATCTCCCACTCATCCATGATGGTTTTGTAGTCAAGATAATAATCTTTTCTGCAAATCTTATCATCTTGCCTACTTTGGTAGAAGCTCACATCTATATAACACCTCCCCTTGACCAACTCCTTGCTTGGTTATGACCTGATAATCACATCCTATCAATTCTCACTTCACTTGTTTCCATTGGAGCCCGGTGCTTCCTAAACCCCCATGGTTTAGAAGGCTACCTGATGTCACTACTAGGAAACAGGCTGTTAGTGGCGCACCCGAAATGCCCATCCGTGGCGCACTAGCAGTGCGCCACGGGCCTTGCGCTACGGCTATCTCTCATCCGTGGCGCACTACCTAGTGCGCCACGGTTGTGTAGAGATAGGCGTAGCGCACCTCCAAGTGCGCAACAGAAGTTTGGGATGGTGCGCTACTAAACTTCCATAGTGCGCTTTAGGTGTAGTGCGCCACAGAAGGTAGACCATGTGCGCCACAGATGTATTTTTTGTTTTGTTTTTTAATTTCCGAGCCAGATTATATGCAATACAGATTATATACAATATTACAGCAAATATACACACACAGATACAGGATATACAATTATATATATAAATACTCAATATGAAAAACAAGATTGAAACAAATACATATAGATAAGTCTCATACATGAATACATAGTCTAAGTTAATTACATTGTTTCGATCATGTTACAAAGTAGTAGTTCGTGACATGCGAATACATGTGTCGATCGAACAAGTTAGAGCTCGGAAGCTCGCCTAGACATCTAAACTAGCTAGCTAGACACAAACGCGGGATAAATAACCAAAGAAGATAAGCATGATAACCGTCGCGACGAAGGTGTAGGTCTTCATCCGGTTCCTTGTCCTAACTCCCGCTAGATAGCGCGTGTATCTAGCTTCCGCCTCCGCCATAGTGTTGTACCCTTTGTAGCTATTGCCGCTGAAACGGTGCACCTGTCTCCGGCAGTCTTCCCAATGATCGTAGACTCCGGGAACCCGTCCCTTGTACACGACGTACCACGTCATCTATAAGTTGACAATAATAATTAACCGATTATTGAAAAAAAAACATATATAATTAAAGTCGCATATGAAGATACACTTATAGAAAGTACTCCTAAATCAAAAAGACCAAACTCAAAAAGCATGCCTCATATATAACTAGGTTGTTCGACACAGGAATATGCTACGATGGAACTGTTCGCCAAGTAGGATGCACAACACCTGGACCTGTGCATAGCACAAGGCGAACAATCCCATCAAAGCACATTCACATATAGTGTGCCACGACATTTCAATCATCGGCATTATTCTCGAAAAAGACCAAAGTAACTCAAAAAGCATGCCTCATATATATACATAGGTCGTTGGACACAGGAATATGCTACGATGGAACCGTACGCCAAGTAGGATGCACAACACCTGGACTTGTGCATAGCACAAGGCGAACAATCCCATCGTAGCACATTCACATATATAGTGTGCCACGACATTTCAATCATCGGCATTATTCTCGAAAAAGACCAAAGTACCTCGAAAAGAATGCCTCATATATAACTAGCTAGGTCGTTGGACACAGGAATATGCTATGACGGAACGGTTAGCCAAGTAGGATGCACAATTCCTGGACTTGTGCATATCACAAGGCTAACTATCCCGTCATAGCACATTCATATATATATTGTGCCACGACATTTCAATCATCGGCATATTCTCAAAAAACACAAAAATAACTCGAAAAGAATGCCTCATATATATACATAGGTCGTTGGACACAGGAATATGCTACGATGGAACTGTGAGCCAAGTAGGATGCACAAGACCTGGACTTGTGCATATCACAAGGCTCACAGTCCCATCATAGCACATTCACATATATAGTGTGCCACGACATTTCAATCATCGGCATTATTCTCGAAAAAAGAGTAAGGAAAAAAAGAAGGACCAAATTGAGCAAAGGACCAAAGAGTAAGCAAAAAAACCAAGCATTGATTGATATATAATAATAAGCAAAACAAGTTCACTTGTCGTCCACACACACACACACAAAGGTCATCTATAGTTTGTAACTACAACTAGGCCAACATCAAGCCTTCTGGCTCGGCTTAGGGAACGGGAGGACGCCCTGTCTCGTCATGAACTTCCTATAGTCACCCTGCATCTCTAGGCGATCTTCTATGTCACGGTTATTCGGGATATTTCCTCCGTAGAAGATCCCCCCCGAAGTCATGACATCACGAAAGATGATTGCCCCAAACTGCTGCTGGATGCGATACATCTCTTGTCTAATATCCGAATCATTGATCTTGGCCTTTGCTTCGGCCCACTGTTTGAGATGATCTGGCAGCGTAGAATTTTGCTGGTCAAGTAGGAACGCCCTCATGTGATGGAGTGCGTAGTAGGCTTCCTTCTTACTGTTTTCTGGCTGCTTCACGCAGGGGAACTCCGTTACGTGGTTGAAGACGTGCCTGCCGAACTTGACCTTCTTACGCACGAAGCTGGTGCCTTCCGTCGAGGCAAAGCCAGTGAGAGCATCATCCAGAACTTCCTTGATCTTGTCGTAGTTTTTCTTCTTTTCTAGACTCCCCGAGTCGAAATACGTGGCGTGGGAATGCTTCGGCGATAAGGAGATGAGCGTGCAGTGTTCATCTCTGCGCAAAAAATTCAAATGGAATGTGTTGTAAAAATAATGATGATGATCTAATAAAGCCAATCGACGGTGGCGAGTGAATAACGACTTACTCGGGAAAGTAAGGCACGAGAATGTATTCCTTTGTCTTGTTCGCCACGAGGATTCTTTTTAGGTACGAGGCCACGATACGTCGTTCGGCGGGGGAACCCAAGCAGCCGTCACGCATGTAGTAGGGGTCCACTATAGCGATGCCCGGTGTGTTCTCTCTAATGATCTGCATGGCCAGGCTGAGAGAAAAGAGACGGACCATGGTATAGTGCAGCGGGTATAGGTGGAACATATTGAAGATGTCCTCGAACCGCAGGAAGAACAGATCCGCGGGGGCAGTGTCGACGAAGCCCAAGCCTGGTGGCACCTTAACCACGAATACCGGGTGCGAGGGATCTTTCTCCGATAGAAGGCGTCTCTCTATCATCAGCACGCCGTCATGCACACTCTGCAGTTCCGAACTGGCGAGCTTCCGCAAATTCTTAGGTAGCATGGGCTCACCCGCCACATGAATCCTCCACATAATACCCTCGGGTCTTGGTGGCCCGTCCCGAAACCTGATCGGATTCGCAGTTGTTGACGCCACCGGCTGGCTCGAGCTGCTAGATTTTCTTTTCCTGCCCTTTTTTCCTTTTGGAGAGCAGGCAGGCACCGCAATCTGAGCACCGGCCGCCCTATGTAGTGTGTGAGGGCTTAGAATAAAGGGTCGGTTGGTTGTATTAGCTGGCTCTGTAAAGACGCAAGCTGGAGGCGTCTCCTGAGAACCAAACAGACGCTTGGTGATAGTGGCTTTCTCTGTGGGGCCACCAGCTAGGTCTTCTTCATTGCCAAACTGAGTGATGAAGAAGTGATCATTCCAGTCTTCATCGTCCTCGGCCGGATCCTGCGCCATGTGCATATCATCAACATGATCATCCGACCCACCGCGTGGAGGTGACGGCGAGGGCGGTAAGGGGGCCTTGCCACCGCTTGTCGCTGGCACGACAGACGGTGCTGCTGTCTGTGGCGTGATGGCCCCCGCCGTCCCCAAACGGATCATGCTCTTTGGCCATAGCAAGAATAAGCCGAAGCAACTTCTGAGGACAGACGGCTCTTCTTCATTCGCTCCTGGGGGTTGAATGGGAGGTTCTAGGTTGTCGCAGCCCCTTAGCACCCGACTAATTTTAACCCTGTGCACGCTATCTGGCATCGGCTTTGAGTGGAACGTGCGCTGCAAGGGTTGAACGATGGTACCCTTGGCAACATCCCTCAGCTCGTAGTTCACGTAGCATAAGAGAGTGCAAGGAACATCCGTCTGCGGAAAACATGTACGGCGTCGTCAGAGCGAGATGCCATAAGAGTAATATATAGATGGCATGAAATAAGGCGGTAATTAAAGCAATTTGTTTACCGTGATGGCGTCGAGATCGGCTAATGTCGACGCACCGCATACGGCGACGGGCGTGCAAGAGACGGAAGGGCTGCTTGATGGCGCGGTGCTGGCCGCCGGTGTATTCTCCCTATCGACGGGTGCTTGGAGCTCCGGTGCCGCCGCGATGATGGCAGGGGGGCACCAACATGTACTCCGGCGCCGCGGTGATGGCAGGGGGAGTCACCAACACTTGCGGCGCCGCGGTGCTAGCGGGCGGAGTCACGAACACGTAGTTTGCCTGATTCGTCGGCGCCGCGTTGTTCGAGTGGCTGCTGACCATGCTTGGAATCGGGCACGGCCCTACTCGACCACCCGCACTCCAGTTCGCTATTGACTCCACCAAGGTAGGCAGGAAGGACGTGAGGGTGATTGCCAGGTTGTCTTGGACGATCTGCGGGATCCGCGCCACTTGTGTCTTAAGTTCTTGAACCTCTCGGTTTTCCTCCTCGCTCCTTCCCGACGGTGCCACATGCGTCCTCGGTGGTGGACCAAAATGATCCACCCAATTCTTACCCCCGAGGTCGGCCAGACGGCCAGCCGACGACGGCTTCTTCGTAACCGGCTCTATTTTCTGGCCCGGTTCATCGCCCTGTTAAAAGGGTTATCCCACCGGGTGGCCGCCGTCGGCCCCTGGGATGAGGAACCCTGGGATCCATGACTAGCAACAATTTCCTCCTCCTGCAGAAGAAGTAACAGTGAATCATTTAGATCACCGATTAGATTGCAATCGTGTTGATCCGTGGTAATTAGATTATACTTACCACAATTTCCTCGAATTCCTTCACCGCAGGATCCGCTGTGAGTTGTTTGGTTTTTGGGTCCACATGGTAACGGGCCCTGATGAAGTTTCGAACCTGCCCGGGTTCGAATTTGGCAAAGGGGTTTTCTATCCCCTTGGATCTATACTCTTCGTCCTCCTTATTCCATTTGGCCTCCGCGGTTCTGTATCCACCAGATCCGAGATGGTGACGACCTATATTCATCGCCTGCAGCACCTTTCCCCGATTACTATTGGCCAGGGCTCTTTCGGATTCACACCTCTCCTTGAACTCCCGGAACTGATCTTCGGTGATCTTCGGGTCAATCTTCTGGATCTCCTCGAGACTTTTGCCTTCTTTATAGATCTTCTTCTTTATCCGGGTTCTCCAGCTGGCCAGGGCGGTGCTCATCTTTGTGAGGGCGGATTTGTTTACTTCGTTCCCATGATAATTTGTGTTCTGATACTTAGCGGGGAACTTGTATCTTGCGTGCAGCTTCTCGAAGAGGAGTGTGCGCAAGTGGCCATTATCTTTATGCCGGAGATTCTCGGTGTTGATCGAGATGGTTGTCCGGGTGATCGCCGCCACTTGCCCACCGTACCCTTTGACGACAAGGGAGGGCTCCAAAGGAACCCCTGATGGGCTCACTTCGGTAATTTCCTCCCTGACCGTGCCGACCGTGTTCGGGCGCCGGTCCTTCGGCTTCTTCTTCTTCTTAGGAGGATTGCTACCACTCCCTGTGCCCTCGCCGCCATCAGTGGTTTCATCGTCCGCCGTTCCTTCGGCTTCTTCCTCCGCGTCTTCCATCTCATCATCCTCGCTCTCCTGGGGATGGTATTCTTCATCGTCTTCTAGACGCTGGGCCGCCTCCCAGAATGTCAATTGTTTATTCGGAGGTCTGAGTTCTCCTTCAGCGCTGATGCGCTTAGAACATCCAGCCTCGTCGTTGTCACACATCTTTGCACTAATAAAAAACAAATAATTGGTTAAATGCACGGAAAAATCCGGCATGACCTTTGCTAATTTTCTTAAACTAGGAGTACCCGATTTCTGCCAAAACGGAAGTTAATCAACATTCCGGCAAAAATCGGGACTCATTTCATACAAGAACCTGCATATATATGGCCAGCATAGCTAGCACACAATAAATGGTACACACAAGTTTGCACAAATAGTACACACAGGTTTCACAAATAGTACACACAGCAGCAAGCATAAAGGTTTCAGCAGTTTCAGGTTTCAGTATAGACAGCAGCACCACTACTCTAGACAGGTTTCAGGTTTCAGGTTTCAGTATAGACAACAGCACCACCACAGATGTATAAACAATAACAATTTAGGCTGGCTACTATATGCAGTTAAAAAAGAAATATTAAGATGCCTGAGTGATTTCAGGGTCCACTATATAATAGATCAGGTCACTATTCGGCAAAAGGATCATATGCTCAAAATATTGTAGCAAAACCCATTGAAAGGTCAAAACAAGATGAAGAAGTTTGCTGAAACTCACAGAACTGAGAGATCATTTGAGGTAGGAAACTTTGTATACCTAAAGATGCAACCCTACCCTAAGACATCATTGGGCCTAAGGAATGCTTTGAAACTAACCTCAAAATGGCATGGACCATTCAGAGTGCTAAAGAAAGATGGCAAGGTATCCTACCAAATTCAGTTGCCAGCAGAAGCCCAGCTACATAATATATTTCATGTCAATCAGTTGAAGAAACACATTGGGAAAATGCAATACCAAACACAAGATTGCCTCTGGTTACAACTGATGGAAAGATCAAAACAGCCCTACTAGCAGTCCTAGAACAAAGATAAAATACCAAGAAGTGCAGTAGCTTATCACAGTACTGTCTTGTTTCAGTTTCAGTTTCGGCAAATAAGTAAATAAGCATTTCACAGCATTACACAGCTAGCTACTGTCTTGTTTCAGTTTCAGCTAGCATTTCATCACCAGGAGCACTTCATCACTAAAGCAAATAAGCTAGCAAATAAGCAAGCAACACCTACTGCCTAAATATGGTTCAGCACTAAAACTACTAGCTAATCCAGAGCATATGCATGGGCCATTACTGTGAGAGTCAGTAGTTACTCTCGCAGCTGTAGTATGAGGCTTTGGGTATGATTTGCTTGGCCCAGACCACAGAATGATGATGACAAAAACAATATACCGACACTTATTATGGATCGGAGGAGTACATTTTTGGTTCATGGATGACAACCAAACATTTTGGGCCGTGGATCACAACCTGGTGACAATGGCTCATGCTTTACTCACAGGAAGTGCATACATATAAAGATCTACAAGAGCAAAGTTTTCCAAATTAGCATTTATTGATTTCAATAGCACTGCAAAAGCTTCACAAACACAGGTAACCACAAGAATGATCACTGAACAATCTATTAACAATCCAGATTTGTGAAGCCGAGAGCAGCACCTTAAACAAGCAAGTAATACTTGCAAGTACAGATTAAATTAGTGATCACTGAACAACCCGCTGCTATCCATGATACGCTCACTAATGGCAATGAAACTGGCAGGCTACAGGAGCAACCAAGTACACTACTCTAGCTATCTAGTTGTAGCATAAAGCCTGAGACAGATATGGTCCACCAAATCCCAAGCTTACTTACTGAATGTGTAAACTGAAAAATGCTCTCAGCAGTTATTTGTTTCTTTTCAGTACAAGGTCACACTCAACTCAGCTGGACTTGTGTTCTTCCTTCCCTGCAGCAACCCACATCCTCACTACCGCGACTCCACAGAACAGACCAAACTATCATTGCTACATCTACTACAGGCCAGCAAATCCAAGCTCAGTTACTGGTTAAACGAATGTGCTCATCCGCTACCGAACAAAGACCTCTGCTGGACTTGGATTCTTGCACCACTCGCATCCTCACCACTGCATGCGACTCCACACAAAACCCTAGTCTCTGTCAAAGACAAGGAGAAAAATAGCACTAATCGTCTCTGTCATGACCTTGCCTCTGTACTACAACAAAGCTACTGTGCAATTAACTGCATATATGTCTGCAGATTATATGTCACCGTCAGCAGCTTACTGTCGACAAACGAGACAAACTTCATGATGTTCTAACTTCACTGGAAGCACCCATCCAACACAAAACCACAAGGCTTAATATCCAAGCAAGGAATTCACAGCTACTGCTTTCACAAGTACCTTTGTTCATCTGACTTGTGATTAGCATAAGTGCCAAGAAACTGAAACTTACTAAAGAGTCAGACAATAAAGCTTCTAACAGTAAAATGTAAGCTTGATGCAATCATAAGTGATGACAGATCTTCCTATAGTTTGCTGTACGAACTGATAATTCATACAACACATGTCATGGATTTGTCACGGGTATAGATCATGGACATTTCTGAACCACCACCTAGCAAATGTCGTGGATTTGTCACTGACATTTCTGAACCACCACCTAGCAAACTGATAATTATATGTCTGAATCCCCTAAGTGAATGGATGCAACGAGAGAGGAGAGGGGGGAGAGGGGAGAGGGTGATGCTCACCTCCGAGACAAGGACGACGACGAGCACGCGGATGATGAGGGCCTTCTCCTTCACGGACTGCGCGGCGACTGCGACCTCCTCCTCCACGGAACGAGCGCGACCCCCTCCTCCTGGCGTGGCGAATGCGACCTCCTCCTCCTGGGATGCGGTGGTGGCGGTGGCACGGGCCTGCTCCGGCCTCCTGGGATGCGGTAGCACGGGCCTGCTCCTCCTTCTGACCTCCGGCGGCGGCGTGGCTCGCTGCTCCTCCTCCTGATCTCCGGCGGCGGCGGCGTGGCTCGCTGCGACGATGGGGATCGATCTGTGTCTGAGAGGAGATGGGGATCGAGGGCGACAGTTGACTAGTCCTATGCACTTAGGCGTAGCGCACCCTGGCCCGTAGCGCACTTGGCCAGGGTGCGCTACGCCTAAGTGCGTAGGACTAGTCTGATAAGAGGGCTACCACCCCCATTCTTATCACTAGCACTGCCTTATCACAATGGCTCCGCCCGCTGCTCTATTCTAAACCTGTGAGCACCCAGGTTCGAATCCTGGTGCCCACCTTTTTTATTTTTATTTTTAAAATATTTTTAAATGTCCCAAAAAATGCCCAAAAGTGGTGATATATGCCATACAAATTTTGTTTTGTTTTTAAAATACTTTTAAATATTCCAAAAATGCCCAAAGGTGATAATATATGTCATAAAAGTGGTACCAATATGATTCAAATATGTCATAATAATTTGTCCATTAATATTACAATCTTTTTCGACCACGCGTTTTACAATATTTTTTGAGCTAGCGTTTTACAATCTTTTTTCCCTTCTTTGTCGCGGTTGAATAATTTAGCCCCGGCACTTTAATGTTTCTTCTTTCGAACGGGCTACCTTTTTTGGGTAGGGTTGTCCTTTTTCTTCTTGTGATGTATGTTGCTGCATCGTAGTCATCGTCATCTTCAATCTTTGGATCGCCGTACTGGTCGAAGTCTTGCTCGTTGGCGACTCCATCCATTCCGATGATGTTTCTTTTTCCTCTCCTCACGACAACACGGCTAGGCTTTGTCGGGTCGGTAATGATAAAACATTGGTCCACTTTGGTAGCCAGTACCCACGGTTCATTTTTCGCGGCCACGTTTGCACCGGCGGCCTTGGATTTGGCTGCTTCGGGTATAACCATGGTTGTGAAATACCGGTCTTCTCTTTCGACGCTCTTTGCCCATCTGACACGGAACATCGGCACCTTTTCTCCACAGTAGTCGAGCTCCCAGATCTCCTCGATTCTTCCTTAGAATCTTTCCTTCACGTTGTCATCGGTGTAGAATTCCGACGTTACGCCTGAGTTCTGATAATCACACTTGTTGTCCTTTTCCTCCGTGTAGAATGTGTAGCCGTTGATATCATACGCCTGATAGGTCACCAGGTTTTGCATCGGTCCCTGCGACAAGGTGAATATGATCTTTTCCGTGTCAGAAGAATGCGAGCGCGGGGGATTATCAAGGTGCGTCTGCCTAAACCAACGCGTGAAATCTGAGTTGTGCTCTTTGATTATTTCTCCCTGCGTCCTCTGTATGCCCCGGTCACTGTACTTCTTCTCGATTAACCTTTTGTGCTTCTGTACCCAAGGATCGACTAGTTCTAAATGTTGTAGCGCGACGAGGTTTGCTCGATCAAAGTCTGCGCGTCGAAAATCGAAGTCTGCATGCAGTATGCGACGACCCTCTCGGTGACCAGATCCGTCGAGCTTGCCAAGGTGTCTGTTGACGGGAAGACTGACAGGGTTCTCGATGTCTAGATAATTCGTGCAGAAAGAGATGCACTCTACGGCCAGAAAGCCCTTGGCTATGCTTCCATCTGGACGGGACCTGTTGCGAACGTATCCTTTGATGTGTCCGTTCATCCTTTCGAACGCCATCATGCTGCGGAGGAACATCGGCCCGAGTTGTACGATGTCCTCCACGACATGGACCAGCAGATGCACCATAATGTCAAAGAATGCGGGTGGGAAGTAGACCTCAAGCTCACATAGTATCACCACGATCTCCTCCTGTAGCCTTCCGAGCTGATTCAAGCCAATCGACTTCCTAGAGATGACGTCGAAAAACTTGCATAGGCCAAATAACGTTTCACGGACGTGCTCGTCCATTATCCCTCTTAGTGCGACCGGAAGTACCTGCGTCATTAGCACGGCACAGTCGTGAGACTTCATGCCACTGAACCTCTGCTTCGCCTCGTCTAGGTATCTGCTTATCTTGCCCGCGTAGCCGTAAGGAAATTTGACTCCTAGAAGGCACTTGAAAAACTGTTTGATCTCATCCTGGCTTAGAGTGAAGCAAGAAGGAGGGCAGTAATATTCGTTCTTCTTGAACTTTTTACCCTTACGACGACCTTGTGCCGTCTCCGACTCATGATCATCGTCATCTTCCTGATCATCAGGAGTAGTGCGTCCTCCGTGAAGCTCCTTCCGGATACCCAAGCATATCAGGTCGTGCCTTGCTTTCGGACCATCTTTCGTCCTATCTGGCATGTTGATTATGGTGGCGACCAGACTCTCGCACACGTTTTTCGTGATATGCATGATGTCGAGGCTATGAGGCGTCCGGAGAAACTTCCAGTATGGCAACTCCCAGAAAACAGACCTTGTTTTCCATACCTTCATCAGCGGCTTGTCTTGTTGCTTCCTCTTTCGCTTCTTTCCAGGCTTAGGACAATCTTTCCAGTTTTTCAGCAACTCTTCCACTTCTTCGCTGCTCCTATGCTCTGGGATTCCTCGGGTCTCTGATTTGCCATCGAACAGGTCTCCACGTTTTCTCCATGGATCCTTCTTACCGAGCCACCTCCGGTGCGCCATGAACACGGTTTTCGATGACCCTGGATCTTTCTCTAGTTGGAGATAGCTTGTGTTATCCATGCACCTAATGCATGCGCAGAATCCTTGGATAACCTGCCCCGAGATATACCCGCAACCTGGATAGTCTTGCACCGTAGTGACCAACGCAGCTCTCATAGTGAAATAATCTTGTGCGACGGCGTCGTAAGTATTGGCTCCAGATTCCCATAACATGGCTAGCTCCTCTTTCAACAGCCCGAGATACAGATTGATGTCGGTACCAGGTTGTTTCGGCCCTTGAATTAGCATACTCATTTGTATGTACTTGTTCATGCACAACCATGGAGGTAGGTTGTACATCCATACAAACACGGGCCAAGTGATGTGCGTGATGCTCTGGCTACCGAACGGATTGAGTCCATCGGTGCTCGCACCAAGCCTGATGTTCCTCGAATCTCCACCGAATTCTGGGAATTCGAGGTCCAATGCTTTCCACTGGCTAGCATTTGAAGGGTGCGTCAGCAGCTCATCCGTTTCGGGGTCATCATCATCTCCTGGCTTCTTCCTTTCCACATGCCATCGCATGAGCTTCGCTTCCTTAGGGTCCGCGAAATAGCGCTGCAGACGAGGAGTGATAGGAAAGTACCATACCACTTTTCGAGGTGCTTTCTTCCCTTTCTTGTATCGACTCACGCCTCACACCGGACATGTGGTTTTCTCCGCGTCCTCGCCCCGATAAATGATGCAATCGTTGATGCATACGTGATATCTAACATGCGGTAGATCGAGAAGACAGACGATTTTCTTGGCATCCTCGATACTAGTTGGACATGTGTTCCCCTCCGGGAGACGATCGTGCCAGAATGCCATCATATCGTCGAAGCTTGCGTCGCTCAATTTGTGCTTTGCCTTCATCTCCATAGCCTTGAGAGTTACATTCAACTG
Organism: Avena sativa; assembly: GCA_916181665.1. Classification (NCBI taxonomy): domain Eukaryota; kingdom Viridiplantae; phylum Streptophyta; class Magnoliopsida; order Poales; family Poaceae; genus Avena; species Avena sativa. The sequence goes on from OV702283.1 coordinate 454,811,151, forward strand.
GGTATCATCGGGCCTGCATCCTTCATACAATGGAGTAACCGCGTCTTTCTCAAGTTGCGCAAGCTTGGCTTTCTCTCTAGCGACAGCCCTGGCGTTACTCGTCTGCTTGAGAAGCAGCTCTTGCACATAAGGGTCCCGCACCCAGCCTGACGTTGTTCCATCGTCGTCTGCTCCTCCGGCATCTAGATCATCATCATCCCGGTCTGCTTCCGCACCTTCACCATCTCCAGGAGACTCTTCATCATCTCGCTCGTTCTCGCCGTGATGATGATCATCGTCATGTTGGCCACCTTCTTCACCATCTCCATCATCTACGTCATCGCTTATACAACGAGTGTATCCATCCATGAAACCATGGCGGAGCAGGTGCGCCTGCAGATTCCCGGAATCTGGGTCGATCACCCAGTTGAGTTTGCATCTTCTGCACGGACATCTTATATCTGTCTTGTTATTTCGTATCATGTCGGCCGTCGCACATTTCAAAAATCTAGCCACAATGCCTTCGCTCATTATGCGGACCATTTTTGCCTGCACGATGTACACGGTATAATTTTGAAGTCTATTAGAACCACATAATGAATGCATGCATGCAATGGTCGATAGAAAATTTCGGCATGACCTATCCTAAAATTAGGACCTTTGCGAAATGCCAAAGTCTTGACAAAATGGAAATGAATCAACATTTTGGCAAAACAAATGGCAACTTGTTCACATACAAACACAAGAGAGAGAGAGAGAGAGAGAGAGAGAGAGACCGATCCATACACACATGAACATATCATTATCCTCTCCATACACACATGCATGAGCATCATCGATACTCTCCATATACACACACATATGACCATCGATCCTCTCCACATACACACATCATGAGCATCGATCATCTACATACATATGAGCACATCATCCATATACACATGAACACATCCTTACATGGACAACTTACCGAGATGAGAGACCGATCGCGAGAAAGATGGAAAGGAGAGGTGCGCGCGTCGACCGGAGAAGGATAGATGAGAGACCGGAGACCTCCTCTATTACTTATGTAACATCCAAAGCAAGTTTTACATGCTAAAAATGGTGAATGTGTGGAGAAATTGAGGTGGGAAGGAGAAGATCCCGACTAGATCTAAGGAGGAAGAAGAAGGGGAAAGTGAAGTGTGGGGTGGTGGATGTGGTCACACATGTGCACATAAAGTGCTGCCCTAAAGAAATCGACACATCCGTGGCGCACACGGCCCTAGTGTGCCACAGGGAGTACAAACATCTGTGGCGCACTATGCCATGTGCGCCACAGATGCTCCTACTCCCTGTGGCGCACTAGGTCGAGTGCGCCACAGAAGTTTGTGGCCGTTTCAGAGCAGAGGGGGGCATGCGCTTAGGCGTAGCGCACCAGCCCCATGTGCGCCACAGATGACCCTAACAACCGTGGCGCACCTGACTATAGTGCGCTACAGATGTTTGACGTGCGGCCAACAGGGCCCTGGCCCACACACATCTGTGGCGCACTATAGTCATGTGCGCCACAGTTGTTCTAGTTATTAGTAGGGAACTTCCCACAGGTGAGCCACGCCTGTTTTAGCCGTGGGGCACTTCAACCATGTGAGCCACGGATGTGCTGATTACCTATAGTCGTTTTCCTAGTAGTGTGTATCTGTTATGGCAGCCTTATTTTCAACAAAGTTTGCATCTCTTCTAGACCACCTCAAATGCAACCAAGACAAACTATTGCTACCATGATCATCTATATGACTTTGCCTATCCATGCATATACCCCTTGTACCAAGGTGATCTCTGAGCTCCCTAATCCAACCCTGGTTAGGTGACATCAGAATAACCAAACCCTAGATCCTCCAAGAACCTAGTTTCCACCCTTTTCACCACTTTCCTTCAAAACCAAGGTTGACCTTGATGCCTACATAAATTTTACATCATCTACCTTGGATATAAGCATCCCCAAATAATTCCCAGCATTATTTGGATTATTAAACTATTTTAATTCCTTTACTTACCAATTTCTCAAAATCCTTGTCTATAAAGGCAAGTTTGTTTTTCTCCAAATCACCTTGCCAACTCAATGCACATTTGATTACTACTTATCATATCCCATCTTTACAACTCAAAAATAAATATTTTTGAGATTCTTTATTATTTATTTTTGCCCTTTTTCATAAATGGCAGAAATAATAAATAATTCCCTAAAAATACTTTTACATCTCAATAAATCCCAATAAAATTCTCAAGTGTGTGTTATGGTATTTAGGACTATACCACATCAAAAACCAAGCATTTCCAACGTAAAATTACCCTCTTTGCTTCCATAATCTATTTCTGCACTTTTTGAAGAAGTGCATTTAAATGGGATTATAATCATCAGAAAAATCCCATTTAATTCTAGGAGAGATTATTTGAGCTACTCCACCTACCAGTACCATTTACATACTTTGACCAAGGCAAAATTTTCAACTTCCTTTACAAGCCTTCATTTGATCAAATTTGCAAACTCAATCAAATCTTGATTCAAACCACAACCAAACTAAGCCCCAATATTCCCCAGCACTACACCACAGCCTCAGCACTCTCTCCTGGTCGACTAGCACTATAGCATGCCCCCACACCCTCTTGTCTCACATGGTTGTTTAAGAGAGAGACAAAGGCAATGTCTTGTCCATATATTTCTTTACTCATTACAGCACCCCACTCCTTCTCTGCTCTATGCACGACCATAAGAACACCCCCCACACCCTCCCCACCGCCTCTGGCCACCAATTGGAAGCCCTTGGACCATGCCCTAGCTCACAAATGAGCTTGGTTCACTGTGGACCGACCCCTCTCGGTTTATAATGCCCAAAGGCCACCCAGCCCCTCCCTTCAGCTCATTTGCCCCCTTCCACTCCCACTCACTTCCCCAGCACCTCCTCTCCCTCTCCCCTGCTCAGCATTGCCCGAGAGAGAGAGAGGCAAGGTTCGGCCATGGCAAAGAAACCGAGCCCCTAGATCCCCTCTCCCCCTTCCTCTCTGCATGTCACCCTACCCAGCTCGCCTACTCTCACTGATGCTCTGAGTAATCCTCTTGTTGACATGCAGGCATCACCGACGCTGCACCGGCCAGCTCTGGCGGGTTCCTCCCGGGTGCTCCGGTGCGGGCACCCTCTAGATGACGAAACCAGGTGTGCCGCCCCTCCCCAGGCTCGCCAAGAACCACCGTGTCGCCCCAGCACTTCCCCAGCCACCAGCGTTCCCTCTGGTGAGCTCCCTGTCCAACCTCGACGCCGTATAGGGTTTCTGCTTGGCGGCACCCCTCCTCACGGGGACGATGACCCTCCAGTCGTCGATCTCCTTTCAGATCGAACGGCCAGGACGCCCCCGTACCCCTTCGACCCGGTCCCTGCGGGCAGGCCAGCCGCTGGCCCGCGGCTGGTTGCGTCCCGCCCGTGCACACCCAGCGCAGTTGGGCCGGCCTGCCTCCGTGCAGCCTGTTGCCCTCCAGATCCAACCCGAAAACCCCCTCTCCTTTTATTCTTTTTCCAGATCTAAATATTAGTGGTTTGGTTTAATTCGAAATGAAAATGGAAAATGAATCAAACTTCTCGGATCTAAATTTTCATAGAGGCACTCATGTTTTTCCTAACATGCAGACCCTGTTTTGCACCAAAATAAGGTTTGGATTAAATATGATAAATCTTATCCTAGGATCTGTCCTTATCACTAAATAAATTCTCCAGAAAGTTTTACAAATCCTTTTGAAGTGAAACCAATTTTTTCTGGAAGGTAGGGTTCATACCTTTCATATCCCACTAGCCCCAACCTATTTTGCTTCCTAGTTTACCCTGGTGAAAATAACAAACACAGGCCTTTTCTGTCTTTAGAAAATTCACTAGGTCAAACCAAGTGAGGTTCTGACCTAATTCCAACTTCCCTTGATCACACATAACCATATCTTCCATAGTCCAGTAGATCTTATTTTTTGAGTCTCTGTTGAATTTTAGTGAAATAAACTCTTCTGTGCATGGTTTATTCACTAATAAAATCACTACAGTAGCTATGTAACTCCAAAAAGGTTGATTCCAATTTCTATAGAAAGGTATTCCCAGTACCTAACATGTGTATTTGGAGTCAACTAAAAATATTTTGTAGATTAAATCTAATGAAAAAGACAAATCCCATCCAGTACTTTCTTTGGGAATTTCTCAAGGGCATTCTGGTAATTGTTTTGAGGTGATTCCAACTCCTTTTGATTCATCCCATCAAATACTACCTTTTAACCCAAGTAAATATTTTTTGGAACTACAGAGAAGTTCTGGTGAATTATTTCCTAAAAATAGAGTTTTATCCACTATGAAATTCTTTATAAATCAAGGGAAATTGATAAAATAATGAAACCACTTTTTTGGATTCATTTTATCAATACTTACCTGATGGTATCATTTTTATACAATGGTATCATACAGATCAAGTCCTTGAGCAAAAACCCCTCTTTTAGATAGTTCCTAGACTCTAAATCCAAAGGCATCCTCTCCCTAATGCCTCCAAATCTTTTGCCAACCTTATCAACCAACCTCCAACATCTTACTGATGTATATCTTGTAGTTACCCTTTTTCTTGCTGTATTATTTGATGCTTGTATGCTTTGTATTGATTGTGGTGTTGCTTGTTTGCATGTATGCTCTATAACGACGTTAGTTGCAATTGTGTGACGCCGAGAAGAAGGAAGGATCGGGTTTATCTTATTATTGTTATTCTGGTTATCTAACGCCGTCAAGGGACATCCCGCTGGTCACAGGAAAGCCACCATTCCTGAACTCCCATATTAACCTACTTTAGTTTATCAACTATTTTATATCTCGTTTATAAATTGCGTGATCACAGGCATGGTTTGTTTCAAATAAAAGTGCGTGAGTAACTTGGCTCCTCCAAGTTATGAATGAGTGTCCATTAGGACACCTACCCTTTTACACCTATGTTTACCCCCTTTAGAGTGAGGCAAAGATGATTAGCATCTTCCCTCTTGGAACCCACGTATTTTCAAAGATAAAACTATTTTGGGTTCTTACCCTACTACAAAGTTTTCAAAATAAAACCCTTGGAATTGGGCATCATTTGCGAGTGGAGGATTTACTAAAAGAAGATATGAGGTGGATGAAGAGAAAGTAAAGCAAGAGAAAGAGAAGGGATGTTTTAAGCCAATGTCTGGAACAATTTATTCCGTGCAGCCACATTACCCCAGTAGCTGGGGCTTAGCTCGTAGTTTGTGGTATTTAGCCGGGGCTGCTCGTACTCGCTAAAGGGGGAGAAATCCCCTGAAATCCGGGCTGCCTGGGGCAAGGTACCGGTGCAAAAATTGGGTCTCTCGCGGACGGTATGCTTTTAGGTAGTACGGATGGAAGATTGTCACTATTGCTATCTGCCAGACTTCGGTCTAGAGATAGGGTTCAGTACGGGAGGAAGGACCAGGGTCGCCGTACCCCATACTCGTACCGGAGAGAACAACCCAAAAGTAAAAGCCGTCGTTGATAGGGATGGACAAATGAAAAGTTTAAGTTTGATTATCCGAGCCCCTGTCTACCGTGTGTAGCAGTCAGTGGTTTTATCCCGGCGGATGTATTGATTCTTGTGGGTAAGTGCACAAACTCTGCAGATTCTAATCTATTCGAATAGCCGTGTCCACGGTCAAGGACGGTTGGAATGGCAATTGCTAGGAGGACCCTTCGGTTAAGGTGAGGTGAAATAAAGGATGTGACTTGGTCACGAGGAAAGATGAGAATGAATTTGGTTTTGACCAGAGATGGTCGAAGACGTTTAAAAAGGGTTTTACAACAAAACTATTTAAAAATCTTTTTAACAAGGATGTGGAGATGTCCAAATTTTCTAAAAGGAGGCATATTTTCCAAAAACTCTTTTTCAAGAAAGATATAGATATGCCAAGGTTAGGTCTTTCAAAAGCAACTATAGTGTAGAGCTATCTCGCCACAGCCAATTATGCATTATCTTTGTTACCTTATCTCGGTGGTTTGCGGGTACATTCAAAGTACTCACCGGCATTATCCATGGCTATTTACTTGGCCAGATTGTAGATGTTAAGAAGGAACGAAGGTGCCGACGTCTATGCGAGCTAGGCCGTCTTCCCAGTCAGTTGCCTATAGGTTAAGGCATGGGCTCTGCGCTGAAGACTTCTGCTACTTATGCTGTAATCGCCATAATGGCCACTTTGTAAGTTTTGTACTCATTACTTTATGGATGATGTAATGATACTAGTCGGTTATGCTCATGGCTCACTGATCATGGGAACGTGAATTGTATGCATAACGGGTATTCTCGGACCGTAAATCCGAGGTGCCACAGTCTTCGATCCTCTCATATCGCGGACATTTAGGCCATCGAGCCGTGTAACCCAGTGAAACTTTCGTGAAGGCGAAGTTGATATCGAGCCCCCGGGTTTCTCTAGCTAGATTTTTCACCATCTTGAAAGTTTCTTGACATAACCATATGTATCCCCCGAGCATTGAGTCGGCTTTGTTGAAGGCGGCTTGATGCTCAAAATAACATGCATAATTGTACATAAAACCATTGTATCCCCCGAGCGCCAAGTCGGAGTTTCAAAAGAAAATCGTCTCGGTGCTCTCATGGTAGCTTTAGTAGAAATGTCTATAGTGTAGCCCCCGAGCGTCAGACGGAAATTATTTCGGCTTGGTGCTCAAGAGAGAACTTCACAAAAATTCAATTTCGATGTAGGCCCCAAGCGTCAAGGTGGAATTCACATGAATTTTCCGGCTTGATGCTCAAAGAGAACTAAACCATATCTTGGAGATCATCATACTGTAGCCCCCGAGGTTTGTTCCGGCTTGGACGCAAGGCGGGACAAAGCTCTTAAATTAGAGATGTTAAGACCCCGAGTATCGAGTCAACTTCCTCAAAGGCGGCTCAAGTCTTGGTCGACAACTGCGATTGCAGCCCCCGGGTGTCAAGCCTAGTGCAAATCCGGCTTAAAACATCTTAATCCGAGAAACCCGGCAATGTCCAATCATGATGTACCTGAAACATAAACATAAAAATACAAATATATTAAATTGTTCTTTTAATCATGTCCAACAGATGTAAGGCGAAACAAACATAGCCTTTGAACAAATGTTTTAAAGCTAAAACAAAGCAGCAATTGAACAATATAAAACTGTTTAGGAGGAAAAAACTCAACTAATTTGAATAGTTTATGTAAAATTTTGTTTAAGCAAGTGCTGACTTATTCATTATTCTTGTTTTTATGCTTGAACTTTTGTAAGACGGAAGACTCGCAGCATAGAACCATGTCCTTAGGTGATGATGCCTAATTACACCATCCAGAACCCAAGGCCAAAACGCCGGCTTTGAGTGCTGAAAAGTCACTACTCTGGAATCCACATAAAAACAATAGAAAAGGTGTATCCAGAAAACTTAAGCTAATGCCTGAAGACGTTTTTTTTGCATGATACTGAGGCCTTTAAACGGCAAGCCAATAAGCACGAGCGCAAGACAAATCGTGGAAAAGATATGACAAAAAACAAAAACGGTAAAAAACTCAGGATATGAATAAACTAATCTTAATCTCACGATTATAAATAATTAAAATAATAAATATAAATAGAAACTTAGCTGTTTGAGCGAAGTGGGTGTTATTCACAACGTAGACGGATATAGCTGTGCTGAAGACAAGCCGGACAAATAAGCCATGATGACGGTAAAACTGTCCGTAGCAGAGACGAAGTAGAACGCGTCAAGAACAAAGCCGGACTATTGCCGAGGCGGAAGCAAACTTAGCCGCGTTAGAGGCCAAGCGCACAACGCTCGAGGCTATCTTGCACATGTTGACCAAAAGTCATGTTGACTAGTACTTGCTACTCTATAGTTATGCATGCAATTAGCGCTTGCCACTAAATTCATGCAGGAGATTTGTACATGAGGCAAACCAAGCTAGCTCATCATAAATCGATCCAGATGATGAATTTATTTTCTTGCTGTTTTAAGCATCGTTAGACCGACAGCTTCATGTACTACCGTGGCCGAATTGGTTTGCTACCGAGACCCACCAATGCATGGCAACATAGAAGGCAACGGGAAACCGGCAGCTAACCGGTTTGTCCGTCGATGCGATTTGCTCTAAGTCAGCTGCAGGCGAAATGTGAAATTTCGAGCCCACAGGCCCGACTAGCTGCATACAGAGGCAGCGACTGATGTTTATGAAGATTTTTGCGACACCGTCTACTTGGCCAAATGCTCGAGAGGAGCCTTGTACTCTCAAGAGCGATGACGAAGCCAGAACGCCGACCGAGATGTGATTTGGTCGCCTTCAAAGATGGCGAGCGATCCCGCCCGGATCCGTGCTATAAGCGTCTCTTGCTCCACGATGAGCGCCAACTGTCGTGGTATTGCCGACACGTACACAATAGAGGTATCCCAACGGCGAGTTTAAAGACGTGGGGAAAGACGGAGAGCGTCTAGGATGGCCTAACACAGTTTACCAAAGTTCAGTTCTCACGACGGTGGTGTCACATCCCAAATTTTAGATTTGGTTCTGCATATCATTCATGTCATTGCATCATACTTTTTCATGCAAAACCATCGGTTGAAAAGTTTCGACAAAACACTATTTTCTAAACCCTACCCTATTTTACTACGAGGCTCCTGCGGGAGGCTTTAGTAGGACTTGGGTTGTCCACCCTTGTAGCCTAGAGGTTTCACTCAACCCTTGACCCTAGATTGTTCCCCTCGTTTTTACAAAAATTTAGGAACAAGAATCGCCCGATTCGGAGCTCGTACGGAAAAGTTACTGAGGCTTTACAAAAGGCAAAAAGGGAAATAAACGGACCAAAAAAAATCTGCCCGGCACCGTGTCCGCGTAGGACCCCGCGAGGGGGCCCCACATAAGAGGACCCCACCCCGCGCCTCGATCCCCGTGCCCGACCCCGTCTCCCTGCCCGCCGCCGCCGCCTCCCCTAGGCCCCGCATCCGCCGCCGCCGCCTCGAGGTAAGCGCGCCGCCGCCGCATCGCCGCCTCGCGCGCCGCGCGCGCAGCCGCCACCCGCGCCCCCCGCGCTGCTCCGCGCCGCCTCGCCCGCAGCCGCCCGCGCCAGCACGCCTCCGCGCGCGCGCCGCGCTGCTCCGCGCCGCGCCGCACGCCGCCGCCCGCGCTGCCGTCTCGCGCGCCGTCGCCGCGTTGACCGCCACCGTTCCGCGCGCTGACCGTTTTTTCCCTCCGCGCAGGAACCGCCGTCGCCGGAGCCGATCGCCGCCACCGTCCCGAGCTCGCTGCCGTTCGTCTCCGGTAAGCCCGCAGCCGCCATCTCTTGGGACCGTTGGATCTCGGATCAGCGGTCCAGATCTGCCGTTGACCGGTCAGCCCCCTTGACTAGTCAGACGCCCAGTCAGCAGCCGCGTTGACCAGTCATCAGACACAGTTGACTGGGTATTTTCTTTAATCGATTTAGTTGGCAGACTTCGGTAGAAACTTGTAAATTGCGTAGAAATTAAAACGCTGGGCCAAAAATTGCAAATAAAATATGTGTAGGTTCAGTAAGTCGTATAGAATCTTTCTGTACCATTGTTTCACACTTTTGCAGCAAGGTTTAGTACAGTTTAATCAAATGAGTTAATGGCCTTTTTGGAGTAATTAATTCGTAGAAAAAGATCTGTAACTCCAAAAATTGCGTATGATATGTCCCTGGATTCAGTGGAACGAGGGGAATCTCATCGTGAATTAAAAGGGTAGGCTTACTGTGAAAACTTCTGCAGAAACTGTCTAGTGGCTTTCTGCAGTGTTTTAATTACTCGGGGAGTTTTATAATTCCTTTTTGAGTAATTACAGTCGGTACTGTCCCTAATTAGCAAGACCTATGCGGTAGAATTTTCCCAAGATTTTACAAACAGTATATTACCGGTAGTGATTTATTTGAGTTCTAGCTCTAGTTTTGAGCATTACCTTTTTGCATAATAGTTTTCCTAGCGCTAAAACTATTTTCCATGCATGCAATCAGCAGTATTATTGAATAGGATTATGTGGTGCAGTTGTAGCACCAATTCACTTGTCGTGCATGCATTCATGCATCATCCTTGTTGCATATGTTTGTGGATTGTTTGTTTATGATTGCAATTGTACCGTGTAGATTGTGACGAGTGCAACGCTTGCTCGTGTGTGGATTGTTCTTCCGACCGCTACAACCAAGGCAAGTAGATGCTATTTTGTTCATGATATTGTCCTACTATTTTCTATGCATTGTCGTGTATTTTGTAGACGCATGTGTAGGATGATACTATCGCTATGCTATGTCCTATTATGTGGTAGGGCCCTCCTTGTAGATGAAACACCGTTGGTAGATGTGCTTAGCCATGCTATGGTGTACGAGGGCTGGGTTACATCATTGAGACTTGTTTATAAAAGTATTGGTTTCTGAAAACTAAAACAACTTAATCAATGAATCTCCTGGGTGTGATGGTATTGATAATTTTTTGTGGTTTCATCGCGGAAAGGCACCCAGGTATCGAGAGAAATTGATTGGCTTCTTTATTTGGTAGCTTACGTGTACAACCATGTGCCAATAATGAAATGGGCGATTGGTTGGACTTAGTAGGTTGTGGTAACTCGAACCCGCGTATCCAGAGATGTAGAATTTTGGTAGGTTGGACCGGTGCGCGTAGGGATTGAGGAGCTATGTGGCATCCCGCAAAACCACTACCAGAAAATCGCGTCGAATTTGTGCATTGCATCGTCATCATCATGCATTGTTTGACTGCATCATTTGAAAAGCCTAGTTTTGAATGTTACAAAAAAAAACCCCTCTTTATTATAAAAGGCAAAAGCCCGAAGGTATCGGATATTTTGTTTCACCTAAAAACTATTTGCAAAGTGGTTCTGTTTTAAATTAAAGAGGACCAAACAAACACAAATAATAAAACAGCCCCCCTAAATCCTAGTCTCACCCAATCTATTCCTACCCACCAACCACAGGCCGCCACCTCACCCTCTCACCCAACTCCTACCCACCCTGCCACCTCACCCATCCACCCCTTTTCCCTCTTCCTTTTCTCACCCAGCTTCCCTTACCCCTCTCTCTCTGACCCGCGTGACCCACCCCTTTTCCCCCCGGGCCCCACCCAGCGCACCCACTCAGCTGCCCACACTCCCTCACCCTGGCCCCACCCCCTGGCCCACCTGCCGCGTGTCCTCTCCCTCCCACCGACGCAACCAACCACGCCCCCACCTACCCCGCGCGAGCCTCCCTCGCCCCTGCACCGCTCCTCTCTCTCTCCCGCTCTCTCGCCGCCTGCCGTCCTCCCCGGCGAGCGCCGTCGAGCCTCCCCTCCTCCGCTCCGGTCCGCCGCGCCGCCGCTCCTGCCGCCGGCCGCCTGCGCCTCTCTGGCCGAAGCCCGCCCCTCCGTCCGCGCCCCGCGCCAGACGCCTCCGCCCGCCGGAGCGCCGCCGGCCAGCGCCGTCCCGCCCCGTGGCCGAGGGCGCCTCTCCCCGGCGCTCACCGCTCCGCCCGCCGGCGTCCCCGCTCGCCCCCTCTGCCTCGTTCCGCAGCCCCGCCATCGGCCGCACCTCGCCAGGGCCCCACCCTCGCCGTACCTACTCGCCTCTCCCAACCTCCGGCCATGGCGCCTCCGTCGCCGCGCGTCGACCTCCACCCCCGCACGCTGCTCCTCCCCGCGCTCAGTACCCCGCCGCCACCGCTCCTCCCTCTGCCGGCAGCGCCGCCACCCCGAGCTCGTCTCCGTGTGTCCGCCGCCGCCGGAGCCCCCGCCACCAACCTCACCTCTGCACCGCCTCGAGCCTCCCTCCGCGCCCTCTGCGAGCCCCGCCTCGCCGGCGCAGCGCCCCGGCCGCCTCTGCGGCCCACCTCGCCGCCGGCGGCCCGCGCAAGCCGTCACCGCCCCTCTGCCGGCGCCCCGTCCGAGCCGGCCCGCGTCCCCGTCGCTCCGACCCACGCTCACCACCTTCAGCGGCTGCCGCGACCCCGTCCTCGAGCTGAACCCCCCCCCCCCCCCCCCCCGCGTCCCATCCGGTGGTCCCGCTGCGCCGTCGTCCCGAGCCGGCCGCGTCGCACGTGAGGCCGTCCCTGTGGAGCTGCTGCCCCGTTGTTCGAGTTGGATTCGTGTGATGCATACATGGTACTGCAAGTTGGTAAATCGGCACACAAAACCTTCCGGTGAACAAGAGCTGCAAGCCGGGCTAGTACCCCGTTAAAACAACCCGAACACGCGGTGCTAAATCCAAGTTCGACATCGACAATGGCACCCGAGGAGGCGACAAGATCTCCGGACCGACGAACCACGACAAGAATCCGCGTGCTCCGTAGACCGAACCGTACCCGATGGCCGAGACGTTGAAGACCCCGTTCCCGGAGTCCAGTTGTCGAACCCCGAACCTCCCCAAGATCTACGCTGCGCCCCGACACGACCTTCTTCTCGGACGCCAAGGTTCGTCGAGGGTCCGGAACGCCAAGCACGCCCCCGAACGACAAGTTCTCCATCCCGGAACGGCAAGACCGACCCCGTGAACCCGACAAGACCTACTCGACGATAAGAACGGCTCCGACCCGGAAGAATCCGACGCGCCCCGACACGCCCCAAGCTCTGCTTCCCGGACGCGGCAAGACCTACCTCTGTTATCCGAGAATGTTACGCCAAGATCGAACCCTAGACCCTGGACCCTGTCGAACCCCGAACCCCGGAACCCCAAGATCGTCGAGAACCCTAATGTGTGAACCCCTTCCCGGAACCCTATTTTATAACATAACAACTTGTTGCATATTTAATTGTCATCTCGCATGCATATCTGTGGTTTGGGGGCCTTATGCCGATTCACCTAATAATTAAAGATGGGGCCCATATGCGGGCAAATCTAGTCTCATATCGGCCTCATTTAAATTTGTGTAGCGAACCCGGTGCTATCTCTTGCAATGCTAAAACAACATTTAATTTGCGGGGCTATCTAAGCAACTTGAACCACCTAATTAATTGTCGGGACCCCCGGTTCCACTTAATATGACCTAATCGCATCGCACCTTTGCCATGCCATGCATCATACATGCATCATGCCGATCTTCTGCCCTTGTATTAAATATTGCATCCGGTGTTTCGTCTAGTGTTTTGCTTCTTCGCGGATAAGGCCGTTGAGTTGATGTGAGCTTCGCCCCGATCTTCGGTTGAACCCTTCGACAATGTTTTCAGGCGAGCATCTCCCCCTTTCTACCTATCTTACTTTTATAGCATTTATTCCCTCCTGTTGTTCTATTGCTATCTGTGTTGCGTTGCTCTAGTTTTCGTACCCGTGATATCCCCTGCAGCCTTATATTGCCTTGGACACATCCTATTACATGTTGTTTGGTAGATAGTTGGACTTGCACGTCGTAGTCGCTTGCTCAAGTGATGTTGCGTGTTGTCAAATGCCACAGCTGTTGATGTATTGCCGCATGTTGTTGTCGGAGCTGATCATAGTTTTACTTATTGTTCACTTTAATTTCTGTTTAACAACTAAAATTGAATAAGCAGAGGCATCGGTGGGTGATAGATAATATTTGGTTTCCGAACGCCCACTTGTGTCCCGTAAGACCCCGATTACTTGATTCCTGTTCCTTGATTTTTTTCGCGCTATCCACATCCGGGAGGTATATGGGACCCCCCTCAGCCAGAGCTTGATTCCGTCTTATTTCTTGGGGCCACAAACTAGTTTGAGGTTTTATTACTATCCTGTACTTATGCCATGCTTTACTGCTTTATTTACGATTGTGCGAGGTACTGCACACTGTACTGTTTAGGTAAGCGGAGTGATTACGCGGTATCGACACCCCGAGTTTTCGGGTTCCCAGTCGCTTACAGCCATTGACGCAGACCTTGAGGCCGTCTCGGAGATTGCTTACTCCGTTGCGGGATCTACTTAAGGGGTGGCCCCCTGAAATATTTCTGAATCTTGTGATTGCTTTGTCGTGAAGGCCTCGTTGGGTTTTAATTTGGTTTTTCCGAGGTTGATCGAGTGTGTGTTGCTATTGGTGCACCCCGGCCGGGTAAAACTTTCTGAAAGCCGTGTCCGCGGATATGGACGACTTGGAGCACAGTTTCTCGATCATAGACAAGCATAACTAAAGTTTACTGCTATAAATTTGACTTATAATGACTAGTAATTAGCTTCACTAGAACGGAATGGCTAACTAAAACTGCCAACAATTGCTTGTTTGGTTGTCGCTTGCGACAATTGTATCTGACTAGTAAGTATTGCAACTACAACGAAATGGCTGAATAAAAGTACCAACAACTGCTGGGTTTTGGGGTTTATCTCATGCTATCTGTACCCGATTAGTAATTGTTGCAACTATCACGGAACGATTAACTAAAAGTGCCCACTGCTTATTTTATCAGGATGATTATCTATACCTGACTAGTAATTACTGCAACGATAACTGAATAAATAAAACTGCCAACTGTGTGAGTTCCTCGGTTGACTTCCTCGTTTGGTCTCGAGGGGGAAACACCAGGATGGGTTTGTTTGATGTTAGCTTCAGGTTGGATCCGGATAGGTCTATCTTACCCCTCTCTGATATCCGCCAGTTGTATCGAGTCTCTATAGGTTGTTTAGTGCATGCTGCCGCTGCCGCTCAGTCCACCATACCTATGTAGGCGAGGACCGCCGAATTCTAGCCTCGCCGTGTACTGGCCTCAGTACTGACGCTCCTCTTTTCCTGTGCCCTTTGTCGGCACCCCTTTTGTTTAAGCAGGTTTTGAGATCGACGCCGTTAGCAGGGTTACCCTTCCGGCTTGGCCTGGGCAGGGTTATGGACGCCATTGGTTATTCTTCAGGGCTCTTAGCCCCATTTGCATCTTGTCCGTAGCTGGACGCTATATCGTTTCAAGGTGATTTGGATCTTTGTATATTATATCTGTATTCTTGGCTCCTTGAGTCGCTGCTATATATATATCTGTTCTGTGGGTCCCATCGAGGACTGTTGTGTAATGCTATTACTTCGTTTTCCACCCGCACGAAAGTGCCTGGTGGGCACCTTTGAATCGTTTCTATGCGGGTTTGGCGAATTTTGCTCAAACTTGCATAGGTCCGATTCTGAGGGTGTTACAAGCTACTTCCCGAACAGTCTCTTCTTGGACTTCTCCCTATCATCACCCAAAATGAGAATGATGGTACGAGCTGGGCTGGCCAAGTCACATGGGTAAAGTGTACTAACCCCTGCAGGGTGTATAATCTAATCGATTAGCCGTGTCCCCGGTTATGGACAACTGAGTTGCTTGATAGTCACTACAAGGAATCTGGGATTCTATGACCCTCCATTTTCGTCACAGAATCATCATAGTAGTTTGTTTATGACGATTCTATGACGATTTTGAGATCGTCAAAAGCTGAGCGTCGCAAATGAACTATAACGACGATTTTGGTAAAATCGTCATAACCGTCTATGACGATATTGGATCGTCATAGACGTTGTGACGATCCAATATCGTCATGGACCATCTATCCTGGCCAAGTCATATCCTACGTGGCTGATCCTACGTGGCAAAACTATGACGAAATTAAATCGTCTTAAATCAAAATCGGCCCAATCCAGTTTGGTCGCTTATATGGGCTCAGCCCAGCAATTATAGCATTTTTGTGTTTTTTCTGTTGAAATTCTTGTCAGCTAAATGGGCCAAGCCCAATCATTTCAGCCTGATTTATTTTCTAGGCCTCGGCCTTTTTATAATCCAATTATTTTCTAGTTTTGGCCTTTTATCAAATGAGTTCCAACTGTCAGATTCTTGTAGAAAGTGGGCCCTGGTTGTTAGATTCTTAATTGCTAATTAATTAATAGTTGATATAGCATCTAACATGAGATATAAAAATATGACAATATTTAAATAAAATCCAAAATCAATTCATTACAACAATATGACAGTCAAACAGATTGAACACGTGAAATTCCACTCTAGTTCACATCCGTACCAATTCAAATAACAAATCTTGGACACCCCTAATCTATAAACAAAACTTGATACTCTGGAACTTCTTTAGGCCCTTCAGCTTGTGGACTTGATCTTCTCGTCGATGTACTCTAGCCTTGATCTTCTCAGCCTCAGTGTTGTGAAGAATAGGGAGCCTTCTCCTGCAACTGAAACAGAAAAGTAGTAAGCAAATGTTTAGGCATATCAATGAATACCATCAGCACAAGAGCAATCCCAACAATATCCGAGACACAAAAGCATATATTAACTATAACAACCATTAGTAGGCACCTAGTTAATCTATAGAACAAAAAAACACATAAGTTATCAAGGAATAAATAATCGTACAAGAATCAGTAGCTAGCATAGCATGCATAGATGATAGATCTATCATGCCATAACATGTGCCAGAAAACATCAAATTATGGACACATATCCATAATTTTAGCTACCATAACATGTGCCAACTATCTCCCAGGGACATTCACAGCAAAAACAAATTGATACCCAACACAAAAAACATGAAACTAGCAGCAATCAGTTTTCCTAGTGTTTACAGTAAGCCCAACAACCAGCCCTGGATGGCAGCACCTGCAAGCCTGAATCCAAATCAGTGATGCCACACGGCAGTAATCAACCCACCTCCGGAAGTTAAACAAACACGGCCAAAGAACGATCTCTGGAAGACTCCACCAGCAGCTGGCCAGCGCGTCTCGAGCCCCACGAGTTCCTCCGCCCGCGACCACGAGTTCCTCCAGCAGCAGAACCCTCAGCCCTCCAGCATCCAGATGATGTTCCTGTTGCGCTTTATTTGCACATAACATCAGAAATACAAGAAATTAAAAACAAGAAACATACTAAAGATGTGTAGCCATATCTTGTACTATGTGTACGGCATGTACGGCATCAACCCAGAAATAGTTTCTGATTGCTTCTTGTACTATGTGTACCTGACAATACAACTACATAAAAACTCTATTGGTGTTGACTATGACTGGGCTACTCACGCTTGCAACTACTGGGTATGTGACGGGATCCTTGGTGAGGAAGAAGCTTGCTGGGAGATTGGCAATACATTGTATGGAGTTATACCGAGGTTGGGAAATACTATGTGTACCTGAACATTGTACAAACACATGGAAGGAGCAAAGTGGAGTGCCAATCTTGCTTAAGGGTGTTCCGCTGCAGCTCGCCCTACAACCACAAACAACCCAGATCAGCCGACCAACAACAAGCATAGATCCATGTCAAAAAAACAGCAAGCATATGATAGGACAAGCCAATTGTAATCTGAACAAGACAATTACTTGTCCCCAAGATACTACTATCATTTGTTTCTACTTGTCCCCAAGACACAACAGATGATAGGACACATACAAGTCAATTACTCAGTGGAGTACAAAGCACTAAATCAAGAAATCATGAACAGGACACATAACAATAAGTCAAGTACTCAGTGGTAATTTCATTAGTAGCAACAAATGCCTTGGTTCACAACTCATAAGAATTTACAAAAGAACAAGCCCACCTACTGCTATGTACTGTATAAACATAATGAACATTAGACACAACTAATACTAGTAGCACTTCTTAGAATGCCTAGTACTCATCAGACTTAATGAATATCAGACAAAACTTATACCTACTACACTAACACAATAGCTAGACGCAGGAAGAAAACACCATGCAAAGAAGCAGTACTCACCAGTGCTGCTAGGTGCTGCTGCTATCCTAGATAGTGATTGTTGGTGGCAAGATAGGTGAAGCAAGTACCAAGTGCATCCCTCCTGGCAATAAGAAATAAGGCAAATGCCTCAGTTCAGTAATCACTAGCCTCAGTTCAGTAATCACTAGCCTCCTGGCAAAGAAGCAGTACTCACCAAGCTTTTGTATAATAATTCTGATCCCCAAATGCCTCAGTTCAGTAATCACTAGCAAGTGTAGATGATACAGCCAAACGTCCTCGTGTGTACATGCATCAGTAAATGCAGAAAAATCAAGTTAGTCTTAGCTAAACTAGATATACAAGAACATTTCAGAGATTATCAAAAATTCTTGGCAAGACAGTGATACTACCAAGGCAACACATGAGTGCTCCAAGATCTCATTTATCACACATGAACAACACGAGATCAAAGTACAGGTACATCTAGCATAAATATGGTTAGTGTAAGGATGCTAAACACAAGTACATGCAACAGGCAATGATTTTCAGGGTAGGTCTAGCATATAATGAGTTTTAGGGTACATAAATAAAATTCAGAACACATGCTTCTGCTCATAAGCATCTAAGTAATGACAGGAATCAGAACATCTAGTGGTGGTAAGCATCTATGTCATCACAGCTACTGTCCAAGTTTCCAAGTTTCCCAAATATGAAACAAATGAACATTGACAGAGAAATGACTTAATAATCCCTTCTAAATGGCCATTGTGTACAAATAGAAGAAGCCACGAGTATTTGATAAGAAACTAGTAGTAAAAAAATCATTTTAGGCAGTGTAAAGGGGGCATATCTCAGAAGGACCCCTAAAGGACTAGGGTTATGAAATCTCGGGTCACCTGTCTTAAGAGATATTCCAAAAGCACCAGTTAATCAGAACTGCAGGTTTGATGGATGCCACAAGACGAAGCAATTCCCACTCTGTATGAAACAGGGGCTGACCTAGAACTAGAAAATTGCTATGCCCCGGGCTGGCCCCTGTTCTTCGTCTTAGTGCTGTTAAAGTTTCTTAAGTTAATAAGTCTGAGCAACAAGGTAATGCCCAGGCTGGTCTGAGTGTAGTTCCGCCCCTGGCACAAACCATAAACAGAGTACCTACTATCTGCAACTCGTAGTGTAGGCTAAATTCAGATACAGTGGCTTCAGGGTGTATTTTTATTCAAAATTCAGAATCATCATGCCCCAAGTAGCATGATGCCTTAAGTTAATAAGTGTGGTTTAACATGTGAGACAGAATGATTTATTCTGTAAACACTCATCAAGCATGCCAAGAAGCTTCAACCCTTGCTGTAACTCACCCTCATTAGGATCTATACTATAGTCCACCAACTACCATTCAGTTCTGCATTCGCAGTGACCACCATCTACAAATAGCACTCAGTACAAAAAAAGTAAAGTCGGCACAGGCAGCGGAAGGGGGATGTCGTTATACCTGACCCCGGCGTCGCCGACGATGCCGATGGCCATGCCGGCTGCGAGTCCCGCGAGGCCGCATGCGAGCCCGGAGGAGAGGTGCACGTATCCGTCGAAGAGGAAGTAGGGCTTGGCCTTGGGGTTGATCCCGGTGGAGATGATGACGGCGATGATGAGGCCGTAGATCCCGAGCACTCCCGCCATGACGACGGGCACGATGGACTTCATGACCAGCTCCGGGCGCATGACCCCCATCGACGCCACGCCCACGCCGCTCTTGGTCGTGCCGTACGCCGCGCCCATGCCTGCACGCACGCACGCACACGAGGGTCACGGTCAGCGAGAGGATCGATGGAGGGATCTGGGGGGTGGGGGTGGGGAGGGAGATCTGGGCTCTGGGGGGTGCTTACATGAGAAGACGAGGGCGGCGGCGGCGCCGAGGAAGCCGAAGAAGGGGGCGGCCAGCATCCGAGATGGCGGTGAGGAAACATGAGGAAGCGGGCGAGGCGGAGGCCGTAGAGGTTCACCGCTCCTACGCATTGGGGAACATGCGGGAACCAAGGATGAGATGGATCCACGCCTTGCAGATGCCAAAGGAGGAGCCGCACCAAGGAGGAAGAGGTCGCCACTCGTCGCTCTCCATCGCCATCGAGTAGCCCAGGGCCAGGGTCGCCGCTCGTCGCTCTCCATCGCCATCCATCACCATCGAGTAGCCCAGAGCCGCACCAAGGACAGGGGCGGCCTCTCGTCGCTCTCCATCGCCATCCAGTAGCCCAGGCCTGACCGATGGTAGGAAGGGCGGAGGAGATTAGGTGAGGATGGAGGGGATCAAGGGCGGAGGAGATCAGGGCACCGCCAAGGGAGGAGAAGGGGAATGGAGATGGGCGTGGTGTGGCGGCGGGGAAGAGATAAGAATTAGGGTTAGTCAAGGCGGGGGGATTTGGCGTGCGCCAAAATATTCACTGCGTGTGCGCGCGATATGATGAAATATTTGCCGCGTGGGCACGCTATGGATGCCACGTCATCGATCCGCACCAAATTTCTATTATATCTTGACCTGTCCAAAAATTATGACGATTTTGTCTATAAAAATTACGACATTTTTATACAAAATCGTCATAGTTTATTAAGGATTTGGCCCTCCCAAATAGCTTGCGACCATCTAGTGTAGAATCGTCATAAATTTATGACGATTTCATTCAGGGTCACTACCAAAACGTCATAGTTTGACACATTCCTTGTAGTGAGTGATTCCATGACATGTTTCTCGCTCATTCCAATTTCATAATTTTTTTAATATGGTTGGGTTAACTTAATTGGGATCTTTCCAAAGAAAATCAAAAACTGTTTATGAAAGTAGGACAAAGGTATTTGCAAATGCAAGCTAGACACTGCTCCACTTGCCAAATATGCATGTAGATGTTAGTACTATTGTCTCCTTTACTAGCTCTACTTGCCATACATTCCATGTATTGACCCTTCGGGGCTGCTACGTTTCATGTTGCAGGATATTCCGATTCTGAGTAATCGATATAGGCCACGGTACTCCACTCGGCACTTGTTCACTTGTGGGCAATTTGAAGAATGGAGAATTTGCTTTACTTATGTTGCTACCTGAATAATTTGAGCTAGCCTTGAGCTAAGCTTTTATTGTAATAATGGTACTCTGGATCTTCGTTATTTAAGATACACGGATATTTTGCTATGTTATTCATCTCATTCTATTGTGGGCCAATGAACCGATCCAGGGATTGGCATGTCACATAGAAGCCTCGGTCTTTTCAGAACCGCGGTGTTACAAGATGGTATCAGAGCCCGTGTGTCGACTGTAGGATCGTGACCTAGGATTGGATTAGGAAGCTATAGAATTATTAGAGTATATATTAACTCTGTCTTTCATCTTATGCCTTTCACTCTCGTAAATTCTTATCATATGCTATTCTCACACTTTCCTCTTTAAATTGATAGATGGGAGAAGTCAGGACTGAGTATGCCACCATGGAGTCACCAAGGCCCTTTGCAAGACAGTTAGCATAGCTCTCGCAGACATTGGGATTGCCACTGCCCATGTTCAAGGGAATAAGGTTGTACACCTATGGATATGGTGAGTATGCATGGGAAATCACCACCTTCATCTTCAGGGATGCCGCCTTGCCAAACCCTGTGCACCTGATCTACACCAAGACATACTTGTAGCATCCCAATTGTCTAACAATTGTAATGCTACTTGGTCTAGTAATATAATGGCTACTTCAAATATATAATTGTTGCATCATAATTATATCATGCTCATGTCATCATGCCACCTTGCATTTGAGCATCATATAAAACCCTTTTTGGTTTGGTTCTTTTCTCATATGCATTGTAAATTGTAATTGCCTCTTGATATTATATTTGGTTCTTGATATATTGTTTTAAATGCCCAAGTTGAGTTGGGGGCATATCTTTTATTAACTCCACCACCTTTCTTGTCATCACCCCATCATTCCACCATTCCACCATATATGAGCATTGCAACTTATTTGGTTTTACCTCTAGCTCATGTGGGTTGGGATGGATCCAATTCTATCTCCACATGCTCTCATATATGCACCATATTGTTTCCACATTATTGGTTTATGAGATCCACATGGCCACCTTTGCATGCCTTGTGAGTGGAACCTTTTTCTAGCTTCCATATGGGTTGTTTTGGGGTTATTATCATGTTGGGATATTTTTGGGCTTACTAAATACCTAGTGGCACATACACACTAGCAATTCCCATTTTTATTCAAATATGGTCATCTCCATCTACTCCACATGGGGCATCCTTTCACTTCTTTTAGCTTGGCTTATTCCCTATTTTTGGAATGCATATGTATAAATGCTATGGATATTTATTTTGTTTTCACAAGATGAAACCTAGCATTAATATTTTGCATGGGCCATGCAACCATCTCCAACTTTGTCCTCCTTTGCTTTATTTGGATTTTTTTTGGGTGAACCATCTCATCTCTCACCTCTCTCTCCCTCCTTTTGGCTTGGTCTTAGTTAATCTTGATTAAACCCCATCACCACCTTTTACCTCTTCCTCTTTGTGGGCTAGCTCTTGTTTGATCTTGTTTTGTTCTTGCTTGAGCTTTCCCAAAAGGAAACCCATCACCCAATCCTCTATCACCACCCTACCTCATCTCTCTCTAGCTCTCATCCTCTCTCTCGGCCTCTCTCTTCTCTCTACCTTCCTGGCCCCACCTGGCCACCCTGGCCCACCTAGGTACCACCCAAACCAAACCCTAACCCGAGCCATACCCCCTCTCTCCAAACCCTAGCTCCAACCCTAGCTACACCCGAGCCTACCCCCTCTCTCTCTCTAGATCTCTCCCTGCCCTGCATGCCCACACCGAACCACCCTCCTTGGCCTCGCCCGTCCCCACCTGAAAGCCACCTTCCCTGCCCTGGCCGAGCCCCACCCGAGCACGTGAAGGAGGAGGAGAAAAGGTGGCCGAGCCACCTTTTCCACCGTCCACTCCCGCACGGCACCTCCCTCTCCCTCTCTACTATCTACCACCATCTCCCGACACCTCTGCTTCCCCCAGATCTCCCCAGGCCGCTCCCCTCTCCTCCCCTTCCTCTCCACCACCGTCTACCCCCAACGCCGGCCACCATCTGCTCCACCGACGCTGCTTTGACCCAGCCGACGAGCGCGACGTGGAGGTGATCGAGGAGGACGAGGAGATCCCTCTGCTTCGCCCTGAAACCGCCAGCGAGGAGGAGAAGCCCAGGAGCACCGGTACCAGCGCCGCCCGAAGCCAAACCCTAGCTCCGCTCGGCCCCTGCTTCGTCGACGATCGCCAGCGCCTCTGTCCGAACCACCACCGTCAACAGCCTCACGGTGAGCCACGCAACCTCCTAGACACCCTCATCTTCGTCGTCGTTTCCTGGTCGCGTCGTATGTTTCGTCGAGCACCCTCTGTGCACCGGCGAGCGCGTGCGTCTGCTCGCTCATCGCGTCGCGGAACCTCATCTGGCCACGCAGCAGATCCCTAGCAACTACCCCTCCCTAGCCCAGCGGTAGCCGCCGCCCGCGCACGCCAGGTCCCCAGTTAGATCCCCCGCGCGCCGCGCCGTCCGCTGTCGAGCACCGTTTTGTCGTCAGAGATTCAGAGAAGAACAACGGTAGCCGCCGCCACTTTGCACTTCCCCCCCCAAACCTTTTTACTCCTAACTCGCGGTCCGCCTGAGCCCACCTGTCAGCCGTAGTACCACTTTGCAGTTAGGCACCTGGGTTTTACACCGCCTCAACCCGCAGTACCCTAGATCTCCCACGTGTCGCGTCCCCGCTGGCGCACCCGCGTGTGGCCCTGAGGCTGCCGTGGCCCCACCTGTCATCTGCTGTGGCTAGGTCAAGCCCCGGTGTAAAAAGCTTTTCTCGCGCATGTGCTCCTCCAGTCAGCCTGGTCCCACCTGTCACTGTCTGTGTCTATGTCTGGGCTAAGTAACAAAAGTTTCTGCTCTTTTCTGTTTAATACAAATCTTTTAAAATTATTTCAAATTCAAATTCAAATCTGTTTTCAAATAACTTTTAAATTATAATTCCAAATAATACAAATAATATATGTTTTCAAATCAGAAAAATGTGAGGAATTCAAATCTTCCATCCAAAATATATTTTGAACACTTAAAAGTTCAAGTTGATTAAAATTACGATAAAATGCCCTTTTGCCTTAATTAATTAATAACTTTTGTTTTATAACTCCAAATTTAGCAAATAATATATCTAAATCGGTCAGCTCGACGAGACCTTTCTGTTTATGCATTCCATGTTCTGAATTGCAGCATGCATCATATAAATATAAAGTATACAGCAACTTATTTGAGTATGAAATATGATTAAAACCCCATAAAATGTTTATTTCTTGTATTCCACACCTCACCCATGCCATGCTACTTTATTGCCATGCAAATTGTGCATCATTCATCATGGCATGATTGTTTGCTTGTCGCATTTTATTCATATGCTTGTGCACTTTATTTATGTTGGCCCTTGTTTGTTTGGTTCTTCTTCGATTAGACGCTGAGGAGGGGATATATCAAGAAATCCAGGAGCACTACCCAGATCCTTCTCTCACTTCAACTGAGCTGCCAGGCAAGCACTACCACATGCTCGCATACATATAGTACCTATTGCCTCTATCTTATTCTTGCATCATTGAGTCGCGATCGCATTAAACTGAATCCCAAGTACTGCATAGCCTTTACTTTTAAACCCCACCGAAGCTTGTTCCTCCATCCCATGAGCCATTACTACAGGAGTTGTTTGAGCCATGCGGGTCGTAGAACAGCATGTGTAGGGTATGTGAGTGTCTGATGGATAACGAGGGACCTATACAACTTAACCTGAGTAGTAATGGGATAACTAATGAAAGTGGCACCGGTGAGCAATATCTGCTATTTGGTTTTTCATGCTCACTTGTGTCCCGTAGGACCCCGAGTACTTGATTCCTGTTCCTTGAATATTCGCGCTATCCACATCCAGGAGGCTTATGGGACCCCCCTGAGCCAGAGCTTGATTCATTCTTATTTCTTGGGGCCACAAAGTAGTTTGGGGCTTTATTACTATCCTGTACTTATGCCATGCTTTACTGCTTTATTTACGATTGTGCGAGGAGCACCTGTACTGTTTAGGATCGTGACACGTTTTCGCTGTATCGACAAGCCCAGTCACACTTTCGGGTTCCCAGTCGTTTACAGCCGTCCACACAAACCTTGAGTCCGTCTCGGAGCCGGCCAGTTTCGTTGCGGGTAGCTTAATGGGGTGCCCCCCTGAAATAATTCTGAATCCTGTGATCGCTTTGTCGTGAATGCCTCGTTGGGTTTTGATTTGGTTTTTCCGAGGTTGATCGAGTGTGTGTTGTTATTTGTGCACCCCTGCAGGGTAAAACTTTCTGAAAGCCGTGTCCGCGGTTATGGACGACTTGGAGCACAGTTTCTCGATCATAGACAAGTATAACTAAAGTACCGCTTTTAATTTGACTAAGTAACTGACTAGTAAATAGTGCAACACTCATGGAATGGATAATAAAACTGCCAACGGATGGGGGGTGTTCGTCCGCTTCCTCGTTGGTAAGCGAGGAGGAGGATGGATCTGTTAATATTACTGTTATAACTGTTGTTATTAATTCACGGACATCCGTCTATCTTTGGTTAGGCGGATGGTTAGCGAGTATCTATAGAATTGTTAGGTATTATATTTTGCTGCAATTGCGTCACCCAGGTTGTGTCCCCTTTAGAGGCATAAAGACTTGCTGAGTACCCCTAGGGTCTCACACGATAAATTATTTGATTCAGATGAACAGGTACACTCACAAGATGGATACTGGGTGGAGGAGACGGACAATGTGGGCAACGATCATTCGGTGTAGAGATTCCGGGAACGGGGATCCGTGAGATCTGTGGGCGGGATGTGTTTATTTATGGGGCATCTTATGCCAATTTGCTTCTTATCCGTACTCGGATCTTGTTTTCCGCTTCCGCCTGATACTCTGATGTTTGATGTATGAGGAGATATCCTAAACTATTATATCTATCTAGGACATTTGGATCTTGCCGTATGGCATTGCAATATTTCTATTTCTTTTAGATGGAATGGATCTGAGGACTGTTGTATGGTGGCTTGCATACATACTCATTTGTGTATGTAGTTGATCTCTTCGCCTGCCGATTACGCCGCCCGTTCTTGCCCCGATGTTTGGAAATGGTTAGGACGGCCGAAAGGTCTACCTGTGAGTGGCATTTGGGCCCCACCGTACTATTTTAACCATTTCCGCTCATCCAGGCTTGTAACTAGGAGCGTAATTCACCGAGGTAGTTACAATTGGTATCAGAGCCATCCCGCCCTTCAGGGTCTCAGCCAAATGGTCGTTGTCAGTCTAGCAAATATTTTTGGTAGCTATGTATACTAGGGAAAAACAAAACGCGAGAGTAGGACTGCTTCCATTTTTCTTCTTAACCACCCACCCTTTTCTGGTAAGGAAGTGTAACGTTTTCTATCCTCTTCTTAAATTCAAACTAGGATTCACGTCTTCTGGGTTTCCGTAGTACCATAGGTTGAGTGTGTGTGTGTGTGTGTGTGTGTAATTCCTTGTCTATCTGTTGTATCCAACATGTTATCTTTATCTGCCTTTGGTTATCAACTATTGGTACATTCCATACTGACAGGCTTTTGAATGCCGGCGCGATCTATCTGACTCCTTGTTAACCGGTGCCATCTTCTTAAGGGTGTCCTTCCTTCTAGCAACTCCACATTCTGTGAAACCATCAGTTGCTAATCGCTACCTGATAAGTGTTTTTGCGCATCTATTGGTATTTTAATGCCGAAAAATGCGGAAAAAATTTCTTTGATACATCTGTGCTTCCACACTCCTTTTCAGTCGTGTGTGAAACATTATCTATCTCCCTTTTATCAGCATGTCCATGCTAACTCATTCTTTTGTCACCGGCGCTTAATCCTAGAGTTTCATTTCATCTCCAATTCTCTTGGGCTAATTACATAACATGTGTCGATCCGATGCTGGTGATTGTAATTTGGTTCTCGGCATAGCTATATGACACTTATCTTGAGTGGAATAAGGAAAATGCAATCACCACTATCCTCCAAATGGTGACGGTTATCTCCTGTGATTTTGAGTACACCGCGATCATATCTATGCATATTCAAGCATCTTTGGCAATCCAGCGTTTCTCCAAGCACTACGGCGGTCTATCATCTGTCCATCATGCTGCACATCCTTTTGAACCCCATATCTGCACAATTCTCCTGGATACGAGGGAATTGCATCTTTTCGTCTCTGATAGCTTTGCTTAAGGTATGAGCTATCATCGGTTCTTATCCAAGATCTCTTTATCTTTGTAACCGGTGATCCGATCGACAATGTGAACCAGGTGACATCTCTTTTTCTTCCGAAGGACCAATTAACCTATTCTGTCAGCGCATCTTCTTCAACAGGAATCCTTACTCGTAACGTTGATCTTTCAAAGAGCGTTGAGCTCAGAAAGTGTTTCGAGCATTTGTTCATTCTCCCGCCTCTTGAACTTGGTATTCTGGGAATATCTTGTTAATCCATGGTGGTATATGTTGATAATATGCTTGCCTATTCGATATCTATGGAAGGACATGGAAGATCATCTGTGTCTTTTTCTCTCGAGCTTCGTGAGCACTGCCTGTGTGCAAAGTCTCAAAGTGAGAATTCTGACTTTTTGAAGTCACATATCTCGACCACGTCCTTCTGCTAAATACATTACTTCAACTCTGGAATCAGCAAGTCCATTGTTAATTCCATCCTCCATCTTCAACCAATCCGGAGTTGTTCCTTGTTGGCAAGTTATCATCGTCGTTCCGCTGAAGATTTCCTCAAGGCTGCTAAATCTCTCTCAATCATTTCAAGAAGAACATGGAGTTCTTTCACCTCAATCTCGTTAAGTAATCTCTTGAAACCCTCTCGCTCTATCGTCTATGCTCAATCCACCGGAGGCCATGAAGACCTTCCAGATCTTGTATTCCTTCTGTTCAAGTGGTGCTATCTTTTTCTATATCTGTGAAATTTTGCAGTTGTCTCCGTGATCTTCCTTTATATCTTTACGGTGGCTTGGTACTTCCGACGTGACGACAACATCATCATCTTTATCTGTCTATGAATCCGGCGAATCGTTTGCATCTATCCTTGTTTTCTAACGAAGTTCTATGAGTTTTTGCCAACACCTTCAGTCTGTTTTGGTAGTTGGGTTGCATGATTCTCTTATTCATGTGCGGAGTAATGCTTTGAGTGCGGGATGGAGTAGCTACCATACCACTACTCTTATCATTCGCTCTTGTACATTGAATTGGTGAATTAATGTGATTTCACTCATTCCACGGAAGTTAGAAGTGGCCTTTATCCCTTGATACTTTTACTTCCGTCCTTGTTTTTCCGGAGTGCTCTTTCGAAGAAAGTAATCAATAATCTCTTGTTGGTGATCTCACCCTTTCTACACGGAGCAAAATCCTCAATTATCTGGTGGAAACAAACGCAAACCTTTTTCTATCCTCGTCTTTCTACCGATGCTCGATATCCCCAAACAAGATTAAAGGAAACTATCTCTCTCTTTGTTTCATCAATTCTTTTTCTGTGGTAAAGCCAATTATGGTTGATGCCATCAGCCGCAAATCTATTGCGTTAGCCTCAAGGCTAAAGAAAGCAATAAGTATCTCTACAATAAACTCCAGATCCTCCATATTCTTTGCTTCTCGGGATTCCACCATGATCTGGCTTCACATCCGTCTCTAGAAGTTATATTTGCGCACCTAAATTGCGTGATCCTTGGTTCTTACCGGCGCAACAAGAATCTAATCCGACGATGTCTAACTAAATCTTTCTGTTGTTATCAAGGGACTCTATTGTTTGAAGGCAATATTGTTTCCGAACTTCTTTTATCAAATTCGAGAGAAGATACGATGCTATTGTAATAGTGGTTCAAAACCTCTCCAATCTAGCTCCTTTCTTCCAGCGAGACAAAGATTCATCCTCTCTCGAATCGGTAAATCTTTAATCTTAATGGTGTGTCTTTCTTTATCCATGATACATCATCTTCTCCTTTTCTTTCACAAGTGGTTATATTCTTTTATCATGATTCTTGGGAAAACCGGAGCTATGCCCATCCTATCCTTCTTGTCTCACGACAATCCTTCAACTCTTCTAACCCGTTGTTTCTCAAGCAAAACGCAAGACTCGCAACAAGTCTAGCAAGTTTTGCAAGGTGTAGTGGTCGCACCATTCCGTTGTTCATCAACTTGGGAACGTGAGGGTCACCTTCGTTCGAACACCCGCCTCTCCTTGTGTTGTTTTCTTTTTCCTAGGAATCTCGGGGCGAGATTCTTGTTTAGTGGGGGAGAGTTGTAGCATCCCAATTGTCTAACAATTGTAATGCTACTTGGTCTAGTAATATAATGGCTACTTCAAATATATAATTGTTGCATCATAATTATATCATGCTCATGTCATCATGCCACCTTGCATTTGAACATCATATAAAACCCTTTTTGGTTTGGTTCTTCTCTCATATGCATTGTAAATTGTAATTGCCTCTTGATATTATATTTGGTTCTTAATATATTGTTTTAAATGCCCAAGTTGAGTTGGGGGCATATCTTTTATTAACTCCACCACCTTTCTTGTCATCACCCCATCATTCCACCATTCCACCATATATGAGCATTGCAACTTATTTGGTTTTACCTCTAGCTCATGTGGGTTGGGATGGATCCAATTCTATCTCCACATGCTCTCATATATGCACCATATTGTTTCCACATTATTGGTTTATGAGAGCCACATGGCCACCTTTGCATGCCTTGTGAGTGGAACCTTTTTCTAGCTTCCATATGGGTTGTTTTGGGGTTATTATCATGTTGGGATATTTTTGGGCTTACTAAATACCTAGTGGCACATACACACTAGCAATTCCCATTTTTATTCAAATATGGTCATCTCCATCTACTCCACATGGGGCATCCTTTCACTTCTTTTAGCTTGGCTTATTCCCTATTTTTGGAATGCATATGTATAAATGCTATGGATATTTATTTTGTTTTCACAAGATGAAACCTAGCATTAATATTTTGCATGGGCCATGCAACCATCTCCAACTTTGTCCTCCTTTGCTTTATTTGGATTTTTTTTTTGGGTGAACCATCTCATCTCTCACCTCTCTCTCCCTCCTTTTGGCTTGGTCTTAGTTAATCTTGCTTAAACCCCATCACCACCTTTTACATCTTCCTCTTTGTGGGCTAGCTCTTGTTTGATCTTGTTTTGTTCTTGCTTGAGCTTGCCCAAAAGGAAACCCATCACCCAATCCTCTATCAACACCCTACCTCATCTCTCTCTAGCTCTCATCCTCTCTCTCGGCCTCTCTCTTCTCTCTACCTTCCTGGCCCCACCTGGCCACCCTGGCCCACCTAGCTACCACCCAAACCAAACCCTAACCCGAGCCATACCCCCTCTCTCCAAACCCTAGCTCCAACCCTAGCTACACCCGAGCCTACCCCCTCTCTCTCTAGATCTTTCCCTGCCCTGCATGCCCACACCGAACCACCCTCCTTGGCCTCGCCCGTCCCCACCTGAAAGCCACCTGCCCTGCCCTGGTCGAGCCCCACCCGAGCACGTGAAGGAGGAGGAGAAAAGGTGGCTGAGCCACCCTTTCCACCGTCCACTCCCGCACGGCACCTCCCTCTCCCTCTCTACTATCTACCACCATCTCCCGACACCTCTGCTTCCCCCAGATCTCCCCAGGCCGCTCCCCTCTCCTCCCCTTCCTCTCCACCACCGTCTACCCCCAACGCCGGCCACCGTCTGCTCCACCGACGCTGCTTCGACCCAGCCGACGAGCGCGACGTGGAGGTGATCGAGGAGGACGAGGAGATCCCTCTGCTTCGCCCTGAAACCGCCAGCGAGGAGGAGAAGCCCAGGAGCGCCGGTACCAGCGCCGCCCGAAGCCAAACCCTAGCTCCGCTCGGCCCCTGCTTCGTCGACGATCGCCAGCGCCTCTGTCCGAACCACCACCGTCAACAACCTCACGGTGAGCCACGCAACCTCCTAGACACCCTCGTCTTCGTCGTCGTTTCCTGGTCGCGTCGTATGTTCCGTCGAGCACCCTCTGTGCACCGGCGAGCGCGTGCGTCTGCTCGCTCATCGCGTCGCGGAACCTCATCTGGCCACGCAGCAGATACCTAGCAACTACCCCTCCCTAGCCCAGCGGTAGCCGCCGTCGCCCGCGCACGTCAGGTCCCCAGTTCGATCCCCAGCGCGCCGCGCCGTCCGCTGTCGATCACCGTTTTGTCGTCAGAGATTCAGAGAAGAACAACAGTAGCCGCCGCCACTTTGCACTTCCCCCCCCCCCCCCCCAAACCTTTTTACTCCTAACTCGCGGTCCGCCTGAGCCCACCTGTCAGCCGTAGTACCACTTTGCAGTTAGGCACCTGGGTTTTACACCGCCTCAACCCGCAGTACCCTGGATCTCCCACGTGTCGCGTCCCTGCTGGCGCGCCCGCGTGTGGCCCTGAGGCTGCCGTGGCCCCACCTGTCATCTGCTGTGGCTAGGTCAAGCCCCGGTGTAAAAAGCTTTTCTCGCGCGTGTGCTCCTCCAGTCAGCCTGGTCCCACCTGTCACTGTCTGTGTCTATGTCTGGGCTAAGTAACAAAAGTTTCTGCTCTTTTCTGTTTAATACAAATCTTTTAAAATTATTTCAAATTCAAATTCAAATCTGTTTTCAAATAACTTTTAAATTATAATTCCAAATAATACAAATAATATATGTTTTCAAATCAGAAAAATGTGAGGAATTCAAATCTTCCATCCAAAATATATTTTGAACACTTAAAAGTTCAAGTTGATTAAAATTACGATAAAATTCCCTTTTGCCTTAATTAATTAATAACTTTTGTTTTATAACTCCAAATTTAGCAAATAATATATCTAAATCGGTTAGCTCGACGAGACCTTTCTGTTTATGCATTCCATGTTCTTAATTGCAGCATGCATCATATAAATATAAAGTATACAGCAACTTATTTGAGTATGAAATATGATTAAAACCCCATAAAATGTTTATTTCTTGTATGCCACACCTCACCCATGCCATGCTACTTTATTGCCATGCAAATTGTGCATCATTCATCATGGCATGATTGTTTGCTTGTAGCATTTTATTCATATGCTTGTGCACTTTATTTATGTTGGCCCTTGTTTGTTTGGTTCTTCTTCGAATAGACGCTGAGCAGGGGATATATCAAGAAACCCAGGAGCACTACCTAGATCCTTCTCTCGCTTCAACTGAGCTGCCAGGCAAGCACTACCACATGCTCGCATACATATAGTACCTATTGCCTCTATCTTATTCTTGCATCATTGAGTCGCGATCGCATTAAACTGAATCCCAAGTACTGCATAGCCTTTACTTTTAAACCCCACCGAAGCTTGTTCCTCCATCCCATGAGCCATTACTACAGGAGTTGTTTGAGCCATGCGGGTCGTAGAACAGCATGTGTAGGGTATGTGAGTGTCTGATGGATAACGAGGTACCTATACAACTTAACCTGAGTAGTAATGGGATAACTAATGAAAGTGGCACCGGTGAGCAATATCTGCTATTTGGTTTTTTATGCTCACTTGTGTCCCGTAGGACCCCGAGTACTTGATTCCTGTTCCTTGAATATTCGCGCTATCCACATCCGGGAGGCTTATGGGACCCCCCTGAGCCAGAGCTTGATTCATTCTTATTTCTTGGGGCCACAAAGTAGTTTGGGGCTTTATTACTATCCTGTACTTATGCCATGCTTTACTGCTTTATTTACGATTGTGCGAGGAGCACCTGTACTGTTTAGGATCGTGACACGTTTTCGCTGTATCAACAAGCCCGGTCACACTTTCGGGTTCCCAGTCGTTTACAGCCGTCCACACAAACCTTGAGTCCGTCTCGGAGCCGGCCAGTTTCGTTGCGGGTAGTTAATGGGGTGGCCCCCTGAAATAATTCTGAATCCTGTGATCGCTTTGTCGTGAATGCCTCGTTGGGTTTTGATTTGGTTTTTCCGAGGTTGATCGAGTGTGTGTTGCTATTTGTGCACCCCTGCAGGGTAAAACTTTCTGAAAGCCGTGTCCGCGGTTATGGACGACTTGGAGCACAGTTTCTCGATCATAGACAAGTATAACTAAAGTACCGCTTTTAATTTGACTAAGTAACTGACTAGTAAATAGTGCAACACTCATGGAATGGATAATAAAACTGCCAACGGATGGGGGTGTTCGTCCGCTTCCTCGTTGGTAAGCGAGGAGGAGGATGGATCTGTTAATATTACTGTTGTTATTAATTCATGGACATCCGTCTATCTTTGGTTAGGCGGATGGTTAGCGAGTATCTATAGAATTGTTAGGTATTATCTTTTGCTGCAATTGCGTCACCCAGGTTGTGTCCCCTTTAGAGGCATAAAGACTTGCTGAGTACCCCTAGGGTCTCACACGATAAATTATTTGATTCAGATGAACAGGTACACTCACAAGATGGATACTGGGTGGAGGAGACGGACGATGTGGGCAACGATCATTCAGTGTAGAGATTCCGGGAACGGGGATCCGTGAGATCTGTGGGCGGGATGTGTTTATTTATGGGCCATCTTATGCCGATTTGCTTCTTATCCGTACTCGGATCTTGTTTTCCGCTTCCGCCTGATACTCTGATGTTTGATGTATGAGGAGATATCCTAAACTATTATATCTATCTAGGACATTTGGATCTTGCCGTATGGCGTTGCAATATTTCTATTTCTTTTAGATGGAATGGCTCTGAGGACTGTTGTATGGTGGCTTGCATGCATACTCATTTGTGTATGTAGTTGATCCCTTCGCCTACCGATTACGCCGCCCGTTCTTGCCCCGATGTTTGGAAATGGTTAGGACGGCCGAAAGGTCTACCTGTGAGTGGCATTTGGGCCCCACCGTACTATTTTAACCATTTCCGCTCATCCAGGCTTGTAACTAGGAGCGTAATTCACCGAGGTAGTTACAATACTGCAACTGGGGACTTGGAATCAACCTGGCCATACATGAAGCCCTGTCTCGCCAGTGCCATCATGTCCGACACTTGCTGCCAGCAGATTCACCCTACCGTGACTATGGGAGGCGTGATGAAGATGGGCACATTATGGTTACCCCGGGCGACAGGAACAACATGCCGCCCCGTCGGAGGCACATAGAGGACATGGAAAGGGAGAATGGAGCTCGAGCTGAGAAAGTGATGATGATAAAGGAGATTGCAGACTTTGCTAGCAATGGTATGGTGGTCCAAGGACAGGAGATTGACACCCTGCATGAAGCTGTGGGAGTTCTGGAGAATGCCCTGATAGCCAGAGATGCAACCATAGCTCATCTTCATGGTACTGTGCAGGAGAACACCCAGAACATACAACAGTTGCAAGGGACCGTCCAGGAAAGGGATCAAACTATTGAAGCTATGACAGCCCAGATTGCCGCTCTCCAAGCACAGCTAAATCCACCCTCTGATGATGACAATGGAGATGATGGTAACAATGGGGATGATGATGACAGTGGGAACGATGAGGATGATGAGGACGAAGACGATGACGATGGAGACGATGATGGTGGAGGAGATGAAGTTGTTGCAGTTGCAAGTGAGAGTGAAGAAGAGGAGGATCCGGAAGAGGTGGAGTTTGAGATCTCAAGTGATGATTCAGGAGAAGTGTACACTCCGCCACCATGGTTGAACCGTGGACCGAAGTGCCAACGCATGAATGCAAGGACCTACCGCAACCTCTTCAAAAAGTAGATAGAAGTCCACCAATTAGTCCTCGTTAGGTAAAATCGTTAGGATTAGTCTCGATCGTTGTGAAACTTAATTACTGTTAGTTTAAGAGTGATTAGTTGCTTATTTGTGTACTCCAATATCCCAGGAATTATTTGTGCGGATTTTATGAAAGAGTCATGGCAAGTTTGGTTAACATTTGTGTTATTTTCGCTGCAGTTTTCTGCTGATACAGCAGTACTGTACGATTTTTCATATTTTTCTGGTAACCGGGAAAAATCTGAAAAAAAATTGGTCTGATGCGAAACTCTCTGTACTATATGTGAAAAAATCAGCTAAATTTTCTGATGAGTCTAAGTCAGGTAGAAAAATTCGTGAATGCTGCTGGACTGTTCTGGCATATTGCTGTTTTTGTTGCTTTGATGATCAATTGTTTAGTTAACCATTGCCAACTCTTGCAAAAATATTTCAGTAGGTATATACTGCTAGGATAACCCCTGGGATGTTGCTGGATCACTTGTTTTTTGATGTGTTGTTTGCTTGTGATTGTCTGCTATTGTTTGTTGTTGTTTGATCATAATGCATGGGTAGAAACCTATTATCGTAGTTGTTTCTCTCTAAACTTACCTGTGCTGAACTGCAGATGCCTCCCCGCCGGCAACCCACTGAGCTGGAGCAGCTCATGGCAGATCAGGCACAGCTGACCCAAGTTATGACTCGGTTCATGGAAGCTCAGAACAACAACAACAACAATGGAAACAACCAGCCTCAGGGAGATGCTCTCACCAGATTTCTGAGGCTAAGGCCAACTAAGTTCTCTACTGCAACGGAATCAATGGTTGCTCTCGACTGGTTGCGTTCAGTCAACAAGGATCTGGTAACTGTTGGATGCACTGATGCTGAGAAGGTGAGGTTTGCCGCTCACCTACTGGAGGGACCAGCCGCTTCTTGGTGGGACACATTTCAGATCACCCACCCGCTGGACACTCTGACTTGGGCAATGTTTGAGGAAGGTTTCAGGACCAACCACGTGTCTTCAGGAGTTCTGAGCCTGAAGAGGAAGGAGTTCTGCAACTTGCGCCAAACCAACCGCACTGTGGCTGAGTACATTGAGGAGTTCAACAACCTGTCCCGTTATGCACCTAAGGATGTTGACACTGATGCAAAAAGGAGGGAGAGATTCCTGGATGGCCTCAGTGATGATCTTTCAGTACAGCTACTGGTGGTTTATTTCCCCACTTTCCAGGAGCTTATGGACAAGGCCAGGATCTTGGAAGGGAAGCACAAACAGGTGGAGAACCGCAAGAGAAAGAGCAGTAATCACCACTCTGGTTCACATCACAAGTCTCGCACTTCATATGATGGATACTCCAAGCAGGGAGGAAGTGACCATGGGAGCCATGACCGCCACCACCATGGGGGCGATGGGCATCGTCATGACAACCACAAGAGCAACCACCACAACCACAAGGGAGGACACTCTCACCACTCTGGAGGACACGGTGGACATGACCGCAACCGTGATCGCAGCGTTGTGAAGAAGGATCTGAGTGAGGTGACATGCTTCAAGTGTAAACAGAAGGGACACTATGCTGACAACTGTCTGGAGAGGAAGGGACTGAAGCCAACCAACAACAGAAGGCCACAGTGAACCACATGAACGTGGAGGAGATCCCAGATGAGCCTGACCTTGTGATTGGTAAGTTCCCAATCAACACTCACCCTGCACTTATACTTTTTGATACTGTGCATCGCATTCATTCATATCAAGAGCATTTGTGGATAAGTATAAATTACCTACTGAGTCTATGAAAGGGTCTATTCGAGTGAGTTCACCTGGAGGAGATATGATAGCTAGCGCGGGATGCCGCGACTTGACTGTGAGGATTGGAACACACAACTTCAGTGCACATTTGGTAGTGTTGGAATCACAGGGGTTAGATGTTATTCTCACTACTAGGAAAACGGCCTTTAGTGGCGCGCCTGAAAAGGCCATCTGTGCTGCACTAGCAGTGCGCCACGGGCCTCGCGCTACGGCTATCTCCTAGCCGTGGCGCACTACCTGGTGCGCCACAGTTGTGTCGAGATAGGCATGGCGCACATGCCAGTGCGCCACAGAAAGTAGTCCAGGTGCGCCACGCGTATGAAACGATAACCGTGGCGCACTAGGTGTTGTGCGCCACGGATATAAATTTCAAAATTCAAAAAAAAGCAGCAGATCTGGATCTCGTCGTCAGTGTCGTCGTGCGTCGGTGTAGGTCGCCGTCGTCGCCTCCTCGTCGTCGTCGTCGGAACTGCAAGGAGGAGGAGGAGAATAGGAGGAAGAGGAGGAGAAGAAGAGGAGGAGGAGAAGAAGAA
The DNA here is from genome assembly GCA_916181665.1 of Avena sativa. Classification (NCBI taxonomy): domain Eukaryota; kingdom Viridiplantae; phylum Streptophyta; class Magnoliopsida; order Poales; family Poaceae; genus Avena; species Avena sativa. Next base: position 454,847,923 of record OV702283.1, read on the forward strand.
GAAGAAGAGGAGGAGGAAGAGGACGAGGAGAAGAAGAAGAGGAGGAAGAGGAGGAGGAGAAGGAGAAGAAGAGGAGGAGAAGAAGAATAAGAAGAAGAAGAAGAAGAAGAAGAAGAAGAAGATGAAGATGAGGAAGAGGAGGAGAAGAAGAGGAGGAGGAGAAGGAGAAGAAGAGGAGGAGGAGGAGGAGGAGAAGAAGAACAGGAGGCCTCGTCGTCATCGGAACTACAAGGAGGAGGAGGAGGAGGAGGAGGAGGAAGAGGAGGAGAAGAAGGAGCCCGCCGTCTCGTCGTCGAAACTGCAAGGAGGAGGCCGCCGCCATCACCATGTTCACTGCAAGGAGGAGGAAGAGGAGGAGAAGGAGAAACAGAAGGAGAAGGAGGAGAAGAAGAAGGAAATGAGAAGGGAGGAAAAGGAAAAGGAGAGAAGGGGAGGGAAGGTGGGCGGGTTGGGGATTCGAAATTTGAATTCCGCCCAAGCTTATCCGTGGCGCACTAGGTGGCGGTGCGCTACGGGTAAGCCACCCTCTATTTTTTTTCTGCAGGAAAAAACGGTCTTTTGACCGTAACTTTTTACTCTTTCGAATTTTGAAAATCTAAAAAATCGCTAAACGACCGTGGGTTGTTGCGAGCGGATGGAAATCTCGTTCTCGTCATTTTGGTATATTATACGATTTTTTTTATATCGTATGCAAAAGTTACGGCCTTTTTACCGTGGCATGACTTTTTTTTGCAAATAAAGTCAAAACTCATGTTTGTTAATTTTACTAGAAGCTATACCACATTACCTACCTAAATATGAAAGGATTTAATTTTTTGAAGTGTTTATCATTTTCTTTTATTTTTTGCAAAACCTAAAAAGGCGATCCACGGGGGGAGGGGGTGGAGTTGGTGCAGGATAGTTAGGCGTAGGGCACTAGGGCAAGGTGCCCTACTACTAAGTTTATACATCTGTGGCGCACATGCCATAGTGCGCCACAGATGTGTCTGGCCGTTTCACAGCAGAGAGGGGCATGCGCTTAGGCGTAGCGCACCCCCTCCATGTGCGCCACGGTTGACACTAACAACCATAGCGCACCTACCCTATGTGCGCTACGGATGTTTGGCGTGCGGCCAACAGGGCCCTGGCCCACACACATCTGTGGCGCACTATGGTCATGTGCGCCACGGTTGTTCTAGTTACTAGTAGGGCACTGCCCATAGGTGAGCCACGCCTGTTTTAGCCGTGGGGCACTTCAACCATGTGAGCCACGGATGTGCTGATTACCTATAGCCATTTTCCTAGTAGTGTCTGGGCATGGATTGGATCTCTATGCATGGGGGACACATAGATTGTGCACAGCGAGCTGTTTCACTCAAAACCCCGGATGGTAAGAGAATTAGATTCAAGTCGGCAGTGCGACCGGGAAGGTGTAAGCTGAATTCTCTTAAGGGGGTTAGCATGGATACTGTGCCAGTGATTAGGGATTACCCTGACGTGTTTCCGGTAGAGCTGCCAGGAATGCCACCTGACAGGGAAGTGGAGTTTCTTATCGACCTGATGCCGGGAACAGGACCTATAGCAAAGAGACCATATAAGATGGATGTGGATGAGCTGAAGGAATTGAAGAAGAAGCTGAAAGAGCAGTTGGACAAGGGATTCATTCAGCCTAGTTTGTCGTCATGGGGAGCACTTGTTCTGTTTGTGGAGAAGAAAGACAGCAGTAAGAGATTAGTGGTAGACTATCGCTCGCTGAATGAAGTGACTATCAAGAACAAATACACTCTGCCGAACATAAATGATTTGTTTGATCAACTCGAAGGAGCGAAGGTGTTCAGCAAGATTGATCTGCGATCAGGCTACTTCCAATTAAAGATCCGAGAGGAGGACATACCAAAAACCGCCTTCACCACTGGGTATGGTTTATATGAGTATACGGTTATGTCTTTTGGACTAACGAATGCCCCGGCATACTTCATGACCATGATGAACAAGGTATTTATGGAGTACTTGGACAAGTTCGTGGTGGTATTCATTGATGACATACTGATATATTCCAAGGATGATGCTGAGCATGAGAAGCATCTAAGACTGATAATGGAGAAGCTGAGGGAACACAAGCTGTACGCCAAATTCAGCAAGTGTGAATTCTGGATTAACACTGTTGGATTTCTTGGACACGTAGTGTCAGGAGAAGGAGTCGTTGTTGATCCAAGCAAAGTGACTGCAGTGACAGAGTGGGAAGCACCCAAGAATGCAGGAGAGATACGAAGCTTTTTGGGACTTGCTGGATACTACAGGAGGTTCATTGAAAACTTTTCCAAGATTGCTAAGCCGATGACTGAACTACTGAAGAAGGAGAGGAAGTTTGAATGGTCAGACGTATGTGAAGCCAGCTTTCAGGAACTGAAGCGTCGACTAGTGACCGCGCCTGTTCTGTGTTTACCAGATCTTCAGAAGGATTTCCAAGTGTACTGCGATGCTTCTCGACAGGGACTTGGGAGTGTGCTGATGCAAGATGGGAGAGTAGTGTCATATGCCTCGCGACAACTCAAGCACCATGAGCGGAATTACCCCACACACGACTTAGAGTTAGCGTCAGTGGTTCATGCGCTCAAGGTATGGAGGCACTATTTAATGGGAAAACACTGTGATGTGTACACCGACCACAAGAGCCTGAAGTACATATTTACTCAGAAGGAACTGAACATGAGGCAAGGGAGATGGTTGGAACTTATCAAGGACTATGATATGAATCTACAATACCACCCAGGATAGGCCAATGTAGTAGCAGATGCTCTGAGCCGAAAGGTTTATGCCAATGGACTGACAATTGGGGAATTGCCTGAGGATTTGTGCAAGCAGTTCAAGGACCTTAGACTGGAGGTAGTATCTGAAGGGTACTTGGCAAGAATGGAAGTCCAACCAACGCTACAGGACAGAATCAGGAAGGCTCAAGTGGAGACAAAGAGATAGATGAAATAAGGGAAAAGATGAAGGAGGATCGAGCGAGGGAGTTCCGCGAGGATGAGCAAGGAACCTTGTGGTATGGAGATCGTTTGTGCGTCCCCAACGATCCCGAGATAAGGAAGTTGATTCTGCAGGAAGCTCATGACTCACCGTACTCTATACATCCGGGCAATACGAAGATGTATATGAACCTAAAGGACAGATTCTGGTGGAACAACATGAAGGGAGACATCGCGGAGCATATTGCCCTATGTGATGTATGTAGCCGGGTGAAGGCGGAACACCACAAGCCAGCAGGACTGCTACAGCCATTGCCCGTGCCGGATTGGAAGTGGGATAGAGTGGGAATGGATTTTATCACAGGATTGCCCAGGACCAGGTCAGGATATGACTCCATTTGGGTAGTGGTCGACCATTTGACCAAGGTAGCCCACTTTATACCAGTAAAGACGACCTATACGAGTGCAAAGTTGGCCAAGATTTATATGGACAGGATTGTGTGCCTACATGGGGTTCCCAAGAGTATTGTATCTCACAGAGTCACCCAATTTACCTCACACTTCTGGCGCCAGCTGCACGAGTCACTCGGTACTAGATTGGAGTTTAGCACAGTGTTTCACCCACAGACTGATGGACAGACTGAGAGAGTGAATCAGATTTTAGAAGACATGCTAAGAGCTTGCGCCTTGGCTCATGGTTCTAGTTGGGATGAGAATTTGCCGTATGCGGAGTTTTCCTACAACAACAGCTATCAAACCAGCATCAAGACATCACCGTTCGACGTGCTGTATGGGAAACGATGCCGGACACCACTGCTATGGGATGGAGTAGGAGAACGTCAGTTGTTTGGACCTGATTTGATCAAGGACGCTGAGGAGAAGGTCGCCTTGATTAGGGACAGGCTGAAGGTAGCACAATCAAGGCAGAAGAGCTACGCTGACGCCAAGCGCAAGGAAGTGGTGTATGAGATAGGTGATATAGCATACCTCAGAGTGTCGCCACTTCGTGGAATCAAGAGATTTGGAATCAAGGGTAAGCTGGCACCTCGGTTTATTGGACCGTATCGGGTCTTGGCACGCAAAGGAGAAGTTGCTTACCAATTGGAGTTGCCAGAAGCTCTGTCCGCTGTTCACAATGTGTTCCACGTGTCACAGGTGAAGAAGTGCCATCCGGAGATGGTAGATACACCATTGAGAGACACTGTACCGCTAGAGGAGGTTCAGCTTGACAATGACTTGACCTATGAGGAGAAGCGGGTCAAGACTCTGGAGACAGCGGAGAGGATTACCCGTACCAAGACAATCAGGTTTTGCAAGGTGCAGTGGAGCCACCACACCGAAGAGGAAGCTACTTGGGAGCGTGAGGATGACATCCGAGAGGACTACCCACACCTATTTGCTAGCCGCGCCGAATCTCGAGGACGAGATTCATCTTAAGGGGGTTAGTCTTGTCACATCCCAAATTTTAGATTTGGTTCTGCATATCATTCATGCCATTGCATCATACTTTTCCATGCAAAACCATCGGTTGAAAAGTTTCGACAAAACACTATTTTCTAAACCCTACCCTATTTTACTACGAGGCTCCTGCGGGAGGCTTTAGTAGGACTTGGGTTGTCCACCCTTGTAGCCTAGAGGTTTCACTCAACCCTTGACCCTAGGTTGTTCCCCTCGTTTTTACAAAAATTTAGGAACAAGAATCGCCCGATTCGGAGCTCGTACGGAAAAGTTACGGAGGCTTCACAAAAGGCAAAAAGGGAAAAGAAACGGACCAAAAAAAATCTGCCCGGCCCCGTGTCCGCGTAGGACCCCGCGAGGGGGCCCCACATAAGAGGACCCCACCCCGCGCCTCGATCCCCGTGCCCGACCCCGTCTCCCTGCCCGCCGCCGCCTCCCCTGGGCCCCGCATCCGCCGCCACCGCCTCGAGGTAAGCGCGCCGCCGCCGCCCTCACGCCGCCGCCGCATCGCCGCCTCGCGCGCGCAGCCGCCACCCGCGCCGCCTCGCTCGCAGCTGCCGCTGCGCAGCCGCCTGCGCCAGCACGACTCCGCGCGCGCGCCGCCGCTCCGCGCGCTCGCCCCGCGCGTCGCGCCGCCCGCCGCCGCCTCGCGTGCTGCTCCGCCGCGCGCTGCCGCCGCACGCGCTGCCGTCTCGCGCGTCGCCGCTGCGTTGACCGCCACCGTTCCGCGCGCTGACCGTTTTTCCCCTCCGCGCAGGAACCGCCGTCGCCGGAGCCGATCGCCGCCACCGTCCCGAGCTCGCCGCCGTTCGTCTCCGGTAAGCCCGCAGCCGCCATCTCTTGGGACCGTTGGATCTCAGATCAGCGGTCCAGATCAGCCGTTGACCGGTCAGCCCCCAGGCGTTGACCAGTCAGACGCCCAGTCAGCAGCCGCGTTGACCAGTCAACAGACACAGTTGACTGGGTATTTTCTTTAATCGATTTAGTTGGCAGACTTCGGTAGAAACTTGTAAATTGCGTAGAAATTAAACCGCTGGGCCAAAAATTGCAAATAAAATATGTGTAGGTTCAGTAAGTCGTGTAGAATCTTTTTGTACCATTGTTTCACACTTTTGCAGCAAGGTTTAGTACAGTTTAATCAAATGAGTTAATGGCCTTTTTGGAGTAATTAATTCGTAGAAAACGATCTGTAACTCCAAAAATTGCGTATGATATGTCCCTGGATTCAGTGGAACGAGAGGAATCTCATCGTGAATTAAAAGGGTAGGCTTATAGTGAAAACTTCTGCAGAAACTGTCTAGTGGCTTTTCTGCAGTGTTTTAATTACTCGGGGAGTTTTATAATTCCTTTTTGAGTAATTCCAGTCGGTACTGTCCCTAATTAGCAAGACCTATGCGGTAGAATTTTCCCAAGATTTTACAAACAGTATATTACCGGTAGTGATTTATTTGAGTTCTAGCTCTAGTTTTGAGCATTACCTTTTTGCATAATAGTTTTCCTAGCACTAAAACTATTTTCCATGCATGCAATCAGCAGTATTATTGAATAGGATTATGTGGTGCAGCTGTAGCACCAATTTACTTGTCGTGCATGCATTCATGCATCATCCTTGTTGCATATGTTTGTGGATTGTTTGTTTATGATTGCAATTATACCGTGTAGATTGTGACGAGTGCAACGCTTGCTCGTGTGTGGATTGTTCTTCCGACCGCTACAACCAAGGCAAGTAGATGCTATTTTGTTCATGATATTGTCCTACTATTTTCTATGCATTGTCGTGTATTTTGTAGACGCATGTGTAGGATGATACTATCGCTATGCTATGTCCTATTATGTGGTAGGGCCCTCCTTGTAGATGAAACACCGTTGGTAGATGTGCTTAGCCATGCTATGGTGTACGAGGGCTGGGTTACATCATTGAGACTTGTTTCTAAAAGTATTGGTTTCTGAAAACTAAAACAACTTAATTAATGAATCTCCTGGGTGTGATGGTATTGATATTTTTTGGTGGTTTCATTGCGGAAAGGCACCCAGGTATCGAGAGAAATTGATTGACTTCTTTATTTGGTAGCTTACGTGTACAACCATGTACCAATAATGAAATTGGCGGTTGGTTGGACTTAGTAGGTTGTGGTAACTCGAACCCGCGTATCCAGAGATGTAGAATTTTGGTAGGTTGGACCGGTGCGCGTCGGGATTGAGGAGCTACTTCTCTTCTTGGACTTCTCCCTATCATCACCCAAAATGAGAGTGATGGTACGAGCTGGGCTGGCCAAGTCACATGGGTAAAGTGTACTAACCCCTGCAGGGTGTATAATCTAATCGATTAGCCGTGTCCCCGGTTATGGACAACTGAGTTGCTTGATAGTGATTCCATGACATGTTTCTCGCTCATTCCAATTTCATAATTGTTTTAATATGGTTGGGTTAACTTAATTGGGATCTTTCCAAAGAAAATCAAAAACTGTTTATGAAAGTAGGACAAAGGTATTTGCAAATGCAAGCTAGACACTGCTCCACTTGCCAAATATGCATGTAGATGTTAGTACTATTGTCTCCTTTACTAGCTCTACTTGCCATACATTCCATGTATTGACCCTTCGGGGCTGCTACGTTTCATGTTGCAGGATATTCCGATTCTGAGTAATCGATATAGGCCACGGTACTCCACTCGGCACTTGTTCACTTGTGGGCAATTTGAAGAATGGAGAATTTGCTTTACTTATGTTGCTAGCTGAATAATTTGAGCTAGCCTTGAGCTAAGCTTTTATTGTAATAATGGTACTCTGGATCTTCGTTATTTAAGATACACGGATATTTTGCTATGTTATTCATCTCATTCTATTGTGGGCCAATGAACCGATCCAGGGATTGGCATGTCACATAGAAGACTCGGTCTTTTCAGAACCGCGGTGTTACAGGTGGCGAGATCCTACTCCTGCTATAAATCACTATAATGACAATACGCCGAGTTACAGGATTGTGGGGTTCGCTGTGTGCGAGTTGTGCTATGCACTTGTTTATTGTCGACGTTATGTCTATTGTGTTGCCCTAAAGGCTCCCGTACGCCGGCTTATAAGGACGCTAGAATCTAGAGTTATAAGGAGAGTCCTAGCCGGATACGGTTACAGAGTCCTAGACTAACACTAATTAGTCTTTATGTTTTCTAAGGCGCCGACTTCCATCTAAGGCGGTGGCACGCCACCTTCTTTTATCCCTGCTGGATCTCCGTCTTGTCTATCAGTTATGCCATAGGCCTAACCACCATACGTGGGCTATCCGGGCTTGCCAGTATGCGACTATACCGTAGGTATACCTATTTGGTATATCCACAACATACCTGTAGATAGATAACATGCTGGACATCGTCCCAACATACCTTATATGTCGGCCGAGTCAAGCCTTAGCTGTTTAACTCAAGGTGACCCGGTCCTTACTCGGGCGGCCCTCATATAACTCGGCCGGGTCATTCTTTGACCCGATCAATACCTCGGTGGGCTTTGACTTTTTACCTTATCTTGACCCTACCTGGGGTCATCCCTCCAACACCCGACGAGCGCTGGAGATTGGTGGCAGAGATGACCGGCGAGAGGATCCGGCCATCGCGGGGCTCTGCCGGTGGCTTTGGTGGCGGCGGGGGGTGTTGATGGTCGCTGAAGACGGAGGAGGGCACGAGGCAAGTAGTGTGAACACAAGGGGAACAAGGGGGGGGGGGGTTTACTCATCGGTATGACCGAATCCTATATTTACTCATCGGCCGCACCGATGACTAAATTTTTACTCCTCTAACACCGTTTGAACATCGGTTAGATGAGATTATAGAGAAATAAAAGAACATCGGGATCGGTTAGAGACGCCCTAACATCCCACACCTGTGAGGGGAAAGACAGGTTAACACGTGTAGAGACTCAGAGATAGCCTCAAGATACCTTGTACATTGACAAAAGGATGACTGAAATTTTGGGACAAATTGCGAAAGTCAACTCCAATTCAAGACCTTAGATTCTAACCTATGATATCATGTAAATCTTCATGCAGTAGTCAATATAATCACCACGGGCTGTACCAAAACTTTCCTTTTATGCATGGTTCATATTAGGAAAGTACGGATCATATTTTCTTATTTTGGTATGTTGAAATTTTCTTTGATGGAGAAGATACATATCTTGTAAATTAGGAAGGGATGATCTCCACATAATATGGAAGATCCACTAGCCATATGGGGAGGAGCAACCTCCTGCCCCACCATGATCGCCGGCACTAGAGTAAGGCAACTTCTACAGTACCTTCTACTGGTCCTTAAACATGAGTAGTATAACTCGATCTAAGGGCTTAGAGAGATTTGGCTCAATAAGCCCAGCTAGTAATTCGCGTGAAAAAAGTGATCATACCGTTCGAGCCTGGAAAGGAACCAAAACCAGTCGAGCCTGGAACAAAACCAACGCCGCCGCCACCGCTTCTCCCAGAACAGGGCGCCGCCGCTCTCCGTCGGATGCGCGCCGCCGCTCTCCCCTCAACTAGCGCCGCCATCCCTCTCCTCTCTGTCCACGCCGTCGCCGCTCTCTCCTCAACTAGCACCGCCACCCCTCTCCTCTCTCTCCACGCCGCCGCCGCCTCCACACGGGAGGTCTCTCCCACAGACATCCACGCCGCCAACCCCTGCTCCGATCTCCGTGACGCTGGACCCTGTATCCATGACAGCTTCCATTCCCATCTGCAGAGCCGATGCCAACGCTGACCCGGATGACGCCTTCGGCACTGTTCAGTGTCCAGTTCGCATCAGGTATGTTTTGCAAATTCCTGCTTATGAATTCAATCTAAGTTTCAGGTTGTTTTTCACTAGTCAGAATGGTTAAATTTCTAGATTAATTAGAGATGAGCGAGAATTCTTTGCCTCTAGTTCGACAGACCGAGTCGCGAGATTATTCTCCAGCAAATCATTTGAGCCGTACAGTAAAATTTGAGATGATACTAGTGGTTGTGTGGCCAGAGATCTGATACATGTCTTCTCCACAACAGTGAACGCTTCTGCAGCCCTGTAATTTCCCTTGGGGGTTTTCTGCACTACTAGAGCAACATCTGGTGATATTATGCGGTTCAATCGGAATTGGATAAGAGACGCATCTATTAGCAGACATGAGAACACCCAATTAGATGCAGCAAGCCAAGGAAAGTAATCTGGATCAAATTGACTAGCATCTGGCACATATAGCTTGGACATTGGCGATCAACGTTAAATGTGGCATGCAGGCGATGAGAATGCTTGGAAGAGATCCAGATGCATGAGACATCAACTTAAACTAGGTAGCAGCTCCTTCAACTCACGGCTTATTCAACTACAGTATGTGTTCACATTTGTTTTGCATTGGCATGATGGAGAATTTCTTAAAATTGATTAATCAATCTTTCATTTCTGTGTAATTACTGGATGAATGAATGCCAGCACTGTCAAAGGCATCGAGAGGGTGTTGCGGAATTAGGGATGGTCGAAGTTGGTCAGACATGCAGAGGACGAAGGACATGCCCAGTTCCTAGAAAGTATCTCTACTGAGATGGTGTCCATCCAACATAGACAACAAACCAGCTTATCACAAGTCTGATGCTGGATTCCATTGCCGGATCAACTAGATGCTAGAGCCAGCGTGTTCAGATTACACTAGTAGTGATATTATTCCTCCTTTCGTTCCTTTACATCAGTGTGATGTACTATGCCGACTTCTTTTTAGCTTGTGATTTTAGAGAAGCTAGCTTTTGCTAGATTGTGGAGAAAAGCTGTGGTGGGGAAAAGCTCACAGAATCTGGTTTCTTCTATTCTTTTTGGCTTTTAGACATTTGGCTTGTTTGATATATTAGGTTGTGAAATGTCTATAGTGCCCCTAAATTACATATATAGGTTAGTTTTTAGTACTCCCTCCGATCCATATTAGTTGATTTGGATTTGTTAAAATTTGGATGAACCTATATCCTAAATGGTGTCTAGATTCATCCAAATCTAAACAAATTTGAGTCAACTAATATGGTATGGGTCGGAGTGAGTATATAAATAAGCATTTGTACATTTGGCTTTTCAATTAAATTTCACTTGAAAAAAATCAAACAATAAAGTGGGGATACCCAACATATGTATTTCTATGGACGTACATCAGATAGGATTGATCTCTCTTTATTCAAACTATGAAGAAATCAATCAAATAGCTGGACGTCACGGGTTTAGGGGAGGGGGCGACTTTACGTGGGGCGTCAGTTGACGGCGGGTCCTTCGCGTCGGCTGGGGCGGGCGGCGGCATGGCGGACGAGGTGGCTGCTGAGGCGGGCGGCGGCGCGACGCACAAGGTGGCGGCTGAGGCGTACGGGAGCGCGACGCACGAGGTGGCGGACGAGCATCGGCGTCGCAGCGGCAGGACGGGGTGGCGGCTGGGCGGCGGTGGCTGGGGTTCAACCTGTGTCGATGCGGTTGACCCTCGACACGAGAGATGCAATGACTTTTTCTTTTTTTCCTTACCGCTATTTCTCTTTGGTGGCATTTGCTTGTAAATAAATGTAACTGAAGGGGTACCGGTGGATACTGGTTCGATTTCTTGCGGGGAAGCTCGGGAATCTGGCCAGAATCGACTTCCCACCCGATTCTCGGTTTGTGAAGTAAATAAGATTCTCGGTGGAAATAAGTTGGTCAAAATCGGACTCATTCTTTTAAGCTTATGCGATTCTGGACTTAGAATCTGTTCCAGAAGCTGAAAAGAAGTCGGCCAGCAGTGTCATTGAGTTGTAATACTACAGTGAGCATGTTATTTTAGAGGTATATGAGACATAAGTGTTAATCGTTGTGACTGAAGAAAAAGACACGGATTAACTTGGGTAAATCAGCATGAACAAATTGATTCAATGGGGATTCCATACCATGGTTCTTGTTGTTGTTCCCATGGGAACATCAGCTATTCTGATTAACAAATCATGGCAAATTTATTTATGTTGTTGTGTTTTTGTCGGTTGAAAATCCAGTTAAGTTCCATGCGTGTTGCTTGAAATACTTGCATAGCTTCAGTAGTACAGGCCTGAGTTTCTTATGTGTAGCATCCATCGAGCAGTATTACTGCCGGTATCTGAGACAAAGGTATCAAAGCCTAGGAGATAATCTGCTGTTTTTTCCTTCCTTTCCTCTTCTTTCAGTTGTTTGGCCATACCTGATTCTAATTAACTCTGTAGGGGGTGGAAACTTTCTTTTCATTGATTGTAGTAGTGTAATCGAATTAGGGTGCCAGAATGTTCTAAGACCAACTGATTATAATTAGTGGAAAAGAAAAGGCTAGTCAAAACTGTTTTATGCCAGATTGGGTAGCCAGATATAGAATATTAAAAGTGGTTCATCGATGAACAATCTTCAGAACCCCTTTGCGATATGGAAAAGGAGGACAGATATGCTTAAGATTCGGAAAACAGTTTTAGCATTACTATTATTTGATCATTTTAATGACGTCATAGAGAAGAAGGAAAACATGAACAATATACATGAACTTTAATAATGCAATCTACTACCGGTGAAAAGGTAAATTTGTTTCCCTCATAAGGATTAAATTGGTATAAGCAGTCAACCAGAAAACACCCCCATGATCCATGGCCTGAGATTTCCATGTTAGAAACTAAGTTGGAAAATCACTCACAACTCTATTACACTCATACACAGCTTTTGGCCGAAAGTTCAGAGACACTTGGAGTCAACAGCTCTGGGACTAAGAGGCATTGCAGCTGCTAGAGATGTTGAGGAAGGGGCATGCTTGCTGAAGTTACTAGCTAAGGGGCACCCTTATGCGGGTGGGGTAGTCCTTGCCCTTCTTGCCAAGCCGACTCTGACAGCAAATTATCTTACTTTAACATCGTCTGCCATCTCACTACAGCTTTAAAATGTAAACAGAATATAAGCAACCACAAAATTGAGCTTAAATAGGAAATTAAGCGATAACAGCCTAGAAAATTGAAGTGCATTATTCTTCTTAAAAAATTCAAGACTTCTAAATGATGAGATAACATGACACTGAACTTAGTCCTCGAGGATATATTAGGTAAATTGGGTACAAGAAACTGAATTTTTGACAGAATAGTCCACTCTCTAGCATGATCAGACTGACGAATACTCACGTCCACCGGCATATACTACGGCCTGGCAAGCCATATATAGTGAACAAATAATATGTGGTTGAAATTTTGATTGCATAGGCCGATACAAAGGCACCGCTGAAGGCTGATCACAGAGAGACCTTACGATAGAACTCTCGGGGGGCCTTGAAAGAAGTCAACCATTGGTTTATATACCAACTATGGAGCATTGAAGACTATCGCAAAGTCAGCATGAGCATAATCAGGCACGTACAACACCTCCATGTTGTCGCTGTCATGGTTTCTGCCAGCGTCCTAAGGAAGTGCCTGGTTATGAGAGGCATCACCGAGGAAATCTTGGCCGCCATGGGTGAGGAACATGGGGGGATGGGTTGGAAAGGACAACATGTTTTACAGCAGGGGCATGGCTGATTGTAATGCTTCATGTTTTCCTGGACGCTGCCATAGTCGAACCTTCTAACCCCTTCATTCCTGATAACTGGTTCCGGGAAAATTAGAAAAAGAAATATTAGTGCAGTTACCGAGCTATGAACATTAGAAAGCCTAAGCTCCTGACTATGATTCTTACTCCATGACATGTAAATAAGGTTTTTGATACAGGTAGACTGTGGAGCATGCCGCAAGGATATGTTTTACAATACCTTTTACCGGTTGCTTAAGTATTAAAAGTATGTTATGCACCCACGTCTGAGATCATCTGGTACAGGTTAGGCCCAGGTGGCCCGAAATTCATTTAGTTTGACGCTTAAGTAAAAAAAAATGAGGAAAAAATAGGCTTAGTTGTGCCCTCCTGGCTGCTGCCGCCGTTGCAGCCTCCACGCCGCCGGCGAGACCTCCACCTGACTCGCGGGCTTCGCTTCCACCTGGCACGCGTGGCCGTCACATCGTCGCCGCCGCCACCTTCACCTCGGACGCGGAGATCGCGTCGACCGAACAGCTCTGCCCCAATCTCCGGCATACTCATTCGGTATGTGTTTAAACCTGAGATTAGTCGGGGAACTAAACCAAACCTTAACTGTACCCACATAATCAAACTAGGCAAACCGAACCTAACTAAGCCGCTGGAATATTACTACAGTATATAGCTTAAGTCGTGGAGGTGACCTAGCCGTAGGTGCGTCGTTAGATATAGGAAATTAGACCCATCTGAATCGGTGTCGATTAGCTGAATATTTTTTACTGCGGGTGGGGGATTCTTCCATCGAACAATTGGGCCCTACCGATGACCCTGGCCCGCAACACAGCGATGGATGCCAGAAAAAGGATCGCAACATGATTCCCACCCCGATTTTCCTCTCTCCTCACGACCCGAACCTCCGCTTCCTCCTCGCGTTCTTTCTCTCTCCCGAGCAGACCGCCGCATCAAGTCAGGCGAGACGGCGCCACCCCGCCTTGGTTCCCTCCGCCGGAGATGCAATCTGTCGCCTCCCGCACTGGTTCTTGGCCTAATCCAGCCGATTCCCACACCTCCGCGGACGGCGCCGTCCCGAGCACACTGGCCGGGGGAACGGCGGCCAGACAAGATATGGGTGAAGCCTGCGCGGCGGATCCACCCCCTGTGGATCTGCGGCTGTAGCATCCGGCCATCCTCTCCTACCATGAAGATTTATTTTCGGCTCCTTATGCCCCGATGCGATGGTTACAGGGGAGGGCGAGATGGAGCTTAGTTCTGTTCCTCCCCTGGGTCGTCCGTGACTAGGGGCAGCACCAAAACTCATGCGGCTCTCCTCTTCCCAAGAATCTCCTCTCTTTCTCCTTCCTCCCTCTGCCGCGAGGAGGAGGGGAGAGAGAAGCGGACGCCAGCGGGGAACCGGAGCAAATCCGCTGAGGAACCAGGCGCTGTCGACCTCATCCACTCCGATTTCGTTTTGGGGGCGCCACCATAGCAGGCACAAGCATGTCACCGTTCTACCTTGCGCGCGGGGCTTCCAAGGTGCGTCTGTCAGCCCGATTCGTTTTTATTTTTTGGTCGGAGGATTTTGGCGGAGATGTGACTTGGGCGCGGCTTGATTTGCATGTGTTATGAAGGATCACTTCCGAGACGTCGGTCGAGCTCAAGATCCTCTCCGAAAAATGGCAGCTCCTCCTCACGGGCATTGTCTTCCAGGTACCAATCTCTACTGTCTTCGCTTCTTGACAAGGAGAAATTAGCAAGATCGCTCATTCTTTCAATCTGGTAAAAGGCCGTATCTGAAAAATCGATAAATGGCTGCGTCAAATGATCCTCAACAATATTATTGTAGAATTTGATCTAAGATAGACCAGAGAATAATTTCGGGACGATCCTATTGTTTATGGTATATTATGGCTCTTCGACCCATCTGTAAAACTGAAATATAGTTTGTCACAGTAACTATAGCCAACAAAAAAAAAAAGAACACCACGGTACACAAATGTCTCAAGCTTTACTTCAAAGACGAATGAATCGATGACACTTCCGTGATGGAGCTAAAATAGGGTGGCAAGTTATAAATTGGAACAGTGAACCAATCACTGATATAGCTTTCTCGGCCAAACTGAGACCACCAGCTAAACACCACTTATAATTAGGATTAATTCAGTTATGGCACTAAAAGGACACCAGCAGCCAATCACCTGCCAACTGAGTACTAATTTACTTTTCCATACAAACAGTATATTCATGGTTTGGCAGCACGAGGGGTCCATTATTTGCACCGGCCAGGACCCATTCTTCAAGATGTCGGTTTCATGATTCTTCCGGTATGTTCAATGTGTGTCCAGTTTTTCTGACTTAGTTTTGGATTAGACAAATTACAACATCAATGCAAAATTTGAGGAAAGATGGACGTGTCCTCTCTTATCCCCTTTTGTTCACACAAATGTTGACTAACGATGGGAACTGTTGATCGCTACAAGCTAGACGTTTAAGCTGATTGCTCATGTCACTAATGCCTTCAATTTTCTTGACTGAAACGGTCTTACTGAATAAGTTGATGACTCATGTTGTGTAGTCACCGGATAGTACTTAGAAAAGTCATTTATTTCGGGATATGGACATTTGTATCTAAAGCATATTCATATCTGCGACAAAATTAAATAGAGTATGAATCCCGAGCTTTATTTAAAAGGTATTTAAATACTCAACTGGAACTGTCATATAGTCATGGCAAGCACTTCCGCCCAATTATGTTCCTGGTGTTGAGGTTGGACCACATGGCCATGGCTGCACATTAGGTTACTCTCCATCTTTTCCCAGTCTAAAAATATCTGGTCTAATCTGTTTATGCCTGCAACCTTTTGTTAGTCATCGTTGTTTAGGGAATATATTCCTATGACAAGTTTTGAGGGGAATATTGAAATTCTTTTGTGAAGAAGTTTGCTGGGTATACTGTCATCTTGGAAATAGATACTATTTTATATTCAGAACATAATCTTGCTAATAAATAGTGCACTCTGGCTCTGCATCATTTGCTCAACAATGTTATTTCTTGTGCGGCTCTGACAATGCTCAGTCGAAGCTTTGCTTAGTCGAAGCTCGCTCACTACTGGATTTGAACTATTTATGTGAGCCTCATCTAAGTTAGACACTGCACCGATTGCTAATGGTGATCATGTACGTCTTCATTGGGAACCCCAAGCACAAAATTCTGAATCCATATAGCAACTCACCACATGTGAACTTTACCTAAATGTGTGCGTTATTTCTTTCTTTATTTCTCCTAGATATGTTATATATGATTATATACTACATATTTCCTATATGTCTTCTCATTGATTTTATATGTTCATTGTTATACTGTACTCATTCATATTTTCTCCTAAAATTTTAGTTTGTCAGATGGTGTAGCATTCAAGCCTCTCTACATTCACTGCTGGAGGTACACCATCTGATTCTCCATTTTTTCTTGATTCTATGTTCAGTTGTTCTTCACAAACACTATTGGATCAATTGCTAAAGAGGCTCATAGCTCCTCCAGGAAAAAGTTACCGAATGGTGTCCCATGATATCTAACTTATTTGCAATATTCTGCAACTTTATTAGTTTATATCACATTAGTTTAGTTTCTTGAGGGGTTTAGTCAAACAACATGATTATATTCTTATATTATGTTTCCCTTTTACGTAAGTTACATCTTCCCTTTTCTCTATAAAAAAGTTGCATATGCCTTTACCAACTAAACATATACCTTACTTTCCGAAGATGGCATTGATTAACTACTATTTTCTCAAAAAAAAGTTGCTTATTCCTTTCCCAACTAAACATATACCTTAATTTCCGATGATGGCGTTGATTAACTTCATTCCTGTAATTTTTTGGTCTGTTCATCATGTCCTCGCAATCAAAGTAGGATCAACAAAGGTTTTTGTATTTGAAATCAATCTGTTGTTGGCGGCTCGGTGAAGACTGCATGTTAGTAAGTCTGTTGAGGTTGCAGGAAGGTAGCCACTGCACCGACGGCGTACCCCGGATCTGGGCTGAGCCTGGATGGCTCGCGAGATCCAGGTGGGACCCATCCTGGCTGCGAATGGCATGCTCCTAGCGATATCGACGGCGCGCGAGCACTGCGACTTTCATCGACAAGGGTTTTGTTCGACGGAGGAGCCCACTCTGTGGCGTACTTGAGAAGCACTCGACGGATTTCGATGTTTGCCATGGTCTTGTTTTGAGTATTGGATGTGTTGTATATATGGGTGTTTCGGCCTTCTCTTAGGCTTGTAAATCAAACTCCTTTTCTATCAATGAACCGAAACGCAAAGCTTTTTGCATTTTCGTGAAAAAAAATCAATCTGTTTTTGTATTTGACAACAATTTAATCTGAAGTATTATGTCCTCTTTATATGAAGGTTCTTGGTCCATCAAGACTACCTCAGATGACAAGGAAACAACACTCGGATGTTTAGCGCAGTTCCATCTTCTTAGAAGAAGCTGCCTGGCAAGTAGAACAAACTAAGAAATTGGTTTCCTGTGAAGATCCTCGTATTCTTCCTGATAGGACTTTATTGTGTCACTGCACTTGCTTCCTTTGTTGGACAAACATGTCACTAAGATATACAATTGCCTTTTTATTCTACTCCAAAAGATGATATAAAAATTTGACAGTGTTTACATATTAATGATATACATTGTGCAATAAATGTAACATGTAGCTCGAGGTTGTGGTCTTATGTTCTCTAGGAGGGTTACTATGTAAAGAATAATTGCATATATTTTATATGTATTTTTTTACCTTGAAGAACACCTACAATGTTTTCCGAGTTGTAACAATTAGTGTAGCTTATATTGAAAGGGTGATATTCAAGTGTCATAAATGTCTTCTGAAATAATATGATGTCAAGTATGTAGAGAATGATTATTTTCACAATAACAGTATTTAAAACTTATTTGGAATTGTCTTTTACCACTCCTGTAAAGAGTCTTCCTAGACCAATCTTATGTTTATTTTAATTTTTGATGATGCCAAGTAGACATAGTATGATTATTTTTATAATTGCAGCATTGTAGAACTTTTTTAGATATATATTTTAGGACTGTATTTGACATCAATTCCATATCTGAATCTATGCAGATTGTGCTAGAATCTTATTCAGGTCTAAGGATAGATGATCACACGGTCCATAACAATGTTTGCCCTCAAGCTATGTTGTTCACATATCTCAATATTATGCAGACAAAAATCATTGAGATCTAAAAATAAAGAAGGTACGTTATCTTTGTTCTTGTCATAACAAAAGATGTTTGCAGGTATGTCCTAATGCTGCTCCTCCTGCATCTGGACTTCCTACTTACTGTAATGTGCTATTGGAAGCTTCCTTTAGAGGATCAAGACTATTTGAGAAGCTATAATATGTCTTTCTAATCGTGGTTTTGTTCTCCCAGCCAAATTTGGCATACAAGGTACTTCTTAGAAGTTGTGTTTGCTGCTCATCTGAGCCTATTAGTATGTTCCTTAGTGCCCATGCCATTCATTCGTTTTTGCAGGTTTACCAAGTTTGATGCTAGCCAGAGCGTGGTCCAGAAGCAGCCTACAAGCTTCTTTCCTTTATTCTTAGTCTGCAAGCTTTTTTCGTTTGTATTCCTAGGTAGTAGGATGATATTATGAATCAGCTTTGGAGCAGTGCTCCTTTCTTAGATTTCCATGAAGATAATTTTTTGCTCTTAAAATCTGTCAAATGTGACCTATTGAGAATATTACGGACAAGGTCTCTTTTGTGCACCCGTTTTGACTTAACTTGGTTTGTAGCCTTGGTCTAATGTTCAATATCATGCACTAAAATTTATATCCCCTTTGGTCTGTTTTTGGGGGCAATTTGGACAAAAATAACCCATAAAAATAACAAATTCACGAAATGAACTCTGGCCAAAAGTAATTTATTCCACTAACCCTTTTTGCAACGCCGTAGACGACGGCGCCGCACTCTGAAGAGCATCGCCATGCGTCTTGGCGCCGCGCACCTGCCAGCATGGCTCGCCCGTGGCCTCGTGGGCCCCGGTCCTGCTAGTGCGGTGCCTTACCGCGTGGCGCCGCACTGTGTAGTGCAGCGCCGTTGCCCTTGGTGCCGCACTTTAGTTCTTGTACCAACGCAGCTCCAGCCCTCCCCAACCCCATCCCCTTGTTTCTCACCCACACAGGAGCTACAGCGGCGGCGGCGGCTCTTCTCCCCCTCCACCTCCTCCCTCCTAGTGCCCAAATCGGAAGCCTCTCTCCGTGGAGTTCGATCCCCCAAGTGCCTTGAGGTATTCTTCCCCTTATTCTTTGATTTCAACCATTAATTTCTTGTTTTGGTCCATATCTTGCAAACCCTAGGTTGTTTTGTAAGATGCATGGTAGAATGTTGTTGCATTGGCATAGGGGTTGGGTATTGTGTTAATGTTAGCATGGGTATCTATTGAGTGTGTTGACCATGGTATTGTTGTTGTGATTATCTTAGGCATGGCAAGAATTGTTCATGTTCACCATGTAGACAAGGATGATTTTTTGATAGGTAACATAGAACCGGACCCGGATGAGCTCGATTTGGTGTTTGAGCGTACTCCAACCTATGCCGAGGTCTTGGGGCAATTGAGGATCGAATTGAAATGGATGGACCCAAAGGATGATATTGAGTTGGAGGGAAGACATAATGTTGGCTTGGGAATGCATGTCCGTTGGAAGACCATGCGTATCTTCTCCGAGGCCCGTTGGCTTGCATACAAGGAGGTGGTGGCCTAATCACTAGACAAGGCTCTTGAGCTATTTGCCACCAAGAAAGTTGGTAGTTCATTGTCTTTGGACTTGAACCGTATGGCATCCCCATTGCGTAATATGAGTCCTCCACCCGTAGACCAAGAGCTAAGCCGTGAACCTCCCTTGACCCAAACATTGAGCCCGATTTCAAGACACCAAGATGAAGTTATGGAAGAGGACAATGATGATTGTGGGGGTGAAGATGAAGATGACAATGATGATGTTGAACTCCATGACAACAATGTTGGAGATTTGGAGAAATATATCACACAAGATGACATGGACCATGACCTCCCGTATTCTCGAGGCTATGCATCGGACTCGGATGATGATGGTCCCGAAGAAGTTGACGAGGAGGGGTTCACGGCTAGAGAGGTCAAAATCCATGATACCGTATTGCGACGGGACCATCGGGTGCCTTTGTTTCGTGATCTTAGTCTCGCGGATGAAGCCACGGTTGATGGTGGCAAAGGCATAGTGCTTGGACCAAGGACAAGTTCTTACCGGGATGGCAATGAAGTGAATAGTGGCTTTTGCAAAGGATCAAGGTTCAGGACCTTGTTGGAATTCAAGCAATGGATAAAGGACTTCTCGGTGAAGCATCATCGTCCTTACACGGTCGTGCACTCGGACATCAAGAAGCGTTACACGGTGAAGTGCGAAGAGGAAGGATGTCCTTGGATAGTGCGTGCAAGACCATTCAAGAGAGGTCCCGATTGGCACATATCTAGTTGCGTATCAACTCACATGTGCCGATGCCCGGTGGTGGATGGGAAGGATGCAAAGAACGAGCACCGGCAACTCACCTCCGAGTTCCTCGCTTATAGGCTATCCAATGACATCGCGTCATTTCCAATAATGACCATCAAAATGGTCATGGAGCTTGTGAAAGCCCTCTTTCACTACGAGGTGAAGTACGGGAAGGCATGAAGGCTAAGCAAGCCGCATTCAAGATGTTGTACGGTGATTGGGAGGAATCTTATAACCGAATCCCAAGGTTGTTGTTAGCGATGGCCAATGCTAACCCCGACATGGTTCATGTGGTTGAACCTTATGGGAACAAGATAAGGGTTGTAAACGAGAAAACCGTGCGAGTTTTTGGCCGTGCATTTTGGGGTTTTGAGCAATGTGTCCGGGCTTTTGAACATTGTAGACCGGTCATCTCTGTTGATGGCACCTTTATGACCGGACAATTCAAAGGCACTATCTTGATTGCAATAGCCAATGACGCGAACAACCGGTTGATTCCTTTGGCGTTTGCTTTGGTGGAGGCGGAAAGCAATGATAATTGGGAGTGGTTCTTCTATCTTTTGAGAACCAACATATTAACCCCTTAAAGGGAGATATGTGTCATCTCTGACCGTCATCAAGGAATTCTCAATGCAGTGATGATTGATATTCCCGGCCATGCTCCATTGCACAATCGTTGGTGCATGAGACACTTTTGTGCAAACTTCTATAGGGCATGCAAGAGCAAGGATTTGTCCGATGATCTACAAGATTGTTGCCTCGCTTTGACGGAACGTCGTTTCTCTAACTTGTACAACAAATTGCTAGTCAACAAAGAACTCAATACCGGTGGTCGCGAGTTTCTCAATAGGAACATTGAACATATGGAAAAGTGGGCACGAGCTTTTGATGACGGTGGCCGGAGGTACGCCCAAATGACAAGCAACATGGTAGAGTCATTTAACAAGTTGTTAAAAGGTGTCCGTGCATTGCCCATCACGGCAATAGTCCGATATACATTCGACATGATGAATGAGTATTTTCTGAAATACTCACATGAAACGGACCGACATATTGCGGGGGACAACAAGAACAAGTACAAATACAATTTCCCACCGAAGGTTGACGATTGGATGCAATTTTAGACAAGGAAAGCGGATTCCCAAGTTGTCACGGAATATGACAATGACGAGCTAATTTACCAAGTTACGGAGCCCGGAGGTACAACGGCTGATGGTGTCCAACATGGAGGCCGAGCTTTCAAGGTCTCGCTCAAGACCTGTGAGTGCACATGTGGAAGACCATCATTGCTTCATCTTGCGTGCTCGCACTTGCTCGTGGCGTCTCGCAGACGACATTTGGATTACAATAATCCGCTCACGGTGAGAGAGGCTGAGTTCTCTATTGAGACTACTAAGAAGACATGGGCTCCTAGATTTCATCCATACTTGGACCAATCACAATGGCCGGAGTACCATGGAATTCAACTATGGCCCGATCCAAAATGGAAGGTTGTTGGACGTGGTAGACGCAAGACAAAGCGCTTTAGAAGCGACATGGACGGATGGGGACGTGGTGGTGGTCGGGAAACGGGCAACGACCAATTCCAAGAGCCTCGTGAGAGAGCCCGGTGTGGAACGTGCAATGGTGAAGGGCACAATGCAAGAAAGTGTTCTCAAAGGAAAAGAGCAAAAGGAAATCAAGGAAGTAGTAGCCAACCAAGTAGTAGCCAACAAGCTCCAAGTCAACCAAGTGGTAGCCAACCAAGGACTAGCCAACCAAGGACTAGCCAACCAAGTGGTAGCCAACCAAGGACTAGCCAACAAGATCCAAGCCAACCAAGGACTAACCAACAAGATCCTAGTCACAATTTTCTTAGACAACAAGCTCCTAGACAACAAAGAGGTCGACAACTTGGGCTACGAAGAGGAAGAGGGCGTGGTGGTTTTAATCCCGCTAGTATGATAGGTTACTTAGCCAGACCAAATCCGTATGCTCGTAGGTATGTTCACATTTATGCATATTTTACTATCATTCATGCTTATTGGGTTAAATGCATCCTTTACTAACTTGTACCTTTTATTCTTATAATAGGTAAGGCGACTCAACCCAACAAGGCTAATGATGGGGAAGGTGTGAGCTACTCGAAGATCTGGGCGAATGCTATGGAGGTGGTGGAGAAGAGGAAGGAGGTCGAGGAAGAGAGGAAGAGGAAGGAAGCTGAGGAAGAGAGGAAGAGGAAGGAAGCTGAGGAAGAGAAGAGGAGGAAGGCATTCGAAGAGGTAGTTCAACTTGCTCGTGACTTGGCAAAAAAGAAGGACGAAGAGGACGAGGTGAAGAAGAAGAAGGAAGAGGAAGAGAGGAATAGGAAGAAGAAGAAGGAAGAGGAAGAGAGGAAGAGGCAAAAGGATAAGGAAGAGGAAGAGAGGAAGAGGCAAAATGAGAAGGAAGAGGAAGAGAGGAAGAGGAGGGCCAATGCTAGGCCACCTTGCGCCGATCAAGAGGAAAGGCCACGCAAGGCGTTTCGTACTGACGAGGCCCATGGGAAGGAGGTTCATATTTGTTGGTGTGGAACCGATTGCACTGTTAAGGAGTCCCTAGACTACCATTCCGATAGTTGGGGAAGAAGTTCTTCATGTGTGCCAACTACAATCGCTCTCCCGTGCGTAGCCGCAACCCATACGACACTCCACCGATATGCACAAAGATTTTTAGTTCTTCATGTGTCCCAACTATTCCATATCATAGCCTCTAACATGCACTATTTTCTTATAGTCTCCCCTCCGGTATGCAGGTACTATACTTGGATAGATATCGAGCAACCTCAATCCAACAAGGCTATCCAAGAGATCGATTGGGCCATAAAAAGAAGGCGCTACTACGAAGCGCAGCGTGACGAGGAGATGGCGTAGAAGCGCAAGGAACGTAATGACGAGCTCCGCAAGAAAGAGGAGGAAGAGAATCGCCGCGCTAAGGAGTCTCGGGATGCCGAGAGGGAAAGGCTGCGTCAAGCGGCGTGGCTTTCCATGGAGGAAGAGGAAGAGAAGAAGAGGAAGGGCAAAGGACCTATGTTCTAGACTTTGAGTATGTAACCGGGAGTCATGGACTTGTATGTGTCAAGATTTGCTCGAGAACCTCTTGTTATTTCATGAACCCCTTAAGGGCAAGAAACTCGTGTTATTTCGTATGTGTCAACAAACATTTCCCCCCTCAAAGATTTTTTGTTCGATGTGTGATCATTTTCCCTCGAAACAACCGTTGAAAGCTGGCTGTAGCAGCATCTTCACGGTGCGGCGCCAAGCGTGGAGGCGTTGCACGGTGCGGCGCCGCACATGCGCTCAAAAATAGACAGAAGCTTCTGTCTATTATCGAGCGCATGTGCGGCGCCAGGCTGTGCGGCGCCGTGCACCGTGTCGCACTGTGCGGCGCCGCACGGTGCGACGCCACCATGCTCCGTGTTGCACGGTGCGGCGCCGTCCATCTTGGCGCCGCACATGCGCTCGAAAATAGACAGAAGCTTCTGTATTTTTTCGAGCGCATGTGCGGTGCTGCACCGTGCAACGCGGAGTATGGTGGCGCCGCACCGTGCGGCGCCGTCTAGCCTGGCGCCGCACATTGACTTAGCCGATTCCTGGGCCACCTTGCCCAGCGCATACTGCATGTGCGACGCCAGGCTTCATGGCGCCGCACCTTCCTGACTTCTGTATGTGTTTCAGTTGTTCTGTTTCAGTTGTTGTTTGAGCATGTTTGTTCGATGTTGTTCGAGCATGTTTGTTCCAAAAAGAGAACAACCATTCACGACAACATCCATTCACGACAACCATACACGACAACAACCATTCACGACAATAACCATTCACGACAACAACCATAAGTACCAAGTTCATGACAACAACCATTCAAGACAAAGTGCAACATCTACTCTACTTCCCACGGGTGGTCTTCGCCCCTCGGCCCCTTCTCGCGGGCATCTTCCTCCTCCTCCTCGGTTCCTCTTCATCCTCCACCTCTAAGCGATATGGATTCTTGGGCTTGTTTGTCTTGGCCGTGGAAGGGTTGGGTGTGTAATGCTTCTTGGGTTGCCTTGGCTTGAGCACGTAGTCAGACCGCTCGTGGACCTTGTAGCGAGTGTAGTTGCCCAATGTCATCTCATCGAAGACGCTTTCCTCATCTTGCGGCTGTCAACAAAAGAAGATTGGTAAGGACAAATTCAGGAGAAATGCAAGGGAGGGTGGGGGATGCAATGGTTGTACTACCTCGGGTGTGTTCAACTCATCCTCGGATGTGGAGTGATGATCGCCAGAATTTTCACCTTCGGGCGTGTTGGACCGTGACGCGGACGGTGTTGCCACCTTAGGGTCACGACAACCTAGCAAGTTCGACAGCCGCCTTAACCGTTGGCCCTGCTTCTTAACGAACTCACGAAACAGACCCTCTCCCTTCTCTCCGCGAGGGTATGTGTCCAAAGCGTCCTCGCATGCATCGGCGGACTTCCTTACCTCCGTGCGCTGTCATAGACAAGAAACTAGTAAGTTATCCATGCAAGATGTGAGAAGCGCCTAGACGGAAAAAGTATTATTCGGCACACTTTACCACAAAGTTGACCAAGGGAGCAAACTCGTCTTGTCGCCCTTCTCTGACCATGATGTTGTATTGTTCGGTTGAAATCTCATCAAACACCAATGGCTCCTCCAAGATCGAATCCCGAAATGCCCGTGGGTATATCTCCACCCGCGCGTTGTCAACAAACCATGCAATGTAGTTGTTGAAAGCATCCCGATTGAAGGGCCTATCCTGTGCTCCTTTTGCTTTCCTAGCCTCGGTCACACACCTCCTGAATTTCTCAAGGTGCTTCCTATGAAGCTTGGGCCAATCCTTCTCCTTCCTCCGCTTCCTATCCAAGCTGCACACAACAACAAGTCAAAAAGCGTCATTTGACGAATGATAAGCACATCACATGGTAAGGCAGTTAATAGCTTACCTATGGAGCCCAAGTCCGTGTCCTTCCACTTAGGCGGGACAATCTGAAATAACCCAAACTGGGTCATGACACTGTGAGGCTGGTGATACTCAACAGCCCACATGCACACCATGGGGCAACGCATTAGCCACAGACGAGATTCTCTGAGACAAATAGGGTTAAGGCGATAGTCCTCCGGAACACCAAAGCGGTCCCCTCGACCGTATGGCTCCCACGTCACCTGCATCATACCACACTCATGTCAGGGTCAAAGATTACAAGTTCAAGACATATAATTGACCGCACCCGAGGAAATTACCTGATCCAAGGTGATCGTGTCAAACTCGTTGGTGTAACTCTTGTACGCCTCTACTGGGTCCGTTGGCGGTTCGGAGACCACATCCCACATGTAAGCCCACGTGGGGAGAAGGTAGTCGTTGCCATTAGCAATGTAAGGATTGAATGACAACAATCTCGGCCGTCCAATGGGAAAGCGTTCCCAACTCCACACCGAGAGAAGGAGCAAACAACCACCAATCCCTGAATCGGCGGCGCTCCTAAGGCAAGCATCATCCAGCTGCAGATGAAGTGAACAACCATTTGGTAAGAACAATTTTTTTTGAGATAGTGCAGAAATATACAACAACGTCTCATTACCTGACGGTACAACCAGGCCAACGCCGCAGAACCCCAACTGAAGGTAGAGTAAAAAAAACCAGCAACTTGAGCCAATGCCACTAAGCACGATCCCCACTGTTGTCAGGAAACAGAGTCCTCGTGATAATGTACCGCACATACACACGAGTGTATGTCTTGATCGTCTCCTCATCGGCATCCTCGGGGCAAATCTTGAAATTCTGGATGATCCAAGTAAAAGTAGCCCCGACAGCGACCCTCAGTCTTCCCCCTTCTTGTTTATAGCCTCGGGTGGATCCTTCCCTATAAGGTCGACCATCTGCTCACGCCACCCGTCTGAATCCGAGCTTATGCACACAGGGTTTCCCTCGATTGGGAGTGCCAGGATCATGCTCATGTCCTGCAAAGTGACCGTAGTCTCACCGGTCCTAAGGTGAAAGGTGTGCGTCTCCGGCCTCCATCGGTCCACAAGCGCGGTGATCGCAGCAGGGTTGAAGGCCGGGGTGGACCGAGTGACCATGTGGATAAAGGGGAGGAGTCCTAGCTGCTGGATGTACGGAGTGTACCGTGCATCATAAGGCATCTTGCCGGACGAGACCTCGTGGTACCTAAGTCGAAGGGGTTGAAGCTCCTGCAAACATACAATGGCAAAATGCTAGATTTCCATCTAAACAAACATGGCATCTTGTTCGACTTGCATTGAAGTTTTTAGTACCTTTCTCTTCTCCGACATCTTGTAGGCACGGTGTTGAACATCATAGTGAGCATTGTTTAGAAGGAGGTTTAGAGACATCAAACATATTCAAAACAATAGAGAGAATAAGAACAATTACAAAATGTCTATCTTATTCCAACTATAGCATCTAGCATCTAGTGCTACCCTACTCTACCTATAATTCTAACACGAACAAAAATTTCATCCTACTCTACCTATAGTTCTAGGGTTTCACTATCCCAAAATAACTAGGGCTTTACATGCATTCCTAATATTGCAATCTAGGGTTTCAAGATCCAACTTACAAGCATTCCTAAACCTAAAGATCAAGTAAACATGGCAATGGTTCATACAATCTATGGTTTCACTATACAATCTAGGGTTAGACCAAATATTGCAAATAAGGGACAAAAAAGGAGAAATTTGTGGATGTAATTGAGAGGGATTAGAGAGAATACCTGGGGGAGGGGATTGGGAGCATGATTCTTGGTAGAAATTCACCAATCTGGCATGGTTGGGGGGGGATTAGGTGGAGAGCGCCGCCGCCGCCATGTCTGTTCGGGCTGGGAGAGGAAATGGGATGGGGCTGGGGAGGGCTGGCTCGCGCGCAGGTACAAGACCTAATGTGCGGCGCCACGCGCAACGGCGCTGCACTACACAGTGCGGCGCCGCACTAGCGGGACCGAGGCCCATGAGGCGCCACGTTGGCAGGTGCGTGGCGCCAGGTGTAACGGCTCCGCCCTTCACGGTGCGGCGCTAGCACGTATGGCGTTGCAAAAAGGGTTAGTTCCGTTAATTTCTTTTGGCCAGAGTTCATTTCGTGAAATTGTTATTTTTTGGGGTTATTTTCGTCCAAATTACCGTTTTTGGGAATCCTACTACTACCTTTTGCTATCCCTACTACACTTCCGTAGCAGGATGTCCTGATCACTGGTCCAACCCTAGCGTGGCGGAGCACGTTCATCCCTCTTCAGGATCCATCAAAGAATAGATAGACAACGCCGTGAGCCCGCAAATGACATGGACAAAACAAGCTTGTGTGCTCCACATTAGCATCTTGCACCTACCGATCAATGTGTTAGGACTAAGAATCGATGTCGCCGAACACACTTGCAAACTCATCATACCTATTCAATGATGCCCAAACTAAATGTAGGCGGCACGGCGAAACGCGCTTGACCATCTAGTTTTTATTTAAACCCAAATCAAACTGAATCACGTCCTGCCTCCAGAGGAACTGAACTGTAATTGTCGCTGGAACCATGGTTCCCCGGTGGTTTTTATCTATGGGTCCGCAAAAGTTTCTAGCTCGTCTGCCTAGGAGTATAAATCTTGATATAATCCTAGCTCTTGCACACTGAAGCGTAGTGTACATGAACCAAATGTGCAACACTCTGAATAATATACACATTAAAGCAGGCATCGCCAACAATCCAACATCGCCACTGGCCCTTTCATCCAAACAGATACGCCTTTAAAGACGTCATAAAAGGGAACGTCCTGAAACCGTTCGCTCGCTGGATGACAAGCGGGGCTAGTTCACCGCCGATCAAGGTCGCGAACCTGCAAGGCAGAAGTAGCCTGTCACATGACATGCCAAAGTGGATGGCCACGGCGAACTGGACGCTTGGGTCGATCTCCCGTGCATTCGTCTGAATCAACGTTGTGGTGGCTAACGGGTGGGCAACGGTACCAGCGGGCAGGCCGGAGGAGGGAGCTTGGGGGGTGCTGGAGGCGGGTAGGAGAGGAGGACGCCCCCGTCGCCCGTCGGGAGGGGGGCGGGGGGGGGGGGGGGGGGGAATCGGGGTCGGGAGCGTTTTTTTTTTTTGAAGCTTGAAATGCACTAGGACAATACATATCATATTTTGTGAGACCACCCTGCAGACCTGCTGCTACTGTCTAAACTTTTCTATACATATACGTATACATATACTGTCTAAATGAACCATTTCCTAAGCAAAGCCAAACCGCACCAAATCGTTTTCACATGAAGCCCATCAACAACCGAACCAAACAACCCCACACGAGGAAAACAGATCCAGTGCACCCGGTTAAACAAAAGCCAATCTCAGATTTATATGTGTTCCTCTCCATCCTCCCTGCTTGGCGTGACGTGGAGCAGTACTTTGCACTTGATTTCCTTTGCTTCTCGTCAAAGTACTTCTTTATTGTTTGTTTCCATCTGCTAGACACGGCAGTCGGCCGTAGAACTCATAACCCCAGATCTATCATGACTGATCTCTTGAGCTTGACTCAGCTCGATGTTTGATCAGCATCAAATTCGTTGTCGTTCCGCAAGGCTAGAGTGAAATCCTGGTACTCATGTTTAATGGTTGTGTGCATCCCTAGTTGGTGCAGAGGTCGGGAAAGTGAAATCCTCCCTCTATTTGAGGGATAGATAGTTACCTTTTGGGGGCTCGCGTCGTACGTACCCCCTCGCGTCGCCCTCCTCCAGGCGACCGAGGGGGACTTTCCCTTGCGCCGCCGCCACCTCCCCCCTCCTTGCCCCTCCCTCCTCGTCGCCCCCGGAGGCCCGCCGGCCTAAGAGCGTGGCGCCGGTGATGGGGGCAGCAGGGATCTGGCCTCCTGGCACCAGCGTGGTGGAAGGGAGGGATTCCCCGGCGTTGGACGGGGCCTGCGTATGGAGCTGGTGCCATGGCCGCTCTTGGCGAGGTGGAGGGGCGGCGGTTGGGGTGAAGCGGCGATGCGGCGGCCTCAAATCCGGTTGGCGGCGCGGCGGACTAGCGGACCATCTGATCCGATCTGGGACGGTGGGCTGCGGGTCGGTGCTCGTTCATCTAGTCTCCACCTGCGGTGCTGTCTCTTCGTCGAGCTAGTGGTTATGGCGGCCTGGGTCACCATGGATCTGCCGTTTTCCGGTGGATCTTGGTGACCGGTGAAGACCAGCGGTGTGGGGGCTTCCGGTCTGGCTTTGAATAAAGGGGAGGGGTGGTCCTAGGATCCCTCTCGCACCAGGACGAAGATCTACCTTCTCCATGACTTCATCGATCTGGTCGGAGTGTTGTGTTCCGGAAGATTCCGCTGGTGAACTCCAATGGACGACATGCCGGAGTTCGCCAGATTGGATGGATCTCGGTCGCGCGCAACCATGTTTTATCTGGCCGTTTGGTTTCAGAGGGAGTGCTGTGAAGCTTTACAGACTGTTGCCATCAAGGACATGCCATTAGTCCCATGGTGAAGTCAGTCGTGGAGAATGACATGAAAGCCAAGGTCTGAAGAATAGTAATGGTGGTGTGAATCCTGTTTGCGATGAGGTTTTGGCTTGGTGTTCCAGGTCTTGGAGCAGCGATATTGGAAAGTGGGGGCGACAGTACAAGAGATTTCCAGGGTTTAAGCTGTAGGGTGAAAATCCAAGGTCTGGCCTTCATTGGTTGTGCCTGGCAATGACCTTGTTGAAGGCATTGTTTTGTCAGCGCGGACTTTCTCCAGGGTGAAAACCTATGATCGATGATCAGGGCGATGACGGCGCTGGTGCGCTGTTCCCTTCTTAGAGGCGTCGTTTTTGGAGGGGATGGATTTCTGGTGCCGCCTTGGTGGTGTTTGGTCGTTGTTGTAGGGCATAGATCACTAAAGCGGGACTTTTTTTTCTGTAATTCTTTTAGTTTTTGGCTGTGTGCATCCGTAGTGCCATTTTGGTAATGCGTTGTTGCAGAGGCTGGATGTAATTGGTATCCTTCGATATTAATATACGCTCCTTTCCAAAAAAAAAAAGACCAGAGTGAGAGGGCGTGTTGACGTGGAGCCCCGGACTCCATAGCAGAAATCTCTTGCGATCCTCGAACGAGCTTGACATACATAATGATATGATTTTCTCCTTTTCGTGGGCTGTTGCGTTAGTATTATTCATGAACACATACTGTAGTTCTGGTGGTGCTACTTTGCTACGGTTAGTATTAAATCCATGACGCCTCTTGTCTACTTAGTTTCACCATGTAGCACTTTGCTATGAGACCAACATCTGAAAAGTTTTTAGTTGCTAGCTGAGTTTTAGAGAGATTCTTTGTTTGCTTGACCAGGATTTTAGACAATAGCCAATCCGTTTATTCAAAACAATCTTAACACAACCCTAGAGATTCCCAACTGGTATCATGTTTTTATCCTGGTTCGGAAATAATCAGGTTTTCATCCTGGTCCCCAAATCTAGATAGTCAGATCTGAGAAGTTTGGATAATATTCAGATATAAACTTGTAGCACTTGTTCTTACACTTAGAGTGAAAATATATGAACAAAATATGACTTCTTTTTAGACTAAAAGGGATTTAACAATAGATGATTAACTTCTAGATAAATCTTGACAAAAATGTGCTTTTCATATTCTGTTGAAATTACCTATATACACGGTAACATAGAGCAGCTACTCTTGCAATTAGAACTCGGATTGTCACATTGATACTTCTTGTTTGGTATGTTTGCTATAAAATTGCATGGCCAACTGATCCCTTTTTCTTGAGATTCTTCCACGGGCAATTGAAATATTGGTGGGATTGAGACCTCTTATGTTTTTGTAGTCCACTTAAGCTGAACTGTATATGATCTATCAGTAACTTTTAACAAAGAAGAACATAAAAGGATATGAGTTTTATAACGAGTATGCTAAGATCAAAGGGTTCAGTGTTAGAAAGAAAGAGGTGAAAATACTTGCCAGGCACAAGGACTAGGTTCAGGCGGCGTTACATGTGCTTCAAAGAAGGAAAGCGTATGTTGGCGAACTTCGAAAGGCTTGACCCAAAAATAACCCCAAAGGCTCTTACTCGTTGTGGATGCTTAGCTCGTTTCGAGATCGAGATGAGTGCAACTACTGGCGAATGGTTCGTGAACGATTTTGTGGACAACCATAACCATCCACTCGCGAAGGAAGGCGATGATGCTTACATGTATTCTCACCACCGGATGACAGATGGTAACAAGGCTAATGTAGTTGGGTATGGGATTGGTGGCCTCCACAATAATGAATGTTATGGAGCATGAGGTGGGTGGTCCTGATAAGGTTGGGTTCATATCCCGAGATTTGTATAACTTTGTAGCGGAGTACATACAAGAAGTAAAAGATCGAAGGTAGAGATGCTGAAAACGTGCTGAACTACATGGCGGCACGGAAAGACAACGATGCAGACTTTTACTACAGATATGGCACTGCCAGTGAAGACCATCTGACAAACTTATTCTGGGCAGATGCACAGTCGCAGTTAGACTATAATGCTTTTGACGGAGTCCTCATATTTCATGGTAGTGTAGCCTCGGTTGTTTGTATTAATAACTTATTATTAATATTTGCTTTTTAAACAAATGAGGAAACTGGGTGTTACGTTTGCTCTACACTGTCAGTACTTCTCAATTCCCTGTGAAAGGAATTATTTATTGGCTGATTCAATATTTGTGTTGTTCTCTTCATCTGGCTGATGTAAGTTATTTTTTGTGTTCTTTCCTAGGTTGTGTATTTCGTTTTGGATCCATGTTGATGTCACTATGCGCTTCTTCCTGCCACATTAACTTTAATTGGAAATATTACCCAAGTTCATTCAAAAAACACAGTGTAGATTTCAGTACGTACATAGCTTCATCTGTCCATGCTCTTATACTTTTTATAGTTACTAGATTTAGGGTTGCGCCTTGGCGCACGACCCCGTTGATTTTGAGCCAATATGACGATAATAATTAATCAAATATATGTACCAAAGCCAATTTGGCTATTGTAATTGATGAAACGGTAATCCTACACTTACGGAGTGAATCCTATGGACTGCTCCTACGGACTGACGTGGAGACATGTAGTTGGTTGTGATTTTTATCCTTCCTTAAATTGTGGAGCGCTCTCTTGTTTTTTTCTTTCCAACCTGCTGCCGTACGTGATTCCGTAAGATTTTCCTTAAATTGTGGAGCGCTCTCTTGTTTTTTCTATCCAACCTGCTGCCGTACGTGATTCCGTAAGATTTTTTTATGTACCAAATGGTTATCAGGCTTAAGTTTGATAGACAATTTTAAATGAGATTTTAATTCAATGGTGATACGAAGAAATCCAAAAAAGATGTGCAAATAAATGTAAAGATTGATCTGTGCTAGACAACAAAATAAATAACAATCTATATCAGTGGGTAATAGCAACATCAAAAGGCAGCCAGTTCTTTGAAACATGGAGACAGTTGGTGTTACATGGTGTCTTCTTTCCACCACCGATGTTCTAAAACCATAAAGAAATAGCAAGTTTAGTTTGCGATAACTTAAACACCATGCTAGTGGAAGATTGCTAATCATGCAGAGAATGTAGCAATGGCATGCAACCACGGTTGGCTGTGTTCTAAAAAGTTGTTTTTTTGCACCAGCAACATGGAACCTGTAGCACCTGACCATTTGATTCAACGGTAAGGCGCAGGTTCATGGGATATGGGAGGTGGATTTATTGGTCGAGAAAACAAAACGGAGCCAAGCTAAGTGGCAAATTCTCCCAGGTAAGATATATGGTGTAATAATTGACTAACGATGGTGCAGTCGAAGAGCCTTTTAGAGACAATAAAAATTTCTTCTTTTCTGCAAGGATAAATGGGGGAGTAGAGAAATCAAGTACTACAAAGAATTATTTCTTGAAGACTAAGAAGATGGACAGGGACTTGAGAAATCAAGTATAATAAATTACTTTTTCTAGACTAAGAAAATAAAAAAATGCGGGAATAAATGCTTCAAGCCTAGCAAAGATAAATGATTTATCTATCTATATAAATTTTTTCAGAAATATACGCTTCAAGCCAATAGGAATTTTTAATGCTGCTTGTAAACCATGATAATATGTAATTTTTCTATACAAAGTTTTTCTTACAGGTTTTAGAGTTTGATTCTTCAGTAACTAAGGAACTCTGAGTCTTAAAGCAAGTTTATCTAAATGGTTGACGCATTAGGATTCTCCCTTTGCTTAGTGCAAATTTAAACATGACTTCCACATAATTTCTTAAAATGATAAGGTTGTTGACGGGCTTACAAAGGGCAGCAAAGGCTTCTTCAAGAAGAACAAAGGCCTCTCCGTTAGTGGTATCTGTGGATTTGGTCAATGGTGGTATCTAGGTATTGTCTGAATGAGAGCACATGATGAAAGGTAAAACCAAGGAATATAGTAGTTCTAAACTACTCTCCTCTGTAGGGCCTGCACCAATGGATTCCTTACCAACTATAGGCATAAACCGTGAACACCGGCCCAAAAATGAAAAAGAACAAATGAGTTAACCTGTTAGTCCATGAAAAGAGAGTACTAAGCAGGAGAACACTGAGGCAGGTTGGAAAATATGAGGTATCATACGGACAATAGATAGTAACCATATTGAGACCAAATAAGCGGACGAATCAGTGTACATACTGACCATATGCCATCGGAGCTTGGTCTTTTGGAGAAAGAGAGGTGGATGCACCTGGTCGAAGCGAGGACGGCGACGGAATCACGGATGCGGGCTACAACGCTGACAGCGAAGGCACCAAGGACGCGAACAAAGGTGCTAGACGTTCATAAGTTCTTATTTAGAATGAAAAGTGCATCAGGCAATCAAAACCATCTATGTATGCAAAAAGATACTGAGATTTCATATAAAAGTGCATCAGGCAATCAAAACCTACTTCCGACATCACCAAAATATTCCAATTAGCTATAGGTCCAGGTTACTGGAAATAGAAATCTCTAGAACTATCGAAGGGGGCGGAAAAAATTGTTTTTTTGTTTTAAAGAAAAGAGATAACATCAATTTAGTATTATTACATACACCAGGATCAAGCCTGTATAAGAAAAGTAGAATCGTCACCTAGACCACATTCAATATAACTTGAAAAAAGATGGATAGAAATATACCTGCATTGAAGAGCTGTAGATTTTGCCGAGAAAGGGCCAAAGCAAGAGAAATAATGCAATAAGATACAAAACACTAAGCAGTAAGCATGCACTATCCTGCAACTGCAATTCAGATAAGCTTTAAAGAATTATCATGCTCTTCCAGGACAACCAAATCAAATACTCCCTCCGGCCCATATTAATTGACTTTGATTTGTCAAATTTTGGATGAACCTATATACTAAATAGTGTCTAGATTCATTCAAATTTTGACAAATCCAAGTCAATTAATATGGGTCGGAGGGAGTAATGAATTATAATTTTGAGTGTTTTCTCAAACCGAGAACAGTAAATGAGCCAGTAGAGGTGGATAATTTCTGATTGAGATACAAAATGAGACGCTGACCAAAGTAACCATACACCAAAATGTTACTGATCCTTGATCCTCAAGTAAATGATGTTGGATACCAATATAAAAAATCATTTCCGACAACCTGGTTATAACAGGAATTGAAAGATGTAAAATCATAAAAATAACGCGAAGAGGAAATTTAATCAACCACATAATTTATGGTGTCCAAAATGGCCAAACCTATACATGTCACGTTGAGTATACATGCCAATAACAACTAAATTGCACTGTAATTATATAAGAGCACAAAAACAATCAACCTGATGCTTGTTGCAGCTATTTCTCTCACCAATACAAAATGGAAGCATATGTGAAGTGCAGTGTTTGATGCTCAGATCGTTCAAGTTCAATGTTGTTTTAATTTCCATCATATACAACACCCTGAAAAATTAACCATGGGATTAGCCTAGTCAGTGCTGGGTACAGGCAAGGAGGCCAACAACCCATGGTAAAAATCCAATTATGTCTTACATCCAAATGTAAATACTACTACAACTGAATAAGAACATCAGATAATTTCTGAATAGAACTTGTAATGTGAGAGACAAATAAAATCTAAAAATAATAACTGAAATGACAGTCAAGAGCAGTATTTGCTGGCCTATGAACACATATTGTTTGCCTAGATTTAAGTTTGATCTTTATGCAAAAGGCTCTCTAAAATCCCACTGTTATCACATATATTGAAAGCCTGCATACTAAGCACCACGTACAGGTCATATCACATATTTTTTGGCAGTAAAATTCTCTAAAGAAATGGATGTCATGACATGTAGATCAGTCTGCGATTGATATTGTCAATCCACTGTTTGGTCGCACGATTGGTGATGCATATGTATCTGTATAAGCAATATCTGCACCAGAAAACATTTAAGGTTAATAGTTTCATAGAACTAATTAGGCCTTATTTATCCAGAACCATTTTAGGTCATCGAAGGTGTGTTCTCTGATCTCTCATTCGTAGTAATGACTTTGCATATACCTAGTTTTTTAGAAGGAAACAAACTGAAAAAATGGCCAAATGTCGTCCTTTTTAATTAAGCTTCCAACAGACGTTGCAACTTTGCAAAGACCAAAATTATTGCACTTATAAAAATAACTATTAAGACTTGCCTCAAATTCAGAATTCAGGTGTAAAAATGATATTTCATAGAAATTTGGTGATCTCATATATTAAGCTTAAAGCCCTTCATATAGATGATCAATGGCAATTATTGTAGGTCTATGTTCTGCTATGAATTTTGGTGATCTCATCTCTAAATAAAAAGGACCTCCATGATTGTAAAAAAACGGGTATCATGTGTAATTTATCAACTCCTTCAAACGATCAACAATGTAGAGAAACCCACCTTCATTGAAGCAGCAAATGTCACCGATTTAGAACCAACCTTCTGAATCAGCTATTGCTAACAACTTCATCAGAACAGAGAAGACAAAACCTTTATATGTGTTGAATGGTAGGGCCTCATTTTCGGGGGATAATTTATGGTTCAAATCTGCAAGCAAACAACAGTGTTAGTCCATGTGAGTAAATATTTGTTCCTACTTACTCTCGTCAAGAAATGAAATTAGATGCCCTTTTCCGCTCTAGTCAAAGCCCAATATCTCTAGTCTAAAAAGGAATTGGACAATCAACATGACAGAGCACATTAAAATCTGCTCACCAACCGCCCATCCCCTTCCTCCCTGATCGAGCTCTCTGAGCCGCCCCGCTACCGCTCTCTCCCACCTCTGGCCGCCACCAGTAATCCCCCTCCTTCCTCCGCTCGAGCCCGCCTCGTCCCGAGCGCCAACCCCGCGAGCACCGTCGCCCTCTCCCTGGCGCAGCGCCGCTGTCGCCGGCCGCTTTTTCGCGAATCCTCGCGCCTCGCTGTCGTCCTCCTCCCCATCATCTTCTCCGCCACCGCTCCCCGAGCTTTGCCGCCAGGCGCGTCCCCCAGCGCCGTCACTCAAGCCTCCCGCGTTCGTGAGCGTCGCCGCCAGCGATCCCCGCCACCGCGGGCGCGCCTCGCCGTCGTCCTCCTCTGCCCCATCTCCTCCGCCGCCGTAGCCACCACCACTCCCCGAGCTCCGCCTCCAGGCGTGTCCCCCGGCACCGCCGCTCAACCCTCCCTCGTCCGCGAGCATCGCCGCCAGCAAGCCCCGTCGCCGCGGGCTCCTCTCCAGCACCAGGCGTGGCCTCCTCCTCCTCCCGTGGAGCCTCCCTCGTCCACGAGCGTCGCCGCCAGCGATCCCCGCCACCGCGGGCTCCTCTCCAGCACCAGGCGTGGTCTTCTTCTCCGCCTCCCGTGGTCCTCCTCAAGCAGGCTCCCCGCCGGCGCGGGCCTTCCGTCGACCTATGGCCTCGTCTCCAATGCCGGCAGTGGCTCGGGGCAAGCGGTGGTGGGGTGGCGGCGGGCTGAGTGAGGATTGGGGGAGGAGAATTGTGGGGATTGACCTAGGTTTCAACACGAGGGCTTCTTTTTGTCTAGATTTTTTCACCTCGCGTGGGAGAGATTGATGCCCCTGCCATACGAACTGCACCCGTAAAAGTCCCATTTAAAACATTACATGGGAGATCAACATGTGGGCCCAGACCATCTTCGGTGGGAGGAACGCAGCTGGGCAGATAGACATGCGCGTGTGGGTAGCAAGAACGAGTGCATGCAGCGGATATGCAAATTACTGCACACAAGGTTAAAAAAGACTTACCAGCGACCAACGGTCTAGATGTGCTTCTGTAGGGCGATCTGACGGCCAGAAATACATAGCGCTTGTGGCTGCCCCATGGGAAGCACAAATAACACCTTTAGATATGAGCAGGATCCAGGGACAATCAAGGAGTGGAGTGCGCATTACACCAACCAAACATGATTTTATACTTCCATACGATTATTTCAGTACTATATCTCTATCCAATGGACAATCAAGGAGTGAAGTTTATTCTCTAATTGTAAAATTATTTGTTCCTTCTGACTAACAAGGTAGACCGTTGAAGCTAATACATCTTGTAGATTACTATTTGAAGCGGTTGTGCAGTAGTTGACCATATCGACAACATACTTGTTGGAAAGGTCTTCCCGGATTGTCAAACCACAACACTACATACAGTAGCATTAAACAAATATAAAAGTTAGTGCAATGTTAATTACATATAATTATTGTTGTAGAATACAGAAGAAAGATCACCTCTGTCAGACTGCATTTTAGAAAGCAGAGACTCGTTCATACATTCCCTGTAAGTTGGGCTGATTATTCGTCATTTCGAGCTTCCATAAGAATCAACTAGCAAAAATACCCGTGCGTTACACCGGGAGAAGAAACAATATGCTATCCGTCGCTGGCCATGGGTAGCTAAAAATTTGTACACAGGGCCAAGCTCATACTGAGTGTATCTACTTTTCATGTCACCAACAGTATCATTGATGACCTTTGGATCACCATTGTTCTCACCAGCGACAAGAGTCTATTTGTTCTCTAATTATAAAAGATGATATGGCATTTTTAGTATTCCACTTAAAAAACTAATTACCACTAAAACAATTAGAGAACGAAAAGACACATGGAGCTTAGAACACGCCTTTCATGATTGAAAAAAGTTATGTGGAAAATACAAAAGTCTCTTGTATTCGATACACTAAATAGAACATGCATGAAGTTAATTAAGCTAGCACCACACCTGATCGATCGGCAGATTGAGAATTGTAGAATCTGTAAAAAAAAATCTTGACCGGGAGGTTGAGTGGGCCACGTTTACCGTAGACTCGTGTGTGTCCTGCACCCAGCTCGCCGCCGGCCACCCTGCGCAGCGTGGCATGCCCGCCGTCCGAACTGGGTTGGACTTGTATCAAGAGAAGAACTTCTCGACACCAGTATGACATGGTAGGATGATGGATCGATGGAACGATGTTGTGTTCTGAATCGCTAAAAACTAATACGTAGCAAAAATCATCCAGAGATCGTGGCCTGTCGATCTAGGCCGGCGCTTCGCCCAGGGGATCCAGCTCGAACCAGCGGCATAGAAGTTTCGCCAACGCCCTACCACGCGGCTTATTTGATATCTCGATGGCTCGATTGGAGGAAGTTGTACATGGAGGCTCGGTGTTGTACATGGATTCAACTATGAACTTCGTGTAAGACGACAGAGAATTGACTATGGAAAT
This sequence comes from Avena sativa, assembly GCA_916181665.1. NCBI lineage: Eukaryota > Viridiplantae > Streptophyta > Magnoliopsida > Poales > Poaceae > Avena > Avena sativa. The sequence goes on from OV702283.1 coordinate 454,887,048, forward strand.
TCGTGTACAACAAGGAGTCAAGTATATGTGGACTTCGTGTACGCCCGGCAACAATGCTGTCTCAATGGATTTTAGCGATCGAGACATATGTACTTCAAGGATATCTCGCTAACATGACGTGACGGTCGCGACCTAAACGAGCTTGAGTTTGACATGTGTACGTTTTTTTTTTCGGGAGTCTTTTAACGACAAGCAACTGGCAAAACCTGTTTTGTTAGCGATTCAATTTGTGACGGAGAGAAGCATGGACGGAAAAACATAAGGAAACTATACGAAAAGTTTTTTACTTATCGGTGGCAATTATGGTGATATGTGGTTTGGTGGAGGGTAAAGTTGTCCAGAAATGTGTAGGTACTACAAGAAACACTCCTTCCTTTATTATTAGGTATAGAAAAGAAACCATTGCAATCATCAACAAGTCTGTAACTTTGACATGCTAGAATACTATGTTGTTCATTCTGTTAGAGTATTATATGGACACGATTATCATGGTAGTTTAGGATAATTAGGATTTTAGTCTAACTTGACTTGTACTCCAAGATGATTCCTGTACGTCTATATATACTCACCCATGAGGCTTATTAATAAATCCAACATATTTGGCCAATCCCCTCTCTATCGTTCCACATGGTATCGGAGCGGCAAGATCCTTGACTTAGCCGCCGCCGCATCCACTTAGCGTCGCCGTTGCCACTTCCCAAACCCTAGTACCGCCGCTCGCCATGGCGCCGTGCTAGCCGAGCAACACGCTTCCGCCGCGCCGCCCCCGGGGAGGTCGATCTCCATGATCTCCGTCGGGGGCCGCGCAACCCGTACGCAGGGTTTCTCCGTCGATCCGTGATCGGCTGCCCTGCAAGTCTTTTTTTTCGATCTCTTGATCTGTTTTTTTTTTTTGGTTACCGATCTTAGATCGTATTGCGTCGCACATTGTCGTGCCTCTACTCCGATCATCGGCACCGACGATCTACACCGCGCTTGTGCGCCCGCCCTCTCCGTTGTCACGCCTGCCTCGGCAGGCTGTTGCGGCCTCACGGCAGGCTGCCGCGCACCACAGACGGCTGCTACGTCTTCCTTGGAAGGTTGCCACGGCTGCCCCCCTCAGATCGTCTTCGTCGTCATCGTCCGGAACTTCACCGATAACGCCGCCATCGACTCCGATCTACGCGTCGTCCACGCCATGGCGCATACGGCGCATCGTCGGTCTGATCAACCGATCCCGCGCCTGTCTATGCCAAGCACGTCCCCGAGCACACGCCTATCACCGATCGAGCTACGGGCTACCGCTGGGTCGCCCCCATGGGCCACAGCGCCGCCGCCTTTGGTCCATGCTACCTGCTTCCAACGCGCCTTACTTGGCATGTACGTCGCTGGTGGTCTCTCAGCCGCTGCACCGACTTGCGCCCTGCAGCTATGCCGCCCCTCGGGTCATAGCGTCGCTGCACGCAGTCTACTTCGCTGTCGCGGTGCATCGACGTCCTCGGATTTTACTGCGCCTACTCCTACAGGCGTGGATCGCCGCCGTCTGCACATGGTCTTCGTCACGTTGCCGGATTTCTTACTCGCCTACTTCGAGCACCGCCGCCGCACTTCACAAGGTAACCTACAGGGCAATCTCACGCCATCGCAGGTCCCGCCGACTACCCATCACCACTCCAGACATCCAGCATGACTATCCCAGGTCACTGCTGTTTTCGCCGCCTTCTACGTCGGCCGTATGTGATGTTGCCAGTAATGAGTTACTATAAATTGCTGATTACTATCAACTCGTTACTGAACAGACATGTACTATAAATTGCTACCGCAGTCTGCATAAATAACAAGTCTGAACTCAAGATGACACGGTGTGGAATTATCGACTTTGCATCACCATCTCCTCTAGTTCCTCTAATGTTTCCTTATAGAGGCTCGAAACTTACAAAATCTAGAGCCCCAGTGAGCACATAATGTACTAACAAGATCAACTGGCTTGTAGAGCAGAAGCTCAACAACCGGCGAGCAACCAAATCAGCAACTCTCCAGCCTCCATCTTGCCAACATTGAGAACAAATCATGCACAACACCAAAATAACACACACATGACAGATGGTCAAACCTAAGAGAAGTTCTACATTTCTAGCATCCAATTTTCAGTGCATGACTAATGATTTGTAATCAAGCAAAAAAATGGGCAAAACTCCTAGCCTGCTCCCAAATCACCACCATCAAGGCTCAAGGTACAAAAACAGCACATATCAATGCAATGGCTGCTCAATTGGAGCTCGGGAGAACCCAAATTGTTTAGGCCAAACAACCAAATCAACCCCAATTTGAGATGAAATCCGTCCCAGAGGTCCGCACAAACCCCCTCGTGCGACTAAACAGCTTGAACCTGCTAGACCAACGCGGCTACTCAATGACCACACCCCATTCTTCTTGCAGTGCCGGGTTGTAGTGGAGCAAAGCGGAACACATTAGGTGAGTATGGAATCCCCTCCGCTGATGATGAAGCTGATGAGCGCCGCCGCTGATGAGCGCCGCCCGTCGGGTCCTAGATTGGGGCGTGATATCACACAAGTATAGGGATCTTGTGTAGCCTTTTCGATAAGTAAGAGTGGCGAACCCAACGAGGAGCTAAATGTAGGATAAATATTCTCTCAAGTTCTATCAACCACTGATATAACTCTACGGACACTAAACGTTTGTATTATCTAGGAAATAAAACTAGAGCAACAAAACGAGCACTAGAGAAAGCTTTGCAAGATAATAAATAACAAAAAAGTAAAGCTAGTTGCCGCAGCAATAAAATACACTAAACTAACAGAACCATGGGTGTGGAATAGTGGTGATAATTATGGTGGCTTTGTCTAAGTTTAATTGGCGAATAAATCGGGTTCATTGTCTTTGATGCAGTTTTCTATGTGGGAGAGGCTAAATATACATGCGCTTCACTACTTGAAATTACATATACTATATGATTCGATTGTTAGCAAACATCCGTAACTACTAACAATGCATTAAGGTTTCTCCAACCATAGCCTTAAGTTAATGGTCCTCTTACTCCCATACGTGCAACGTTCTGGTTCGCGTCCTTACGTTTCTGTCACTCCGGAAGAATTTTCCCCTTCCTCTTACACATACTACAAACCCTATGATGTTTAATCCATGTGCGCACAAATATAATGGACACCAAAAGACTGTACCAAATCAACATACAACTCTAATGAACCAAAAACGTTTAACCTTTCAATCTAAGAACAAAGAAACTACACAAACATGATATAGATCATAGGATTATAACTTATAGCATCAAACACCATGTTTACATAGGACTATACAGAGGTGTGTGGGAGGATGAACCACTGCATACTAGGAGGATTAGGTGATGGAAATGGCGGTGAAGATGGTGAAGAGGGCGGCGGCGGCGCGGGGGACTCCTGCCCTGTCGCCGGTACCGTGGGGGAGCACCGCCCCTTAGCCCCTTCTTTCATGGCCTCTTGGGAGCCCTCCCCCATGGAGATGGGATCCATGGGAAGGCAAAAACGTGGCTTTGGTGGCTGCAAATTCGTGGGTGGAGGTGTCTCCCACGAATTAGGTTTTCTCTCTTTATATAGCTTCTCGGATTCTCGTCACCCCATCTTGGGCTGCAGTAAATTGGGCCTAGCAAGCCCGTCCGGACTCGGAATCAGCTAAATTTTAGGTCCAGAATGATTGTTGTGCAATTTCTTACAACTTTGCAGTTGAAGAGTTTTCCGTTTGACGCAGTCTTCAACCCGAAACGTGACCATCTTCAAAAAAAGTTCTAAGACAGATTTATGGAAAATCCCAATTTGACTCTAACAAGGGTTTCACTTGTATTCTTGATAATTCCTGCACATCATGAACTTTATATAAAAAAGTGTCAAAAACATATTATTAGCATGAAACCATCAAAAATTATAGATACGTTATGAACGTATCAACATCCCCAAGCTTAGTTCCTGCTCGTCCTCGAGAAGGTAAACGATAAAAACAATAATTTTTAAGGTGACATACACCATCATAATCTTGATCAAACCAATGGCAAAGCATGAATAGCTGGGATCAAAGTACTCTAAATATGAGCATGAAAGATATAGTTCTAACAATAATACATAGCAACCAAGTTGCAACATGAAAAGGTTACAAACAAAGATCATGAATAACAATGCATTAAAAAACGTTTGTGTGTTTCACATAAAGAAAACATAATAAGAGTGGAATTCAGCTTGTCCCTCATGGTATAGAAAATAATAAATGCATAGGACACCTTCAAAGTTCATAAGGGTGACTAGATACAAATAGTTCAAGAACAAGCAATATCAACCTTAGGAATCAATTAACAAGTTTGGGGACAATGCACATAGAACTAAGAATGGCAACTATGCTCTCTTAATTGGTGCCTAAGTATAGAAGGTGGAGACTCAATATAATAGTGAAAGAAATGCCCTTCATAAAGGGAAGCAGGGATTTCAAGTCTCATAAAGAGCTTCCAAAAATTATGGTACTTGTTAACTTTTAACTCTCATTGCCCCTATCATAAGCATCTTGAAGTGATTAAGGTTAAAATAAACAAAGATAGAGTATATGCTTGACAAAGTATAAGTTCGCAATATCATATCCCTTGAGTACGAGGGCCGCTCCTCATGCTACTCAACTTTAGTCACCAGTAAGTTCTTGTCATAGTAAGTACATGTGTATCATAGAGAATCGCCAACAGGGTACCCTTGCACATGATACATGAGCTATCCCATATCAAAATTACAAGGCAAGCAGACAACGAGCATCTCAGCAATCTTCTTATTTACCATGGGAAAATGGTGCTTTTTTCTCTCTTTCCTCTTTTCTCATCTCTTTTTTTTTCTCAATCTCTATCTCTTTTTTATAAGAAGAATGCTTCATAGATTGCTCACTATGGTGATGTTGCAAGTTTCCACCGTGATTAGGCACGGCTTAGGCTAGCGGCCCAGGCGTTTCTCTAACACACATACATAACTCCATGGACTTACAAGCTCCCCTTTTATTTCACACCGATGACATCCATAAACAAAAGAGCATGATATGAACTAGGTAGATATTTACAGGTGTTGAAAGCGTTCCTCGTGACAGCACGATTCTGCTAATCCCAACTTATAAGTGTAAACATATACAACATAGATGACACAATGGTTCCAGTTTATTAGGGGCAAGAAAAATAAAGTGTGCCATCAAGTTTTTGAGAGCTTTAATCACTAATTTTCACATAACAAAATGACTTTTTAATTGGAAGGTAGATAAAACAAGAATATACTTGAAATGGTGTAACACACCATGCATAGAAATTTATAGTGGACACTTTGAAATAACTTGGTTTCTTGGGAGTTGGATGCATGAGAGATCTTACTCAATACAAGTGGAGGCTAGCAAAAGACTAGGAGCGACCAACTAAGAGAGCAATAATGGCCATAATCATGTAGAGTGACAAAACATTACTAATCAAATCATAAAGTGGTACCACAAGGAAAAAACTAAATGATCAGAGAGGCTATGGTTACTGGTTCATAGTCATAACATGGTGTGAGCATGTGCCCAGTCAACCCAAACAAAACAACAAAGGAGAATACCACAATATTATGCTTTTGTATGCTAAAACAACGCATGATTCTTTCATGACAGATTAAGCAATCCCAATTGTTTAGAACAAGTCATGCTACAACAATAACCACTAAGCATAGGGTCAAAACAACACCGAACATGGCATGATAAGATCTAGGCCATAGTCAAAACAAACTCCTTCTGTACCACTTATAAACATGAAGCTTCCTACTCCTTCTCCAACACAAATCAACTATTTGAAACAACACAGCGAAAACAGGGGTCCAACCAATTTATTCAAGCAAACTAAGCAAACAAAAACCAAAAATGAAAACTAAGACGCTCCAAGAACAACACAACAGTGCATGAAACAATAAAAACAAAGTGTCTAGAAAAACCTGAGATTTTTATTGATGAAGAAGGGGATGCCTTGGGCATCTCCAAGCTTTGAAGCTTGTACCTCTTGAATATTTCTTGGGGTGACAGGGGATGGCATCCCCAAGCTTGAGCTTTTGTCCATTCTTCATCTCATTACATCATTCTTTCCTTACACCTGAAATTTTTCCTTCATACAAAACTTCACACAATATTCTTTAGCAACATTAGTGCATTCAAAAGATAATAGACCTTTGGGTTTAGTTTCAAAACAGCAATTTTTTTACTAAAGACACAAGATACTGTATCAATTCCCTCAAAATTCTCAATTTCCCAAAAAAAATCCAAAAAGAAATCAATAAGAAGCAAATGCAAATAATGGCAGAAATATGTTAGAACAGACCAGCAGGTAGAAATCGATTTTTTTGAAGACCTTATGTTGCTCAAATCAAAAAGTGTTCAACTAACGAAAGTTAGCTAACAACCTGGGGGATTTATTCAGAAAATTAAAGCTCAATACAACCTACAGAGATTTTTCAAGAATGTTTACAGTGGGGCACAAAAATCTGTTTTCGCATAGCAACTCCCCAAATCTTACTCCCCTCTCATTAGAGGTTATTATTGGCACAAAGATCAAATAAAAAGGATAATGAGAGGTTGCTACAGAAGTAATAACTTACAATACTCAAGAAAACTATCGGGTTATCTTCCAATAAGTACTTTTCTTTAACGCCTTTAAGTTAGGCACAAGAAGAAAGATTCAAGTGTTTTCAAATAAAGAAGCATTAAGAGAAACTTTTGTTTTGGTACGAGAGGAAAAATGTATTCTATACCTTTCTTTAATGGGAATTGATATTTAATGGTGTCTTCCTTCAGTTGAAAAGCTTACATGTGAAGATTTGTTTTGGTTTCATAGGCATGAACACAAGTGTTTAAGGTCGACCCCCACTTAACCATTACTCATCTTTCCAATCACTTTCCTTTTTGAAAATGCTTTTAGGTAACAAGTACAACTAATTTTTTTTTGTAATTCGCAATCCCTATCCATACTAAGATAGAGACCAACTTAAAACTGAAAGTAAAAACTACTTAGAGATCAAGCAAACAAGTACACACAAGAATATTCACCCACACGCTATTGCTCCCCGACAACGGCGCCAGAAAAGGTCTTGATATCCCACACGTATAGGAGATCGTGTGTAGCCTTTTCGATAAGTAAGAGTGTCGAACCCAACAAGGAGCTAAAGGTAGGATAAATATTCTCTCAACTTCTATCAACCACTGATATAAATCTACGCACACTAAACATTTGCATTATCTAGGAAATAAAATTAGAGCAACAAAACAAGCACTAGAGAAAGCTTTGCAAGATAATAAATAACAAGAAAGTAAAGATAGTTGCTGCAGCAATAAAATACACTAAACTAATAGAACCATGAGTGTGGAATAGTGGTGGTAATTGTGGTGGCTTTGTCCAAGTTTAATTGGCAAATAAATCGGATGCATTATCTTCGATGCAGTTTTCTATGTGGGAGAGGCTAAATATACATGCGCTTCACTACTTGGAATTACATGTACTATATGATTGGATTGTTAGCAAACATCTGTAACTACTAACAATGCATTACCCCAACCATAGCCTTAAGTTAATGGTCCTCTTACTCCCATACGTACAACGTTCCGGTTCACGTCCTTAGGTTTCTATCACTTCGGCAGAACTTCCCCCTTCCTCTTACACATACTACAAACCCTATGATGTTTAATCCATGCGTGCATAAATATAATGGACACCAAAGGAATGTACCAAATCAACATACAACTCTAATAAAGACGTTCAACCTTTCAATCTAAGAACAAAGAAACTATACAAATATTACATAGATCATAGGATTATAACTTATAGCATCAAACACCATCTTTACATAGGACGGTACAGAGGTGTGTGGGAGGTTGAACCACTGCATACTAGGAGGTTTAGGTGATGGAGATGGCGGTGAAGATGGTGAAGAGGGCTGCGGCGGCGCGGGGGACTCCTTCCCTGCCGCCGGTATCGTGGGGGAGCACCGCCCCTTAGCCCCCTTCCTTCATGGCCTCTTGGGAGACCTCCCCCATGGATATGGGATCCTTGGAGGAGGAAAAAACGTGGCTTTGGTGGCTGCAAATTCGTGGGTGAAGGTGTCTCCCACGAATTAGGTTTCCTCCCTTTATATAGCTTCTCGGATTCCCGTTACCCCATCTTGGGCTGCAGTAAATCGGACCTAGCGGGCCCGTTCGGACTCGAAATCAGCTAAATTTTATGTCCACAACGATTGTCACGAAATTTCCTACAACTTTCTAGTAGAAGAGTTTTCCGTTTGACGCCGTCTTCGATCCGAAACGTGACCATATTCAAGAAGAGTTCTCACACAGATTTCTGGAAAATCCCAATTTGACTCCAACAAGGGTTCCACTTGTATTCTTGATAATTCCTACACATTAAAGTGTAAAACAAGAACATTGTGCACTTTTTCAACTATTAGTAGGTTGATCCAAATAACTCATGAACTTTATATAAAAAGAAGTGTCAAAAGCATACCATTACCATGAAACCATCAAAAATTATAGATACGTTATGGAAGTATTAGGGCGGAGGGCGCCACGGGGAAGGTAGGCGGATCTGTTGTGAGGAGGGAGGAGTTGTCGATCCCTAGAGCAGGGATGATGCAGAGGGCGTTGCAGCCAAAGAGGATAGCATTATGGGCTGCTAGATCAGGGTCGGGGCGGAGGGTGAGGACGAGGTCGCCGAGAGAGGCTAAGATACTATCGGGTGGTGGAGCTGGGGGATGGTGGGACTTGCACAGGGTAAGGAGGAGTCGGCGGGGTGCCAGAGATGAACAGGATAACGGTGGCCGCAACATGGACTCACTGGAAAAGATGAAGACATTAGAGCAACTCCAACAGAAGCTGTAAAAGCCTGCGCACGATAAATAACCATCAATATAGCGCGCACGAGGCTATTTTTCTGCCTCCAGCAGGCGCGCTAAATTTTTGGGTGCACGAATTTTTTTCTGGCGCCCCTGCGTGCGCCCCAAATTTGCTGCACGGCCGCCAACGCGCGCTAGCTCTCTCCTTCACGCGTGAACGACAAACCGCCGATGAAAGTTCACTCGCGCCCGCGCCGCAATTTCCACCTCGCCTCGGCGTGCATGGCGCCACCGCGACCTTCCAGCGATGGAGCCATCCTCACCGCAGTACTCGATCCCTGGCACCTTCGCCGCCAGTGCGAGCTCTTCCGCCGCCGCAAACCCTAATAACCAGGTGCATTTGGAGGCATGGGAGAGACACCGGGTGCATTTGGAGGCATGGGAGAAACACCGTGTGCATTTGGAGGCATGGGAGCAACACCGAGGGCTTTTGGAGGCTATGGAGGCATGGGTGGTGATGGCTGTGAAATATAGCCATCCACATCCATATTTAAACTAGATATTATTCATAATTTTGATGAAATAACTCTCTAAATCATGTCACTAATGCCTAATGATCAAAGGGGTATGCAATCCTGTCTTTCTATTTTTTCCCTGCGCAGGAAATGACGTTTGTTGATGGGAATCAGAACATTGAAGTCAAAGATACGAGATTTCCAACAACCCAAAGAAACCAGGGGTCATGAAGAGGAAACAGAAGCTTTAACGACCAACTATACAACGGAAATATTTTTCCGGCCATATAGTTTCCACCGACATCGCCAGGTCAAACAAAACAACTTCCATGAAGGGACCCCTATATAAAGGGACCTGTCGCGATGAGAAAAGGGGCCAACTAGAGAGAGATGAAGAGGAGGATATCAGAAACACACAACACGGAAGAGCCGCTGGAAGAATAGATCTAGATCCAATCTCACAACCCTTCTCCACCACCATAGCCATAGTCCACCACTTATAATAGTAGATCTCATCTCCAATTGGCGATATTGTAAGACTATTACTATCGATCTCATGATTTCCAATACAATGTTTATGATTGTTGATCTCAACTCTATGTGTGAGTAATTCTCCTTGGGCTAAGGGCTTTGGCCTAGCCATGTAGTTTGTGCATGTTATTTATCATAGATGGGATCATGTATTAGTTTGTATGACATGGTGATTTTTGTATCCTCTCTTGCCTCAATATAAGAACTTGTCAGGTATCCAAGACCCTGAGGATTGATCCAGGTATTGGGAGTATGAGTAATGACTAATCTACAAGATGGGAACCCTAGTGAAATAAAGGGTAGTATGGCTGTATGTGTGGGATTTACTTAGTATTAACGATGATGTCATTGCGCATATCATTAGTTCTCTTTCTTCTATGGATGATAATAATAGGCTATTGCTATAAGTGGTTGCGGAGGCAATAACAGTTATGGATGCACTTCCCACATATAATTTTCTTGCTCCAATGATTACATGTGTACTTTATTATTATCTTTTATTCCTATCAGATGTTTGCACAGCTATAGGTGAAACCAAACGCCCCAGGCCATCTCTCTCTCCATCATCGACAAAAACAAAAGATCGCAAACTCTTGGTCCGGTAAAATACTAAAACAATTCTAAAACTCCCGAATGTCCGTTAAAGTAACTTCACCATGATTTTTGCTTCCCGAGGATTCGATAACCTAGGTCTACTAGGGAAAAAGAGCTATATTACATCCATAATCCGGATCGAAGGTATTGACTCTTTTTCTGGCGCCGTTGCTGAGGAAGCAATAGCTACCCTGGTAAGGTTATTAGGAACCTTGCTAGTTTTAATTCTTTTTTTTATTTTTGTTAGTTTGATTTCAATCTTTATTTGAAAAACCAAAAAAAATAGTTAGCCTTTAAATTCTTGTTTTTACTATCATAAGTTTTTGTTTAGAAAACCCAAAAACATAGGTACTATGGCTAAAAAGAAACTTGGGGAGTTTGCAGCTCCCAACAATGATTATTTGCGTACTCCTATTACCCATCCAGCAATTACCGCTGAGGACTATGAAATTAAGCCCCACTATTTAAGTTTGGTTCAACATAATCAATTTGGAGGCTCTGCCTGCTGAGGACGCAGGTATGCACCTGAACAGATGCGGTCAAGCTGTGTTTATTTCCTTTTTCTCTTAGAGGAAGAGCAAAAGAATGGTTGCTATCTTATCCTAGAAATATTATTGCATCATAGGTGGAATTTACTTCTTTATTCATGACTAAAATTTGTCCACCTGCAAAGACTATGCAACTAAGATCTAATATTATTGTTTTTAGACATGAAGAGCGTGAGCCACTAGAGCTTGCATGGGAGAGAATGAAAGAATGCATGAGAAATTGTCCCAGCCATGGGATGGAAGATTGGTTAATTCTCCATTTATTTTATAATGCTCTTAACCTTGTGTCTAATTCTATGCTTGATATTGCAGATGGAGGAACATTTATGGGAAACCAAATTGCTGAAGCAAAGCAGCTTCTAGCCAATATGCAAGACAACCATGCCCAATGTCATGTGGAAAGATCAAACACAAAGAAGGTGAACTTCGTCATACCGCAGGAAATTGAAGAACTCACTACTAAGCTGGATGAGCTCATATTAGCTGTCAAGGGTAAGGAAACCCAGGTAAGAGCTATCCCAAAATCAAATATTGAAGAAATAGACTTCATAACTCGTAATGATTATAACCCTGCTTGGAAGAAGAACTATAATCCAAATTTCCAAAAACATTATTCTAGCCCTGCAGGTAACTCTAATAATAATATTGGATCAAGTAATGGTAGTCTCCAAGAATCACTTAAGTCCTTTATGGAGCGCAAACTGAGCATAATAATATCCTTGTTAAGATAATGGAGAACCATGATAATATGCTTGGAAAATTGATTAACCAATCTGTGTGTTTGAGGAATGATTTGTAGGCCCTCCAAGAAAGAACAAGGATTGTTGGGGAACAACTAGGTAAGATAACCGAGAGTCGAACTCTCTCTCTAGCTAAATTTGCAGGTAAAGCTGACCCCAATACGGTTGAAGACCTCAAGATGATAAGAATCCAAAGGGAGGAGCCTGAAGAACTTGACTATAGCAATGCCCCTTCACCAAATTACACGGTTGAAGATCTTGTGAAAAGGATCAATATCAAGATTCCAATAAGTGAAGGAAATGATGAAGCTATGTATCAACATTTCGTTAAATAGGTAGCAATAAAGGTATGTGAGCTTGAAGATGAATATAAGAAAATTGCTAAAAAACTACCTATTAAGCTTGATGATATATTTGAGCCTACTATTAAAATTAAAATAGGGACTAATGAGATAGCTGCACTTTGTGATCTAGGTGCAAGTGTTTCAATAATTCCAAAAAGTCTTTTTGATAAGTTAAATCTTGGCTCTTTTGAAATTACCGAATTAAAATTATATTTAGCAGATTTTACCTACAAACAAGCTGTAGGAATTAAGGAGAATACTTTAGTATACATTAAGGATGTCCTGCTCTTATTGATTTTATTATTGTTGACATGCCTGAAGATGCTACTTCTCCGATCATATTAGGACGTCCATTCTTAAGAACTATAAGACTTTGTTTAATCTATATGAAGGGAACATGAAGCTTCAACTGCCTTCACGGGATCCTTTTGTTGTTAATTTCCCCAGAAAGAAGAAAGCCAAGCATTATAAGAAGGAGGCCATCATTTTGAAGGCCAACTATTTGGGAGTGGCTATTACACTCACTTGGCCTAAGTGAGCAATATCATGGTCAAGCTATTGACCATAAAAGAGCGCTTCATGGGAGGCAACCCATGTGAAATAAAGGTTCGAGTAAAGTTTTTAAGTTTTAGTTTAAGCTTCATGTTGAATAAGGAGTGCTAGAAAACTCCAGTTGAGAAGGAGAAGCTCGGTGTTACTGAAATCATGTCTTATACATGTTGTTGTTGGTTGAAAATTTAATCTGTTAAAACATGGTATTTTTCTAAGTTTTAGGTTAAGAAAGGATTTTCGAAGACATGGGTAAATCTTGGTGATTTTAGAAGGTTTAACGACCAACTATATGGCGAAAATAAAAATTATATCCGTATAGTTCTGGTCGTATATTTGTTTCGACATCACCCCTTTAGTTTTCAAAGGATACCGAAAGTTTAACGACCAACTGTACATCAGGAATAAAAATTCCGGCCGTATAGTTGCGGTCGTATAGATATTGATGCTTTCATCAAATTTATTTTTCAGTATACTGCAAATTTAACGACCAATTATACAACGGGAATAAAAATCCCGGTCGTATAATTTGCGCCGCTAGGAAGAAACCCTAAAATATTACCATCAAACCAACTAAACTATACGGGAATGTACACCTAACACCAAAATTTCAATCATTTTTCTCTATTCTACCTCCAAACTCTCTCAAAATCCCAATAGATGTTCATCTCTACTCAATTTCGTTCGATTTCCTCGCACACAAGTGATCTAGGGTATGTTTCTCCTCCGATCCTCCAATTACTTTTTGTTAATTCATCTCCGATCTGTTGTCACTATCAATCTAGGGTGAGACCTACTATGAACTAATTGCCATGGTTTCCTTGCCTAGATTATTATTTTGAGGAGATTCTTTATTGTGCTATGATGAGGATGTTGGATATATGCCCTAGAGTCAATAATAAAAGTAGTTATTATTATATTTTTGAGTTTACGATAAATGTTTACATTCATGCTATAATTGTATTATCCGGAAACATTAATACTTGTGTGATTTGTAAAATTATTAGAGTCCCTAGTAAAGCTTCTTTATAATACTAGCTTGTTGGTTGATAGATGATCATGGTTTCCTAATCATGAACATTTAGATGTTATTAACAACAAGATCATATCATTAGGAGAATGGTGTGATGGACATACTCCTATAGATAAGCGTAGCATAAAGATCAAGTCATTTCAATACTTCGTTTGCTATAAGCTTTCAGATACATAGTAACCTAATTCCTTCGACCATGAGATCATGATAATCACCATCACCGGATGGATGCTTTGATGAAATCAAACACCACTTCATAACTGGGTGGTTATAAAGGTGACATTGAGTGTTCGGAAAGTATGTGTTGAGGCACATGGATCAAGAGTGGGATTTCTCCATCCATATGACAGATAGATATACTCTGGGCCCTCTTGGTGGAATGTCATCCAATTAAAGCATGTGACTGGCTCAAAAGGGATCACATATCACATGAACGAGTAAAGATTACTTATCGGTAACGAGGTTGAACTAGGTATGCAGAGATACCGACAATCAAACCTCGGATAAGTAAAATATCGTGAGACAAAGGGAAATTGGTATCGTGTGTAAATGGTTCATTCAATCGCAAAATAATCGTAGAAATATGTGGGAACCATATGAATTTCCAGATTCCTCTATTGGTTATTGATCGGAGAAGAGTCTCGGTCATGTCTGAATAATTCACGAACCATAGGGAGACACCCTTAAGGATTCAATGTTGTTTAGTAGATATGGAATGTGAGTAAGAAGACCGAATGTTTTTCAGAGTCTCGGATGGGATCCGGGATATCATGAGGAGATCCGAAATGGTCTGGAGAATAAGATTCATATAAGGAAAGTACAATTCCGGAGTTCGGGAATGATTCCGGTGTTTTCACCGGAATGATCTAGAAGGGTCTAGAAGGTTCACCGAACCGGAAGGGGAAGGGTACATGAATGTGTCATGACAAAGTGGAATGGTTGCATCATGTCCTAGGTCAAAGGGCTGTGCAAATAAAAGAGAGAAATCAAACTCCAAAATTGAAAGTCAAAAGGCAAGTTTGAAAAGACAAATTGGGACAATGTGTCCTAGTGGAGGGAGGAGAGGAAACCTCCTCTCCCTCCACCACGTGCCAAGGAGGAGAGGGAGTTGGCGGTGGATTCGACCTCCCCCTTGCCTAGCCGCAACCCCTCTCATAAATAGAGGGGAGGGGCCTGCCCCTCCAACACAACTCCACACACCACCAAAACCCTAGCCCCAAGTCGCCGCCGCCCTAGACGTCGCCGGACCACCTCCTCTCTGTCTTCTAAACCCTAGATGTCGGGGAACCACTCTACTCCATCCTACCCTCTCTGGCTTAAGGCAAATACCTGCAGGATCTCCCCTCTAATCTCCAACACCACGCCGTCGTGCTGCCGGAATTGCGAGGAGAGAACTACTACCTCCACTGCCTGCTGGAACAAGGGAGAGGAAGTTCTTCATCGGGTACTGAACGTGTGACCGACTGTGGGAGCACTGCCGGAATGCAGCACCGGAAGGATCGTCTACGCGATCTTGAGTCGGCAAGTGAACGACTACATCACCCACGAGAATCTGCTCTCGTTAACCGCTTTGGAATCTTCGAGGGTGAGTACTCTATCGACTCATTGCTACAATCTAGTAGATAGATCTTGGCTTGTGTGTGTTCATGCGGTAGAGAAATTTTTGTTTTCCATGCTTATGTCTACGCATGCTTTTATTCTTGTAGACAGTGTTGGGCCTCCAAGTGCAGAGGTTTGTAGAACAGCAGCAAGTTTCCCTTAAGTGGATCACCCAAGGTTTATTAAAATCAGGGAGGAAGAGGTCAAATGTATCCCTCTCAAGCAACCCTGTAATCAAGATACAAGAAGTCTCTTGTGTCCTCAACACATCCAATACACTTGTCAGGTGTATAGGTGCACTAGTTCAGTGAAGAGATACTGAAATACAAATAATATGGATGATTATACGTGGTAATTACAATCTAAAATAAGAATGGCAGCAAGCAAACATGTAGCAGGACTGATTGTAAACGGTGTTTCAATGCTTAGAAACAAGGCCTAGGGATCATACTTTCACTAGTGGACACTCTCAATAAATATATAATATCTTGTCTTCATTATGCTACCCTGAACTACTCTCTAGTTGGGTGATGTAGGGCTATAACAGCACACCTCAAAGTTCGCATTCCCCATCTAGATAACCCCATTGTCACCTCGAGCGCTAGATGGTTCCAACAAACACCACAAACTCATAGAGACATCCAACTCAAATTATACTCATGATAAGTATTTCTGTAACCTTTAGCCTAAGTGCCACACAGTGTGCACACTGTCAACTTCACACACGTGGGGATAAGCGGAGATTAATTAAAGCACTTGAGTAGCAGAGTAGATCTACTTATTCAACTAGATTACAAAGCTCATGATCTCAATAAGATCACGCATAGAGAGGATGAACACATAGCTACATGTGGAGCCCTTAGCCTTGAGGGAGAACTACTCCATCATTATCATGGGAGTCAGAAACAGTGATGGTGATGGCGGTGGAGTCGATGGAGATGGCTCCGGGGGCAATTCCCCATCTCGGCAGGGTGTTGGAATAGAGACTTCTATCCCCCGAATCTCCTCTTCTGTGGTGGCGGCGCTGCGGAACTTTTCGTGGAATTCTGATCTTGGTAGGGTTTACGTCTCGGGGATACATATATATATATATATATATATAGGCGAAAGGGCAAGATCGGTGGAGCCTCGAAGGGCCCACACCATGGGCTGGCGCGCCCTAGGGTGGGCCCGCTCCACCCTATGGTGTGGCCGCCTCGTGGCTCATCTTCGTATCCCCTTCGGTATCCGTGTCGTGTCAGGAAATATATTGACTTTGGCTTTTGTTCCATCCAGTTCCGAGAATATTTATTTACTAGCTTTTTAGAAACCAAAAACAGCAGAAAAGAGGAAACTAGCACTGCGACATCTTGTCAATAGGTTAGTTCTAGAAAATGTATAAAAATGCGTTAAAGTGTAGACAAAACATAAGAAAGTTGATATAAGACATGCATGGAGCATAAAAAATTATAGATATGTTTACGACGTCTCAAGCATCCCCAAGCTTAACTCTTGCTCATCCTTGAGTAGGTAAGTGATAAAAATAATAATTTTTGAGGTGACATGCACCATCACAATCTTGATCAAGGTATTGTAAAGCATTGATAGCTGGGATCATAGTACTCTAAACATGACCATGAAAGACATATTTCTAACAATAAGACATAGCAACTATGTTGTAACATGAAAGATAACACAAACAAAAGATCATGAATAACAATGCATTGGAAGACATTTTTTTGTTTCACATATAGAAAACATAGCAAAAATGGTATTCAGCTTGTCCTTCATGGTATAGCAAAACATAAATGCATAGGACACCTTCAAAGTTCATAAGGGTGACTAGATACAAATATTTAAGAACAAGTAATATCATAGTTATGAATCAATCAACAAGTTTTGGGACAATGCATCGAACTAAGAATGACAACTATGCTCTCTTAATTGGTGCATAAAGATAGAAGATGGAGACTCAACATAAAAGTAAAAAAGAAAGGCCCTTCACGGTGGGAAGTAGGGATTTCAAGTTTCATAAAGAGCTTCCAAAAATTATGGTACTTACTAGCTTTGAGCTCTCATTGCCCCTATCATAAGCATCTTGAAGTGATTAAGGTTAAAGTGACACAAATATGAGGTATATGCTTGATAGATCATAAGTTCAAAATCTCATGTCCCTTGAGTACGAGGGTCGTTCCTCATGCTACTCAACTTTAGTCACAAGCAAGTTCTTGTCATTGTAAGTATATGTGTATCATAGAGACCCGCCAACGGGGTACCCCTTGCCCCATGACACAGGAGCTATCCCATATCAAAATGACAAGGCAGTAGACAATGAGTATCTTAGCGATCTTTTTATTTACCATGAGCATGGTGATTTTTTTTCCTTTTTTCTATATTTTTTTTGAAGATGCTTCATAGATTTCTCACTATGGTTATGCTACAAGTTTCCACCATGATTAGGCATGGCTTCGGCTAGCTTCCCAAGCGCTTCTCTAACACATATACAATACTCCATGGACTTACAAGATCCCCTTTTATTTCACACCACCGACATCCATAAACAAAAGATCATGATATAAACTGGATAGATATGTATAAGTGTTGAAAGTGTTCCCCATGACAGCATGGTTCTGCTAACTCCCAACTTATAATTTGCAAGCATATAAGCAACATAGATGGGCACAATGGTTCAAGTTTATTAAGTTCAAGAAATAAAGTGTGCCATCAAGTTCGTGAGAGCTTTAAGCACTAATTTTAACATAACAAAAGTTTAATTTGGAAGATAGATAAAAACATGAATATACTTGGAATGGCGTAACACACCATGCATAGGAATTTATAGTGAACTCTTTGGAATAACTTGGTTCATTGGGAAGTGGATGCACGAGTAGAGCTCATACTCAGTACAAGTGGAGGCTAGCAAAAGACTAGGAGCGACCAACTAAGAGAGCAATAATGTCCATAATCATGAAGAGCGACAAAACATTATTAATCAAAGCATAAAGTGATATCACATTTAAAAACTAAATGACCATAGAGGCTAAGGTGACTGGTTCATAGTCTTAACATGGTGTAATAATGTGCCAAGTCAACCCAAATAAAGCATCAAAGGAGAATACCACAATATTATCCTTTTGTATGCTAAAACAACATATGATTCTTTCAAGGCACATTAAGCAATCTCAATTTTTTGGATCAAGTCATGCTACAACAATAATTACTAATAAAAAGGACAAATCAACATCTAACATGACATGATAAATTCTAAGTCACAGTCAAAACAAGCTTCATTTTGTACCACTATAAGCATGAAATTTTCTACTATTTTCCAACACCAATCGACTTATTTTAAACGATTCGCAGAGATAATAATCAATAAAGATCAGAGATCTTGTCTCACCTAACTACAAAGAAGAACTAAAAAGTTCTAAGCACAAAGCAGAAGAAAACTAAAGCTAAACGCAGTGCTAGCAAAAGTGAACACTCAGAGAATAATAAGAGTGCAAACTAGAGTGTTCTAAACAATGAAATGGAGCCTGTCTCTCTCCAAAAGAAGTGTGATGGGATCCAACCAACTTATTGCAGCAAAAAAAACAAAAAAAACTAAAAACAAAAACAAAAACTCTCCAAGAACAACACATAGTGCATGAAGTAATTAAAATAGTGTTTTGAAAGAAGACCTGAGATTTTTGTTGATGTAGAAGGGGATGACTTGGGCATCCCCAAGCTTTGATGCTTGTACCTCTTGAATATTTCTTGGGGTGACATGGGTGGCATCCCCAAGCTTGAGCTTTTGTCCATACATCATCTCATCACATCGTTCTCTCCCTACACTTGAAAATTTCCTTCATACAAAACTTCACACAATCTACATTAGCAACATTAGTGTATGCAGGATAATAGGCCTTTGGGTTCAGTTTCAACTCAAGTAAATTATCCATTAAAACATAAACTACTGTAGCAACTCCTTTTAAAAGCTCAAGTGATCAAAGAAAACTCAAAAAGAAACCGATTAAGGGGCAAATGCAAATAATGGCAGAAATCTGTCAAAACAGACCAACAGGTAAAGACCGATTTTTTTGAAAATTGTTTGTTGATCAAATAGAAATGTGCAAAACTAACGAAAGTTGGGTAAATTCCAGGGGCATGCACACAAACAATTACAGGTCAGTACGACCTTTTGGGATTTTTCACGATTTTTTTACATCAAGGCCCAGAAATCTGTTTCGGGACAACAACTTTCCCAGATCTTACCTCCCTCTCATTAGAGGCTATTCTTGGCACAAAAACCACACAAAAAAGGATAATGAGAGGTTATTACAGAGGCAATAACTTCCAAGACTCAACAAAACAAAAATAAACTAAAAGCAGAAATATAATGGGTTGTCTCCCAAAAGCTCTTTCTTTATAGTCATTAAGATAGGCATGATAGTTTCGGTGATGCTCATATAAAAAATATGAATTGAAGTAAAAGAGAGCATCAAGAAGCAAATATAAAACAAATTTAAGTATAACCCACTTCCTATGAAAAATAATCTTGTAAAGAAACAAGTCATGAAAGCACAAAGCAACAAGCATAGGAAAGCAAAAAAAATGCAACTTCAAAATTTTCAACATAAAGAGGGGAGACTTAATACTATTGAGATGCATAAAACCATGTTTCCCTCTCTCATAATAATTTTCAGTAGCATCATGAATAAAGTTAACAATATAACTATCACATAAAACATTCTTATCATGAGCCACATGCATATAATAATTATTACTCTCCACATAAGCATAGTCATTCTTATTAATTATAGTGGGAGAAAATTCAACAAAATAGCTATCATTATCATTCTTATCACCATAATCATCAAATATAGGAGGCATATTGTAATCATAATTAATTTTATCCTTAATAGTAGGTGGATTGAAAATATCATATTCATCATTGTAATCATCATACATTGGATGTATAATATCATCATAAGCAATATAATAGCTATCTTCCAAGGTTTGTTCATTTGTAAACATATCATCATTGGAAGGAACATGGATAGTATTAATAGTACAACAATTATTAATATCATCATTTTCATAATTGGTACCAAAGAGATTTTCAATATCAAAAGTAGTGTGATTTCACTACAAGGAATCTGGCATTATATGACCCTCTATTTTTGTCACAAAATCGTCACAATAGTCCGTTTATGACGATTTTGAGATCGTCGAAAGCTGGGCGTCGCTAATGAACTATAACGACGATTTTATTGAAATCGTCATAAGATACTATGACGATTTGGGATCGTCATAACCTCTATGACGTTCCAAAATCGTCATGTGCAACCAGCCCACGCCACGTGGACGATCCGACGTGGCAGAACTTTGTGACGAAATGAAAACGTCTTAACGTGAATTTAGCCCGGTCCATACTGATTGTTATATGGGCCAGCCCATTAATTTGGTCCATTATGAATTATTATTCTGGAATTTTTTTCGAGTTATTGGGCCAAACAGATGCATTTTTAGGGTTCTCTATATTCTGGCTACTGGACTTTTTAGTGTCGGGCTTACATTTGGGACATGGCCTTACTCAGTATATTAGCTTATATTTCAGTTTTTTTTCTGAAAAAGAAATGTCCATTTACACTTTCTTCTAGGCCAAGGCCTTTTATTCCAGTCTAGATTACTTTGGTTATGGCCATTTTATTACTGTGGGTTATGGCCTGTTTACTAAGGCCACTATTTCATTCAGCACAAACTAAATAGACAGGAAATCAACATTTGAAATTCAAAACCAATATTTCAATACATCATGTAGCATTTCAAACACTAAATTAACATCATGTAGCATTAGGCATCATTTCAAATAACAGCAGGTTCACAATCACCTCGTATCATTTCAAGTAACATCATGACGTAGGATCAGGTTCAGTCATCAGGTACATCAGGTTCACAGCCAAAACGACATCAAGATACTCACAGCAAGGTACTCAAATAACAGCAAGATGCTCATCGCCAAAAAAACAGTAATAAGATACCCATCGCCCAGCAAGATACGCATCATGTGATTTTGGCTCCAAATAAATCCATCATGTGAGCAAGCTTCTCCTCATGCTCTTGCTCCCTCTTGACCAGCACCTGGTACTCCTTGTCCCGTTGAGCTTGTGCAGCTTCTGCCTCTTGCGCCGCCTTCTTGATTGCAGCCAATTCTTTAGACATCTCTTCACTTCGCTGCTCCGACTTCTGCAACTTCTCTTGCAGGTCACGGACATGAGCGGATACAGCCACATGTGAACTGTTCATCTTGTTCTTGGAGCCCGTCTGGAGGCCAACATTCTTCAGGAATGTGCTTGACGACGCCTCATGTAACCACCTCCACAACAGACTTTGGCTGTTCACCTTCTGGTACCGGCTTAGCCATCTCAGCTTCCATTTTGCTCTGCCATTTAGAATCAGTTGCTCAAAGATGTTAGGAAACATTAGCATGTGCACAAATAGTAGGAGCAGAATCGCAGAAAAATAAGTTAATCCACTAGGAGCAGAAGCAAATAAATATGAAATGGACAGTATCATAAGTTCTTAAAGTAGACAAGAACTACAACATACTTGGAGAGAAACCTTCCGGTAAGAAATGAAGAATAACATGCTTACCAAACAACTATAGACCATATCCAACATTAATAAGCTTATCAAGTAGACCATTAAAGATACCTAGGCAGAACTAAACAAGTCCACACACAGATTTAATCACAACCAGGAAAGGAGTGACTCACTATAGCATCTTGAACTGCGACAGAGAAACCGGCTTTCTTGCTGTTGTGGGTGACCTTAAACATGTCAATGGCATTAAGCTCTTCACCCTGACGTTCCTCCCTCTGAAACGATTTCCAACATTATTAAGAACACAGGCTTATAAGGACACAAGTTAATTATGCCTAAATAAAAATGTAAGTGTATCTTACAGCTGAATAAAGATGAGCTAGATAGCACCGCGAACCGGTCTTCTGATGAAAATTTACTAGTCCTCGATTGGTCCTGTTCTTTTGGCATGTGTCCTACATATGGGAGCATTTTTATAAGAACATTTCCATCAATCTGCATACTAGAATATAAACTACTTTATGAGACTTGACCAGATTATGTATCATATCAAGCAACAAAATGAGCATGTATCCTATCACATACAACATCAGATAAAATAAAGCAGTTCACTTGACATGAATGTTCCTTCAACATTCAAACTTCAAAAAACAGTAGTTGATAGCATATAAAACTACAGTACATGGTAATTACAGAATGTAAAGGTCAAGAAATGCAAAATACCATGTGCTTCGGGTTTGTCCACAGCTTGAGCAGCGCTTGCCATTCCTCATCAGAGATGTATGAAACAGGGGACTTGATGCTGAGTTCAGCTGCTGGTACTTGATCGAAAAACTTCTTCTTGACCAAATGCCCTCTTTGTTTTGAAACATTCTTCAAGATATCAGTGCAGGCTACCTTAACTTCATGTGCATCAGTGTCCATCTCAAAATTTGCCTACAAACACAGTAAATAAAGCAATGATAAGATAAGTAACCAAATGACAAAAAATAGTAGAAAAAACAGATTCAGGTAAGGACTCATGAGCTTACAACAACTTTTCCTATATAGTCTTTCACCATAGCCTTGTCCTTTTTGTATTCCTTGAAGTGTGGAAGAATGGGTGTATGGCTTCTTGCAATCATCCCACCTACTGATGCAAACTTTGCAGCTAGCACGGGCCTCTCGGGGCGTTTCATCCCTTCAGCAATTTCAATCCTCACTTTGCTTCCCAAACCCTTGGTCATCTTTTCCAGGCCTGTGCCTTTTCTCTTGCGGCTGACTACCACAAGTGATGTGCCTGAAATAGAAGCAAGCAGTACAATATCAGTAGAAATAGAAGCTACAATAGTAAAAAATTACAGCAAGTTTTCCAAATATCAGTACAATAAATATATTTTAAATCAGATGTGCAAATAAATTACAGAAAACAGATTTGGGCGCTTGTTTAGTTTGGAAATACTGATATCCATGCACAGCAATAATCTCAATTAATTGACTAGTAAAGGATTTGTGCTACTACTATTTCATACTTACCTTCATCACCCATAGGCTGCTCAGGTGCGGAATCAAATTCATCATTTCTGTCCACCGTAGGCGCAACAGGGCTGAGGTCCATACGGACGGTACTTCCTTCATCCATGGACATATACCCATCATCCCATTGCATTGAGCTTCCACCATCCTTGCGAAGTAGGCCTCCTTCATTGGCTACATCAACCACCTTCGCTTTCTGCCTTGTGACTCTAGCAGTAGCATGTTCATCAAGACACATCAACTTATCTGATCCTCCTGGTGGTACCGCAAACACCCTTCCTGGAGCCATTGTTGTAGTTGTATCTGGGCTACGTGTACTATTTCTCTTTCTCTTAGCACACTTCTTCCTCCTCCTAGGAACCTTCGGGACCTCGCATGAAAAGCATTAGACCACAGATCAGAAATAAAACAGTGTAAGCATAGAATGAAGGAAAACAAGGAAAAACACACATCAAACAAATAAACCCCCCTCCAAACAAGTTAGAATTTGCACCTTTACAATCTTGTCCACTACAGTATCGTCAACTTCTTCCTCAATAATATCTTCATCTCTAGGATTGTAGTCCGAGCTCTCGCCTTGTGTTATGGCAGATGCGGAGGAGTCCTCAGCTATTATTGCACTACCATTTGAGTTTCTAATCATTGAGGCTATCCGGCAGATGCCAAGAGATTAGAAGACACGGTTGTTCCTCATCATTGTCCTAGCCCTAATCTTCTCAAGTTCAGTGAGGGGCGCTTCTTTACATGGATAAGAAAATATGCATTAGATGGATGGTTGAAATGCATATGGGAGCAAGACAACTCAAACAACCAATGTTTCTTATCAGGTTTTAGTTTCATTAAATCTAGTAGATTAACAAGAAATTTCTATATTGAAAATATAAACCAGTACATTGACTAGGGAACCCATGAAGCATTTGATGACAAGGTGTGAACCAGCAGCAGAATAAGTACATGGACAATCAAACATATTATAACAGTAGAAATTATAGCACATACAAGCTTACAAGCAAGATTATAGCAGCAGAAATTTTAACACATCAAAGCTACAAGCAAGATTATAGCAGCAGATTACAAGCTTATAAGCTTAGCACATCCAATCACAGCATTACATGGACAACCAAACAGATTACAACCTTAGCACATCCAATCACAGCATTTATAGCATCAAGCATATACATGAGGAGCAATTTGCATACCATCAGGCTGCGTCTTCCTTGTCATTCTTCCCATTCCTGATCTCAAAATCCTGAGCAACATCAAGTAAAAGTCAGACCGTGTGTTGTCAATAGATGCTTCCACAAAGATCAGATAGACATACACAGTTACACAAAGGTCCAGTTATAAAATCTGCGCATTAACTACAAAGTTACACTAAGCATTACACATAAACTTGCTATAGTCTTAGAGAACTCAAAATAAACATACACACATAGCCAGCTACCATGTACACCCATCAGTACATGGGCAAACCCAAAAAATAGAGTGGAACAGGGACAAACAGAGTGCTCACATCACTACACACATCAGTACACACATCAGTACCTTGCTCCAACATTTGCCTAGAACAGGGGAAAACTCAAAATAAACATACACACATAGCCACATCACTACACACATCAGTACCTTGCTCCAACATTTGCCTAGAACAGGGGCAAACAGAGTGCTCACTAAATCAATAGGAGCATCAGCTTATAGTCAGTACAGATCTTCAAACCCAAAAAAAAATCAATAGATAAAAGCTAGGACATAACGAGCATAAATAGATAAAAGCTACATCCATCATAGTCAGTACAGATCTTCAAACCCAAAAAAAATCTCTGAACCAACTTATAGTCAGTACAGATCATAGTCAGAAAAAAAGAAGAGAGGCTCCCTATCTTCTGAACATGGACATGGACAATACACCTCCCTATCAGATCAAAGTCTAACCTAACCCTAACCCTAGACACGCCATGGAAGCCAAAACCTAACCCTAGACACGCCATGGGAGCCAAACCCTAACCCTAGACACGCCATGAGACAAACCCTAACCCTAGAAAGCAGGAAGTAGGAGGAGCTAGGGAGATAGCCAGGAGACTCACCTGCTCTGGCCGTCGTGGGACGTCGTGGGAGATGGAGGGAGGGGTGGGTCGTGGGAGATGGAGGGAGGGGTGGGTCGTGGAGCGAGCACTGGAGGGGTGGGTCGTGGAGCGAGCGCTGCCGATGGAGGGAGATGGAGGGAGGGAGAGGGAGGGAGCGAGCGCTGCCGATGGAGGGAGATGGAGGGAGGGGTGGGTCGCCGTGGCCGTCGGGAGCGACTACGCCGTCGCCGCTCGCGTCGTGAGATGGGGGTGGGTGGAGATGGGGATGGATGGAGTGGCCGAGTGGGGATGGGTGGGTCGGTCGACTCGGTGGGGATGGACCGAGTCCAATTGTCCAAATTGCCCATGCCGAAATTTGTGGGCGGGAGACGTCGGCGGGAGAGGGGGAAATTTTGGGTTTTGGCGGCAGAATTTTGGGTGTGGGTTTATATAAGGGTTTTTATGCTATATATGTCACATAAAATGATGCCCACATAAAATGATGCAGCATGAAAAAAATTTCTTGGTATTTTTCCTTACAACCGTGTCACATAAAATGACGCCACTCGAAAGATTTACATTGTTCGGACAGTTTTTGAATATTTTACGCCAGTTTCAAACTATGGTCAAAACGACGGGCATGAAGGTTCTTAGCTAGGGGATGAGTATCGCCAAACTTGCATTGGATCTCTAATAAAATAGCATATTGTGAGTCTAAAAATGATTTTTGCAAAAAATCATGAGCATACGATAATGTACCAGTAGTTCAAATCGGACCCAGTTCTTGCCGATTCGGCAGACATTTGTCTTTTTCGCCAGGGGTGGACCGAAAGGTTTTAGATACCTCAGTTGGGACATTTGTAAATGTAAGGTGGTCTATCATTTTAGAAAAATGTGGTGCTGGCATTTCGAAACTTCCATTTGGTGGTTGATTCACACAACGGCCCGTTTTTTGCGCTCGAAAAATAGAAAATGGTTTTTCGGTGCGACGACAAGGAAAACTTTCTCCCGCAACATTGTTCGCCAGCCCAGGATGCACATGCATGCACAATATGGGCATGTTATCACAAACTATGCAGCGATTCTTGCCATAACATTGGCCATTTGGACCGAAAAGCCATGAAACCTCAAACATGATAGCTCATTTTGAGAAGGATTTTTCGAGATGCAATCAATATACCAAGTTTGGTATTTTTGCTTGCAACCGTGTCACATAAAATGACGCCACGCGAAAGATTTACATTGTTCGGACAGTTTTTGAATAATTTACGCCAGTTTCAAACTATGGTCAAAACGACGGGCATGAAGGTTCTTAGCTAGGGGATGAGTATCGCCAAACTTGCATTGGATCTCTAATAAAACAGCATATTGTGAGTCTAAAAATGATTTTTGCAAAAAATCATGAGCATACGATAATGTACCTGTAGTTCAAATCGGACCCAGTTCCTACCGATTCGGCAGACATTTGTCTTTTTCGCCAGGGGTGGACCGAAAGGTTTTAGATACCTCAGTTGGGACATTTTTAAATGTAAGGTGGTCTATCATTTTAGAAAAATGTGGTGCTGGCATTTCGAAACTTTCATTTGGTGGTTGATTCACAAAACGGCCCGTTTTTTGCGACAAAATCTGACTCACTTACTACCGATTCAAATCTTATTTTATTCTAATAAAAAGTTGTTGCAAAATCTCACATATATAAAAGAAAAGTTTTTTCAAAATCTCACATATATAAAAGAAAATGAAAATCTTATTCTAAATCTTATTTTATTTTCGAATGTGTTTTTCCAAAATCTCACATATATAAAAGAAAATGAAAAGTTGTTGCAGACTTAACGCCTCCCTCCCCCCGGACACGGCTCCCCCTAGCGAATTCTGCCTTTGAGTCACTGACATGTGGGTCCCGCGTGGACTGGGTCCCACCTGTCAGTGACCCAAAGTCAGAGGATCTCAGTCCCCCTCCCCCTCCCCTCCGCCTCCTCGAGCCACTCGCCTCCCTCCCCTCCCCCTCCAAGTCCCCCGCAAGTCCCTCCCTTTCCTCCAAGTCCTCCTCTAGCCATTCGCCTCCCTCCCGCTCCTCCTCGAGCTCTCCGCCGATCTGCCTCCCTCTGCCCCCCCTCCTCGAGCACCGCCGGTAAGCCCCTCTCCCCTCCCCCGCAAGTCCCTCTCCCTCCCTCTCCCCTCCTCGAGCTCTCCGCCGATCTGGTGACTGCTCCGGCGCCGCCTCTCGCATTCACCGGCGGGAACCCGCCTCTCGCCGCTCACCCTCTCCTTCTGTTGGGTGGATTTCGGTTGCGCTGGGCTCAGCTAGGGTTTTCTCCCCGGCCAGGGGATGAGAGATTTGGGGGAATTTCTCTAGCTTGGCCTTGCTGGTCTGGTTGTGTGTGCTGCCTAGTGATTTTTCTGCTAGTGATTCGAGTGCTTCTCTGCTAGTGATATCATGCAATACACAACCTTTCATGCTTCTCTGCTAGTGATTCGAGTTCCTAGTGATTTACAGGGTGTTTGATTGGTGTATCTAGTTGTAGGCTTCTAGTCCTACATAGACCGTATCACTGTTTTTCCCTCATATGCAATGCATGATTGGTGTATCTAGCTGTAGGCTTCTAGTCCAGGGTGTTTGCTAGTTGATTCATATTCTTATGATAACTGCCTGGTGCCTAGTTTGCTAGTTGATGCATGTACTGATTCAGTTTTTTTTGTAGGTGACCATGGACTCTCCGGGGGTCATCGAGCTTAGCTCGGATGACGAAGTTGTCATTGCTGCGGAGAGAGCTGCTGCTCAGGCTAAGAGAGCTGCTGCTCAGGCTAAGCGGCGTGCTAAGAAAGCTGCTGCGGAAGCCGCCGCTGCCAACAAGATTATCATGTGCCGAGGTAAAATCCTTTTCTGCCATTGTTCCTTTTCTTTATCTTTTACTTATGCAGTTTGCTGATTTGAAAATGTGCCTTTTTCTTTGCATGTAGGTCCCAAGTCAAAGGCAAGTGTCAGTTTTGATAAGTGGTGTGTGTATGGCAACAAGATTGCTTTGAAACACACACAGGTGTTGTTCATGAGGGAACTTGCAAAGAAGAAACCCACTCTACCAGTGTATGTATGCACTATGCAGCTAGCAAACACCGAGGAGCCAAAAGCTAAAATGGTAAACAAATTGTTTGCACTATGTCCTTGCATTGCTGATTGCATTGCTGATTGTATATTGCATTGTTGTTTGCATTGCAGTATTTCCCAAGGAACTTCACCAATGCCAACATCAGGCCGTACAAGGACTTCCCATCAAATCTGAGGGTCTTCTGCGGAGGCCGTGATCCCATAATTGTCTCCCTCATCATGAGCAAAGGGAAGGGTAAAGGAGCACAAATTACAACCCAATGGTCCCAGGTGGTGGCGCCGTCCAGGATGCATAAGGGCGATGTCTTCATGTTCGGTTTCCGCCACAGCCCTACCGACGGACTTAAGCTGGAGGTTAAGAAGGTCATGTAATCAGCTGGTTATGTTGGTTGGTGCTGTTTTGTAAAAATGGTCCTCTAGGTTGCTGGTTGTGTTGTTATCAGGGTGCTGTTGGTGCTACTTGTCCAGACTATGGAATGATCCTAGCTATCAGGTCCTAGCTATCAGAATGCTTTTGGTCCTGTAATGTCCAGACTATGAAATGATTCTCAAACCTACTAGTATCTATGAAATGGTTGCTTTTGATCAGGTTGCATTGTGAAATGGTTGCTTTTGATCATGTTGCATTGTGATGGTTGCTTTTGATCAGGTTGCATTGTGAAATGGTTGCTTTTGATCAGGTTGTAAATATGGTCCTGTGATATATGAAATGATCAGGTTGCTTTGTTTTTAAATGGTCCTGTGATCAATATACAATGCTACTTGTATCATGTGATCAGATACCTAACAAGGCCACTTGTGTAGTGTGGTGGCAGTTGACGCTGCAATAGTAGTAGGAGGTCCTGGGCTCGATCCCCAGGCCTCACCATTTTTCCTTTTTTGGACAGATTCAGAACTCACAATGATATGCACTCAAAGATTCAGAACTAAAATCACAATGATCATCCAGAAGTCACAATGATATTCATAACTCATCCAGAAACTAAAATGACATGGTCATCCAGAAATAGTAGTACATGGTCAAGATTACAAGGCAACAATAGGCAGAAATAGTAGTACATGCTCATCCAACTAAAAGGATCTTGCTCTTCACCACCATTGCTCCTGATCTGATCTTGCTCCTCACCACCACTGCTCCTGATCTGATCTTGCTCCTCACCACCACTGCTCCTTATCTGATCTTGATCCTCACCACTGCTTTCTTATGAGCATTTGCAACAAAGAATAGCAATTTCCAGTGAGCCACTAGCAATGAAATAAAAAAGAAAAGATAATGGAGGATAGAATTTACCTTGCATGTTGTCATCTACCATGTTTCCAGTGAGCCACTAATCATCATCGTCGAAATGCATCTGCCTTTTATCCTCACCATCGCTACAGTACTGGAGGACTGTGTCATCTACCATGTTTTCATCATCGCATTCATGGCCCTCCACTACCTCCTTCCTTCTTTTCCTAATGTTTTCTACGAATGAAGCATCAAGTAACACTCGTTCCCGTCTCCTTCGCAATCTAGTATGCACACCGGGTTCTTTCTCTTGCACTGGAACTTCCTCAGTGTTATCATCTTGGTATGTTAGACCACCACCACCATTGAGACCCTTCTCCATTTCAGTTTCTTTCACACTCCACAAATGTCTGTGCTGAAACTTTTGCACAACTTGCCAATTTCCACGCAAGTCGGTGTCTGGCACATAGAACACCTTTGTTGCTTGTGTCGTTAGAATAAATGGATCACTCTTATACCAGCACCTTCCAGTGTTAATGCTTTTGAAGTGTCCGTCATCTTGGATCCCTGTCTTCTTTCTGCCACCAAGATCAAACCAATCACAACGGAACAAGACGACCGATCGATGGACGCCTCTACTGGAGTTGTACTGGAGCCTTATGATGCTTTTAAGCTGACCATAGAAGTCCATCTCTTCACCATCATGGTCTCCCTCGGCAACTATTCCACTGTTCTGCGTGTTTCTATTTTTCTCGCGGTCAACTGTGTGGTAGCGGACACTGTCAACAATACATGCTGAATACAGCCTCACTCGCCTATCCGGCTCGCATGCCAAAGCAAAAATATTAGCACTGACCTTATTGTCCTCATGCAATTTTCCAATATGCACAAATAGTGCAGGGTTAGTAACAAAATCACACAAAAAAAACATGTGGCAATTGATTCCAAGACTAAAGATCTCACATGATTCTTAAACCACTTAGCAAATCCCTTCGCGAGCCATCTATCAACATTGATGCGGCTACCTTGCTTATTCAGCTCTATTTTGCACAACCTGCAATGCCAACAAAAACATAAAGTTAATTAAATCATCAGGCTTGCAAATGGGTTCCTTCCAACTCAATAAAAAAGATAAGGGTGCATGCACAAGAGATGACATACTCAATATACGGTAGAACCTCAGGGCAACTCCTTAACACATACCAATGCATCTTGTCATATTCATCACCAGCCTCCGAGTACTCTGACCCTCCAAGAAGGTTTATACCATGGTTGAAAACAGAGACATCACCAACGTGCGAATCACCCCGCTCTCTATTTATACCCGGCCTATTGAATCTTGTTTCCAGATCGTCGAAGTACCTCGAGCAAAATGTAAGGCACTCATCAACAATATATGCCTCGGCAATCGACCCTTCAGGCCTGGCGGTGTTTCGTACATAACGCTTAAATGTAAGCATCCTTCTTTCGACAGGGTACATCCAGCCGTATTGTACAGGGCCTCTAAGCATTGCCTCTTTGGGTAAATGCACAGTCAAATGAACCATCACCGTGAAGAAGGCCGGAGGAAAGATCTTTTCAAGCTTGCAAAGGATAACTACGATTTCTTTTTCGAGTCTTTCAAGAACAGATAGCTTCAGTGTTTTGGCGCACAACTCTCTGAAGAAATTCCCCAGCTTAGCAACTGCTTCATATATTTCTTTATCCAAAATTCCATGGAGTCCAGCCGGTAAAATCCTTTGAAGGAGGTTGTGACAGTCATGAGTTTTTAGTCCCTGGAGCTTGCATCCATCAGGAGACACGCATTTTGCTAGGTTAGCGGCATACCCATCTGGAAATCTCACCGCTCTTATAAATTCACATAATGCAAGCTTTTCTTCTTTAGTCATTGTATACCATGCTTCTGGCATCTCAAACGACTCTCCACCTTCAACAGGCTGAAGATGCAAATCTTTTCTTATGCCCAAGTCTTCCAAATCAAGCCTAGAGTTAACTGTATCCTTTGACTTCCCGTCGATGTTCATAAATGTGCCAAGCAGATTATCACATATGTTTTTCTTGATATGCATTACATCAAGGTTGTGCCTCAACTTGAGATCTGCCCAGTAAGGGAGGTCCCACAAAATAGCCCTCCGGTCCCAACATTGTCCATCCTCATGCTTCCTTTTCTTCTGATGTTTTCCAGGTCTCACATCTTTCACATTGTGAAGCTGTTGCTCGAGCTCTTCTTTAGTGAACTCCGCCGGCTGGTCACGGGTTTCAGTTTTTCCATTGAAATCTTTGCTTTTTCTCCAAGGATGGTGGCGGGGAAGAAACCGGCGCCCCCGGTCCAACATATATTGTTCCTTATTATTTCCGAGCACGGATCATTGTCACAACGCACACATGCTTGATAACCAGACGTGAGCCTCCCCGACTAGCGCTGGGAAATCATGGATACACCATATTACCGCAGCATGGAGATCGAACTTATCAGGACTCAGGGCATCATAGGTATGGACACCCTTCCAGAGTTTGAGGAGATCTTCTACTAGGGGCTCCATAAAGACATCAAAATCCTTTCCTGGAGATTTTGGACCGGGGATTAGCAAAGCCATCATGAAGTTGGACTGCTCCATACATGCCCATGGTGGAAGATTGTACGGCACAACAAATACCGGCCACATGCTATATTTCGAGCTCATTCCAAATGGATTAAAGCCATCTGTGGCAAGGCCGAGTCTGATGTTCCTCGCATCGGCGGCAAACTCTTTATGTTTATCATCAAAATCTTTCCATGCCTTTCCGTCGGCTGGATGGCTAAGTTCATTATCCACGGGTTGCCGCTTTAGCTTGTGCCACTGTACATCCTCCGACTGTTGCTTCGAAATGAACATCCTCTGTAGCCTTGGAATCACAGGAAAGTACCTCAACACCTTCTCCGGTATCTGCTTCCTCCCATCCGCATATTTCCACCTTGAGGCATCACATTTCGGGCACCTGTCATGCTCGGCGTACGTGTTCCGAAACAAGATACAGTTGTTCGGGCAGACATGGATTGAATCATAACCAAGCCCCAATCTACCGATTATACCCAATGCTTCTTCATAAGATTTGGGAATTGCACTTTTAGGGTATTGGATGGCCAAGATACGGAGTATTGCGTTGAAGGCAACATTGCTGATTCGGTAGAAGGACTTGACATGGAGTAACTTCACGGTAAAATAAAATCTGGACAATGTCCCACCATCACTAGCTGCGCGCTTGGCCTCCTCTATCAGCTCGGCATAGATTGTATGCTCTCCAGCACCTTGCGGTTCAGACTCGTACAAATCCCTAAACAGATCAGGGATTCTATCATCCTCATAGCCATCCTCTGCCTCCAAACCAACATCCTCTTGCGGAACATCATCTTGTACAAACTCACCGCCATCATCAACATGATCTGCACCTTCACCAGGTTCAGGTTCAGCTCCGGGTTTTGGATGTAAAGGCTCTCCATGATGGATCCACCTATCATACGTGCATGCCATCCCACGCATTAGCAGATGAGCCTCTACATTTGGTAGAGTTTGTTCAACATGATTCATATAGCTGGGGCATGGGCATAAAACTTGAGCATCATCGGGAACACTTCTACGGACAAATCGCATGAACTCATCCACTCCCCTTAGATGCTCATAAGAAAGCCTTCTAACTCCTTTTGTTATCCAGCTTCTGTCCATCTGCAAAAGACCGAAAAATATTGCAAGTTAGAATTGCACTGAAGTGTACACACTAGCTAGCAGAAATTAAACCAAAACCTAGATAAGCTCCAACAATATAGTTCTATGCCTACATCTAGCTAAAGGCAAAAAAGACCTGAAGGTTTGGGCTTGAATTGATTCTAAACATCATCTGAAAATATGGATTTTGAAACCCTAATGAAACCAGGCTCTGAAATTAACAGGGAAGTATATCAACAGGGGAGAGAGCAGAGGGTGCTAACCGATGTCGACTGCTGCAGCACCTCCTCCAGTCACCACCACCGGAGCCCCTCCGCCGGCCACGACCGCCGCAGCCCCTCCGCCGGCGCCTTATCCCCTCCGCCCGCCGACAACCACCGCCTCTTCCCTTCCGCCGGTATGCCGTTCAGCGTCGCCCCCGCCGCCGCCGGTCCGCCGTCCAGCGTCGCCCTGCCCGCCACCGGTCACCACGAAGGGAGTCGCCCTTCTGTTCTGTGTGGTTCTCTGTGTGGTAAGGTTTGGTTCTGTGGTCATGTTTTGTTCGATAATACTAATAGTATAGATAGAGTTGTTTATACATTCTTTGCAACAACACAACTATAGCATAGTGGTTATGACAGCTGCCTCATATCGCTAGGTCGTGGGTTCAAGTCCCAGCTAGTGCAATCTTTTTTGCCTAACAATATTATCTAGGCCAAAGAAGCTGTTGGGCCTGACCTGAAAGAATCGGCCCATCCAGGCCCGACCTAAAAAATCCCTAGCACACAACTAACACGACACGTGGATCACATTGAGGAGGTGGCAGCACAGTCATCCTAGTGCTTAACATACTACGACGTTATTATAACGTCATAAGTGACTATGACGATTCTATATCGTCGTAGTATGCTCCAAACAATGCCCCAAACAGTACACACCAGCTTATGACGATTTCGTGTAAATAATTTAAGACGTTTTTGGGACAAATCGTCATGCATTTGCTATCCTTTGCCCCTTCCAAACATCTCATGACCAACTGCAGCAAGATCGTCATAAATTTATGACGATTTCTTTCGGAGTCACTATCAAAAGGTCATAGTATAGCACATTTCTTGTAGGCTGTGTTTGGATGTATGCATTCGAGCTAAGTATTGGATATTGGCATTGTCCAAACCCGAATATCCCAAATTCCAGCTGTTTGGCTGGCTTAGATATTGAAGTTGTGCATTCGGGCTGAATATTGAAGTGGTGTTTTTTTTGCCTAGGCAGCCCGCTCCCGAATAAATAGGTCTGGAGCTCGACATCTCGAGGTATTCGGCCCCGAAACGTTTTACTGGTCGCTCCTCCTATATGCTCCCTCGCTCAAGCATGCAGCTCGTGTTGAAGCTAGCTCGGATTGCTTCCGATCTGTTTGGGCAAGACTTTCCGGCAAGACGCACAGTGTAGACACGTACGGACTACAAAGAGCTGGCTAATATTGACTTGATCGATTCTAGTCTAGCATGCAGCTCGCGTTGGCAACACCACTGGAACATAACGCGCTGGGAATCGCTGATTGCTAGCGGCTCGTATGGCCGTATCGAGCCTCTCGTGTACTTCTTTTATGTGGTGTCTATTACTTTGGTTACAGGGTATAAAAGGCATATATAACATTTTTTTTAGATATACAGTAACTTAGTACAGATAATCAACTTGGATTAGGAAACATACTTCCAAAACTATATTATGATCGCAGTCCCATACAATTGCAATTCCTCACTTTGACCGTCCAAACAACATGTCACATTCACTCTCAATATCAAGTCCGAGTTCCAAATTTCTAAACATCCAAACAGAAATATTGGCATCCAATCTCAATATTAATATCCTTGGTTATTGACATTCAACCCAATACAATGCCAAACCTCTCAATACAAACATCCAAACGGACCCGTAGTGTTTTCCCAATCATGATCACTACTATAGGTAACAGGCATAGGAACATCATCGAGTTCAGACTCATCAGCAAAAACTATAATAGGAGCAACATGCTTAGGGAAAATACCGTTTCCTCTCTCCTTTTACTCCTCCTCCTCCTCTTCTTCTTCTTCTTCTTCTTCTTCTTCTTCTTCTTCTTCTTCTTCTTCTTCTTCTTCTTCTTCTTCTTCTTCTTCTTCTTCTTCTTCCCCTCTTTAGGAGGGAGAGGCTTGAAAGGAAGCTTCTCCACATACCCTGGTTTAATTTTAGAGACAATAAAAAAACTTTGGAGGATTCCTCCTTTTCATTAATGAGAACAAAACACATATTAGTCATATCATATTTTGGTAAAACCTCATATTTTATAATATTTTGTATGTAAGTATTTGCGTGGCAATTATCAACACGGTAAAGATGACAACCATGCATGACACTATTCATATCAAAAGCACTCATGTCTACCAAAGAAGTTTTTCTTGATAACTCTTCACACCCCAAAAATAATGTAAGTTCATCATTTTGATTAAAAGTGATCATGTTATCACAATACAAACTTGAGTACTCATTGGATTAGAAAGATCATTATTATGGACTGAGCATTGAAAATTGAAATGACCCACTTTAAAGCAAAGTTCACAAATAAAAGGATAGAGGGTACAAACTTTTTTATCAAGATCATTTAGAGCCCTATACCACGTT
This sequence comes from Avena sativa, assembly GCA_916181665.1. Taxonomy (NCBI): domain Eukaryota; kingdom Viridiplantae; phylum Streptophyta; class Magnoliopsida; order Poales; family Poaceae; genus Avena; species Avena sativa. The sequence goes on from OV702283.1 coordinate 454,923,161, forward strand.
CTAGTTCTTTCATTCTTGTGGGTGATAAAATATTGTTATTCGATTTGATTATTTTCACAAGGTCTATGTACTCCACAAAAATTAACATGCTTATAAGAAATAGTACTTTCAAGGGTTTGACCATGTTTGTTGCAATCATTAATAACAATTTCATTTTTCATGCACGTGTCTTTAAAAGGTTCATGATACATGTCCCAATTTTCTTTAGGAACATTAATATGATAAGCAAAGGCTCTACAACAATTAACAAGAATTTGAGGATCAAGAACATATTTAGCACTAAGCTCTTGAAAATTAGCAGTTTCTGCGAAATACTTAATGCAATCATACTCATAGTTTATACATGGTTCTTTACCTTTGTCGTTATCCAAATCTTCGATATCGCTTTGAATTGTTTCAAGAAGATCCCACTTTGCTTTGACCTCCTTACTTGTGAAGGATCCCTATAAACATGTATCTAGATAGTCTTTTTAATGTCCTGAAAGCCTTGCATAAATAATAATAATAATAATAATAATATTACTGGGGAGCTCATGAATGGGATATTTGAGCATTAGTGACCTCAATCTCCCCCATTCTTGGGCAATACTTTCTCCATCATGAGGATGAAAATTATAAATATAATTCCTATCTTTATGGATTTCATGAGGAGGATAAAATTTAGAGTAAAAGAGAGATTCAAGTTCCTTCCACTCCAAATGATAAGGATCATCTAGTAGCTCATACCACTTCCTTGCTTTGCCCTTGAGTGGTAAAGAGAATAGATTCCTCTTCACTTGGTCCATTGAAATACCTAGACACTTGAACAATTTGCATAATTCATGTATAAAGAGTAAATGATCACCAGGATGGACAGTTCCATCTCCAAAATAGTAGTTATTCATAACACGTTCAAAAATTTCCATAGGTATTTTAAAAGGGACACTTTCAATATGTGGATTTAAAATATCACAAGTATCATTAGAATTACCACATATGGGAGATAATGTATCATCAGAGCAAATTTTCTCCTCTAAAGATGGGGAAAAGATCATTTTCATACAAACTAGCTTCCCCAAGCTTAGAAATTTCCATAGCATTAGTAACAAAGGTGTTCAAAAAATTCAAACTAATAACATTGCTATTAGCATTCAAAGAAAGTTCCATGGGTTTTTTAATTTTCTCTCCAAACCATTTATGTTCTAACTCAGGAAAAATACAAAAAAGCTCTCTAATTTTGTTGTTGTTTTCCATTAAGCCTAACTAGTGAAATAAAAACAAGAAACAAAAAGATATAATTGCAGAATCTAAAGGAAATAACTTCGAGCACTCACACACCAGCAACAGTACTAGACGATAGCTTAGTAGCCAGAGTATGTGAGTATACCTTACCTCCCCGACAATAGTGCCAAAATAGACCTTGATGTCTATGCACGCTTCTATTCTTGTAGACAGTGTTGGGCCTCCACGTGCAGAGGTTTATAGAACAACAACTAGTTTCCCTTAAGTGAATCACCCAAGGTTTATCGAACTCAGGGAGGAAGAGGTCAAAGGTATCCTCTCAAGCAACCCTGCAATCAAGATACAAGAAGTCTCTTGTGTCCCCAACACACCACTAGTGGAAACGAGGCCTCTAACACCGGTTCGTAGAGGCCTCTAACAGCGGTTCCAGAACCGCTGTTGGGGGTTCGGTGTTAGAGGCCCCACTTTAACAACGGTTCTTATACGAACCGCTGTTAAAGGGTGGCGCACGTGGGGCTGCCGCAGTGCTCAGCCACCCCCTTTAACACCGGTCGGTGTTAAAGGTTCTCTGCCACGGAAGGAAAACGGCATAAATCTCTACCGCGGCAGAGTTCTGCCACCGCCCCATTCTGGGCATATTTCTGCGGCGAGGCGGGGATGGGGAGGGGGGGGGGAATCGATCAGGAGAGGTATACACATACATCGTCGGTACATACAAGTACATGAATAATTAAGCAACTATTATTATATACAAACATCGTCATTGTGGTATTCTCCGTACACGTTGAAAGCATCAAGTACAAGACAAACACGTTCAAGCATGCATATATACAATATAACATCTCCGTCCACATTCATTTTGGTGGATATCTAAAGAGTTCTCCGCCAGGCGTGACGACCTTATCAAGTATGAACCCCGCCAATTCCTCTTGAATGGCTCGTATGCGGTCAAATGGTAGGAGTTGGTCCCGCATCTGTTCGATCTAAATATATATGAAGAATGGGGTCAATATATATAAGAATAAAACTCAACACAACCGATGGTAATAAAATAATGTTGTGTACTTTGTTTACTTACTCTAAGTTGTTCTAGTGCGGCTTGGCCCGTCGCACATATCGTATTGCGAATGAACTCGCAAACATAGTATCCACATAAGTTATTGTCGGTTCCCTGATGCGCGCACTTTACTAGAATAGAGAGTTCAATAAAAATATTAATCAATAAAGCATGATATAATGGAATTGGAAGCAGAATCAAAGAGATACGCAGACCTAGCTAGCTAGTATTACTTACATTTGGGTCTACAAATTTTAGTTCTTCTGACCATTCACCCACGGACCTTCCCGTGAACCTTTTCCAAACCCTGTCTGGCAAAGAAAATGGATAAAGGAGTAATTAATTACTTGTTGTCACGAAAGTTGCCGATCTAGTGCGATAATATGATTGAAATTACATCTGGAGCATCTCTTTAAAGTCTGCCCATAGCTCTTGGTCTTTTTGTAACGAGTCCATGACAAGGACTTTTCCTGAGTCAAGTTGAATGACTAGCGGAATAAAGTGGAACCTACGCACGCATAACTCATCATCAGTTACACTTAACATCGAGTAAGCCGAAACAGAATGTGTACAAGAGAGGGTAACACTCACGAGAAGTTGTAAGGTAATAGTATTTACCTTTTGGTTTGTTGTCTCAGTAAAGACGTTAGCAAGAAATCTTTTGTTTGCCCGAGTTTGAGTTTTACCACTTGTTCATGAACTCTATTTGGGTCAATGAACCCAATGTCAAAAGGGCCTCCTTTCATGCATTCCATAACCTTTTTCCTGCATAATAGTATATACATATATGGTGAGCATATATATACATGCAATTAATGAATTGAATGAGATGAGATAGAAATTACAGAAATAGTACTTACACACAATAAAGGCTGATGGCAGCTTTGTCGAGTTCCTTCTGATTGAATATAAAATGCAAGTCTTGAATGTTGAAGCTGATCTCGTCGTCTCCGCACAAGAAAATCTGATCTCTTATATGCGCCGTGATCCATTCTTCCTTTCTCGTCTTGCAGAAATCAAGGTACCACTTATGCAATCTTCGCATCTTTGTTGGTAGATTCTTGAGCTCCTCTTTCTTGACGATATTCTTCCCATACTTCCATGGCTGTATGGGGTTGGCATCGCCTTTGGGCAAATTGTCTCCCATGATGTTCAAATATGCAATGTAAGTCATCCCCATCTTATTGGCCTTTCTTTGTAGCTCTGCCTCGTAATCATTTACAGGAGGAGCGTTCTGTGTGTCTAACACTTGGAGCGGGGCGCATGATTGGTTTTCCTGCTCTCCGAGTATGGGAACTGTTTTCTAGGGTGCTGCACAACTGCTACTTTCAGAATCCCTCCGCCTTGCATCCACCTTCATAATCTAGCGCTCATAGTCCGGCACAAGTGGGGTTTCAGGTTTCAAAAGATTATTGTAAAACTTCTCCACCACCGCGGGATCTAGTTTCTCCTTTGGCTCGGCCTGTCTAGGTGCAAAGAATTTCTTGACCTCTTCTTCCGAGATCCTATTGGTCTCCTCGTTGCTGCGATTCCACGGTAAAACCGGCAATGGCTTAGCGGAAGGCTGTGGGACGTAGTTTCTTGAATTCTTTGGCGTACGGTTTCCTGCGGATTTCTTCGTGGTAGTGCTAGTGATGCTCTTCGTGGCAGTGCTCTTCCGCTTACGCTGAGGAGATGGCTGAAGCGCCGGAGATGGCTAACGCGCGAGAGATGGCTGGCGCGCCGAAGATGGCTGACGCGCCGAAGATGGCTGCCACATAGGAGATGGCTGGCGCGCCGGAGATGGCTGCCGCACAGGAGATGGCTGAAGGGCCGGAGACGACATGGTAGTATTCTAATGACTTGGAGACGGCTGAGGCGGCTCATACTGCTGACGCTGCAGAGCCGGCGGGGGTGCTAGTGGCCTCCAATTTGGAAGCACGATGTGTTCCTTCTTCCAATGAATGGTTGTTTTCACTTCAAATTTGAGTTGAGTTTCCCCTTCACCTGTAGCATGGTCAAGCTGTGCTTCCTCATATTCCTTCACAACATCATCCACCCCAACAATAGCATAGCCATCTGGAGTCGGTCGGCAGTGGTAAGTTCCACCAGCTACAGGAGGTAAGACATAGCCGACCGCCACCTTAATGGATAAGCCCATTAATCTCACATGTAGCTCAGCATGTTCGCTCTCCGTGATCTCATCCACGGGGTATCGAGGACCCGCCATTTCAAGTGTGGGATGCACGTTCTCCGTGGAAGCCACGATGCTTTTCTGCGCAGAGTCTGGCGCGCCGGCAGCTTCCAATGCAGGCTCTTCGTGCCGCTGAGATGGGCCGGTAGCTTGCTGGCTCTTTTTTGCATTCACTTGCGCCTGCGGCGCCACAAGTGCATGTTCTATCGGTGTCATCCGCTCTGTACGCTCTTTTTATTTTCTGCCGCGCCATCTGTAAGAGTCGCCCCACTCAGCAAACCCATCCTTCCTCATGCAAGTTTCGGGTGTTCTTTTTTACCGATGGCGCGTGTCAGCTGGTCATTCTCTCTGTCGGGATGGAAGGTCCTGGCGGCTGTTTCCTCTTATGCCGTGATGAGTTCAGTGACGGGTTTGGCAAGGAGGGTTGGGAAGATACGCAATCCTGTTTCTGGGTCCAACCTTGCCCCGATTCAGTAGAACCAAGTCTTTGCACGTAGGTCTCACCCATGTGTCTGGGGTGTGATCCCTCTATCGCGCAGGGCCTTCTTAGCTTCCTCCCACTTAGGCCTCTGAGATATGTAGCCACCTGACCCCGTCCTCTGGTGATATTCCTTCTTCTGGGCATTTAGCGTATTGGTTTCTGACCTCTTTGTAGCTATAGAACCTTCCTTGTATGCTGCAAATTCGGGCTAGTGAGGTCTTATCTTCGCATAATATGCGTCTTCGAAATCTGGAGTCTCGCGAGCTTTGAAAATTTTTGTTCAATTTTGTCTTCCAGTTGCGGACAGCGTCAGCCATCTTCTTTAGAGTCCACTCTTTGACCTTTTCCTTTATAACCGGTTTATTTTCATACTCCTCTAGCGGAAGGGTGAAATTTACCAACAACGAATTACAAAGCGTTTCTTTGGATCTTTCATCGACAAAGGTACCGTCGCCCTTCTTTGGCTTATTCCAATATTCAATTATGATTGGGATTTGGTCCCTAACAAGATCTCCATCCTGACGTATAAATTTTTCTGCGGCCTTCTTGGGCTCCATCGGCCTGCCATCAACACGGACTGCTTCGATCGTGAACTTTGCATGATCTTCCAACCGATGGCTCGCGCCTCGCTTGCTCTTTTTTGTAGAAGAAGATTGTTGCTGGCTGGTCGAACCAGAGGGCTAAAAGAAGAAAGAAAGCGTTAATTAATACATGTACATATATATACAAATCAATCGGTGCAAGTCAGCAGAGGCTGAATCCATGTATATACCTCGACGGACTTTGTAATCACTACTGACTACTTGAGCTGTCATCATGTCCCTCCAAGTTCAGATATTGTGAGGTGTCCTCGTGGATCATGTTCTCCATCATTTCTTCCTCTTCAAGGTTTCTACTGAGTGGACCATAGTTTCTGAAACAATAATATTATCACACAAATATCAGTAATACATCTATTGAAATGCTCGAGCAAGGATGATGATATGACAGGTTAAAAGTATTGAAATGTAACCCTAATACATGCTTGGTCATTTCAAACCCTAATTCGGATAAACCCCGGATTCATATGAGAGGGTACATTTAGTTCTTCTAATTACGGCGTCTAGCGGTTCTAGGGCAAGAGCGGGGATGCGTGGGGGTGTGCGGGGATGCGTGCGGCTGGCAGCGCTAGGGCCAAACCCTACAACAATATATATACATCACACGGTCGGGTGTGTGGGGATGCGTGCGGCGGCCGCTCCAACATCACCATTAGGATATAATGTACATATTAGGATATAATGCACCATTAGGATATAATGTACACATGTATATATATACAAACAAAATACATACAATTACACACAGAAACATTTATATATACAAACATACAATATAAAACAAAATACATATAATACATACAATATATACATATATGCACCATTATATACATATAATACATATAAAACATACAAATAATTAAAACAAATAAAACATATACACGCAAATAATAATATAAATCCAATACACATATATATATATATGCATGCATGGAGCTCACCGCTGGCAAACTCGATGGGGGTGGCCGACGTGGGGGTGGTGGCGAGTGGACGGGGGTGGCGTCAGCGACGATGACGACAGGCGTGGACGGGCGCGGCAGCGACGGCGGCGGATGGCACGGTTCCCGTGCGCGAGTGGACGGGCTGGCGTGGACGAACGCGGAAGCGACGGCGGCAGACGGCAGGGCGGCGACGGCGAGTGGACAGGCATGGACGGCGACGGTGCGAGCAACCTGTCGACGTTCTTCTCCGCGCGCGCTCCTCTGCTTCTTCCTCTATCCATTCATATAAAAACATTTTATAGTTACTGTAGATGAAAATTTTCAAAATGATTAAAACACTTACATATAAATTTTGATTATTCAACTAAAATAAAAATAAAATAGTCAAACCCTAAAACTTTGAAAATAAGAAATATTAAGCATCTAAAAAGGAATCTAACCCTATTTTATTAGAGCAAATCATATTTTATTTTGTATTAACATTTTTGAATTGTTTGGATATTTAAATGCCGCATATTTTGTATACTTTGGAATCTGACAAAACCTCGCTAAACTTGCATTGGATTTTTGATAAAATAGCATATTGTGAACCTAAAAATTATTTTTGAAAAAAATCATGAGCATCGTATCATGTACCTATTATCGTGGGAATGACCGAGGCAGATGCTGCAATCGGCAGCGAGTAGTAGAACGAGGGGCAAGGGCGGCCAGCCATCTGCGGTGCGAGATGAGGGCGGAGACACAAGGGTTTACCCAGGTTTGGCCCCCCGGAGGGTAAATACCTACTCCTGCTAGATTGTGTTATGGTGGAAGTACAATGGGGCAAGCTCGGCGGCTAGGCAGCGAGTCGCTTGGATGGATGATGGAACGTATCCTCTACACGCCCTCTAGGGAAGTTTATATAGACTCACCCCCCTACGGTTTACATATCTCAACCGAATCAGTTAAGGACTCGGTCAATCGTTTAACCTAATCCAACTGGGCCTATCTACTCTCCTAGGCCTTCGGCTTCCAGTCGCTTGAATCTACGCCAGGCCTTGATCCAGTCGCCGTCCTGCAGGCCCACTCGCCAGTTCCTGGGCCGGTCGGAAACGTCCTGCTGGTCATACCCCAGTAGGCATATCCCCATCAGTAGTCCCCGAGGCCGTCGTTGATTGGTCGCAGGTGTTCGTTGGCATTCGGAGTATACGGGTCCAATGCGGGCGCCCAGTCGAATCGGCGGCGGACTCCTGTATGAAGGAAAAACTAGTTATTCTAGTCGCAATGACGACGACCAATCGGGTCGCAGCTCGGCAAACGGGTCGGTGAAATGTTCAGTCACTGTTGTAGTGATCAGGTCGGCGAGTCGAATGGATGAAGTTGGACCGTCAGATGCAGTCCAAACTAGCCGTTGGGGTAATCCAACGGTAACTTCGGCGTAATCACCGCGTAGTAACGGTCCCCGGAATTGGCGGGTAGTACCCGCTATATAAGGGAAATGGCAGGCGATTGGGGAAACACTCCTTCGTCATTTCCCCCGATTTCTCCCATCTCTGTTTTCCTCCGCATCGCGATCCGATCGATCCCAAACCTTCGACCTACACGAACCTTTCAGCCAATGGCCCCCTCCGCCGAACCATGGGGCAGGTCCAAGTGCACCAGAGCGCTACTGGCATCCTTCGAGGAGGCCGGGATCCTGCGCGCCGACAGGTGGCGCATCCCCGCGGCCGGAGAAGTGATTCCGGACCCACGCGAGGGAGAATTTATTTGCTTCACCAGCCACCTGGAGCGGGGGCTGGGATTTCCCACATCTCTCTTCTTCCGGCGCTTCTGTGCCTTCTACAGGATCCAGCCGTCGGACCTGGGCCCGCACAGCATCGAGCATCTCGCCATTTTCGTGGCGTTCTGCGAGTGCTACCTGGGCAGCAGGCCCTACTTCCCCCTGTGGCAAGATCTGTTCCACGGGAGGATCAGTCGTGAAGAATCAGGCGGCCCAATGCTGGCTGCGGGCGGCCTAATGTTTCAATTGAAGTCGAAGGCCTCCTTCTTTGACCTGATGCTGCCTGCCAAGGCGGCAAGCGAGTGGAAGAAGTCCTGGTTCTACGTCACTAAGGCGACTCCAAACGGCGAGGTAGCGATCCCAAGGTACTCCGTCGACCGGCCCGAACCACGCCGACTCCAGGTCGGCAAGCTCCCAGTGGACCAGCGGATGGTCGTGGACGAGATGCTTCAAACCATCCGCGGCCTGAAGAAGAAGGGCCTTCAAACCATCAACTTGTACAATTGTTGGCTTGGGCGGCGACTCGTTCCCCTGGCCCGCCGTGACCATTATATGTACGAGTACACGGGTAGGGAGGACTCGACGAAATCCTGCCTCGCCGAGTGGAAACTCGAAGACTATACCCTGGCGCTGAAGAAGATCACCCAGGCGGCATACCTGGACGCGAAGGCTGGGGTCGCCCCTTACACCGCGAAGCATCCAGCTCCGACGGTAATTCGCTGTTTTCACTATCATTCGCAGTCGCAGTTGATGCTGTCGCGGTTATACTGATATTGTCTCGTGCCTGCTGCAGCTATTCCAGGTAGTGGAAGGGTGGCTCCCACCCGCGGACGACGAGAACTCGAGCTCGTCCGTCCAGGACGGGGACGAGTCACCTCCTGCCAAGGGCAGCGTCGGGAGAGACGCGAGTGATGAAGATGATGACGATGATGAGCCCAGGGAAGACGCCGCCCCGATGGTCCGCAAAACTCGCGGCCAACATCAGCGCGAGCTCGAGGCGAGTAGAAGCCTCGAACGTCATGACGATGACGACGACGAGCTTCCCGAGCACACCTCGCGTCGTGAGGCTACACCATTGAAAAAGAAGAAGAAGAAGAAGGAAGTGAAGGCTCCACCAAAGAGGAAGACAAAGCCGGCGAAACAGGCATCTCCGCCTCATTCGGCGAGTAGTTCCGACGCCACCAGCTTGCCCAAGGACGAAGCGCCGCGGACGACAGCGGCACCAGATGCCGCTGCCGTCCTAGATGAGGTACCCCTGGCCTCGCTTCCCCCTATTCGCCCCAGTCTCTGGGTTGGGGGTTGCTCCAGCCGCAGCAGCTTCACCTCCCAGGAGAGCTCCTGTCGAAGTTGTTTCGGAGGCTCCCGTCGCGGCCTCGGCGTCGAAGAGGCCTTCCGTGTATTGGGCACATGATGTTTTGGAGATGGGCCTCAGTCGGAAACTGGGCCCCGAACTGGAGAAGCCGGCCAGCATCCGTACGGGGCTGCGGTTCATACCAGTCGCCAAGTAAGTTTTGTTCATCTACTTGCCTTTCGTTGTAATCGGATCATTTTGCTCATATAATTAATTCGCATGACTGGAGTTAAAAATATAGGCCACCCGTCCGTGGCAAAGGTGCCGCCAGTCGTCGTCGAGGAGGACCCCTCATGGAAGAGGAAAGCTGATGAGGTCGCTGCCCCCGCAGACATTTTCAAGAAGGCCAAGGGCGATGATGTCGTCACGTTGTCTGACGACACGGCGATTGCTCCGAGTGGTCCTCCAACTGCGACGGAGGCAGCCTTGAAGACCAAGGAGGATGTTTCCTCGCCTGGGATGGCCGAGCCGACTTCTCTTGGTGCTGGAGCGTCCACCGCGACCTTCCCACGCTTTATGGCCAAAGCGGCTACAGCGAGTGGTACCACGCCATCTAGTCGCACGCATGGGGTCACCGAAATGGAGGTCGAGCAGCATCGCGGACACACTCCGGCTCTTCTCGCATCTGTGGACGCGCTGCAGCTCCACAGCATGTTGGGCGCAGCCATCCAGGTATGTCCAGTCCCCGAGGATCGGGCCACTGAATTTCAGTGGTCAGATTCTTATAGTGTTTGTTTTTATTTGTAGCACCCAGTCCCCGAGTGCCTAGTCGCTGAATTTCAGCGGGTGGGCACTTAGGATTTTTGATCTCCAGTCCCCGAGTGTCCAGTCGCTGAATTTCAGCAGGTGGGCACTTAGGATTTTTGATCTCCAGTCCCCAAGTGTCCAGTCGCTGAATTTCAGCGGGTGGGCACTTGGGATTTTTGATCTCCAGTCCCCGAGTGTCCAGTCGCTGAATTTCAGCGGGTGGGCACTTAGGATTTTTGATCTCCAGTCCCCGAGTGTCCAGTCACTGAATTTCAGCGGGTGGGCACTTAGGATTTCATTGTTGCTGACAGTTTGATTTGTGCGCAGGGCTTGCAGCGTGAGTCAGCCGATCGGCTTGCTGCAAAGTGTCGCGCGGAGGAGGAACTTGTTGCCATCCAAGAAACGAACAAAGGACTCCGGGCGATTGATGACAAGGCGGAGGAGGTCCGCCAGGGCCTTGTCCCGGCGAGTGAACTGACGGCGGCTCGGTCTGCGTTGAGTACAGCCGAGAGACGGATCGCTGATCTGGAGCGCGGGCTCGAGGAAGCGAAAGCGGAGGCGAGCGCGGCGGATGGGCGAGCAAAAGCTGCTTTCACGGCTGCCGCTGAAGAGCGGAAGGTCTCTAACGCCCTCGTTGCTGGGCTACAAGTCGACTTATCCTCTCTTCAAAGCTTCATCACGGGCCTCTGTCGTCCTTTGATTGGTACATTTTCCTGCCTCTGCCTGTAGTAGCTACATTATGAAATCGTCGTTGTACTTACTGCCGGCCCCTGTCCGCAGGTCGGATTATCGACAGCTCGGAGGAGGCGCAGTCGTACGACGCGCGGCAGTGTGTGATCACTCTGGTCGACTCGGCCGCATTGTCCGCGGCTTGCATTCGGGCGTATCTGCAGGAGGTTTCACCTACGGAGGTGATTCCCAGCGACCTCGTCGAAGTATGGAGGTATCTGGAGAAGGCGCCGTCAGTCGTCGAGTTCATGACGCGGTCGGCGTTCCGGCGCGGGGTGGCAACGGCGCTTAGCCTTGGGCTTGCCCACTTCCCGGAGGACTTTGACCTTGACTACGTGACGAGTGGTTATCCCTCGTCGACGGGATCGGTAGAGATCGCCGAAGTGCTGAAGCTGACGGACCGGGCCTCGGTATTCTCCGATCGCGTCTGGGCGATGGGCGACCTCCTCCCTTATCAGGAGACGATTGTCGGGCCCAACGATCACGAGCCGCCGCATCGGGACTTCAAGGTCGAGCAGCGCTTCCGTGCGGCGATGGCGGGTGAATTGACGACGTATCCGTCAAACCCGTACATGCCCTTCATTCGCAATAGCAGGGGTGGCGGCGAGTCGACGTCGAAGCCTGCGGAATAAAACATTGTGCCCTGGGGCGTTAGTAGTTATTCGGCCAGTGGGCTCAACTTGTATTTTGTAACAACTTTGTTTTGCTGAAATGGAATTTCGCTTTATTTTGTGAATTGTCTTGCGATTTTGATTGTTGATTGGACGAGTCCCCGAGCGCGTCCGCCCTTTTTATGGGGTTTACCTCGTTTGTTAAGTGTTTGTGGTTTTGAACGTTTTGTCAGTTGTTTTGTTTTTTAGGTCGACTTGCCCGAGCTTGGAAAGCCAGTCGCAGGGCGACTCCCATGAGTGCTCTTTACTTGACCGTTTTCCCTTGCGCGAACGAGGTCGGGTAGCCGAGTCCCCGAGCATGGTACTTGGTGTTTCTAGTCGCGGCTCTAGGGTGGGTGAGGACTGTGCGCGTTAGAGTGAGCGCATCACTCCTGCCTGACCCATAGGATCAGTCGCATGGCGAGTCCTAGGCACGCTCTCATACTTGGCATTTTTCCCTAGTCGCTCGTGCTTAACTGGTCGCCAGTCCCCGAGCGTGGTACTTGGCCGTTCGAGTCGCTGTGTCAAGGACGCAGAGGATCATGGTCGCTGTGAGGAGCTAGGCGACTCCAATGGGGCTCCGGGTAGGCGTTTTTCCTGGACGTTACGAGTCCTGGGGTAACCCAGTGCCCTCGTAACACACTACTTGGCCGTGCCAGTCGCTGTACCAGAGGTTGACTTCTGCAGTTAGCTTGACACTGTTATTATGAGTGCGAGTGGCACAAGACATGGAGAGTAGACGCAATTTGCGGTAACCAATATGTTTTATGTCATAGCTAGTGGAGGGTACATGTATGGAGTTCTAGGAGTAGAACTTCTGTAGGATGTTTACATTCCACGGTCGCTTGACGTCGAGTTTCCCGTCTCCGCGGACGTCGGTGAGGTAGTAGGCGTCGTTGCCGAGTACTCGCCCAATGGCGAATGGTCCCTCCCACGGGGGGGGGGGGGGGGAGAGCTTGTGCATGCCCTTCTTGTCTTGGATGAGGCGTAGCACCAGGTCGCCTTCCTGGAAGGTGCGAGTTCTCACCCGCCGGCTATGGTAGTGGCGGAGTCCTTGCTGGTAGATGGCAGTGCGGGAGCGAGCTAGGTCGCATGCCTCGTCGAGTTGATCGACTCCATCCTGGCGTGTGAGTTCGTTCGCAGCCTCCGTGTAGTGGACGACCCTTGGCGAGTCGTGCTCTAGGTCGGTGGGCATGACTGCCTTGACGCCATACACCATGAAGAAGGGGGTGAACCCTATCGACCTGTTGACCGAGGTGCGGATACCCCAGATGACGGAGGGTAGCTCCTCGACCCAGCACCCGGCGGTGCACTCGAGTGGTACTTGGAGTCGTGGCTTCAGGCCGTGGAGAATGCTCTGGTTGGACCGTTCCGCCTGGCCGTTGGACTCCGGGTGGGCGACTGAGGCAAGGTCGAGTCGGATGTGATGTTCCTCACAGAACTCGGCCATGGCTCCTTTGGCGAAGTTGGTGCCGTTGTCCGTGATGATACTGTTTGGGAACCCGTAGCGATATATGAGCTCGCGTAGGAACTTGGTGGCGGTCTTCCCGTCGCATTTCCGGACTGGCTTGGCCTCCACCCACTTTGTGAATTTGTCGACCGCGACCAGGAGGTGGGTGAAGCCGGAGGGGGCCTTTTTGAAAGGGCCCACCATGTCCATACCCCACACGGCGAACGGCCAGGTGATGGGGATTGTCTTGAGCACTGAGCTCGGCACGTGTGTCTGGTTGGCGTACTTCTGGCACCCGACGTACCGCTGGACAATGTCGACGGCGTCTGCGTGTGCGGTGGGCCAGTAGAAGCCGTGCCGCATAGCCTTTGCGACCAGAGAGCGGGCGCCGACGTGGTGGCCACAGTCCCCGGAGTGGATGTCGTGGAGGATTTTGCGTCCTTCAGCGGGTTGAACGCAGTGTTGGAACACGCCGGTCACGCTGCGCTTGTGGAGCTCGCCATCGATGATGACGAAGGATTTGCAGCGGCGTGCTATCATCCGGGCGTCAGTTTCGTCTGCCGGCAAGGTGCCTCCCTACAAGTAGGCGATGTACGGCGTAGTCCAGTCTTCTGGCTCGGCGATGAGTGCGACCAGGGATGCCTCTGGTTGCAGCGGGACTCCGATGTCGATCTCCCTTGGGGGAGAGACGGAAGGCTTGGTGATGGTGTCGAGGAAGACGTCGGCGGGTGGTGCGAGTCGAGCCGAGCCGATACGAGAGAGTGCGTCGGCCTCTTCATTTTTCCGCCTGTCGATCCACTCGACAGAATAGCCTGCAAAGTGTCCGCCCAGCTTGTCCACTATGTGGCGGTATGCTGCCATGGTGGGGGAGACGGTGTCGCAGGTACCAGCGACCTGCCCAGCGACAAGGTCGGAGTCCCCGTAGCAGCATAGGCGGTTGACATTCATCTCCTTGGCGGCTCGCATGCCATGGCGTAGTGCCTCGTACTCCGCCATGTTGTTGGTGCAGGGGGTGAAGTCGAGGCAGAGGACGTAGCGGAGCGTGTCGCCCTTCGGGGAAGTCAGCACGATCCCTGCTGCTGCGCCGTCTGCATTTTTGGAGCCGTCGAAGTGCAGGTTCCAGTTGTGGAGGTACGGCAGCTTTTCCGGCTGCTGGGCTTCTTCCCAGTCGGCGATAAAGTCCGCGAGAGCCTGCGACTTGATCGCTTTGCGTGGCTCATATTTGATGTTGTGGACGCCGATTTCGACGTCCCACTTGGCGACCCGCCCGGTCGCCTCACGGTTGCGGATGATGTCCTGCAACGGTGCTGAGGAGACGACCGTGATCGGGTGCTCCTAGAAGTAGTGCGGCAGTCGCCGCTGTGCTCTGAAGACCGCGTATACCAGTTTCTGGTATTGCGGGTACCGCTGGCACGACTCGGTGAGGACCTTGCTGATATAGTATACCGGTCGCTGCACTGGGCGCTCCGTTCCTTCCTCTGGTCGCTCGACGACCATGACGGCGCTGACGACGCGTTCGGAAGCCACGACGTAGACTAGCATGGGTTCCTTGTCGACGGGGGCGGCGAGTAGCGGTGCTGCGAGTAGCACCTTCTTGAGGTCGCGGAGCGCGTCGTCTGCCTCCTTATCCCACTGGAAGGTGGGGTTCTTGCGCATCAGGCGGTATAGGGGCATCGCCTTTTCGCCCAATCGGGGGATGAAGCGACTGAGAGCCGCGACTCGCCCGGCCAGCTTCTGGATGTCGCGCAGGCACTCGGGTCTGCCGAGTCGAGCGATCGTGTCGATCTTGGTGGGGTTCGCCTCGATCCCGCGCTTGGAAACGACGTATCCCAGTAGTTGCCCTGCTGGTACACCGAAGGTGCATTTGCCTGGGTTTAGCTTTATCTTGTATTTCCGCAGGTTGGCGAATGTTTCCGCCAGGTCAGCGAGTAGGTCGCTCTGGCGAGCGGACTTCACTACCACATCGTCGATGTAGACGTGGATATTGCGGCCAATTTGGCTCGCAAGGCACTCCTGCATGAATCGCTGGTAGGTTGCCCCGGCGTTCTTGAGGCCGAAGGTCATGGCGGTGTAGCAGAAGGCTCCGAAAGGTGTGATGAACGCCGTCTTTTCTTCGTCCTCAACAGCCATTTTGATCTGGTTGTACCCAGAATAGGCGTCGAGGAAACACAGCGACTCCGACCCCGCGGTGGAATCGATTATTTGGTCAATCTGCGGGAGGACGAATTGTTCCTTCGGGCAGGCGTTGTTTAAGTTTGTGTAGTCGATACACATCCTCCAGGTCCCGTTTTTCTTCTCGACCAGGACTGGGTTTGCCATCCACTTGGAGTATTTTTTTGGCCGGATGAAGCCTGCAGTGAGTAGACGCTGCACCTCCTTGGCGATGGCTCGGCGACGCTCTTCATTGAAGGGCCGCAGCGACTGCTTGACGGGTCGCACTTTTGCGTCGGCGTTGAGTTTGTGCTCAGCGAGTTCCCTAGGGACACCAGGCATGTCAGAGGGCTTCCATGCGAAGATGTCCCTGTTCTCATGGAGGAACTCGATGAGCGCGCCTTCCTATGCTGGGCTCATGCCCGTCCCAATCGTCACCGTCTGGCTGGAGTCGCCTGGGACCAGCTCGACGGTGCGGGTGTGTGTCGTTGCCTCGAAGGCTGAGGTGTTGCCGCCCTCCGAGTTGGGCTTCTTGAGTATAGTGGGGTCGTCGTTGTTGACCCCGCTAGCATATTTTGCGAGCTCGTCGGCGTGGTTGGCCTCTGCCGCGATGACGGCATCAGCGAGTTCGGCTCCTTTGGCCTCGCACACGGCAGCCATGTCGTATGGTGATGACGCCACGCGGTCCGGGGAGCTTCATCGCGTTGTACGCGTAGTGGGGTGCCGCCATGAACTTGGCGAACGCCTGGCGCCCCAGGACACAGTGGTAGGGGCTGTCGAAGGGCACCAGCTCGAAGACGATCCGCTCGGTGCGGAAGTCTGCTGGTGTGCCGAAGGTGACTGGCAGCGTGACCTTGCCGATCGTGTACGCCTTCCGACCGGGGACAATGCCGTGGAACGTGGTGTAGGTCGTCTCGACCATCGACTGCGGGAGCCGCAGTCGCCTGAAGGTGTCCATGTACAGGATGTTGATGGAGCTGCCGCCGTCCATCAATGTCTTGGGGAGCCAGTAGTCTCCCACCTTGGGCTTCACCACCAGGGCGACTCGGCCTAGGTACTCGATGCGTGGCGAGTGGTCCTGGCGGCTCTAGGTGATGGGTTACTCCGACCAGTTGAGGAACTGGGGAACGTCCACCTGGGCCACCGCGTTGACGGCGATGGCGCGGGCGATGACCTTCTTCTCACGCTTCGTGTTGAAGCCTGTGAAGGTGTGGAGCGAGCCGGCCACGCTGCCGAATTTTCCGCCATTTGGCGGGTTGTTGTCGGTGTCCTCCCGCGCTCGCCGTGCCTTCTCGATCTCCTTGAGAGAGTGGCAGTCGGCGGTCTTGTGCGTGGAAGGCTTCCCTTCCCTGCCGTGAAACGCACAAGGTTGGTTAAGGAGGGCCGCGGGGTCGAACCTTGGTTTCGCCTTGTAGTTGCCGCCGTCGCGGCGGAAGCTCTTGGGCTCGCGCTGCGCGTGCCCAGCGTTGGCGACGAAGTCGACTCACCCGTCACTGCGGCTCTTGCCGGTGAGGCGAGTGTTGCTGTAGCGTAGGTCGGACCGTCGCCCGTTGTCGTTGCCGTTCGTGCGGTGTTGACATCCCGACTCGTCGTCGGTTTCCTGGTTTGGGTCTTCCTCCGCGTATCTTTTGGCGATCTCAAGGAGGTCCGGTATGTTGTCGAGTGTGCGGTATGCTCGTTTGAGCTTGGCGACCAAGTTCTCGTAGCGGCATGAGGTCTTGAAGCAGTGGATCGCGGTGTTCGGGTGGATACCGACCGCGTTGTACCATAGTTCTTGCCACCGTTGGACCTAGCTGCGGGTCGACTCGCGGGGTCCTTGGACGCATCGTTCCAGGTCCTCGATGGTGGTGGTGCGGGTGTAGGAACGAAGTGCCTAACGAAGGCATCGCGCATCTCTTCCCAGGAGTCGATGCTATCCGGGGGGAGAGTGTTGATCCACTGCCTGCACGCTCCCTCCATCATTAGGGGGAGGTAGCGGGCGGCTAGCAGGTCGGTGTGGCCAGCGATCCCCATCGCCATGAGGTAGGTGTCCAGCCACACAGAGGGGTCGTACGAAGGGTCGTACTTCTCTATTTCCTTCGGCGCTTTGAAGTTAGCCGGGTATATTTTGCCTCGAATCATCGGTCTGAAGCATCGGGGCCCGAGTCGGCCTAGCGACCCCATCGGCTCGCCGTCACGGCGATTGGTTAGGGTGTGTCGCAGGTCGTCGGGCTGGCGTGCGCGCCAGCTCTGGTTGTTGATGATGTGGGTGCGAGCATTGACAGGCTGACCGTTGGCGGCGATGAAGTTGGTCGCTGGCCTAGGGTCGTTGGTGGAGAGTGCCGCGTCCCCGGGTCGGTGTTGGAGCTGCAGTGGTTCGGGTGGCGGGCAGTTGAGGGTGTTTGCCGCCAATGGACGACCGCTTGAGGCCGCTCTGCTGCCCGATGAACGGGAGTACATCCGGCCCTGTGAGTCGACGCCTACGTTTTGTTGCTCGACCGCCTTTGCAAGCAGGGCCTTGACATACTGGATCTGTAGGGCGCCGTCACCGGTGGCCGTGATGTTTTCGGCCGCTGCTCGGCCCGCCACGAGGTTGTCCATCGGGGTGGAGAACAGTGGTAGGCCGTTCGCGTCTCACTCCCATGAGGAGACCACGATCTGCGGCTGGTCCCTGGGGGGTGCGCGGTTGGGTGGAGGTGGGGCGCCGTTCGCCGTCGACCCTGGTGGGGGCCGGGCGCTTCCTCCGGGTGGCGCGTGCTCGCAGATCGCGCGCTCGGCCACGCGGGCTGGGTCGTTCTCGTCGTCAAAGTTCAGGGCGCGCCCCTGGACGGTGGGGTTCAAGAGCGACCTGATTCGCTGCTGGTGGTAACGTGACAGCTCCTGCGCCGTCACCTGCTCGAGGCGAAATTTTTCGCGCTCAGCTTGCTCCTTGCGGACTGCCTCCGCCAGCTTCACGCGGAGTTCCTCGACCTCTGTTGCCGTGGCGTTAGGAGGGATCGGGGTGGAGAAGGGATCCTCCGGCGGGTCGGTGCCAGTCGCCATGTAGGTCACGGCGTGGCGACCGGTCCCGTCGTGGAGATCGGCGGAGTTTTCCGATCCAGAGTCGAAGTCGAAGATCCCAAGGATGGAGGGATCCTCGAAGTCTCCAACGTTGGAGACCTAGGTGATGGAGCCCGCGGGCAAAGCCGCGATGATGGATCCGGCGAGTGACGCCGGGGTCGCCAAGTCGTCGTCGTCGTTGAGGGCCGCGTCTTTCGCGGCTGCGGTGGTTTCGGCCATGTCGCTGTGGGCCGAGTTGTACTCGGAGGCGAGGCGGTGGATCGTGCGGACCTGGCTCTCGGAGAGCCGGTCGCGTAGCAGCGACTTGCGGATGCAAGACGAATCCTCTGAGACGATGACGTCGATGAGGCCGACGAAGAGGCTGATCGTGCCGACCGGCAAGATCATGCTATGCGTGACGGGTCGCGCCGCCGGGACGTAGCTGCTCGGCAAGATCTGGAGCATCTCGCCGATCGCTATCATGCGGCCGGTGGCGACCGAATCGTTGATGGGCAGATTGGATCTTGCCGTAGAACACCGGCCAGACCGGCCATGCCCCACGGTGGGCGCCACTGTCGTGGGAATGACCACGGCAGATGCTGCAATCGGCAGCGAGTAGTAGAACGAGGGGCAAGGGCGGCCAGCCATCTACGGTGCGAGATGAGGGCGGAGACACAAGGGTTTACCCAGGTTCGCCCCCCCGGAGGATAAAGACCTACTCCTGCTAGATTGTGTTATGGTGGAAGTACAATGGGGCGAGCTCGGCGGCTAGGCAGCGAGTCGCTTGGGTGGATGATGGAAAGTATCCTCTACACTCCCTCTAGGGAAGTTTATATATACTCACCCCCCTAGGGTTTACATATCTCAACCGAATCAGTTAAGGACACGGTCAATCGTTTAACCTAATACGACTGGGCCTATCTACTCTCCTGGGCCTTCGGCTTCTAGTCGCTTGAATCTACGCCAGGCCTTGATCCAAATGCTGTCATGCAGGCCCACTCGCCATTTCCTGTGCCGGTCGGAAACGTCCTGCTAGGTATACCCCAGTAGGCATATCCCCATCACCTGTAGTTCGTACCTGACCCACTTCCTACCGATTCGGCAGGAATTTGTCTTTTTCACCAGAGGTGGACGGAAAGGTTTGAGATCCCCCTGTTGGTACATTGTCCATATAAGGTGGTCTAGTATTTTTGTAAAATGTGTTGGTAGTTTTTTGAATTATCCATTTGGTGGTTGCTTCACAAAACCGTCCGTTTTTATGCTCGGAAAATGGAAAATGCCTTTTTGGTGCGACAAAAAGGAAAACTTCCTCTTGCAACATTGTTTTCCATCCCATGATGCACATGTATGCACAATATGGCCACATTATCACAAACTATGCCTTGATTCTAGCCATAACATTGGTCATTTGACCCGAAAGCCAAGAAACCTCGAATGAGATAGGTCATTTTGTGAAGGTTTTTTGGAGACATAATCAATATACCAAGTTTGATATTTTTCCTTCTAACTATGTCACATAATATAACACCACACGAAGGTTTCGCATTGTTTTGATCGTTTTTTAATTTTTTATCCCCGTTTTAAACCATCGTCAAACTTTGTTGAACAACGGGCATGAAGATTCTTATCTCGGGGCCAAGACTCGCTAAACTTGCATTGGATTTTTGATAAAATAGCATATTGTGAACCTAAAAATGATTTTTGTAAAAATCATGAGCATCGTATCATGTACCTGTAGTTCATATCTGACCCACTTCCTACCGATTCGGCAGCAATTTGTCTTTTTCACCAGAGGTGGACGGAAAGGTTTCAGATCCCCCGGTTGGTACAGTGTCCATATAAAGTGGTCTAGTATTTTTGTAACATGTGGTGGTAGTTTTTTGAATTAGCCATTTGGTGGTTGCTTCACAAAATCGTCCGTTTTTTATGCTCGGAAAATGGAAAATACATTTTTGGTGCGACAAAAACGAAAACTTCCTCTTCCCACATTGTTTGACATCCCATGATGCACATGTATGCACAATATGGCCACATTATCACAAACTATGCCTTGATTCTAGCAATAACATTGGTTATTTGACTCGAATGCCATGAAACCTCGAATGAGATAGGTCATTTTGTGAAAAAAAATTTGAGACATAATCAATATACCAAGTTTGATATTTTTCCTTTTAACTATGTTACAAAATATAACACCACGCAAAGGTTTCGCATTGTTTCGATCGTTTTTTAATTTTTTATCCCCGTTTTAAACTATCGTCAAACTTTGTCGAACAACGAGCATGAAGATTCTTAGCTCGGGGCCAAGCCTTACTAAACTTGCATTGGATTTTTGATAAAATAGCATATTGTGAACCTAAAAATGATTTTTGTAAAAAATCATGAGCATCGTATCATGTACCTGTAGTTCATATCTGACCCACTTCCTACCGATTCGGCAGGAATTTGTCTTTGTCACCAGAGGTGGACGGAAAGGTTTCAGATCCCCCAGTTGGTACATTGTCCATATAAGGTGGTCTAGTACTTTTGTAAACTGTGGTGGTAGTTTTTTGAATTAGCCATTTGGTGGTTGCTTCACAAAACCGTCCATTTTTTATGCTCGGAAAATGGAAAATGCCTTTTTGGTGCGACAAAAAGGAAAACTTCCTCTTGTAACATTTTTCTCCATCCCATGATGCACTTGTATGCACAATATGGCCACATTATCACAAATTATGCCTTGATTCTATCCATAACATTGGTCATTTGACCCGAAAGCCAAGAAACCTCGAACGAGATAGGTCATTTTGTGCAGGTTTTTTTGAGACATAATCAATATACCAAGTTTGGTATTTTCCTTCTAACTATGTCACATAATATAACACCGCGCGAAGGATTCGCATTGTTTCGATCGTTGTTTCAAATTTTATCCCTGTTTTAAACTATCGTCAAACTTTGTCGAACAACGGGCATGAAGATTCTTAGCTCGGGGCCAAGCCTCGCTAAACTTGCATTGGACTTTTGATAAAATAGCATATTGTGAACCTAAAAATGATTTTTGTAAAAAATCATGAGCATCGTATCATGTACCTGTAGTTCATATCTGACCCACTTCTTACCGATTCGGCAGGAATTTGTCTTTTTCACCAAAGGTGGACGAAAAGGTTTCAGATCCCCTAGTTGGTACATTGTCCATATAAGGTGGTCTAGTATTTTTGTCAAATGTGGTGGTAGTTTTTTGAATTAGCCATTTGGTGGTTGCTTCACAAAACTGTCCGTTTTTTATGCTCGGAAAATGGAAAATGCCTTTTTGGTGCGACAAAAAGGAAAACTTCCTCTTGCAGCATTTCTTGCCATCCCATGATGCACATGTATGCATAATATGGCCACATTATCACAAATTATGCCTTGATTCTAGCCATAACATTGGTCATCTGACCCAAAAGCCAAGAAACCTCGAACGAGATAGGTCATTTTGTGAAGGTTTTTTTGAGACATAATCAATATACCAAATTTGATATTTTTCCTTCTAACTATGTCACATAATATAACACCACGCGAAGGTTTCACATTGTTTTGATCGTTTTTTAATTTTTTATCCCCGTTTTAAACCATCGTCAAACTTTGTTGAACAACGGGCATGTAGATTCTTATCTCGGGGCCAAGCCTCGCTAAAATTGCATTGGATTTTTGATAAAATAGCATATTGTGAACCTAAAAATGATTTTTGCAAAAATCATGAGCATCGTATCGTGTACCTGTAGTTCATATCTGACCCACTTCCTACCGATTCGGCAGGAATTTGTCTTTTTTACCAGAGGTGGACGGAAAGGTTTCAGATCCCCCAGTTGGTACATTGTCCATATAAAGTGGTCTAGTATTTTTGTAAAATATGGTGGTAGTTTTTTGAATTAGCCATTTGGTGGTTGCTTCACAAAATCGTCCGTTTTTTATGCTCGGAAAATGGAAAATACCTTTTTGGTGCGACAAAAAGGAAAACTTCCTCTTGCCACATTGTTTGACATCCCATGATGCACATGTATGCACTATATGGCCACATTATCACAAACTATGCCTTCATTCTAGCAATAACATTGGTTATTTAACTCGAATGCCATGAAACCTCGAATGAGATAGGTCATTTTGTGAAGTTTTTTTTGAGACATAATCAATATACCAAGTTTGATATTTTTCCTTTTAACTATGTTACAAAATATAACACCACGCAAAGGTTTCGCATTGTTTCGATCGTTTTTTAATTTTTTATCCCTGTTTTAAACTATCGTCAAACTTTGTCGAACAACGGGCATGAAGATTCTTAGCTCGGGGCCAAGCCTTACTAAACTTGCATTGGATTTTTGATAAAATAGCATATTGTGAACCTAAAAATGATTTTTGTAAAAAATCATGAGCATCGTATCATGTACCTGTAGTTCGTACCTGACCCACTTCCTACCGATTCGGCAGGAATTTGTCTTTGTCACCAGAGGTGGACGGAAATGTTTGAGATACCCCTGTTGGAATATTATCCATATAAGGTGGTCTAGTACTTTTGTAAAATGTGGTGGTAGTTTTTTGAATTTTCCATTTGGTGGTTGCTTCACAAAACCGTCCATTTTTATGCTCAGAAAATGGAAAATGCCTTTTTGGTGCGACAAAAAGGAAAACTTCCTCTTGTTACATTTTTTCCATCCCATGATGCACATGTATGCACAATATGGCCACATTATCACAAACTATGCCTTGATTCTAGCCATAACATTGGTCATTTGACCCGAAAGCCAAGAAACCTCGAACGAGATAGGTCATTTTGTGCAGGTTTTTTTGAGACATAATCAATATACCAAGTTTGGTATTTTCCTTCTAACTATGTCACATAATATAACACCACGCGAAGGATTCGCATTGTTTCGATCGTTGTTTCAAATTTTATCCCTGTTTTAAACTATCGTCAAACTTTGTCGAACAACGGGCATGAAGATTCTTAGCTCGGGGCCAAGCCTCGCTAAACTTGCATTGGACTTTTGATAAAATAGCATATTGTGAACCTAAAAATGATTTTTGTAAAAAATCATGAGCATCGTATCATGTACCTGTAGTTCATATCTGACCCACTTCCTACCGATTCGGCAGGAATTTGTCTTTTTCACCAAAGGTGGACGAAAAGGTTTCAGATCCCCCAGTTGGTACATTGTCCATATAAGGTGGTCTAGTATTTTTGTCAAATGTTGTGGTAGTTTTTTGAATTAGCCATTTGGTGGTTGCTTCACAAAACCGTCCGTTTTTTATGCTCGGAAAATGGAAAATGCCTTTTTGGTGCGACAAAAAGGAAAACTTCCTCTTGCAGCATTTCTTGCCATCCCATGATGCACATGTATGCATAATATGGCCACATTATCACAAACTATGTCTTGATTCTAGCCATAACATTGGTCATCTGACCCGAAATCCAAGAAACCTCGAACGAGATAGGTCATTTTGTGAAGGTTTTTTTGAGACATAATCAATATACCAAATTTGATATTTTTCCTTCTAACTATGTCACATAATATAACACCACGCGAAGGTTTCACATTGTTTTGATCGTTTTTTAATTTTTTATCCCCGTTTTAAACCATCGTCAAACTTTGTTGAACAACGGGCATGAAGATTCTTATATCGGGGCCAAGCCTCTCTAAACTTGCATTGGATTTTTGATAAAATAGCATATTGTGAACGTAAAAATGATTTTTGTAAAAATCATGAGCATCGTATCATGTACCTGTAGTTCATGTCTGACCCACTTCCTACCGATTCGGTAGGAATTTGTCTTTTTCACCAGAGGTGGACGGAAAGGTTTCAGATCCCCCGGTTGGTACATTGTCCATATAAAGTGGTCTAGTATTTTTGTAAAATGTGGTGGTAGTTTTTTGAATTAGCCATTTGGTGGTTGCTTCACAAAATCGTCCGTTTTTATGCTCGGAAAATGGAAAATACCTTATTGGTGCGACAAAAATGAAAACTTCCTCTTGACACATTGTTTGACATCCCATGATGCACATGTATGCACAATATGGCCACATTATCAGAAACTATGCCTTGATTCTAGCAATAACATTGGTTATTTAACTCGAATGCCATGAAACCTCGAATGAGATAGGTCATTTTGTGAAGTTTTTTTTGAGACATAATCAATATACCAAGTTTGATATTTTTCCTTTTAACTATGTTACAAAATATAACACCACGCAAAGGTTTCGCATTGTTTCGATCGTTTTTTAATTTTTTATCCCTGTTTTAAACTATCGTCAAACTTTGTCGAACAACGGGCATGAAGATTCTTAGCTCGGGGCCAAGCCTTACTAAACTTGCATTGGATTTTTGATAAAATAGCATATTGTGAACATAAAAATGATTTTTGTAAAAAATCATGAGCATCGTATCATGTACCTGTAGTTCGTACCTGACCCACTTCCTACCGATTCGGCAGGAATTTGTCTTTGTCACCAGAGGTGGACGGAAAGGTTTCAGATCCCCCAGTTGGTACATTGTCCATATAAGGTGGTCTAGTACTTTTGTAAAATGTGGTGGTAGTTTTTTGAATTAGCCATTTGGTGGTTGCTTCACAAAACCGTCCATTTTTTATGCTCAGAAAATAGAAAATTCCTTTTTGGTGCGACAAAAAGGAAAACTTCCTCTTGTTACATTTTTTCCATCCCATGATGCACATGTATGCACAATATGGCCACATTATCACAAACTATGCCTTGGTTCTAGCCATAACATTGGTCATTTGACCCGAAAGCCAAGAAACCTCGAACGAGATAGGTCATTTTGTGCAGGTTTTTTTGAGACATAATCAATATACCAAGTTTGGTATTTTCCTTCTAACTATGTCACATAATATAACACCACGCGAAGGATTCGCATTGTTTCGATCGTTGTTTCAAATTTTATCCCTGTTTTAAACTATCGTCAAACTTTGTCGAACAACGGGCATGAAGATTCTTAGCTCGGGGCCAAGCCTCGCTAAACTTGCATTGGACTTTTGATAAAATAGCATATTGTGAACCTAAAAATGATTTTTGTAAAAAATCATGAGCATCGTATCATGTACCTGTAGTTCATATCTGACCCACTTCCTACCGATTCGGCAGGAATTTGTCTTTTTCACCAAAGGTGGACGAAAAGGTTTCAGATCCCCCAGTTGGTACATTGTCCATATAAGGTGGTCTAGTATTTTTGTCAAATGTTGTGGTAGTTTTTTGAATTAGCCATTTGGTGGTTGCTTCACAAAACCGTCCGTTTTTTATGCTCGGAAAATGGAAAATGCCTTTTTGGTGCGACAAAAAGGAAAACTTCCTCTTGCAGCATTTCTTGCCATCCCATGATGCACATGTATGCATAATATGGCCACATTATCACAAACTATGTCTTGATTCTAGCCATAACATTGGTCATCT
The DNA here is from genome assembly GCA_916181665.1 of Avena sativa. NCBI lineage: Eukaryota > Viridiplantae > Streptophyta > Magnoliopsida > Poales > Poaceae > Avena > Avena sativa. The sequence goes on from OV702283.1 coordinate 454,948,909, forward strand.
GACCCGAAATCCAAGAAACCTCGAACGAGATAGGTCATTTTGTGAAGGTTTTTTTGAGACATAATCAATATACCAAATTTGATATTTTTCCTTCTAACTATGTCACATAATATAACACCACGCGAAGGTTTCACATTGTTTTGATCGTTTTTTAATTTTTTATCCCCGTTTTAAACCATCGTCAAACTTTGTTGAACAACGGGCATGAAGATTCTTATATCGGGGCCAAGCCTCTCTAAACTTGCATTGGATTTTTGATAAAATAGCATATTGTGAACGTAAAAATGATTTTTGTAAAAATCATGAGCATCGTATCATGTACCTGTAGTTCATGTCTGACCCACTTCCTACCGATTCGGTAGGAATTTGTCTTTTTCACCAGAGGTGGACGGAAAGGTTTCAGATCCCCCGGTTGGTACATTGTCCATATAAAGTGGTCTAGTATTTTTGTAAAATGTGGTGGTAGTTTTTTGAATTAGCCATTTGGTGGTTGCTTCACAAAATCGTCCGTTTTTATGCTCGGAAAATGGAAAATACCTTATTGGTGCGACAAAAATGAAAACTTCCTCTTGACACATTGTTTGACATCCCATGATGCACATGTATGCACAATATGGCCACATTATCAGAAACTATGCCTTGATTCTAGCAATAAGATTGGTTATTTAACTCGAATGCCATGAAACCTCGAATGAGATAGGTCATTTTGTGAAGTTTTTTTTGAGACATAATCAATATACCAAGTTTGATATTTTTCCTTTTAACTATGTTACAAGATATAACACCACGCAAAGGTTTCGCATTGTTTCGATCGTTTTTTAATTTTTTATCCCTGTTTTAAACTATCGTCAAACTTTGTCGAACAACGGGCATGAAGATTCTTAGCTCGGGGCCAAGCCTTACTAAACTTGCATTGGATTTTTGATAAAATAGCATATTGTGAACATAAAAATGATTTTTGTAAAAAATCATGAGCATCGTATCATGTACCTGTAGTTCGTACCTGACCCACTTCCTACCGATTCGGCAGGAATTTGTCTTTGTCACCAGAGGTGGACGGAAAGGTTTCAGATCCCCCAGTTGGTACATTGTCCATATAACGTGGTCTAGTACTTTTGTAAAATGTGGTGGTAGTTTTTTGAATTAGCCATTTGGTGGTTGCTTCACAAAACCGTCCATTTTTTATGCTCAGAAAATAGAAAATTCCTTTTTGGTGCCACAAAAAGGAAAACTTCCTCTTGTAACATTTTTTTCCATCCCATGATGCACATGTATGCACAATATGGCCACATTATCACAAACTATGCCTTGATTCTAGCCATAACATTGGTCATTTGACCCGAAAGCCAAGAAACCTCGAACGAGATAGGTCATTTTGTGCAGGTTTTTTTGAGACATAAACAATATACCAAGTTTGGTATTTTCCTTCTAACTATGTCACATAATATAACACCACGCGAAGGATTCGCATTGTTTCGATCATTGTTTCAAATTTTATCCCTGTTTTAAACTATCGTCAAACTTTGTCGAACAACGGGCATGAAGATTCTTAGCTCGGGGCCAAGCCTCGCTAAACTTGCATTGGACTTTTGATAAAATAGCATATTGTGAACCTAAAAATGATTTTTGTAAAAAATCATGAGCATCGTATCGTGTACCTGTAGTTCATATCTGACCCACTTCCTACCGATTCAGCAGGAATTTGTCTTTGTCACCAAAGGTGGACGAAAAGGTTTCAGATCCCCCAGTTGGTACATTGTCCATATAAGGTGGTCTAGTATTTTTGTCAAATGTGGTGGTAGTTTTTTGAATTAGCCATTTGGTGGTTGCTTCACAAAACCGTCCGTTTTTTATGCTCGGAAAATGGAAAATGCCTTTTTGGTGCGACAAAAAGGAAAACTTCCTCTTGCAGCATTGTTCGACATCCCATAATGTACATGTATGCACAATATGGCCACATTATCACAAACAATGCCTTGATTCTATTCATAACATTGGTCATTTGACCCGAAAGCCAAGAAACCTTGAATGAGATAGGTCATTTTGTGAAGGTTTTTTTGAGACATAATCAATATACCAAGTTTGATATTTTTCCTTTTAAATATGTCACAAAATATAACACCACGCAAAGGTTTCGCATTGTTTCGATCGTTTTTTAATTTTTTATCCCCGTTTTAAACTATCGTCAAACTTTGTCGAACAACGGGCATGAAGATTCTTAGCTCGGGGCCAAGCCTCAATAAACTTGCGTTGGATTTTTGATAAAATAGCATATTGTGAACCTAAAAATGATTTTTGTAAAAAATCATGAGCATCGTATCATGTACCTGTAGTTCATATCTGACCCACTTCCTGCCGATTCAGCAGGAATTTGTCTTTTTCACCAGAGGTGGATGGAAAGGTTTCAGATCCCCCTGTTGGTACATTGTCCATATAAGGTGGTCTAGTATTTTTGTAAAATGTGGTGGTAGTTTTTTTAATTAGCCATTTGGTGGTTGCTTCACAAAACCGTCCGTTTTTTATGCTCAGAAAATGGAAAATTCCTTTTTGGTGCGACAAAAAGGAAAACTTCCTCTTGCAACATTTTTTCCATCCCATGATGCACATGTATGCACAATATGGCCACATTATCACAAACTATGCCTTGATTCTAACCATAACATTGGTCACTTGACCCGAAAGCCAAGAAACCTCGAATGAGATAGGTCATTTTGTGAAGGTTTTTTTGAGACATAATCAATATTCCAAGTTTGATATTTTTATTACGATAGAACTGGAATTAAAGTACATAATGCAACTAACAGTAAGTTACATAAAGCACGACTAAAAATTAAGATACATAAAAGAACTGAAAATTAAGATACATGGCCAGATTAAGTCACAATCGGCCGAACATGTTTTGGAATGTTGGAGTGGTTCAGTCATACTCCTGCCTACACCTGTAATACTCGCCACTGTAGTCCTTGTACTCACCGCGGCCATCGTCGGGGTCGCCGTAATTGAACCTTGAAGGCTGATTACGCGTGGGATGGACTTGAGGGTAGCGCAGACAGGGGTTAGAGTGGGCGGCAGTGTCGTAGGCCATGACGCTCTAGAGAGTCTGACCACGCCACCACAGCCGACGACCGGCCTCGTTGAAGTTCGGAGGAGGTGGGCCGTCCTCCTCGTGCCTGGCGAGCGCCCTCTCACGTCGTTCCCTGAAGAAGGCTTCCCAAGTCGGGAAATAGTCGGGATGTCATCTGGGATTCCTCCGCTTCTCCGGTGTGAGCTCGAAGTAGTAGTGGTTCGTGATGGCCATCCGGCGCGCCACACCTAAAGGGACAGGAGGAACTGGCATGCCTCCAGCGCTCAGCATCCAGCCAACGGGGACGCAGTAACCCGACGGGCAGGGGTAGTTTGAGGCGCAAAGCGCCTCCGCCTCCCCGGGGGTTAGTGGTACGGTGGAAGCCATGGAAAAGAGTGATGTGCAATGACAATGGAGGCAAATCCTACATATATATAGTGAGAAATGGCGGGAAGAAAACGGGCGGGAAGAAATGGCGGGAAGAACTGGCGGGGAGAAAAATGGCGGGAAGAATTGTCAGATTCCAAAGTATACACAAGATGCTAAATTTAAATATCCAAACAATTCAAAAATGTTAATACAAAATAAAATATGATTTGCTCTAATAAAATAGGGTTAGATTCCTTTTCAGATGCTTAATATTTCTAATGTTCAAAGTTTTAGGGTTTGACTATTTTATTTTTGTTTTAATTGAATAATCAAAATATATATTCAAGTGTTTTAATCATTTTGAAAAAAAAAACATCTAGAGTAACTATAAAATATTTTTATATGAATGGATAGATATTATTTTTCTAAAAATTATGATATATTGTTCATATTTTTCTGAGTGGAAATGAAAAAGATATGAATTTTCTAAATTCTATCCTATTTTTTGAATTAAAAATGCCCCCACCCATTTAATGTACGAAATAAATGCCCACCCTTTAACACACGAACAGGTGTTACAGGCCCTGCACCACCGCCCTGTGCAGCCCTAAACCCGGTGTTAAAGGGGGTGCGCCTTTTTGCTGCACGAGCCACGCTAGTACGTGCACCCCCTTTAACACTGGTTCATAGAAGAACCGGTGTTAAAGCCCATTTCCTACCTCAACCAAAGGCATCGTTTCCACTAGTGCACCCAATACACTTGTCAGGTGTATAGGTGCACTAGTTAGCCAAAGAGATAGTGAAATATAAATAATATGGATGATTATAAGTGGTAATTTCAATCTGAAATAAGAATAGCAGCAAGCAAAATGTAGCAGGACTGATTGTAAACGGTGTTTCAATGCTTATAAACAAGTCCTAGGGATCATACTTTCACTAGTGTACACTCTCAATAAACATATAATCTTTTATCTTTATTATGCTTCCCTGAACTACTCTCCGATTGGACGATATAGGGCTATAAAAGCACACCTCAAAGTTCGCATTCCTCATCTAGATAACCCCATTGTCACCTTGAGCACTAGATGGTTCCAACAAACACCACAAACTCATAGAGACATCCAACTCAAATTATACTCATGATAAGTATTTTTATAACCTTTAGCCTAAGTGCCACACAGTGTGCATACTATCAACTTCACATACGTGGGGATAGGCGAAGATTAATTAAAGCACTTGAGTAGCAGAGTAGATCTACTTATTCAACTAGATTACAAAGCTCATGATCTCAATAATATCATGCATAGAGAGAGATGAACACATTGATACCGGTAGAGCCCTTAGCCTCGAGGGAGAACTACCCCCTCCTCATCATGGGACTCAGCAACGGCGATGGAGATGGCGGTGGAGTCGATGGAGATGGATTCGGGGGCAATTCCCCGTCCCGGCAGGGTGCCAGAACAGAGACTTCTGTCCCCCGAATCTCCTCTTCGATGGTGGCGGCACTGCGGAACTTTTCGTGGAATTCTGATCTTGGTAGGGTTTACATCTCGGGGAGACGTATATATAGGCGAAAGGGCAAGGTCGGTGGAGCCTCGAGGGGCCCACACCATGGGCTAATGCGCCCTAGGGTGAGCCCGTGCCACCCTATGGTGTGGCCGCCTCGTGGCTCATCTTCGTCTCCCCTTCGGTCTCCGTGTCGTGTCGGGAAATATATTGACTTTGGCTTTTGTTCCATCCAATTCCGAGAATATTTATTTACTAGCTTTTCTGAAACCAAAAACATCAGAAAATAGGTAATTGGCACTGCGGCATCTTGTCAATAGGTTAGTTCAAGAAAATGTATAAAAATGCCTCAAAGTGTAGATAAAACATAAGAAATTTTATATAAGACATGCATGGAGCATAAAAAATTATAGATACGTTTACGACGTATCACATGCTATGAACTCCTATAGTGGTATCAGAGTCAGGTTTATATGTAGATCTGTTGCACGAGTAGAACACAATGGTCATTGTGGGCGGTGGTGCTTTTATTATCAATTCCTTCTTGTGTACTTTGCATCTTGCGGTATGGTGGGATGAAGTGGCCTAGGCTAACCTTACATGCCATCGTTCATGAGACTTGCTCCATGCTCAACATGCAACTTGTATTGCATAAGTGGCTTTGCGCGTGTATGTCTCTCCCATCATAGTAAATATTCAATTTACAATGGAAACTTGATAGTTCAAGCATCAACGTTGCGGTTCTTGTTCGTAGGTTCGAACAGTACTTATTGAAAGACCCAAACCACGTAAAATATGCAAAGAAAATTAGAGGCGTCTAACTTTGTTTTGCAGGGGTGTGCTGTGATGTGATATGTCCATGATTGTGATTATATATGATGTATGCAATGATCCTTATTGTAAGTCGGCAACCGGCAGGAGCCTTATGGTTGTCTATTTAATTTTGATAAGACCTGCATGTCTATTATTCAAAGTAGTTGTAATAGTTGATGCTGGTGTACGACAACCATGGATTGGTGCCATTGACCTTGACGCCATGCCGGTGATGATGGATATCATGTTCGTGCTTGAAGATGGAGATCACAAGCACAAGAAGAAAGGTCATATCATATCACATATTTTGAATTGTATGTGATGTTAATCCTTTTATGCATATTGTATTGCTTAGATAGCGACAGTGGCATTATAAGATGATCCCTCTGTAACATCCCAAAAATATTAATCAAGGTTATCAAATTCCAATCACCCAAATTTAGGGTTAACAAAAACTTTTGTTAATTAAAATCCATATGAATGCATGTGTGTATGTGATGAATGCATGAATGCTTGTATGGACTTGTGTGATTGTTATGAATGGAAAGGATTGGTTTAAAGATGAAAACAACATCATCTAAATAATTTCCAAGCAGAATCAAATAAATATAAATTCAAAAACAAATCATATGAGCTAATGGTCATTTTTGCCAATCTTGTTCACTAGACCACTTTGAGAGTTTCTAGTCCAAGATTTCTAACAGAAACAAATAAAATTCTTTTTAGCCCTTGCTAGATCAAGTAAAATTGAACCCAAGCCCACCTTGCAAACCCACAGAAACATTTGGCAACCCTATTCAAATGACATTTAAAAATTGAATCTAGTTCATATGGTAAGATCACCATTTCTCGATACCCAACCAAACCAATTCACCTTGACAAATCCAAACAACCAGAGATTACCTAGTATGTGCCCAGTACTCACCAATTTTCATCCAAAAATTCAAATATGAATTTCTTTCGGCCATTTCATCAAACACCTGGAGACACAAATCAAATTTGGCCAAACTTCACTGTTTTGAGCAGTGATCACCCCAAACCTTGTATCCCATTGATCACCATGTCTCCCCCAGCAACAACCAGTGCATTAAACTAGCTTAGACCCCTACCATTGCACCATGTCGTGCATGCCCGAGCTACCCCTTGCCAGCCGACCATGGCGAGCTAGAACGAGCCATCGCCACGCCTAGCCACCATGTCTAGGAGGCACGCCACCGTCCATCGCCACCCCCTGTCTAGCCCTCGAGCATTGACAAGCCATGGACCACCGAGAACACACGTGCCCAGTTTGTCCCTGCCATGTCCAGAGAGCGCCAGCTCGCAGAAGCCGACTGCCTCGCACAAACCGGGCCTCGCCTTTGCCACCCATCCACACGATCACCACCATCCCAGGAGACCACCAGACATGGCCGTTCGCCACCGCGGGACCAGGAGCGCCTGTGCGTTGTCAAAAACGTCGTCGGTGCCACTTAGAGCACCCGCGCGTTTCGACCGAACCGCACCGCCCCTTGCCGTGCCATCAAACCATTAAGCACCTCCAAGAGACCGCGCACCGTCCCCTAGCCTCAGCCATGCCCGTAGCTCGCTGTAACGCCGACCCCGATGAGAACTACCCATGCCGCTCAGCCTCTCTCCCTCGCCTATAAAAGGATGCCTTCCCTACTCGTTTACTTCACTCCAGTTCACTCCCCACCTCTTACTGATCCTTCCCACTTCTTCCCGGAGCAAGTCCAGCTCTCCCTCGCCGGAAATTTGCCGGAGCCTCCCGCTGCTGGAGGAGAAGGGCGCCGCTGATTGTTGCCACCCCAGGAGGAGCTGCCAATACCAGGACAACCGCCGTCGTCGACTTCGTCATTTGCCCCCATCGCTGACCATCGCCTGAGCCCCGGTGAGCCGCCCCAGACCCCTACTGGTCATGCTAGGTTTAGCCCCCATCGTGTTATGTTCTGACGAGGATGACGGCCGTGAGCCATTGATCCTTAGTCTAATCCTCCATCGTAATCGCCTCGTACCCCTTCGCCACACTCTGTCTCACTGACGAGTGGGGACACCACTTAACCAGCCCCCGCACGCGCTGTGCGCAGTGGGCCGGCCCAGTTAGAGTTCCCGCATGACCCACTAGTTTGAAATTAGATTTATCTATTTAGTTTCAAACCTAGTTCTAGCAGTTGATTCAAAAATCAATTCAAAAAGATTTACTAAACCAAATTGCATGAAACCAATTTTTTTAGAAAGATGTAGAAATTCTTAATCCAAGCCCGTTGGATTCAAACCATTTGGAATTATAGATCACCTATAGTAAAAATAACAAGGCAGAGACTTTTCTGCATTCAAACATTTTTTAAAAATTCAACCATAAATGCTTCTGAGTTGAGTCCAACTCTCAAAAATCACATTTGACTAGACCTTTCTGAATATATAAAAATATCTAGGTTTACTTGCAGTAATAATGGACAAGTAATAAAAGAATGCCCCATAGGCATTTCTAGTCACTTTAATTAATTAAAATAATAATGTTAAACCTTATTAAATTGTGACACCACTTTAAATCACATTCCCAAGTATTAAAATATGTGGTTATGACATGTGTAAACATGATCCCATATTTTAATTGGAGAATATTAAATCTTAAGTAGTTTTTCAATGAGTAGAAATTACTTTTCCAAAATAAAATAAATAAGACTAAGTCTTTAATTCTTGTGATGAGTGTGATGATGCTAGATCATCTAGTGTGAACCTTTGTGTGCTAAATAGAAGTAGTTAAGTATTGTTTTGTGATTGTGTACTTCCTATTTATTTATAGATGCTAGTACCAACCAAGGATACGAAGATGAAGGAGACTACTATGAAGAGGAAGCAGAGGAGAACTTCAACCACTGCACTGCTCAAGGCAAGCCATCTTAGCAAGCTAACACTTGCAACTTTGCAAGCTAGATAACTTATGCAATGCATTAGGCATGCTTTGATTATACCACCTTGAGTATACCAAATCCCAGTTTAACTTGCAATCTTTATTCTTTTTTTTTCTTTATCAAAGCTCTTTATTTATGTTTACTTAGTGACCTGTGAAGTTTTGGAAGCTTATTATAGGTAGCATAAAGAGCATAAAACTTGGCCTAAGTTAGATAGAACTAGATGTCATACTGAGGCACGAGATTAGCTTTAGATAAGTCACACCTGATTATCACCCCTCATTAGTGATTACCCCAACTTTAGTGGCTAGTGCTAAGCATAAAACTTGATCACTTTAGATGGGAATACTTGGTGAAAATGATTATGAAAACCTTAGAATGATGAGTAATTATAATGAGATGTTTTGACATGTTTTCTTGAACACCAGATTGTTTTGATGCTGAAAATGTTGAGGCATGAGCCTTAGCCCTTCATAAAACTGATGGTTGTGTTCGGATGCGATACCATTCCAATGTTTACCGTACAACCACAATACCCGAAATTGGGTAGGGATTGACTGGAAGTTTATATTTCTTAGTATGGGTTCCCTTGCGGCCGAGGTTTGAGCTGAGGCTACCTCGTGATGATTGTCCACATGTGCAGTTCCCAAGATGACAGATGGTCATGGTTGGGAGGCCAAACTCATAGGAGAGGTGCCTATACTAGGGTGCGTAATTGAAAGGTTATGATTGATTATCCGTATACTGAGTATGGTGATTCAGGATTGTTCCTAACGGATGTATCAAATATTGTTGTGAAAGTGCACCACCTCTGCAGAGTGTCAAACTATTCGAATAGCCATGTTCACGGTTATGGACAGTTGGAGTGGCCATACTGTTCCGTCGTCAGATGTTTTTAAAATGACTTGTGAAATGATTCATGACTTTGACTTGACCATAATAGGGTTGTGAAAGTGAAAGCTAAGTTCCCACTTAGGTGTTATAAAACCTTAAACTAGTTTTCTTTGCTTCTAAACTCAGTTAGAGATAAATCTGGCTTTTTGCAAAACAACCTAGAGCTTAGTATTCCTACTTGAAACCTCTTTACCTGTTAGTGATAGTTTGCGAGTACTTAAAGAGTACTCATGGTTTTGTCTCTGGCTATTCCCGTGGCCATACTATGAGGAGGACTACCAGGATGATGGACAACAGGAAATCTAAGACAACTAGGATCATCTCCCATCGTCAGCATTGCATGTGACCCTAAAGATGGAGCTTCTCCCACGCTACCGTTATTATATTATTCCGCTGCGTTGATTGTATTAAGACTGGATCATGAGCTCCTTTATTTGTAACACCTTTATTATGGTTTGTAATGGATGATGAACTATGGTACCAATCTGTTATGTCTCGCAAAAATGGTAATCCTGGGATTGCGATGTATGGCATAATAGGCATCTGGGATTAAAAATCCAGGTGTTGACACCCTCTCACAAAAATATCAAGTTATAAAGTGTTCGTCCTTAGTAGGCACCATTGCCAATACTCGTTGTTTCGAAGCACCACGTGATGATCGGGTGTGTTAGATTCTGTGAGTGTATACAACGGGAGTAAGCCATATTTGCTCATGCGGAAGCTAAGGTTTGATCTTGACGAGCCTATCATGTACAGACATGGTCTCGGAACACGGATCACCGAAAGGTAAAGCATGAGTCATATAGTAGATATGATGAACATTTTGATTGTCCGCCTTTGAAACTACATTATGTCTTGTGATGATCGGACATGATGTAGTAGATTTCGTTCGTGTGATCACTAAAACAATGGGAGGGATATTTTTTTGAGTGGGAGTTCACCTAGATTAATTTAACTATTAATTAAAACTCAATTTGTCATAAACTTAGTCTAAGCTATTGCAAATATGTTGTAGATCAATGGCGGTCCCTACCATCAATTTTAATGCATTCCTAGAGAAAGAGAAGTTGAGAAACAATGGAAACTTCGCGGATTGGTTCCGCAATTTGAGGATTGTCCGCAATGCTGGTCAGTTGACCTATGTGCTAGATGCACCGCTGGGTGACCCACCTACATATGATGCTACCGATGATGAGAAACATGTTTTTCGTGCTTGGAAGAATCAGTACTCCACGGTTCAGTGTGCTATCTTGTATGGTTTGGAATTGGAGCTTAAAAAGAGGTTTGAGAACTTTGACCCACATGATATTGTCCGTGAACTCAAAATGATATTTGAGGCTCACGCGGCAGTTGAGAGTTATGAAGCTTCTGAAAGGTTCTTTAACTGTAAGATGGAAGAGGGCAGCTCCTTCAGTGAGCATGTGCTTACGATGTCTGGGCACGCTAATAAGCTCTAGAGCTTGGGCAAAATAATTCCTAATGCGTTGAGGATTCATCGTGTCCTCCAATCACAACCACCAAGTTACAAGAACTTTGTGATGAACTACAACATGCAGCGTATGGATAAGACGTTGTCAGAACTCTTCTCTACCTTGAAGTCTGCGGAGGTGGAGATCAAGAAAGAGCACCTAGTGTTGATGGTCAATAAGACCACCAATTTCAAGAAGCAAGGCAAGTCTAAGAAAAAGGTAAACTTCAAGAAGGGTGGTAAGAAAGCTACCGCACCGGCGAAGAAGACCAAGGCTGGGCCTAAGCCTGATACTGAGTGCTTTTACTGCAAAGGGAGAGGGTCACTGGAAGCGGAATTGGCCCAAGTACTTGGTGGATCTCAAAAATGGCAACATCAAGAAGAAAGGTATATTTGATATACATGTTATTGATGTGTATCTTACTAGTAGTCATAGTAGTGCCTGGGTATTTTATACTAGTTCGGTTGCTCATATTTGTAACTCGAAACAAGTGCTGCAGAATAGACAGAAACTAGTGAAGAACGAGGTGATGATGCACGTTGGAAATGGATCAAAGGTTGATGTGATAACGGTCGGCACGCTACCTCTTCATCTACCATCTGGATTAGTTTTATACTTAAATAATTGTTATTTGGTGCCTGCGTTGAGCATGAACATTATATACAGATCATGTTTATTGCGAGACGGTTACTTGTTTAAGTCCAAGAATAATGGTTGTTCGATTTATACGAGTAATATGTTTTATGCACATGCACCTTTGACAGATGGTCTATTCTTGTTGAATCCCGATTGTAGTAATACACATGTTAATAATATTGAAGCTAAATGTTTGAAACTAAGCGATAATTCTACATACATGTGGCACTGTCATCTTGGTCACATTGGAGTGAAACGTATGAAGAAACTCCATTCGGATGGACTTATTAAATCACTTGATTTCGAATCACTTGAAAGATGTGAAGCATGTCTGATGGGTAAAATGACTAAGACTCCATTTTTTGTTATGATGGAGCGAGCTATGGACTTATTGGAAATCATACATACTGATGTGTGTGGCCCAATGAGTGTAGCATCGCGTGGTGGTTATCGTTATGTTCTTACTTTCACGGATGAATTGATTAGATATGGGTATATCTATTTCATGAAAAATAAGTCTGAAACTTTCAAGAAGTTTAAGGAAGTTCAAAGTGAAGTATAGAATCAACATAACAAGAAGATTAAATTTCTATGATCTGATCGTGGAGTTGAGTATCTAAGTTACGAGTTTGCAGAGCATTTGAAGAAATGCGAAATACTTTCACAATTGACACCATAGGGAACACCACAACGTAATGGTGTGTCTGAATATCGTAATTGAACTCTCTTAGATATGGTTCGTTCTACGATGTCACTTATAGATTTATATTTGTCGTTTTGGGGTTATGCATTAGAAACAGCCGCATTCACTTTAAATAGGGCACCATCTAAATTTGTTGAAACGACACCATATGAATTATGGTTTGGGAAGAAACCTAAATTGTCGTTCCTTAAATTTTGGGGTTGCGAAGCTTCTGTAAAGAAGTTACAGCCCGACAATTTTGAACCCAAAGTATAAAAATGCGTCGTCATAGGATACCCAAAGGAAACTATTTGGTGTACCTTCTATCATAGATCCGAAGGCAAAATCTGCGTTGCTAATAATGGATCCTTTCTAGAGAAGGAGTTTCTCTCGAAAGAAGTGACTGGAAGGAAAGTAGAACTTGACAAGGTTGTCAAACCTTCTCTCAGATTTGAGAGTAAGCGCAGCACCGGAAGAAGTTCATGTGGCGCCTACACCAATAAGAGAGGAAGCTAGTGATGATGATCATGAAACTTTGGTCAAAGTTACTCCAGAACCTCGCAGGTCGACGAGGACTCGTACCACTCCTGATTGGTATGATCCCATTATGAGTGTCATGTTGGTGGACAACACCGACGACCCTGCGACATATGAGGAAGAGATGATGAGCCCAGATTCCAATAAATAGCAAGAAGCCATGAAATCCGAGATTGTATCCATGTACGAAAACCAAGTATGGACTTTGGTGGACATACCGGATGGCCGAAAGGCTATCTAGAACAAATGAATTTTCAAGAAGAAAACATATGTTGATGGTAATGTAACCATCTATAAAGCTCGACTTGTCGCAAAAGGGTTCCGACAAATTCCAGGAGCTTACTACGATGAGACTTTCTCACCGATAGTCAAGTTAAAGTCTGTGAGGATTTTGTTAGCAATCGCTGCATATTACGATTATGAGATATGGCAGATGGATGTCAAAACGATGTTCCTCAATGGAGATATTGATAAAGAGTTGTATATGGTACAACCCAAAGGTTTTGTCGATCCTAAAGATTCTAACAAGGTATGCAAACTTCAATGATCTATTTATGGATTGAAGCAAGCATCCCGAAGTTGGAACCAACATTTTGATAAGGTGATCAAAAGTTTTGGTTTTATACAAACTTATGGAGAAGATTGTATTTACAAGAAAGTGAGTGGGAGATCTATAGCATTCCTAGTACTGTATGTGGACGACATATTGTTAATTGGGAATGATGTAGACCTTCTTAATAGTGTCAAATATTATTTGAATAATAGTTTTTTCAATGAAGGATCTTGGCGAAGCTGCTTACGTATTAGGCATAAAGATTTATAGAGATAGATCAAGATGCCTAATATCGCTTTCACAAAGTACATATTTGGACAAAGTTCTAAAGAGGTTTGGAATGGAAGATAGCAAGAAAGGGTTCCTGCCTATGTTGCCCTATACGACCTTGAGTAAAACTCAAAGTCCTATGGCAGAAGATAGAGAAAAGATGAGTAAGACTCCCTATGCCTCAGCCATAGGATCTATCATGTATGCCATGCTATTTACTAGATCCGACATTACATATGTTGTTAGTTTGACTAGTAGATATCAAAGTGATCCAGGGGTGGATCATTGGACAGCGGTCAAAAACATCCTTAAGTACTTGAGAAGAACTAAGGATATGGTTCTTTCTTATGGAGATGATGAACAACTCGTTGTTAATGGTTACACCGATGCTAGTTGGAACACCGATCCCGATGATTCTAAATCTCAATATAGATACGTATTTACTTTGAATGGTGCGGCAGTGAGCTAGAGGAGTGCAAAGCAAAGTGTTGTGGCAAGATATTCAACTGAATCGAAATACATAGCTGCTTTGGAGGCTTCACAAGAGGCGATACGGATGAAAGAGTTCATTATGGAGCTCGGTGTGGTTCCCAATGCGCTGGACCCAATGTCTATCTACTGTGATAACATGGGCGCCATAGCCAATGCGCAGGAGCCAAGGTCACACAAGAAGCTGAAGCATATCAAGCTATGTTTTGATGCTATTCGAGAGCATGTCCAAGATATTGACATAAAGATTTGCAAACTACACATAGATCTGAATGTGGCGGATCCGTTGACTAAACCTCTTCTGAGGGAAAAACATGACCAGCACCAAACTGACATGGGTGTTCGGTATATTACCATGTAATCTAGATTAGTTCACTCTAGTGCAAGTGGGAGACTGTTGGAGATATTCCCTAGAGGCAATTATAAAATTAGTTATTATTATATCTTTGTGTTTATGATAAATGTTTACATTCATGTTATAATTGTATTAACCGGAAACATTAATACTTGTGTGATTTGTAAACTTATTAGAGTCCCTAGTAAAGCCTCTTTATAATACTAGATTGTTTGTTGATAGATGATCATGGTTTCCTAATCATGAACATTGAGATGTTATTAACAACAAGATCATATCATTAGGAGAATGGTGTGATGGACATACTCCTATAGATAAGAGTAGCATAAAGATTAAGTCATTTCAATAGTTCGTTTGCTATAAGATTTTAGATACAAAGTAACCTAATTCCTTCAACCATGAGATCATGCTAATAACCATCACCAGATATATGCTTTGATGACATCAAACACCACTTCGTAACTTGGTGGTTACAAAGGTGGCATTGAGTGTTCGGAAAGTATGTGTTGAGGCACATAGATCAAGAGTGGGATTTGTCCATCCATATGACGGATAGATATACTCTGGGCCCTCCCAGTGGAATGTCATCCAATTAGCTTGCAAGCATGTGACTGGCTCACTAGGGATCACATATCACAGGAACGAGTAAAGAGTACTTATCGGTAACGAGGTTGAACTAGGTATGTAGAGATACCGACGATCAAACCTTGAATAAGTAAAATATCGCGAGACGACGGGAAATTGGTATCGTATGTAAATGGTTCATTCGATCGCAAAGTAATCGTAGAAATATGTGGGAGCCATATGAATTCCCATATTCCTCTATTGGTTATTGATCAGAGAAGAGTCTCGGTCATGTCTGCATAATTTACGAACTGTAGGGAGACACACTTAAGGATTTGATGTTATTTAGTAGATATGGAATGTGAGTAAGAAGACCTAATCTTGTTTGGAGTCTCGGATGGGATCTGGGATATAATGAGGAGATCCGGAATGGTCCAGGGAATAAGATTCATATAAGGAAAGTCTAATTCCGGAGTTCGGGAATGATTCCGGTGTTTTCACCGGAATGATCTAGAAGGTCTAGACGGTTCACCTAACTGGAAGGGGAAGGGTACATGAATGTGTCATGAAAAAGTGGAATGGTTGAATCATGTCCTAGGTCAAAGGGCTGTGCAAATAAAAGAGAGAAATCAAACTCCAAAATTGAAAGTAAAAAGGCAAGTTTGAAAAGTGAAAGTGGGACAATGTTTCATGGTGGAGGGAGCAGAGGAAACCTCCTCTCCCTCCACCACGTGCCAAGGAGGAGAGGGAGTTGGGGGATGATTCGACCTCCCCCTACCCTAGCCGCACCCCCTCTCATAAATAGAGGGGAGGGGCTGCCCCTCCAACACAACTCCACACACCACCAAAACCGTAGCCCCAAGTCGCCGCTTGCGCTGCCGACCCACCTCCTCCTCTCCATCTTCTAAACCCTAGACGCCGGGAAACCCCTTGATACATTGAAAACGTAGCTATAATTTTTGATGCTCCATGCTTGTTTTATATCATTTGTCTTATGTTTTGTCTACACTTTGAGGTGTTTTTATATCTTTTCTGGAACTAACCTATTGACAATATGCCACAGTGCCAGTTGCCTGTTTTCTTCTGTTTTTGGTTCCAGAAAGGCTGAAAATCAATATTCTCGGAATTGGACGGGACAAAAGCCAAAGTTATTATTTTTCCCGGAGCAACACGGAACCACGAAGCAGAGCCAGAGGGGGGGTCACAGGGTGGCCAAACCCCCCTAGGAGCGGGCAAGCCCTGGGGCGCCTGGAGGGGGTGTGGGCCCCCTGGACCCCAGCGACCTTGATTCCTGCGCCTATATGAAGCCTCCGACCCAAAAACCCTAAGGAATCCATAATACTTCCAGAAAAACCTCCGTAGCACTGCCGCCACCGAAAGGGAGATTCGGGGGACAGAAAGTATCTGTTCTGGCACTCTGCCGGGATGGGGAAGTGCCCCATGAGCCATCTCCATCGATCTCCATCGCCATCTTCATCACCGTTGCTGATTCCCATGATGAGGAGGGAGTAGTTATTCCTCGAGGCTAAGGGCTCTACCGTTAGCTATGTGTTCATCTCTCTCTATGCATGATTTTGTTGTGGTCATGAGCTTTGTAATCAAGTAGATCTGCCTTGCTACTCAAGTGCATCAATAGATCTTTGTTCTCCCCATGTGTGTGAAAGTGACAGTGTGCACGCCATGGTGGCACTTAGGCTTGAGTCTACATAAATACTCTTTGTGCTTTAATAGATCTATGCTTTTCCCCACGTGTGTGAAAGTGACAGCATGCATACCGTGTGTGGCACTTTGGCTAGATTGAATATTTTTATGAGTTATATTTGATTTGGATGTCTCTATGAAATTGTGGTGTTCGTTGGAACCATCTAGCGCTCAAGGTGATAGTGTGGGGTTATCTAGATTGGGGAAGTCGGACTTTGAGGAGTGTTGTTATAGCCCTACCGATGATTAGAGTGTCCAACCGGAGAGTAGTTAAGAGTAGTATCATGAAGAGAGGATATTTATATGAGAGAGTGTTCACTAGTGAAAGTATGATCCATAGGCCTTGTTTCTAAACATTGAAACCGCGTTCGCATCTAGATCTATTGCATGTTTGCTTCCTTCCTTCCTTTTGTCTTTAGTATTTACCTCCATGTCAAGCTCCATCGAAGTATTTTCTGGCACCGTTACCACTTGTATTTCACTATCTCTTCGCCGAACTAGTGCACCTATACACCTGACAAGTGTATTGGCTGTGTTGGGGACACAAGACTTCTTGTATCTTCATTGCAGGATTTCTTGAGAGGGAATACCTTTGACCACTTCCTCCCTGAGTTCGATAAACCTTGGGCAATCCACTTAAGGGAAACTCACTGCTGTTCTACAAACCTCTGCACTTGGAGGCCCAACAACTATCTACAAGAATAGAAGTGCGTAGACATCAAGCTCTTTTCTGGCGCCGTTGCCGGGGAGGTAAGGTAAAAGGTACTCACATCCTCCGGTGTGAGTGCTCGAAGTTATTTCCTTTAGATTCTGCAGTTTTGTCTTTTTGTTTCTTGTTTTCACTAGTTAGGCTTAATGGAAAACGACAACAAAATTAGAGAGCTTTTTGTTAGAACTTGAGTGGTTTGAAAATAAAATTAAAAAACCTATGGAACTTTCTTTGCATGCTAATAGCAATGTTATTAGTGTGAATTTTTTGAACACCATTGTTACTAATGGTATGGAAACGTCTAAGCGTGGGGAAGCTAGTTTTTATGAGAAAGATCTTTTTAGCTCCCCAGCTTTAGGGAAGAAAATTTGCTCTGATGATACTTTATCTCCCATATGTGGTAATTCTAATGATACTTGTGATATTTTAAATCCACATACTAAAAGTGTCCCTTTTAAAATACCTATTGAAATTGTTGAACGTGTTATGAATAACTGCTATTTTGGAGATGGAACTGTCCATCCTAGTGATCATTTACTCTTTATACATGAATTATGCGAGTTGTTCAAGTGTGCAGGTATTTCAATGGACCAAGTTAAGAGGAATATTCTCCCTTTCTCACTTAGGGACAAAGCAAGGGAGTGGTATGAGCTACTGGATGATCCTCATTATTTGGAGTGGAAGGAACTTGAATCTCTCTTTTATTATAAATTTTATCCTCCTCATGAAATTCATAAAGATAGGAATTATATTTATAATTTTCATCCTCATCAGGGAGAAAGTATTGCTCAAGCTTGGGGGAGACTGAAGTCACTAATGCTCAAATGTCCCATTCATGAGCTCCCCAGTAATGTTGTTATCAATAATTTTTATGCAAGGCTTTCAGGACATTACAAGGACTATCTGGATACCTGTTTAGTGGATCCTTCACAAGTAAGGAGGTCAAGGCTAAGTGGGATCTTCTTGAAACAATTCAAAGAAATACCGAAGGTTGGGATAACGACAAAGGTAAAAAACCAGGTATAAACTATGAGTATGATTGCATTAAGTCTTTCGCTGAAATTGGTAATTTTCAAGAGCTTGGTGCTAGATATGGTATTGATCCTCAAATTCTTGTTAAATATTATAGAGCCTTTGCTTCCCATATTAATGCTCCTAAAGAAAATTGGGACATGTATCATGAACCTTTTAAAGACACTTGCATGGAAAATGAAAATGTTATTAATGATTGCAATAAACATGCTCAAACTTCTGAAAGTACTATTTCTTATAAGCATGTTATTTTTTGTGGTATGTTATAGACCTTGTGAGAAGAATCAAACGGAATAAGAATATTTTAGCACCCACTGGAATGAAAAAACTAGAAAGTGGTATAAGGCTCTAGATGATCTTGGTAAAAAAGTTTGTGCCCTCTATCCTTTTATTTGTGAACTTTGCTTTGAAGTGGGTCATTTAAATTTTCAATGCCCAGGCCATAATAATCCTGCAAGTTTGTATTGTGATAAAATTATCACTGATAATCAACATGATGAACTTACATTATTTTTGGGTTGTGAAGAATTATCAAGAAAAACCTCTTTGATATACATGAGTACTTTTGATATGAATAGCATCCTGCATGGTTGTGATCTTTAATGTGTTGAAAACTGCCATGCAAATACATACATACAAAATCTTATAAAAGATGATATTTTACCAAATTATGACAGGACTGATATGTGTTTTGATCTTATTAATGAAAAGGAGGATTCCTCCAAAGTTTCTTCTATTGTCTCTAACAATAAACCAGGGTATGTGGAGAAGCTTCCTTTCAAGCCTCTCCCTCCTAAAGAGGAGAAGGATAATAAGTAGAGGAGTAAAAGGAGAGAGGAAATGGTATCTTCCCCTAAGCATGTTACTCCTACCTAGATGATGTTCCTATGCCTGTTACCTATATTAGTGATCATGATTGGAATAAGCACACTACTTTTGATATTGAAAATCTCTTTGGTACCAATTATGAAAATGATGATATTAATAATTGATGTGCCATTAGTGCTATCCATGTCCCTTCCAATGATGATATGTTTACAAATGAACACACTTGGAAAGATAGCTATTCTATTGCTTATGATAATACCAAACCTCCAATATATGATGATTACAATGATATTTTCAGTCCACCTACTACTGAGGAGGAAATTAGTTGTGATTACAATATGCCTCCTATTTTTGATGATTATGGTGATGAGAATATTAATGATAGCTATTTAGTTGAATTTGCTGCCACTATGATTAATAAGAATGATTATGCTTATGTGGAGAGTAATAATTATTATATGCATGTGGCTCATGATAAGAATGTTTTATGTGATAGTTATATTGTTAATTTTATTCATGATGCTACTAAAAGTTATTATGAGAGAGGGAAACATGGTCTTATGTATCTCAATAATATTAAGTTTCCCCTCTTTATGTTGAAAATTTTGAAGTTGCATTTGATTTGCTTTCCTATGCTTGTTGCTTTGTGCTTTCATGAATTGTTTCTTTACAAGATTCCTATGCATAGGAAGTGGGTTAGACTTAAATGTTCTTTGAATTTGCTTCTTGATGCTCTCTTTTAAATCAATTCATATTTCCTATGTGAGCATCTTTGAAACTATCATGCCTAACTTAAAGGCATTAAAGAAAAGTACTTGTTGGGAGATAACCCAAGAGTTTTTTTGAGTCTTGGAAGTTATTACTTCTGTAATGACCTCTCCTTATCCTTTTTGTTTGATTTTTGTGCCAAGAATGACCTCTAATGAGAGCGAAGTAAGATTTGGGGAGTTGCTGTCCCGAAACAGATTTCTGTCCTCCACCATAAAAATTAGTGAGGAGTCTCTGTAAGTAAGAATGAGCTGAAAATTTATGAATTAATCCCCCAGTATGTTGGATAACTTTCGTTAGTTCTACACTTTTTGATTTGAGCAACAGAAGTTCTTCGAAAAAATCACTTTCTACCTGCTGGTCTGTTTTGACAGATTTCTGCCATTATTTGCATTTGCTTTGATTCCTTTTTGAGTTCTCTTTAGGTGAATTGAGATTTTTGAAGGAGTTGCTACAGTAGATTGTGTTTTTAGTGAAAAGTCTTTCTGTTCCAAATCTTTGCCAGAGGTCTAATATCTTTTGAATACACAAATGTTGCTAATGAAGATTGTGTGAAGTTTTGTATGAAGGAAAATTTGCAGGTGTAGAGAAAGAATGATGTAATGAGATGAATAATGGACAAAAGCTCAAGCTTGGGGATGCCACCCCGTGTCATCCCAAGAAATATTCAAGAGTTACAAGCGTCAAAGCTTGGGGATGCCTAAGGCATCCCCTTCTTCATGAATAAAAATATCAGGTCTTTCTAGACACTTCGTTTTAATTGTTTCATGCATTGTTGTGTTGTTCTTGGAGCGTCTTAGTTTTTGTTTTTGGTTTTCATTTGCTTAGTTTGCTTGAGTAAGTTGGTTGGTTACACCACACTTCTTTTGAAGAGAGACACACTCTGTTTTCATTGCCTAGAACACTCTAGTTTTCACTCTTATTGTTTTGTGAGTGTTCTCTTTTGCTAGCACTGTGTTTAGCATTAGTTTTCTTGTGCTTTCAGCTTAGAACTTTTGAGTTCTTCTTTGTGAATTTGTGAGACAATCTCACTTATCTTTATTGAGTATTATCTTTGTGATTTGTTTCAAATAAGTCGATTGGTGTTGGAAAGGAGTAGTAAGTTCTTGCTTGAAGTGCAAGAGGAGCTTGCATTGACTGTGACTTAGACTTTAGCATGACATGCTAGGTGTTGCTTTGACCTTAAGCTTAGTGATTATTTCTGTAGCATGACTTTTTCCAAACAATTAGGAGTGCTTAATGTTCCTTGAAGGAATCATGCGTTGTTTTAACATACAAAAGCATAGTATTGCGGTATTCTCCTTTGATGATTTGTTTGGGTTGACTTGGCACATGCTCACACCATGTTATGACTATGACAAGTCACCATAGACTCTATGATCATTTAGTCCTTGACTTGTAGTACAACTCTATGCTTTGATTAGTAATGCTTTGTTGCACTGCATGATTATGGCCATTATGCTCTCTTAGTTGGTTGCTCCCAGTCTTTTGCTAGACTTCACTTGTATGAGTAAGTTCTACTCATGCTTCCAACTTCCAAGAAACCAAGTTATTCCAAAGTGTCCACTATAAACTCCTATGCATGGTGTGTTACACCATTCCAAGTATATTCTTGTTTTCAGCTATCTTCTAATTAAAAACTATTTTGTTATGTGAAAACTTAGTGATTAAAGCCCTCACGAACTTGATGGCATACTTAATTCTTTGCCCCTAATAAACTTGAACCATTGTGACAACTTTGTTATATATTCTTGCACTTATAAGTTGGAATTAGCAGAACCGTGCTATCACGGGGAAAGTTTTTAACATTGAACTTGTACTTTGTACTCAGTTGATATCATGCTCTTTTGTCTATGGATGTCACCGGTGTGAAATAAAGAGGGAATGGAGTTTGTATCCTGTGTTGGAGAAACACCTGGGCCACTAGCCTAAGCCATGCCTATTCATGGTGGAAACATGCAACATCACCATAGTGACATCTATGAAGCATTCTTATTATAAAAAAGAGACACATTGAGAAAAGAGGAAAGAGAGAAAAAAGCACCATATTCCCATGGTACATAAGAAGATTGCTGAGATGCTCATTGTCTGCTTGCCTTGTCATTTTGGTTATGGGAAATCTCCTGTACCATGTGCAAGGGGTACCCCGTTGGCAGTTCTCAATGATATGCAAATACTTACAGTGGCAAGAACTTACCTGGACCCAAAGTTGAGTATGCATGAGGTGTGGCCCTCGTATTCAAGGGACTTGATATTGCCAACTTATACTTCGTCAAGCATATACTCCAGCTTTGCCACTTTAACCTTAACCACTTAAAGATGCTTATGATAGGGGCAATGAGGGCTGAAAGCTAACAAGTACCATAATTTTTGGAAGCTATTTTTGAAACTTGAAATCCATGCTTCCTTTATAAAAGGCCTTTCTTCCACCATTATTTGAGTCTCCACCTTCTCCCTTTAGGCACCATTAAGAGAGCATAGTTGTCATTCTGTGTGCAATGTTCGAAAGATTATTAATTTATGCATATTGTGTTATTACTTGTTCTTGTACTACTTGTTTCTAGTCACCCTTGTGAACTTTGAAGGTGTCCTATGCATCTATTTGCTACTCTATGAGGGACAAGATGATTGCCACTATGCTATGTTTTCTGTATGTGAAACAAACAAACGGTTTTCAATGCATGTTATTCATGATCTTTGTTTGTAGCCTTTCATGTTGCATGCATAGTTACTATGTCCTATTGTTAGAACTCCATCTTTCATGCACATGTTTAGAGTTCATTGATCCCAGCTTTCAATGCTTGCAATTGGTTTAATCTTGTTTTTGATGGTGCATGTCACCTCAAAAATTATTCTTTTTATCACTTACCTACTCGAGGACGAGCAGGAGTTAAGCTAGGGATGCTTGATACGTTGAAAACATATCTATAATTTTTTATGCTCCATGCTTGTTTTATATCATTTGTCTTATGTTTTGTCTACACTTTGAGGTGTTTTTATATCTTTTCTGGAACTAACCTATTGACAAGATGCCACAGTGCCAGTTGCATGTTTTCTTCTGTTTTTGGTTCCAGAAAGGTAGAAAATCAATATTCTCGAAATTGGACGGGACAAAAGCCAAAGTTATTATTTTTCCCGGAGCAACACGGAACCACGAAGCAAAGCCGGAGGGGGCCACAAGGTGGCCAAACCCCCCTAGGCGCGGGCAAGCCCTAGGGGCACCTGAGGGGGTGTGGGCCCACTGGACCCCCACCGGCCTTGATTACTTCGCCTATATGAAGCCTCCGACCCAAAAACCCTAAGGAATCCATAATACTTCCAGAAAAACCTCCGTAGAACCACCGCCACCGAAAGGGAGATTCGGGGGACAGAAAGTATCTGTTCTGGCACTCTGCCGGGACGGGGAAGTGCCCCGGAGCCATGTGTGTGAAACATGAATATTTGTTATGCGTTATATTTGGAGTTGGATGTCTCTATGAAATTGTGGTGTTTGTTGGAACCATCTAGCGCTCAAGGTGACAGTGTGGGGTTATCTAGATTGGGGAAGTCAGACTTTGAGGAGTGTTGTTATAGCCCTACCGATGATTAGAGTGTCCAACCGGAGAGTAGTTAAGAGTAGTATCATGAAGAGAGGATATTTATATGAGAGAGTGTTCACTAGTGAAAGTATGATCCATAGGCCTTGTTTCTAAACATTGAAACAGCGTTTGCATCTAGATCTGTTGCATGTTTGCTTACTTCCTTCCTTTTGTCTTTAGTCTTTACCTCCACGTCAAGCTCCAT
The DNA here is from genome assembly GCA_916181665.1 of Avena sativa. NCBI lineage: Eukaryota > Viridiplantae > Streptophyta > Magnoliopsida > Poales > Poaceae > Avena > Avena sativa. The sequence goes on from OV702283.1 coordinate 454,972,843, forward strand.
CAAAGTATTTTCTGGCACCGTTACCACTTGTATTTCACTATCTCTTCGCCGAACTAGTGCACCTATACACCTGACAAGTGTTTTGGGTGTCTTGGGGACACAAGAGACTTCTTGTATCTTCATTGCATGATTGCTTGAGAGGGAATACCTTTGACCAATTCCTCCCTGAGTTCGATAAACCTTGGGTAATCCACTTAAGGTAAACTTGCTGCTGTTCTACAAACCTCTGCACTTGGAGGCCCAACAACTGTCTACAAGAATAGAAGTGCGTAGAAATCACCCCTCTACTCCATCCTACTCGCTCCGGCTTAAGGAAAATCCCTGCGAGATCTCCCCTCTAATCTCCAACACCGCACCGTCGTGCTGCCAGAATCGGGAGGAGAGAGCTACTACCTCTGCTACCTGCTGGAACAAGGGGGAGGAAGGTCTTCATCGAGTACTGAACGTGTGACCGACTGCGGGAGCGCTGCCAGAACGCGGCACCGAAAGTATCGTCTACGCGATCTTGAGATCGGCAAGTGAACAGCTACATCACCCACAAGAATCTGTTCTCGTTAACCGCTTTGGAATCTTTGAGGGTGAGTACTTTATCTACTCGTTGCTACAATCTAGTAGATAGATCTTGGCTTGTGTGTATTCATGCGGTAGATAATTTTTCTTTTCCATGCTATGAACCCCTACACAGGAATATGTTATGCTTATTACTATTGGATCAAAAAGTTTTATTTTTATATTTTCTTTTTATTTTAGATGATGAACACAAGGATCCAATCATGTTCTCGTGCCGCCGCGAGTTCTTCTCGAGCTGCCGCTGTAGCTCAGGACCACATGGGGATACGATTTAGGGATGAGCTCCAACGTGATTGCTTCAATGGGATCAAGAACCGAGAAGTGAAGACAACCAAGTGGGCTTGTCCCATTATATGAATAAACTAGGTATTTCTAATGAATTCAATTTACTTTGCAATAGAGTTGTCCTGTAAACTTTGTATTCCATGATGTGCCTACTTATCGCCGGTTAACTCTTAAATTTTTAAGTTCTTTGAAAAACACCGTTAAAACATGGCAAGGGGAGGACATGATTTCTTTCCGACTTATGAACAACAATTATACATTATCACTTGATGAATGGTGCAATTATTTTAATTTACCAAACAATGATGTTAATACTTTACGCGCAACTTTTGCTTTCATGTGCCCTTCCTCAGATTATTTTTGTAATAGAATGAGTTTCACTTCTAGAGTCAACAAGGGGAATAATATTCAGCATCCAGCTGTTCGCTATTTTTTCTATGTTATTGCTAACACCTTGCAGGCATGAAATGAGTTTACAAGACTCAATGAGGAGGACATCTTGATCCTTGCAAAAGCTGCTTTCAACAACAACAACTTGTCACTCAACTTGGGCGCAATTCGTGTGTGTGCTACTTGGAGCACCAATCCTCCCAAAGCCCAGGGCCAATCACATGTGGAGGTGTCATCACCGTGCTTGCCATTGCCTTAGGCGTTGACCTAGGTGAGTGATTTCTACGCACGCTTATATTCTTGTAGACAGTGTTGGGCCTCCAAGTGTAGAGGTTTGTAGAACAACAACAAGTTTCCTTAAGTGGATCACCCAAGGATTATGAAACTCAGGGAGGAAGAGGTCAAAGGTATCCCTCTCAAGCAACCCGGCAATCAAGATACAAGAAGTCTCTTGTGTGCCCAACACACCCAATACACTTGTCGGGTATATAGGTGAACTAGTTTGGCGAAGAGATAGTGAAATACAAGTAATATGGATGATTATAAGTGGTAATTGCAATCTGAAATAAAAGTTCGCTTTCCCCATCTAGGTAGCCCCACACTATCACCTTGAGCGCTAGATAGTTCGAACAAACACCACAATTTCATAGAGACATCCAACTCAAATTATACTCATGATAAGTATTTCTGTAAGCTTTAGCCTAAGTGCCACACGGTGTGTACACTGTCAACTTCACACACGTGGGGATAAGCGAAGATTAATTAAAGCACTTGAGTAGCGGAGTAGATCTACTTATTCAACTAGATTACAAAGCTCATGATCTCAATAATATCACGCATAGAGAGAGAGAGAGATGAACACATAGCTACCGGTAGAGCCCTTAGCCTCGACGGAGAACTACTCCCTCCTCATCATGGGAGTCAGCAACAGCGATGGATATGGTGGTGAAGTCGATGGAGATGGCTCCGGGGGCAATTCCCCGTTCCGGCAGGGTGCCGGAACAGAGTCTTCTGTCCCCAGAAACTCCTCTTTGGTGGCGGCGGCGCTGCAGAACTTTTCGTGGATTTCTGATCTTGCTAGGGTTTACATCACTAGTGGAAATGAGGCTTTTTGTTGGTACTGGAAAAGGGCTTTAACACCGGGTCTTCTATGCCCCGGTGTTAATGGGGGGGTCGTACCAGCGTGGCCCGTGCGGCAAAAAAGGAGCCCCCTTTAACACCGGTTCGTGCCACGAACCGGTGTTAAAGGACCCTGTAACAGTGGCCCGCGCAGCCCCCCCCCCTTTAACACCGGTTCGTGGCTTGAACCGGTGTTAAAGGGGTGGAGGGCTATATAAGACACCGCAGCCCACACCCCACTCTTCCATTTTTTTCACTATCTCATTTTGGAGCCTAGCAAGAGGGTGTGAAGAGTGCTAGTTTGTGTTTGTTTTCATATTCACAAGAGGTGTTCGGTGAAATGCCCGAGAGCTCAAAATAAGTTTTCTCATTGCTCTTTCCTTCTCGGTCGAGATCGGCAACTATCCTTTCATGTGTCATTGATGTACTATATATATAAATGGTCATCTCCCTATTAATTTTTGATATATACTACATATTAATGCAGATGAACCGGCAATGGATGTACGGTGACCGCCGCACTTCCGAGTACATTACGGGCCTCCAAAATTTCATCGTTGTGGCTAATGCAAACCGTGGTCACAATGGTTTTATGTGTTGTCCGTGTGTTCACTGTCAGAACAAGAAAGACTACTCAAATACCAGAACCATTCACGCCCACCTGCTTCGATCCGGTTTCATGCCCAGCTATAATTGTTGGACCAAGCACGGAGAAAAAGGGGTTGTGATGGAAGACAACGAAGAAGAAGAGGATGATGACAACTATCATAATATGTATCCTGAATATGATGATACTGCAACGGGGGTAGATAATGAAGATCAAGAGGCAGCAGATGGGCCCGCTGATGACGATCTTGGTCGGGCCATTACTAATGCAAAGGAAGAATGTGAAACTGAAAAGGAGAAGGAGAAGCTGGAGCAGATGTTAAAGGATCACAAAACATTGTTGTATCAAACTTGCAAAGATGGCAACAAAAAGCAAGGTACCACACTGGATTTGCTGCAATGGAAGGCGGAGAACGCTGTGACTGACAGCGCATTTTCAAAGTTGTTGGTAAAAATGAAGAATCTTCTTCCAAGAAATAATGAGTTGCCCGACAGTACATACCAAGCAAAGAAGGTTGTCTGCCCTCTAGGATTAGACGTGCATAAGATACATGCCTGCATTAATGACTGCATCCTCTACCGTGGTGAGAAGTACGAGAATTTGGATGCATGCCTGGTATGCACTGCACTGCGGTATAAGATCAGACGAGACGATCCTGGCGATGTTGATTGCGAGGCCCCTAGGAAGAAGGTTCCTGCCAAGGTTATGTGGTATGCTCCTATAATACCACGGTTAAAACGTCTCTTCAGAAATAAAGATCATGCCAAGTTGTTGCGATGGCACATGGAAGACCGTAAGAAAGACGCGATGTTGAGACACCCCACTGATGGGTCACAGTGGAGAAAAGTCGAGCGAGAGTACCCGGACTTCGCACGTGACGCAAGGAACTTAAGGTTTGGTCTAAGTACAAACGGCATGAATCCTTTTGGTGAGCAGAGCTGCAGTCACAGCACCTGGCCTGTGACTCTATGTATCTATAACCTTCCTCCTTGGTTGTGTATGAAGAGGAAGTTCATTATGATGCCAGTGCTCATCCAAGGCCCGAGGCAACCCGGCAACGACATTGATGTGTACCTAAGGCCATTAGTTGAAGAACTTTTATAGCTGTGGGCCAAACCAGGTGTACGTATGTGGGATGAGCACAAAGGGGAGCCATTTGACCTACGATCATTGCTTTTCGTAACCATCAATGATTGGCCTTCTCTTAGTAACATTTCAGGGCAGACAAACAAGGGATACAATGCATGCACACACTGTTTAGATGAGACTGAAAGTGTATATTTGGATAAATGTAAGAAGGTTGTGTACCTAGGGTATCGCCGATTTCTTCCGAACCTGCATCCAGTAAGAAAGAAAGGCAAGCATTTCAAACGTCTGGCAGAACCCCGGAGGAAGCCTCTCCTCCGTACCGGTGAGGAGGTATTTGGTATGGTCAAGGACCTAGAAGTAATCTTTGGAAAAGGTCCTGGCAGTCTATCTGTTCCGAATGACGATGCCAGACACGCGCCCATGTGGAAGAAGCAATCTATATTTTGGGACCTACCCTATTGGAAAGTCTTAGAGGTCCGCTCTTGAATAGACGTGATGCACGTGACGAAGAATGTTTGCGTGAACCTGCTAGGCTTTCTAGGAGTGTATGGGAAGACAGAAGATACACCGGAAGCACGGCAGGACCAGCAACGTCTGAAAGCCCCTGAAGAGCCTATGCATCCTGAGAACAAGAAGGGTAAACGATGCGACTTAACTCCTGCCAGCTACGCTCTTACCAAAGCAGAGAAGGAAATCTTTCTTGAATGTCTGAGCAGTATCAAGATCCCATCTGGCTTCTCGTAGAATATAAAGGGAATAATAAATATGGTAGAGAAAAAATTCCAAAACCTGAAGTCTCATGACTGCCACGTGATTATGACACAATTTCTTCCGATTGCATTGAGGGGGCTTCTACCTAAAAATGTTCGAGTACCCATTGTGAAGCTATGTGCATTCCTCAATGCAATATCTCAGAAGGTAATCGATCCAGAAAGCCTACCAGGGTTACAAACAGATGTGGCCCAATGTCTTGTCAGCTTTGAGTTGGTGTTCCCACCATCCTTCTTCAATATTATGACGCATCTCCTGGTTCACCTAGTAGAAGAGATTGCCATTCTCGGTCCTGTATTTCTACACAATATGTTCCCCTTTGAGAGGTACATGGGAGTCTTAAAGAAATATAAGACGAGAAAGGAAGAATGGATCACGGCGCATATAAGAGATCAGATTTTCTTGTGCGAAGACGACGAGATCGACTTCAACATTCAAGACTTGCATTTTCTATTCAATCAGAAGGAACTCGACAAAGATGCCATTAGCCTTTATTGTGTGTAAGTACTATTTCTGTAATTTATATCTCATCTCATTCACTTCATTAATTGCATGTATATATATATGCTCACCATATATGTATATACTATTATGCAGGAAAAAGGTTATGGAATGCATGAAAGGAGGCCCTTTTGACATTGGGTTCATTGACCCAAATAGAGTTCATGAAGAAGTGGTAAGAACCAAACCCGGGCAAACAGAAGATTACTTGCTAAGGTCTTTACTGAGACAACAAACCAAAAGGGAAATACTATTGCCTTACAACTTCTCGTGAGTACTGTTACCCTCTCTTGTACACATTCTGTTTCGGCTTACTCGATGTTAAGTGTAACTGATGATGAGTTATGCGTGCGTAGGTTCCACTTTATTCTGCTAGTCATTCAACCCGACTCAGGAAAAGTCCTTGTCATGGACTCGTTATGAAAAGAAAAAGAGCTATGGGCAGACTTTAGAGAGATGCTCCAGAGGTAATTTCAATCATATTATCGCACTAGATCGGCAACTTTCGTGACAACAAGTAATTAATTACTCCTTTATCCATTTTCTTTGTCGGACAGGGTTTGGAAAAGGTTCACGGGCAGGGCCGTGGGTGAATGGTCAGAAGAACTAAAATTTGTAGACCAAAATGTAAGTAATACTAGCTAGCTAGGTCTGCGTATCTCTTTGATTCTTCTTCCAATTCCATTATATCATGCTTTATTGATTATTATTTTGATTGAACTCTCTATTCTCGTAAAGTGCACGCATCAGGGACCCGGCAATAACTTATGTGGATACTATGTTTGCGAGTTCATTCGCAACACAATATGTGCGACGGGCCAAGCCGCACTAGAACAACTTAGAGTAAGTAAACAAAGTCCACAACATTATTTTATTACCATCAATTGTGTTGAGTTTTATTATTATATATATATTGACCCCATTCTTCATATATATTCAGATCGAACGGATGTGGGACCAACTCCTACCATTTGACCCCATACGAGCCATTCAAGAGGAATTGGCGGGGTTCATACTTGATGAGGTCGTCACGCCTGGCGGAGAACTCTTTAGATATCCACCAAAATGAACGTTGTATATATGCTTAAACGTGTTTGTCTTGTACTTCATGCTTCAACGTTTACGGAGAATACCACACAATGACGATGTTTGTGTATAATAATAGTTGCTTAATTATTCATGTACTCGTATGTACCGATGCTGATGTATGTGTATACCGTTCCCGATCGATTCCCCCTCCCCCCCCCTCCCGCAGAAATACGCCCAGAACGGGGCAGAGGTAGAACTCTGCCGTGGCAGAGATTTAGGCCGTTTTCCTGCCGCGGCAGAGATTTATCTCTTTTTCCTGCCGCGGCAGAGAACCTTTAACACCGGTTCGTGTTATGAACCGGTGTTAAAGGGGGGGGCCTGAGCCCTGCGGCAGCCCCACGTGCGCCACCCTTTAACACCGGTTCGTATAAGAACCGGTGTTAAAGGGGGGCCCCCCTCTAACACCGAACCCTCAACAGCGGTTCTACAACCGGTGTTAGAGGGCCCTCCAAACCGGTGTTAGAGGGGGGTCTGCACTAGTGCGTCTCGGGGAGAAATATGTATAGGCAAAAGGGCATGGTCGATGGACACCCCGAGGGTCCCACACCATAGGGCGGCGCGACCTAGGATGGACCTGCGCCAGCCCTAGGTGTGGCCACCTCGTGGCTCCACTTCGTCTCTCCTTCGGGATTCGTGTTGCGTCGGGAAAAATAGGGACTTTGTGTTTTGTTTCGTCCAGTTCCGAGAATATTTCTTTACTAGATTTTCTGAAACCAAGAACAGCAGAAGACAGGAACTGGCACTATGGAATCTTGTTAATAGGTTAGTTCCAGAAAATATATAAAATGCCTCAAAGTTTAGACAAAACATAAGATAGTTGGTATAAAACAAGCATGGAGCATCAAAAATTATAGATAAATTTACGATTTATCAAGCATCCCCAAGCTTAACTCCTTCTCGTCCTCGAGTAGGTAAGTGATAAAAAGAATAATTTTTGAGGTGACATGCACTATCACAATCTTGATCAAGGTATTGCAAAGCATTGATAGCTGGGATCATAGTACTCTAAAAATGATCATGAAAGATATATTTCTAACAATAAGACATAGCAACTATGTTGTAACATGAAAGTTAACACAAACAAAAGATCATGAATAACAATGCATTGAAAGATATTTGTTTCTTTCACATATATAAAACATAGCAAAAGTGGTATTCAGCTTGTCCTTCACGGTATAGCAAAACATAAATGCATAGGACACCTTCAAAGTTCATAAGGGTGACTAGATACAAATAATTTAAGAACAAGCAATATCATAGTTATTAATCAATCAGCAAGTTTTGGGACAATGCACATTGAACTAAGAATGACAACTATGCTCTCTTAATTGGTGCATAAAGATAGAAGATGGAGACTCAACATAAAAGTAAAAAAGGAAAGGCCCTTCACAGAGGGAAGTAGGGATTTCAAGTTTCATAAAGAGCTTCCAAAAATTATGGTACTTACTAGCTTTGAGCTCTCATTGCCCCTATCATAAGCATCTTGAAGTGATTTAGGTTAAAGTGACACAAATATGAGGTATATGATTGACAGATCATAAGTTGAAAATCTCATGTCCCTTGAGTACGAGGGTCGTTCCTCATGCTACTCAACTTTATTCACACGCAAGTTATTGTCATTGTAAGTATATGTGTATCATAGAGAACTGCTAACAAGGTACCCCTTGCCCCATGACACAAGAATTATCCCATATCAAAATGACAAGGCAACATACAATGAGCATCTCAGCGTTCCCCATGACATCATGGTTCTGCTAACTCCCAACTTATTATTTGCAAGCATATAAGCAACGTAGATGACACAATGGTTCATGTTTATTAACTGCAAGAAAATAAAGTGTGCCATCAAGTTCGTGAGAGCTTTAATCACTAATTTTCACATAACAAAAGTTTAATTTGGAAGATAGATAAAAACATGAATATACTTGGAATGGTGTAACACACCATGCATAGGAGTTTATAGTGGACTCTTTGGAATAACTTGGTTTATTGGGACTTGGGTGCATGAGTAGAGCTCATACTCACACTACTAGGAAAAGGCCTATCAGTGGCGCATCATTTTGGGACTTCTGTGGCGCATATGGGATGCGCTACTGTTATCTCGCCACTAAAGTGTAGTTATGTGGCGCATATTGAAATGCGCCACAAAAGTCTCAAAAACTTCTATGGCGCATATTGGCAAAATGCGCCACAGAAGTCCCGAACCAGATATCAAACTTCTGTGGCGCATATTTCCAATATGCGCCATAGTTTTTTTCAAAATTCAAAAAAAAACCGGCCAGATATGGCCGGAGGTGGTGCTTGCTGGAGGTGGGGGTCACCGGAGGAGGTGGAGGTCGTCGGTGGAAGAGGTGGAGGTCACCGGTGGAGGAAAGGAGGAGGCCATTGGAGGAGGAGGCTGCCGGAGGAGGAGGAGAAGGTCGCCGAAGGAGGAGCTTGTCAGGGTGGAGGAGGATAAGATCACTGGGGTGGAGGAGGGAGGAGGAGCTCAGCGTGGTGGAGGAGGGAGGAGCTCACCGGGGTGGTGGTGGAGGAGGAGGAGGAGGAGCTCACCGGGGTAGATGAGGAGGAGGGTCTCACCGGGGTGGAGGAGGAGGGAGGAGGTGAGGAGAATGAGAGAAGAAGGTGAGGAGGAGAAGGGTGGAGGAGTGGAAGAGTATAAGAGAGGGAGATGGGGGTGGGGGGCAGGATTCAAATTTCGAATTTTGGCCAAGACTTCTATGGCGCATATGGAAGAAATGCGCCACAGAAGTTTCTCCTCCTTTTTTATTTTTTTGCAGGAAAAACGATCTTTTGGCCATAACTTTTTACTCTTTTCGAATTTTGAAAATCTAAAAAATTGCTAAACGACCAGAAGTCTTTGCGTCCGGATGCGAAATCTCTTTCTCATCATTTTGGTATATTATACGTATTTTTCCGACATCGTATGCAAAAGTTAAGGCCATTTTATCGTGGCATGACCTTTTTTTACATAAAAAGTCCAAATGCATGTTTGTTAATTTCCCTACAAACTAGACCACATTACCTACCACTATGTGAAAGTATTTTATTTTTTGAAGTGTTTTTCATTTTCTATTATTTTTTGCAAGGCTAAAAAGGAGATTCAAGGGGGGAGGGGTGGGATCTGTTTTTCCTACTCCAATTCTATGGCACATACCTCTATATGCGCCACAGAAGATGAACTCTTCTGTGGCGCATATGGTCATATGCGCCACAGAATGTTGGTCACAATACAGTCAATGAGATTCTATGGTAGGGTCCACCCGAGCTTTCTGTGGCGCATATGGAACTTCTGTGGCGCATATCTAGAAGTGTGAAGAATTCTGTGGCGCATTGTCTGAAATGTGCCACTAGAGTTTTTCTGTGGCGCATGGTCACACATATGCGCCATAGAAGTTTTGTCTATCTATAGCTGGTTTCCTAGTAGTGTCAGTACAGGTGGAGCAATAATGTCCATAATCATGCAAAGCAACAAAACATTATTAATTAAAGCATAAAGTGATATCACAAGTAAAAAACTAAATGATCATAGAGGCTAAGATGACTGGTTCATAGTCTTAACATGGTGTAAGCATGTGCCAACTCAACCCAAATAAAGCATCAAAGGAGAATACCACAATATTATGCTTTTGTATGCTAAAACAACGCATGATTCTTTCATGGCACATTAAGCAATCTCAATTGTTTGAAACAAGTCATGCTACAGCAATAATCACTAAGCATATGCTCAAAGCAACATCTAACATGACATGATAAAGTCTAAGTCACAGTCAAAATAAGCTTCCTTTTGTACCACTATAAGCATTAAACTTTCCACTCTTTTTGTAACATCCCAAAAAAAAATCATAGTTTCAAAACTCATTCATATCACTTTGCATCATTCATTCATTTAGGGTTTTCTCAAAAATCACTTAGTGGTGGAATATGAGTTATGATTTCATGTGGATAAATGGTCCCAAATAAACATCATCCTTTTGAAGTTTGAAAGATTAAATACTTGAATGCTTGCCTTCATTGATGGAAAGTTTAGGTGAAACTTTTAAACCCCAAAGATTTCAAATTTTGGAAGAAGAATACAAAGTCCATTTCAAATATTTGCAAACAGGAACAAAACTCAAATTATTATAGAAACCAAGTTGGACCAAGCCTTGCAAAGTGACCACCTTGTTTTATGACTGTTTTTGAGTCCACAAAATCCTGTAAAAATTCCCAAGGCAGATTGAATTCAAAAGGATTTAAATTCATATCAAAAACCATTCCAGAAAATAGAAATAGAAAAAGAAAAAGAAATAAACAATAGAAAAGGGCCATGCGGCCAGAATCTGGCCCAGCAGCGAGCCGAGCCCAGCAAGCCCACCCGGGGAACTTCTTTTCTTCTCACACGCGCGAACACACGCACTGAGCCGCTGACACGCAGACCCCACCTGCACTTCGCGCACCTCGCTGACAAGCGGGCCATCTCCACGCCAGCGTCGTCTCCACCCGCACGACTCGTTCATCCCCAAATCAACGCGGGCGTTTCTGGTTTTAATTCGCGGCGTCAATTCGAGTTATTGGCAGAGTGATTCTCGCTCGCGACCAGGCTATAAGAAACCCCTCTGTCCCCTCTCTCTTTTCCCCAAAACCCCGAGCACTGAACGCCCCCAGGCTGCGCGCATTTCTCTCTGCAACCCCGCCGTCTCCGACGACTGCGCCGGCGAATTCCGGTGAGCCTCGAGTTCCCCTTAGTCTCTCATTCACACTATCTTGTCCAGTGAACTTATACGCATCTTCTGACACTCTCCGTTTGCCTTCGCATGATCCCTAGCTTTGGCAACGTCGACGACTGGCCGCCACCGTCTTCTTCACGAACTCCGGCGACCTCTCTCCGTAAGTAGCCACCGCCCCTTGCCCTCTGGTTGATACGCATAGAATCCTCATCATCGTGCGCATCTGACAGTGTCCCTATTTTGGCCTAGCACGACGAGGAACCTCGCCAACGTCGACAACTGACCGTGGCTGACGTTTTCGCGAACTCCGGCGAGAAATCTCCAACGAACCCGTGCGCCCCTTCCCAAGCCGTTGCCACCTTGAGCATCAGCAGCCTTCTGCGGTTCTGGTAAGCACCTCCTCCCTTCTCCGAGCGACCTAGAACACCGGCACCGCCACTGACTGACGCGCCGCCGCCTGTCACCGCCGGCAGCGCCGCTCGTTTGTGGTTAGGAGAATTTTAGCCGTTAGATCTGAATCCTACGCGTAGAAACACTTCACTTAACGAAGGGGTATGGATGGATCTGAGCCGCACAGTGTTAGTTAGATCCAACGGCACAGAAGCGTGATCCGGTGCGAACCGGTACGCGCCAGTAATAACGCGACGCGTGGCAAGGTTAAAATAAAAACAGAATTTAAAACCTGATTTAGATTCAAACTTCAAATGCTTATAACTTTTGAATCCCACGTTGGATTTTTACAAACTTTATACCGTTGAAATCAGTGAAACAAGGCCTTTCTGAATATCCACTTTGTTTAGCATATAGTAACAGTAAAAGTGATTTTATTTGTGGAACAAGTTTGGGGCTAATTTAGATATAGTTTTATTCTTGTTTATTATTTTGAGGCCAATTAAGTGTAGTTGGCAAACTTGTGACATATTAAGTTTCTGTACTCATGAATATACTTGGTATAATTTTTAAAAATCACCATATAGTAAATTCTTGCATGCATACATTCATATATTTTTGGTTGTATTTAAATTGTGTGTAATTGTATGCTTTGATTTCTTGTGTAGATTTTGCTAGTGATTGTGATTGTGAAGAGTGCTACTCTCCACACTACCAAGGCAAGTGATATTCCCATGAATTTCCTATCCTAAGTTGTACTTGCATTAGATATTTTGCTAAAATATTTACATAATGTTTTGCTTAGTGCTAAGATGGGAAATCCTATGTAGCCTAGTAGAATTGCTAAGGAATCATCCCTAAGATATGTTGCCATACTTTGCTTAGCCTAGCTTATAGAAAAACAAGGGTTGGTGAAAAACTACTCATACTATAAAGAAAATATTCTAAGTCAAGAGACTTATACTTTTCTAATAAAACCACTAAGTCAAATGAACCTCCTGGGTGGAATGGAAAGTATGGGTTATGTTGAGTGGTTACACAAGGCCATGGACTTGGGTTGTGTATCTCACTTGTGGTAAGCCACCCAGGCACAAAGGGATTTGGAGGCCAAGTGTTGAGACAGCTTACAGTGCAGCCACTTGGCAAAATGGGCTCTGCCTTGATCATATAGGTTGCTAGAACTTAGTCTTTTGGACAGTTGGTGGTAAATGGGATGATAGGTTGGAACGCGTCCATTTGACTAAGGAAAAGCTTCTGAAAGGTCCTGTCTTGGGGAACCAAGTCTGGTGGGGAAAGTGCACAACCTCTGCAGATGGAAAACCTAAGTACTTAGCCTTGTCCAAGGAAATGGACACTTTGAGCATCAAGGCATGGAAGCTACAAGAATCTCATCATTCCAACTTCTATAATAAAACTTTGTGGGTGAACAAGGGTGAGGGACCTCAATGTCTATTGGTGGATTCCTTGGGAATGTTTTTGACAAAGAAGAAACTTAGAGTTTTCAACTAATAGGAAAAACCTATTTTCAAGCAAAGCAAGCCAAACTACACCTAGCCAAAAAGCATATAGTAATATAGTCCACTTAAAATATACTAAGGTATCACTTGCCAATACTATTCCAAAGTATTGACCCTCTGTGGCTGTAACTTGTGATGTTGCAGGTTACTCCGATGATGAATAGGAGTCATGAGTCTACACTCAACATGCTTGCCTGTGGCACATGAAGATGAAGACTTATGTTTATTTACTTGTTCCTTAAAACTCTTGTATTAGGCCTATGGCCATGAGTTGTAAAAGACTATATTTTATCTCTGGAATGAATGTAATAAACGACCTTTGTATCTGTGTACTTCATCTTAAACTGTGGATGCTAGCATTGATCCAGGGACTAGCATTGCAATCACAGGGATCCTTTCCTCTATAAAGGAGGGGTCTAACAGATGGTATCAGAGCTCTGTGTTGCCTGTAGGATTATGACCCTAGGATTGGAAAACCACTAAGGAAAAAGTTTTGCAACTACTTCTACACTTGTCTATTCTTCTCGTAAAACTTTTCTAATCTCTTTCAACTTCCTTTGTAGATGAACTCCATCAACGAAGCCGTGAAGAAAGGACCACTCATGACCATGACCTTGAAGTGTGAGACTGAGTTTCCCAACATTCTCAAGGACCTCATGGAGGCAATGGATGCACATGGTGAAGCCGTGTACAAGGGCTTTCCAGTGATGGATGAAGGAGTGGAGTATTGGTGGGTGCAACTTCACTTGTACAAAAACAAGGAAGACAACCACAAAGAAAGGGGATTCTGCATGTACACCAATACAACAATGCACACCACATTCTTTGAGTCAGCCAGGGATGCAGCTTGGAGGACTATCAAGGAATTAAGTGCTAGAGTCAAGTGCAGAATGCTCAACCTCCAAAAGGACTTAGAGAAAGAGAAGGAGCTTACTCAAGAGTTGGAAGACAACAACCAAGAAATAAGGGGAGATGTTATAGACTTAGTGATTGAGTCTAGAGAGCAAGATTGGTGGATTGCCTCTAGGAACATTGTGTTTAATAATAGATCCCGTGAAATTGGACTGTAAGAGACATCGTTAGATGGACCACCACCTATCACCTTATTTCCAAAATATTCTAATTAAGTATGGACCTTTGATTAATGTAATAGACTTTTTGTATGCATGATTTGTGTGATGATTGTATTCCATGGATATGTATGAATGTTTGTCTTGAATTACCTTGATTTGTGTTGTTCTAACTTTTTCATTCTTATAAATAGATGCCTATTGCCATCAGCACTGTTGAGGAGTTTCGGGTTACTCGTTTTGGTTCCTGCATCATTGAGCTTACCACTCTGCTTGATCTCCCTCTTCCTACCATTACGGTGTACCCACTCACCAAGTTCGAGAGGAAGGACCTCTGGGGCTTCAAGGTGAATCAGCCCGGACGCCAGACTGAGCCTACCACTGAGGCCATCGTCTTCAAGCTGATGCACGATGACAGGGAGAGAGGCATGGAAGTAGTCATGCAGGATCTGATAGGACGATTGTTAGGCCGTCATTCTCGTCAGGTTAGAGGCACTCACTTCCACGTCTTTGGGAGACGTGATGTTGATGGAGAGTCCATCGACTTTGAGGACGACTCGAGGAGCACTGCGGAGCCGATACGTCTTTATCTTCAGGACTTAGAGACCCTTCTCAGGCACGTAGATACGGACAGGACGAACGTCATGCTAGGTAATGACGAGCTTCAGGTGCAGCTTTGCGAGAAGGACAAGCTTTTTGCGTAGCAGGATGAGATGATCAAGGAAATGGAGACAAAGTTCGAGGCTCAGGACCGCAAGTTCAAGAGTCAAGAGAAACGCGTCCAGGATAGGAACAAAAGAATCCGGGACATGACCGAGGAACTGAAGTCCAAGGACTTCGAGCTTGAGCAGCAGCAGATGGTTATTGAGAGGCTTCGCTCCCAGAAGAGGGCTCTCAAGGCCAAGGTCGATTCCTTGACCACTACGATTGAGGAGAACAAGACCGCGATGGAGAACGCAGGTCTTACCTTCGTCGAGGAGGAGATTGACGCTGATGAGTAGACTTGACTACTCGTTTATCTTTCATATTCATACTCGTTTTTTTTGTGAACTTTTTATTGGACCATCCGACATGTGGATGGCTTGCCACTTGTGTGTATCACTTCATGAGCTTGTTATGTGGTTGTTGAACTTTTATTCTTATGTTGCTTGTTATGAGATTGCTTATGTTGTATTGTGCATAGAACATCTATGGGTATCTCATTCTTATCTATTTGAACAAACCACAGATGCCTCCCCGTCGCGCAAACCCCAACCCCAACAACATCACCCCAGAAATGCAACAAATGATGAATGCGCAAACACAACTTATGCAAATGATGACGACATTCATCCAAAACCAGAACAACAACAACAACAACAACAACAACAACAACCCCAACAACAACAACAACAACAACCCTCCGGGTTTCGATATGCTCACTAGATTTCTGCGTTTGAGGCCAGCAAAGTTTGCGGGAACAACTGATCCCATGGTGGCCAATGACTGGCTACGTTCCGTGAACAAGGACTTAGTGACCGTGGGCTGCACGGATGCTGAAAAGGTCAGGTTCGCAGCACATCTGTTGGAAGGACCAGCCGCCACATGGTGGGACAACTTCCAAATCACCACTCCTATTGATGAGGTGACTTGGGCTGTCTTTGAAGATGGTTTTCGTACCGCTCATATCTCATCAGGAATGATGAGTCTGAAAAAGAAGGAGTTTCACAACCTGAAACAGCGCCACCGCAGCGTGGCAGAATACATAGAGGAGTTCAATAATCTGGCGCGCTACGCACCGGATGAGGTTGATACTGATGCCAAGAGAAAAGAAAAGTTCTTGGAAGGTTTGAATGATGAGCTGAATCTGCAGTTGGCTGTGGCATATGTTCCAACTTATCAGTCTTTATGTGACAAGGCTGCTATTTTGGAGAGTAAAATGAAGCAAGTCGAGAGCAGAAAGAGGAAACACTCCGACAAGCACAGCTCGGGATCGTCTCACAAACGATCTCACTATGATGACAGTGGCAGCTCAGGATCCCATAAACATGGGAAATTCAACAAGCACAACCACAACCGTCATGACAACAAGCATCACCGCAGTCATGACAAGGACAAGTACAAGAACCACCAGGGTGGACATAAGAGCCACTATGGTGGAAATGGTAGTGGAAGTGGAGGCCAACCTCCTAAAAAGGACATCAGTCAGGTGGAGTGCTTAAAATGCAAGAAGCTGGGGCATTATGCTAATGAGTGCCCTGAGAAGAAAGTTGAAGGACCTAACAAACCAAATCCTTTTCAGAAAGGACAGGTTAACCACATCAATGTGGAAGAGGTCTATGAGGAGCCTGATGCCGTGGCTGGTAAGTTCAGACTCAATTCAATTTCAGCATTTGTACTCTTTGATACCGGTGCATCACATTCATTCATCTCAAAATCATTTGTTGAAAGAAATGAATTACCTGTGGAAACCATTGGGTGTCCTATAAGAGTAAGTTCTCCAGGGGGAGAAATGTTAGTGAACTCAGGATGTCATGACTTAGTCGTAGAGTTTGGAAAACATAAGTTCCCAGTGAACCTAATAATCCTGAATTCCCAAGGATTGGATGTGATTTTGGGAATGGATTGGATGGCTAAGTATGAAGGAATATTAGATTGTGCCAATCGTACAGTTACGCTCACAACTCCCGAGGGAAAAAGAATAAAATTTAAGTCAAACTTTGAATCCAAGGGAATTAAGCTGAATTCTCTTAAGGGGGTTAGCATGGACGGTGTACCAATAGTATGTGAGTATCCGGATGTGTTTCCAGAAGAGTTACCAGGAATGCCACCGGATAGAGATGTGGAGTTTCTGATAGATTTGATGCCAGGATCAGGACCAATAGCTAAGAGACCGTACAAAATGTTTGTTGATGAATTGAAAGAGCTCAAGAAACAGCTAGGAGAACAGTTACAGAAAGGGTTTATTCAACCAAGTTCTTCATCTTGGGGAGCCCCAGTGTTGTTCGTGGAAAAGAAGGATAGAACCCAAAGATTATGTATTGACTACCGTTCTCTCAACGAAGTTACCATCAAGAACAAATATCCTTTACCAAGAATCAACGACTTATTTGATCAGTTAGAAGGAGCATGTGTATTCTCGAAGATTGATCTTCGGTCAGGTTATTTTCAACTCAGGATACGAGAGCAAGACATACCAAAAACAGCATTCACCACAAGGTATGGATTATATGAGTATACCGTGATGCCTTTCGGTTTAACCAACGCTCCAGCATACTTCATGAATATGATGAACAAGGTGTTCATGGAGTTCCTTGACAAGTTCGTTGTCGTTTTCATCGATGACATCTTGGTTTACTCCAAGAGCAAGGAAGAGCATGAAAGACACTTACGCTTGATACTTGAGAAACTGAGGGAACATAAACTATATGCCAAATTCAGCAAGTGTGAGTTTTGGTTAGAGAAAGTTGGTTTCCTTGGTCATGTGATGACAAAGGATGGTGTGGCAGTTGATCCTGCTAAGGTTTCAGCTGTGACAGAATGGGAATCACCTAAGAATGTGAAAGAAGTTCGTAGTTTCCTCGGCTTAGCGGGTTACTACAGAAGGTTCATTGAAAATTTCTCGAAAGTTGCTAAGCCTATGACAGAATTGCTAAAGAAGGACAAGAATTTTGCATGGTCTGAAGGTTGCGAAGTCAGTTTTCAAGAATTAAAGAAGAGACTTGTAACAGCACCAGTTTTATGTCTGCCGGATTTGGAAAAGGATTTCCAAGTGTATTGTGATGCTTCTCATCAAGGTTTGGGTGCCGTACT
The DNA here is from genome assembly GCA_916181665.1 of Avena sativa. Classification (NCBI taxonomy): domain Eukaryota; kingdom Viridiplantae; phylum Streptophyta; class Magnoliopsida; order Poales; family Poaceae; genus Avena; species Avena sativa. The sequence continues at coordinate 454,990,742 of OV702283.1, forward strand.
TATGCAAGATGGTAAAGCTGTAGCTTATGCTTCGAGACAACTCAAAACTCATGAAGTAAACTATCCTACTCATGATTTGGAGTTAGCCTCTGTCGTCCATGCACTCAAAACATGGAGACATTACCTTTTGGGAAAGCGTTGTGAAGTGTTCACCGATCATAAGAGTTTGAAGTATATATTCACCCAGAAGGAAATCAACATGAGACAAAGAAGATGGCTAGAACTTATCAAAGATTACGACTTAAGTTTGCAATACCATCCTGGTAAAGCAAATGTAGTAGCTGATGCTCTAAGTCGTAAGACATTTGTAAATGGCCTTACAAAAGGGGAATTGCCAGATGACTTGTGTAAACAATTCAAGGAACTCAAACTGGAAATTGTACCAGAAGGACATCTTATGTCATTAGATGTTCAACCCACTCTTTTGAACAAGATCCAAGAAGCTCAGAAGACCGATAAGGAAATTGAAAAGATCAAGGAAAATATTAGTCTAGGGAAGGCTAAGAGTTTCCGTATTGATGAACAAGGAACCTTATGGCACGGGAAACGTGTATGTGTTCCACAAGACTCAGAGTTGCGGAAACTGATCTTACAAGAAGGTCACAACTCTCCATATTCTATTCACCCGGGAAACACCAAAATGTACATGGATATGAAAGAAAGATTTTGGTGGAACAATCTCAAAAAGGACATCGCCGAACATATCGCTTTGTGTGATGTGTGTAGCAGAGTCAAAGCAGAACACCAGAAACCAGCAGGTTTGCTTCAACCACTGCCTATTCCTGAATGGAAGTGGGAAAATATTGGTATGGATTTCATTACCGGATTACCAACGACTAGATCAGGATATGATTCCATATGGGTAGTGGTAGATCGCCTAACAAAAGTGGCTCATTTTATACCAGTGAAGACAACCTATACAAGTGCCAAGTTAGCAAAAATTTACATGAGCAGGATTGTATGCCTTCACGGTGTGCCAAAGAGTATTGTGTCTGATAGAGGAACTCAGTTCACATCTCACTTTTGGAGACAACTTCATGAATCCTTAGGAACGAGATTGGAATTCAGTACTGCCTTTCATCCTCAAACAGATGGACAAACAGAAAGGACCAACCAAATTCTTGAGGACATGTTGAGGGCATGTGCTCTAGATTATGGAAAGTAAATGACTATCAAATAGTGCAACACTCATGGAATGGTTAATAAAATTGCCAACGGATGGGGGGTTATTCGTCCGCTTCCTCGTTGGTAAGCGAGGAGGAGGATGGATCTATGGATATTACTGTGATAACTATTGCCATTATTTCACGGACATCCGTCTATCTTTGGTTAGGCGGATGGTTAGCGAGTATCTATAGAACTGTTAGGGTTTATCTTTTGCTGCAATTGCGTCACCCCAGGTTGTGTCCCCTTTAGAGGCATAAAGACTTGCTGAGTACCCTTAGGGTCTCACACGATAAATTATTGGTTCAGATGAACAGGTACACTCGCAGGACGGATACTGGGTGGAAGAGGCTGATGAGGTGGGCAACGATCGTTCGGTGTAGAGATTCCGGGTACGGGGATCCGTGAGATCTGTGGGCGGGATGTGCTTATTTCTATGGCATCTTATGCCGATTTTCTTCTTATCCGTACTCGGACTTTGTTTTGCCGCTTCCGCTTGATACTCTGATGTGTGATGTATGAGGAATTATCCTAAAATATTATATCTATCTAGGTCATTTGAATCTTGCCGTATGGCGTTGCTATATTTCCTTTCTTTCTAGATGGAATGGCTCTGATGTACTTTTGTATGGTGGCTTGCATACATACTCATTTGTGTATGTAGTTGATCCCTTCGCCTGCCGATTACGCCGCCCGTACAGGTCCCGATGAATTGGAAGTGGTTGGGACGGCCGAAAGGTCTACCCGTGAGTGGCTTTTGGGGACCCACTGTACTATTTCAACCACTACCGTTCATCCAGGCTTGTATCTAGGAGCGTAATTCACCGAGGTAGTTACAATTGGTATCAGAGCCATCCCGACCTTCAGGGTCTCAGCCAAACGGTCGTTGTCAGTCTAGCAAATATTTTTGGTAGTTATGTATACTAGGGAAAAACAAAACGCGAGAGTAGGACTGCTTCCACTTTTCTTCTTACCCACCCACCCACCCTTTTCTGGTAAGGAAGTGTAACGTTTTCAATCCTCTTCTTAAAAGTTCAAACTAGGATTCACGTGTTCTGGGTTTCCGTAGTACCATAGGTTGTGTGTGTGTGTGTGTGTGTGTAATCCCTTGTCTATCTGTTGCAACCAAGTTGTTATCTAATCGGCCTTTTGGTTATCAACTGTTGGTACATTCCATACCAACGGGCTTTTGCAAACCGACGAGGTCTATCTGATTCGTTGTTTACCGACGCGATCTGTCTTACTCTTTGTTATCCGATGTTATCTTGTTTGGGGTGTTCGTTTCCGTAGTTACTAATCTTTAGGTTCGTCGTGAGAAGAAGGGGTTAGGATACGTGTTCCACTTATTCATGTGCGGAGTAATGATTTGAGTGCGGGATGGAGTCGCGACCATACCACTACTCTTATCATTCGCTTTTGTATATTGAATCGGTAGAGTCACTAATCTTGATTCGTTAAGTAATTTTGTGCATCTATTGGTATTTTAATGCCGAAATTTGTGGAAATTTTTTCTTTGATATATTTGTGTACCACACTCCTTTTCAGTCGTGTGCGATATGCTTAATATCTTCTAGGTGCTTTGAACTTTGTTGATATTTTAATATCATCTTAGTAATTTGTATCCTTTAATCTTGGTTAATTCCATCTTGGTACTATTTTGGATTATTATCATTCTCCATTATAGTACTGACTTGTGTTTTATATCAATCACAGGATGGCTCCACCACGCCGTTCTGATGAGGACATACCACCGGAACTTGGGGCCGCATTGTCAAACATAGCCAATGCCTTGGCAGCAATGCAGCAGAATCAGCAGCGTTTGGAAGAAAGCGTCAGGAGGAATGAGTTTGCTCCACTCCCTCCACCTCCCAAGCGGGGTGACATCAAAAGCTTCCTGAAGTTCAACCCACGCCAATTTGATGTTTCTGATCAACCACTGGATGCGGATGATTGGTTGCGTGAGATGTCAAGGCTACTCGAGACTGCTGATGTTCCTGAGCAAGAGTGGGTAAAGTGTGCTACTCACCTTCTGAAGGGGGATGCAGCTCTCTGGTGGGAGAATTACCTGAAGGCAAGCTGCACTGGTTTTCAGCCTACTTGGGAACAGTTCTCTGGAGCTTTCAAAGAGCAATTCTTGTCAGAGATTGTCATGGAAAGGATGAAGGAAATCTTTCTCAACCTCAAGCAGGGAAATGATAATGTCAATACCTACATCAGGAACTTCATGAAACTCTCTCGTTATGGTGGTGATGAGATATCAGATGACAAGAAGAAACAAAAGAGGTTCAGGCAAGGTCTCAATGCATCGATCAAATATGCAATCACACATGCAAGGCCGGCGTCTTTCCTGGAACTTCAGCATACAGCTTTGCAGGAGGAAGCCAGTAGGCAAGTGTTTGAGGAGTCAAAGAAACACAACCGGGACGCACCAAGCTCTTCAGCTATGTCATCTCCTTCTAAGCGGCGTGTCTGGGTTCCTAACACCCCACCGTCGCTCCCGGCTTTACCAAGACCTTCAAGCTACGCGGCAAGGCCATCAAACTTCATCACTGCTGCTCCCAGGGGCTACAACCACCACTACCCTGGAGCGCCTGGCGGAGTCCCTGGCCACATTGCTCCACGTCCACCTGGTGCTTGTTTCACATGTGGAGACCCAGGACATCTAAACTGGAACTGTCCGTTGAAGAACAAAGCTCTTCCTCCACCCCCTCCAAGATCTGCGGCAAGCTCTCCTATGGTTCGTGCACCACCACCTCGGGCTCTCAACATCAACACTAAGCCCGGGTCTACTGTTGCTCGTGCCAACTGTGTCAACGCCGCTCAAGCTGAGCATGCACCTGGAGTTGTGATGGGTATGCTTTCCGTTAACTCAGTCCCTGCACGAGTTTTGTTTGATTCGGGTGCATCGCATTCTTTTGTTTCTCACAAGTTTGCAAATGAGAATGAGTTAGTCTTGGTCCCTCTCCTTAAGCGGTTGGTGGTACAATCTCCTGGTTCAAACATGAGGGTTGTTCATATTAGCCATGGCAATCAAATTGAGATTGGTGGCTCTTTGTTCTCGGCATCCTTAATTTTTCTGGGAAATTCTGACATTGATTTCATCTTGGGCATGGATTGGTTGACGGCAAATGCAGCTGTGATTGATTGTGTTGAACGCTCGGTTTCTCTGAAGATTCCTGAAGGCCATATAGTCTTTTCTCCAAGTCTGACTCCTGCTGTCCAGCTTTTCTCTTTGGCGGCTCTGAATGAAGATGCTATGGAAGCTATTCAGAGTGTACCGGTGGTCTGTGAGTTCCCAGATGTCTTTCCCGAAGAGTTGCCGGGTATGCCTCCGGATCGTGAGGTTGAGTTTGTAATTGAGCTTGAACCTGGAACGACTCCTATCTCCAAGCGGCCTTATAAAATGGGTCCTTCTGAGTTGGCTGAACTCAAACGACAGCTTGATGAACAAGAGAAGTTGGGTTTCATTCAACACAGTACTTCTTCTTGGGGTAGCCCAACAATCTTTGTGAAGAAGCGTGACAGGACTGATAGACTTTGTGTTGACTATCGGGCTCTCAATGCTAAAACCATCAAGAACAAATATCCCCTTCCGCGGATTAATGATCTCTTCGATCAGCTAGCTGGAGCTGTGGTGTTCTCTAAGCTTGACTTGAGAAGTGGTTATCACCAAATCAAGATTCGCAAGGAAGATGTGCCTAAAACAGCTTTCACCACCCGCTATGGCCTGTATGAGTACACGGTCATGTCTTTCGGTCTCACCAACGCACCTGCTACCTTCTCGAGGCTTATGAACTCGGTCTTCATGGAGTATCTTGATAAGTTCGTTGTGGTCTATCTGGATGACATCCTAGTCTATTCAAAGTCAAAGGAAGAGCATGAAGAACACCTTCGGTGTGTCTTAAACAAGCTTCGTGAGAACCGCTTGTATGCAAAGTTCTCAAAGTGTGAGTTTTGGCTGCCTGAAGTAACCTATCTTGGTCATGTCATCTCTGCCAAGGGCATTGCAGTCAACCCGGAAACTGTGAAGACAATTGTTGAATGGCTTCCTCCTGTTAATGTCAAAGAAGTGCGGAGTTTCCTCGGTTTGGCTAGTTATTGCCGTCGCTTCATTCAGAACTTCTGGAAGATAGCGAAGCCTCTTACCGATCTCCTCAAGAAAGGCAAGAAATACCTTTGGACCCCTGCATGTCAAACAAGCTTTGAGACACTCAAAGAGAAGCTCACTTCCACACCAGTCTTGGTTCCTCCGGATACATCTAAGCCTTTCCAGATATTCTGTGACGCCTCTTTGCAAGGATTGGGTGCGGTCCTTATGCAAGAGAAACAAGTTGTTTCTTATGCCTCTCGACAGTTGAAGACGCATGAGATCAACTATCCCACACATGACCTCGAGCTCGTAGCAGTTGTCTTTGCTTTGAAGCTATGGAGGCACTACTTGCTTGGCAATCGTTGTGAGATCTTTTCTGACCACAAAAGTTTGAAGTATATCTTCACTCAGCCTGATCTCAACCTTCGGCAGAGGAGATGGATTGAAGCAATCAATGATTTTGATTTGACCATCAACTACACTCCGGGCAAAGCTAATGTCATGGCCGATGCTCTCAGCCGCAAAGCTTATGTCAACAACCTCATGATGGAAGAGCAGCAACCTCTCTTGTGCGAGGAATTCCGTCAGCTCAACCTTGAAATTGTGGAACAAGGGCATCTCCTGAACCTTCTGGCTACTCCTCTCTTGGAAGAAAAGATTCGCTCTCGTCAGCTTGGTGATCCGCACACCAGAAAGATCATCTCTAAACTTGAGCTTCCGAAGTATGAGTCCTTCCACGTCAATGATCAAGGCACGCTTTTCTTTGAACACCGGATGTTTGTTCCGAACTACCCGGGTTTAAGAGAGCAAGTTCTCAAGGAGGCGCACGATTCTGTTCTTTCTATCCATCCTGGCAGCACAAAGATGTACATGGACTTGAAAACACAATATTGGTGGCCTGGTTTGAAACGGTATTGTGCCAAGTATGTCTCGGAGTGTGATGTCTGCCGCAGAGTGAAAGCTGTCCATCAGAAACCTTTCGGTCTTCTATAGCCGTTGAAACCTCCGGAATGGAAATGGGAGAAAGTAGAGATGGACTTCATCACTGGCTTTCCAAGGTCGCAGAAGGGCAACAATGCAATCTTTGTTGTCATCGACAGGCTTTCTAAAGTGGCTCATTTCTTCCCCGTCAAGGAAACAATTTCTGGAATTCAGTTGGCTGAGCTCTATATCAACAGGATTGTCTCTCTTTATGGGGTTCCGCTTGAGATCAGTTCAGACCGTGGTAGCATCTTCACTTCCAAGTTCTGGGAAAGTTTCCAAAATGCCTTGGGAACAAAGTTGAACTTCAGCACTGCTTACCACCCTCAGTCGCAAGGACAAGTTGAAAGGATCAATCAGATTCTGGAAGATATGCTTCGTGCTTGCGTCATCTCTTTTGGCATGAAGTGGGAGGAATGTCTTCCTTATGCTGAATTCTCCTACAACAACAGCTTCTAGAAGAGTCTGAAGATGGCACCATTCGAGGCTCTCTATGGTCGCAAATGCAGAACTCCGATTGGTTGGTCAGGTGCAGGAGAAAGAATCTGGTTTGGCCCTGACATTGTAACTCAAGCGGAGGAGAAGGTGCATATCATTCTTGAGAACCTGAAGATTGCTCAAAGTCGCCAGAAGAGCAATTATGACAGGAAGCACACGGACATGGTGTATTCCCCTGGTGATCTCGTGTACCTTCGTGTCACTCCCATGAGAGGCACACACCGCTTCGGTATCAAAGGAAAGTTGGCTCCTAGATACATCGGTCCATTCAAGATTCGTGGTAGGAGAGGAGAAGTTGCTTATGCTCTTGAGCTCCCGGAAAAACTCAAGGTTCATGATGTTTTCCACATCTCTCAACTCAAGAAGTGCTTCAAGGATCCCGGCAGGACCGTGGATAATGAGCTAATCGATCTCAAAGAAGACCTGTCTTATCAAGAACACCCCACCAAAATCCTTGAGACCGCAGAAAGAAGGACTCGCAACAAGTCCATCAAGTTCTGCAAGGTGCAGTGGTCACACCATTCTGTTGATGAAGCCACTTGGGAACGTGAAGATGAACTCCGTGCCAACTATCCTACCCTCTTTGTGTCTTCTTCTTCTTCCTAGAATCTCGGGGCGAGATTCCTGTTTAGTGGGGGAGAGTTGTAGCATCCCAGTTGTCTAACACCTGTAATGCTACTTGGTTTAGTAATAAAATGGCTACTTCCTATATATAATTGTTGCATCATCATTATATCATGCTCATGTCATCATGCCACCTTGAATTTGAGCATCATATAAAACCCCTTCTTGTTTGGTTCTTATCTCATGTGCATTATTAATTGTATTTGCCTCTTGATATTATATTTGGTTCTTGATATATTGTTTAATGCCCAAGTTGAGTTGGGGGCATATCTTTTATTAACTTCCCCACCTTTTTATTTCACCACCTTATAATTCCACCATCCAACTAAATATGAGCTTTGCACTTTATTTGGTTTTACCTCTAGCTCATGTGGGTTAGGATGGACCCACTTCTTTTCCCCATGCTCTCATCTTAGCATCATGATGTTTTCACATTAGTGATATATGAGAGCCACATGGCCACCTTTGCATGCCTTGTGAGTGGGACCCTAATTCTAGCTCCCATATGTGTTGTTTTTGGGGTTATCATCATGTTGGGATATTTTGTGGGCTTAATAAATATCTAGTGGCATATACACACTAGCAAGTCCCATTGTATTTCAGATATGGTCATCTCCATCTATTCCACATGGGGCATCCTTTTTAATTCTTTTTGCTTGGCCTTTATTCCAATTTTTGGGAATGCAAAATAATAATGCCATGTAATAACATTGTTTTCACAAGAATCATCAGGGCAATAAATATTTCTGCATGGACCATGCAAGTACCACCTTTTTGCTTGTCATTTGGATTTTATTTGTTTTGAGTGGATCATCTCTATCTATATCCCTTCCTTTTGGGCTTGATCTAGTTGATCTTGTTTACATCATACCACATCCCTCTCTCTCCCTCTTTTCCTCTTGATCTTGCTTGATCTATGTTTGGAGCATGCATGCTTCTAAAACCCTAGCTCTCACCCCTCTCTCTCTAATCCTCTATCTAAGTTCCCTCTATCACCTACTCCATCATCACCATACCCCCCCATACCCCATCCTAGCTAAACCCTAATCTACACCTAATCTACACCAAACCCTAAGTACCCCCTCTTTCTCTCCTCTCTAGCCGAGCCACCCCTCTAAACCTACCCTAGCTTGGCCCCACTTGGTCACCCATGCCACCTAGCTACCCCACCCAAACAAACCCTAAACCGAGCCTACCATCTATCCCCAAACCCTAGCTCTCTTCTAACTGAGCCTCCCCCTCCTTCTCTCTCTGCCGTACAAGGCCCACCCGAGCCTCCCCTTCTCCTCTCCCTGGCCCCACCTGGAAGCCCCTACCTGCCCTGGTCCTGCCCTGCCGTGCACGTGAGCAAGGAGGAGGAAAGGTGGCACCCGAGGCCACCTTTTCCCATCTACCCCGCGCCCACGGCACCACCTCCCTCTCCCGTCCCTATCTACCACCACACGGCACCCCTCTGCCCCCCCAGATCTGGCCGAGGCGCCTGGCCATCCTCCCTTCCTCTCCACCGTCTACCCCCCCCCTCAAACGTCGGTCACCCTCGGCCTCCACCGCGTCCAGCCGATCTAGCCGAGCAGCACGTCCGTGGAGTGGCCTGGGAGATCAAAGGCGCTCCTCTGCTTCACCCTGAGCCCGGCGACGAGGAGGAGACGGACCGGAGCCACCAGAACCAGCGCCGCTCCGACGCAAACCCTAGCCGCCAGTACGTCTGCCTCGACGCCGAACCACTGCTCCTCTGCTCGATCCGTCCACGCCAACACCACCTCGGTGAGCTCCCTGACCTCCTGGACATGGACCGCCTCGCCGTGCCACCCTATATCCGCCGGACGTTTCGTCGTGCACACTCTGTGCGCCGGCGTCGCGCTCGGTCCGCCTCGCTGTAGCGTCCCAGAAACCTTAGCTAGGCCCCAGACCACCTCTCTGTCACCTAGCTCAACCCACCGCACCGGTTCGCCACCCCAGCGCGCGCCCGCAGGTCCCTGGTTCGAATCCCCGCCCGCGCCGCGCGCGAGCACCGATCGGTCGCCAGCGCCGAGAAGAAGCACAGTACGGGCGATCGTTTTGCCGATACCCCCTCCGTTTTGTTTCTGCTTAACCCGCGGTCCAACCGAGGCCCACCAGTCAGTGGCTGTTGCCGTTTTACAAAGAGCACCCTGTACCTTGTTACCCTCAACCCGCAATCCCCCCCTGTGCCATGTGGTCAGCCCGCAGCATCTCTCCGCCAAGTGGGCCTGTGAGACCGATGGTCCCACCTGTCTGTCTCCGTGGCTAGGAAGCGTAGCGGTGTAAAAAGTTTTTCGCGCGCAGTTCTGCCCAGTCAGCGCCTGGCCCACCCGACAGTGACTCTGGCTAGGTCCGGGCTGGGTGAGAAAAGCTTCTGTCTATTTCTGTTTAAATCAAATCTTTTCAAATTAAATTAATTCAAATTTCAAATCTGTTTTTAAATATCTTTTAAAATATAGATCCAAATTTAACAAATAATATATGTTTTTGAATCAGAAAAATGTGAGAAATTCAATTATGCCATCCAAATTTTCAATTGAGCATGTTATTTTCTAAGTTGGATAAAATTACATAAAATGCCCCTAAACTTAATTAGTTAATAACTTTTGATTTATAACTCCGAATTTGACAAATGATATGTCTAAAATGATCAGCTCGACGAGACCTTTCTGTTTATGATATCCATGGCTTCAATTGCAGCATGCATCATATAAATATATAGTATACAGCAACTAATATGACAATAAAATGTGGCCAAACCTTAATAAAATGACTTATTCTTGTATACCACACCTCACCCATGCCATGCTACGTTATTGCCATGCAACTTGTGCATCATTCATCATGGCATGATTGTTTGCTTGACGCATTTTATTTCTATGCTTGTGCACTTTATTTATGTTGGCCCTTGTTTGTTTGGTTCTTCTTCGAATAGACACTGAGCAGGGGATATATCAAGAGAACCAGGAGCACTACCCAGATCCGTCTCTCGCTTCAACTGAGTTGCCAGGCAAGCACTACCACATGCTTGCATACATACAGTACCTATTGCCTCTATCTTATTCTTGCATCATTGAGTCGCGTTTGTATTAAACTGAATCCCAAGTATTGCATAGCCTTTACTTTTAAACCCCACCAAGCTTGTACCTCCATCCCATGAGCCATTACTACAGGAGTTGTTTGAGCCATGCGAGTCGTAGAACAGCATGTGTAGGGTATGTGAGTGTCTGATGGATAACGAGGTACCTAAACAACTTAACCTGAGTAGTAATGGGACAACTAATGAAAGTGGCACCGGTGGGCAATATCTGCTATTTGGTTTTTCCTGCTCACTTGTGTCCTGTAAGACCCCGAGTACTTGATTCCTGTTCCAAGATTATTCGCGCTATCCACATCCGGGAGGCTTATGGGACCCCCCTGAGCCAGAGCTTGATTCAGTCTTATTTCTTGGGGCCACAAACTAGTTTGAGGTTTTGTTTACTATCCTGTACTTATGCCATGCTTTATTATTGTATTTACGATTGTGCGAGGAGCACACTGTACTGTTTAGGATCGGGACACGTTTTCGCGGTGTTGACAAGCCCAGTTTTGGGTTCCCAGTCGCTCACAGCCGTCCACCCAAACCTCGGGTCCGTCTCGGAGTCAGCTAACTTTGTTGCGGGTGTACTCCAAGGGGTGGCCCCCTGAAATATTTCTGAATCTTGTGATTGCTTTGTCGTGAAGGCCTCATTGGGTTTTGATTTGGTTTTTCCGAGGTTGATCGAGTGTGTGTTGCTATTTGTGCACCCCTGCAGGGTAAAACTTTCTGAAAGCCGTGTCTGCGGTTATGGACGACTTGGAGCACAGTTTCTTGATCATAGACAAGCATAACTAAAGTACCGCTTTAATCTGACTAAGTAAATGACTAGTAAATAGTGCAACACTCATGGAATGGTTAATAAAATTGCCAACGGATGGGGGGTTGCTCGTCCGCTTCCTCGTTGGTAAGCGAGGAGGAGGATGGATCTGTGCATATTACTGTTATAACTGTTGCCATTATTTCACGGACATCCGTCTATCTTTGGTTAGGCGGATGGTTAGCGAGTATCTATATAACTGTTAGGGTTTATCTTTTGCTGCAATTGCGTCACCCCAGGTTGTGTCCCCTTTAGAGGCATAAAGACTTGCTGAGTACCCTTAGGGTCTCACACGATAAATTATTGGTTCAGATGAACAGGTACACTCGCAGGACGGATACTGGGTGGAAGAGGCTGATGAGGTGGGCAACGATCGTTCGGTGTAGAGATTCCGGGTACGGGGATCCGTGAGATCTGCGGGCGGGATGTGCTTATTTCTATGGCATCTTATGCCGATTTGCTTCTTATCCGTACTCGGACTTTGTTTTGCCGCTTCCGCTTGATACTCTGATGTGTGATGTATGAGGAATTATCCTAAAATATTATATCTATCTAGGTCATTTGAATCTTGCCGTATGGCGTTGCTATATTTCCTTTCTTTCTAGATGGAATGGCTCTGATGTACTTTTGTATGGTGGCTTGCATACATACTCATTTGTGTATGTAGTTGATCCCTTCGCCTGCCGATTACGCCGCCCGTACAGGTCCCGATGAATTGGAAGTGGTTGGGACGACCGAAAGGTCTACCCGTGAGTGGCTTTTGGGGCCCCACCGTACTATTTCAACCACTACCGTTCATCCAGGCTTGTATCTAGGAGCGTAATTTACCGAGGTAGTTACAAAACTTCAATCGGATAAACTCGAACCCAAAGCGGAAAAATGCGTCTTCATAGGATACCCCAAAGAAACTATTGGGCATTCCTTCTATCACAGATCCGAGGGCAAGGTTTTTGTTGCCAAGAATGGATCCTTTCTAGAGAAAGAGTTTCTCGCGAAAGGTGTGAGTAGTCGGAAGGTAGAACTCGAAGAGGTTGTGGAACCTTCTCTTCAAAGTATGGCGAGTAGCGCAGCGCCGGAAGTTGTTCCAGAGTTGGCTCCACCTGTTGAAGAGGGAACTAATGATAATGATCATGAAACTCCGAAAGAGAGTACTACCGAACCTCGCAGGTCAAACAGGACGCGTGCAGCTCCCGAGCTGTACGGAAATCCTGTCATGAATTTCATGGTTGATGAAAATGATGACCCTGCGACGTATGAAGAAGCAATGATGAGCCCGGATTCCAACAAATGGTTAGAAGCCATGAAATCCGAGATGGAATCCATGTATGAAAATCAAGTTTGGAACTTGGTGGAATTACCTCACGACCGAAAGGCCGTGGAGAACAAATGGATTTTCAAAAAGAAAACTGATGTTGATGGTAATGTGACCATCTATAAAGCTCGACTTGTCGCAAAGGGGTTTCGACAAATTCAAGGAGTTGACTACGATGAGACTTTCTCTCCCGTAGCGATGCTAAAGTCAGTTAGGATTATGTTAGCAATTGCTGCATATTTCGATTATGAGATATGGCAGATGGATGTCAAAACCGTGTTTCTCAATGGTAATATTGAAGAAGAGTTGTATATGATACAACCAAAGGGTTTTGTCGATCCTAAGGATGCTAACAAGGTGTGCAAGCTTCAGCGATCCATCTATGGATTGAAGCAAGAATCACGAAGTTGGAATCTCTGCTTTGATGAGGTGATCAAAGAGTTTGGATTTGTCCAAACTTATGGAGAAGCTTGTATTTACAAGAAAGTGAGTGGGAGCAATGTGGCATTTCTAATATTATATGTGGATGACATATTATTGATCGGAAATGATATAGATCTTTTAAACAGTGTTAAAAGTTATCTAAACAGCAAATTTTCAATGAAGGACCTAGGTGAAGCGTCATACATATTAGGCATAAAGATCTATAGAGATAGATCTAGGCGCCTAATAGGGCTATCGCAAAGTACATACCTTGATAAGATTTTAAAGAAGTTTAAAATGGACGAAAGTAAGAAGGGGTTCTTACCTATGTTGCAAGGCAAGACATTGAGTAAGACTCAAAGTCCGGCTTCGGCGGAAGAAATAGAGATAATGGACAAAGTCCCCTATGCTTCAGCCATAGGCTCTATAATGTACGCCATGCTATGTACAAGACCGGATGTGGCACATGCTATTAGTTTGACTAGTAGGTACCAATCGGATCCAGGTTCGGAACACTGGATAGCGGTCAAGAATATCCTTAAGTACTTACGAAGAACTAAGGATATGTTTCTTGTATACGGAGGTGAAGAAGAGCTCGTCGCTAAGTGTTATGTCGATGCTAGCTTTGACACCGATCCGGATGACTCTAAGTCTCAATCCGGATATGTATTTCTCATGAATGGCGGAGCGGTTAGTTGGAGGAGCTCCAAACAACCTGTGGTAGCGGGATCAACAACGGAGGCCGAATATGTTGCTGCTTCAGAAGCGGCTCATGAAGCAGTTTGGATGAAGGAGTTCATATCCGAACTAGGAGTGGTGGAAAACGCGTTGGACCCAATGGTGATCTATTGTGACAACAATGGTGCCATTGCCAATGCCAAAGAGCCAAGGTCTCACAAGCATTCCAAGCATATTAAGCGCCGGTTTCACTCCATCCGCGAGCATGTCAAGGATGGAGATATAAAGATTTGTAAAGTACATACGGATCTCAATGTAGCAGATCCGTTGACTAAAACTCTCCCTAGAGCAAAACATGATCAACACCAGAACTCAATGGGTGTTAGATTTATCACTATGTAACTAGATTATTGTCTCTAGTGCAAGTGGGAGACTGAAGGGAATATGCCCTGAGAGGCAATAATAAAGTGTTTATTATGTGTATTCCAAGTATATGATAGATGTTTATTTTGCATGCTATAATTGTATTAATACGGAAACGTTAATACATGTGTGTTTAATAAACAAACAGAAAGTTCCTAGTTATGCCTCTCTCATAAACTAGCTCGTTGATTAACAAGATGATCAAGGTTTCCTGATCATGGACATTGGATGTTGTTAATAACGGGATCACAACATTAGTGTAATGGTGTGATGAACATTCATCCGAAGTATAGCATTACGATCAAAGTCATTGAGTTTATATTGCTATAACAACTTACGAAGTGATCCTAATCCTTAGACCATGAGATCATGTCAATCACTAACACCGGAAGAGTTTCTTGATAACATCAAACATCACACAGTAACAGGGTGATTATAAAGATGGATTCAGAACTAATAAAGTGTTATGTTGAGGCTCATGGATCGAGAGTGGAATTTGTTCATCCCGATGACGGATAGATATACTCTGGGCCCTCTCGGTGATATCACATTGATTAGCTTGCAAGCAAGTGATTTGATCACTAGAATGTTATATCACAGGAACGAGAAAAGAGTGCATGTCGGTAACGAGATCAAACTAGGTATGGAGATACCGATGATCGAATCTCGGACATGTAATATATCGTGAAACAAAGGGATTAAGATACTAGCGTAAAAGGTTCCGACGATCACAAGAAAGTCATCGTTGAATGTGTGGGAGTCAGTATGGGTCTCCAGATCCCGCTTCTGATTATTGATCCGAGAGGGGTCTCGATCATGTCCGCATTATTCACGAACCTTAGGGTGACACACTTAAGAGACACTGACATCCAATTGGAGCAAATGTTTCATGCCGAAAGAATGAACAAGCGCAGGAATTTATTTCACTAGATACCGAAACAGGTTTTCGGGTGAAATTGCATAAAGTGGTTATGCATGTGAAATAGAATTCTAGCAAGGGGTTATTTGTGAATGTTTGTCATTAAAGTAATTGACAAAATTCTGAATAAAATAAAAGAGTTTTATTTAATGAGAGTTTGCATTAAATTTGGTGGAAATTTAATGGGAATTTGAGTGGACTTTTGAGTGGAGGGAATTTAAAGGAGATTTGTGAGTGGAGTGTCCACCCACATGAAGAGGGGAGGGCAAGGGGGCAGCCCCATGCTCCGGCCACCCCCTTGGGGTTCCCCCCTCCTCCTATAAAAGGAGCCCCCCTCCTCACTTGTCTCTCACACCTCCTCGTGAAGGATCTCTCTCCCCCTCTAGAATTTATCCCCCATGGTCTCGGATTAGCGAGATACATGTTCCCGATGGCTATTCGGCAAGAAAGAGTTGTGCTTCCGCTGCATCGCTGGAGCGAGGAGGCGGAGGTTGCTCGGTGCCTCGAACGTGTGTGCGAGCACGGATGCGCTGCTGATTTGCGGCGCTAGGACTTCCTCTCGATCTTGAGATCGGCAAGAGATCGTCTACATCAACCACGAGTTGAACTCGTTAAGCTTTGTCGGTCTTCAAGGGTATGTTCTCTACGGATATACATCCGCCCATTGTTTGTATCTAGTAGATAGATCTTGGTATATAGTTCACATCGTAGAATTTTTTTGTTTTCTATGTTGTGAACCCTACATTATAGGTACAGGCAAAGTACCCGGATTTACCGAGGATGAAGAAGGAGTTCTGTGGTACAAAGGACGTCTCTGTGTACCAGCAGATTCAGAGTTGAAATAATTTATTTTGAAAGAGGCCCTTGATACTCTTTATTCTATCCACCTAGGAGGAACGAAGATGTATCAGGATTTGAAGGAGCAATTTTGGTGGCATAATATGAAGAGAGAAATCGGAAGCTATATCGCCAAGTGTGATATTGGTTAGAGCGTCAAGGCGAGACATCAAAGACCCGCAGGACTATTGCAACCATTGAAGATTCCGGAATAGAAGTGGGATTCAGTTGGAATGGACTTTATCACCGGATTGCCTACATCTAGTAGGGGAAATGACTCTATTTGGGTCATAGTTGACAGATTGTCCAAGGTAGCCCATTTCTTACCAATCAAGACCACCTACCAGAGTTCGAAGCTAGCGGAGTTATACATCGATAGAATCGTCAGTTTGCACGGAGTCCCCAAGAACATTGTATCGGATCGAGGAACTCAGTTTACCTCGAGATTCTGGAAGATAGTACAAGAAGGTTTGGGAACCCGACTAGATTTCAGCACAGCGTATCACCCTTAGACCGATGGACAAACGAAGCGAGTAAATCAAATACTCGAAGATATGTTGAGAGCATGTGTGCTAGAGTATGGATCTAAATGGGAAGACTGTCTGCCTTTCGTAGAATTTTCTTACAACAACAGTTATCAAGCTAGTTTGCAAATGACCCCATTTGAATTCATGTATGGAAGGAAGTGTCGTACCCCTTTGAACTGGTCGGAAGTAGGAGAGAGTCAGATTTTCAGACCCGGCATCCTACGAGAAGCAGAAGAGAAAGTTCACAAGATCCGTGAGCACCTCAAGACCTCCCAGTCAAGACAGAAGAGTTACACCGACAAGAGACATCGAGACCTCGCTCTCAATATTGGAGATTTTGTGTATCTCAAAGTGTCCCCTTTGAAGGGAATGCAGCGTTTCCAGCTCAAAGGAAAGTTAGCCCCCAGATATATCAGACCTTTCAAGATTTTGAATCGTTGAGGAGAAGTATCGTATCAACTGGAACTGCCAGAGGATATGTCAGCCGTGCATAATGTGTTCCATATATCGTTGCTTCGCAAATGCCTTGAAGTTCCGGAGAAGACTGAAGTTTTCAAGAATATTGATCACCGCACCATAGAGATCAAGGATGACCTGAAATATCCCGAAGTACCCATCCAAATTTTGGAGGAAGCTTTCAGGACCACTAGGACCTGAAGCATCAAGTTTCTTAATATTCAGTGGATTAACCACACTGAAGAAGAAGCTACCTGGGAGCGAGAAGATCACATCAAGACGGAGTTTCCCGATCTTTTTCAGTGCTAGTTTTCTTCTTTCTTCTTTTCTCAAATCTTGGGACGAGATTTTGTTTAAGGAGGGAAGGTTTGTAACATCCCAAAAATATTGAACAATGATTATCAAATTCCAACCACCAAAAATTAGGGTTAACAAAAACTTTGGTTAATCAAATCTTTATGAATGCATGTGTGTATGTGATGATTGTATGCATGCATAAATGGACTTGTGTGATTGATCTAAATATCAAGGAATGGTTTAAAGATGAAAACAACATCATCTAAAATATTTCCAAGCAGAAACAAATCAAGAGAAAATAAAAAACAAAACAAATAAAGAAAATGGTCATTTTTGCCAATCTTGCTCACTATGCCACTTTGAGTGTTTCTAGTCCAAGATTTCAAACATAAACTTTTCCATTTCTTTTCACCCCTTGCAAGACCAAGTAAAAGTGAATCAAAGCCCACCTTTCAAACTTGCAAAAACATTTGGCAACTTGATTCAAATCACAATTCAAAATTGAATCTGATTCATATGTTAAGATCCCACATTTTCAAAACCCAACCAAACCAATGCACCTTGAGCAATCCAACTAACCAGAGACTCCCTAGTATGTAACTAGCACACCCACCAAGTTTGAATTCAAAATTAAAATTTTAATCTCTTTCGGTCATTTCATCAAACACCTTGTAATCACCAAACAAACAAACAACAAACACTATTAGGAGAAGTGATTTTGGCCAACCTTGTTCCCTCTCTGGCTTGCAGCAAGCTCTTAGTAGATCATGTAGCCCCTTTAACAATCTTTAGCACCACTGTGAGCATTCCCTAGCCATCAATGGTGACCATGCCGAGCCTAACTTCCCACCCCCATGTCGACAACAAGCTAGGAGAAGCACCAAGCCTAGCAAGCATGCCTGGGACACTCTCCACCGTCCATCGCCACCCCGTGTCTAAGCCTCGAGCACTGCCAGCCCCTGAATCACACTGCCCGAGCATGCCAAGCCTCTTTGCGAGCGAGCCGAGAGCGCGCCAGTGCGCCAACCACGACAAACGCCCACAGACCACGCGCCGCGTGCAAGCGGGATCGCCAGCACCCCAGCAACACCGCAGACATGCCTGTTCGCCGTCGCGCGGACCGTAGACGCTGTGCGCCATTAAAACCACCATCGGACCCGCTCAGAGCGCCGCAATGTTCCGACCGTTCTGCACCGCCCACGCCTCGCCATCAAGCCGTTGAGCTTCGCCAGGAGGCAACGCACCGCCCCTATCGTCTCCCATGCCATTAGCACGTTGTGCCGATGACCACAACGAGCTCAGCCCGCGCCCGTCGGTCCCCTTCAGGCACTATAAATAGAGGCCTTCCCAGCACAAATTCTTCACACCATCTCACTCCCCTCTCTCTTAGAAGCACCCCACCCCACTCCCGGAGCAAGGCGAGCCGCGCATCGCTGGAATTTGGCCGGAGTCTACCGCTGTTGGAGGAGAACGGCGCCGTCGATTGGAGCCGCCCTAGGAGGAGCTGCCGGTACAAGGAGAATCGCCGTCGTCGACTTTGTTGTTTGCTCCCATCGCTGACCCTCGCCTGAGCCCCGGTGAGCCTCCCACGACCCCCACTGGCCGCGCTAGGGTTCTGTCTCGCTGGTGTTGCCCGACGTGGACGATGAACCACAACCGTTGGATTAGAGTTAGATCGTGCGGTTCACATCCCCCATACCGCTTCGCCACTATCTGTCTCACTGACGAGTGGGGACAACCACTTAAACCAGCTCCCGCGCGCGCTGTGCGTAGTGGGCCGGCCCAGTTAACCTCCCGCACGATCCAGTAATTCAAATTTAGGTTTATTCTTTTAGTTTCAAACTCAGTTCTGTATCTAAATTCAAAAATCAACCTACGATTCACTGAACCAAATGCATGAATGTGTTGGATTCAAACCAACTGGATGTGTGGACCAGCCATAGTAAAAATAACAAGGCAGAAGCTTTTCTAAATTCAAATTTTTTTCAAAATTCAACCATGAAAGCTTTTGAGTTGATTCCAACTCTTAAAAATCACATTTAACCATACCTTTCAGAATATATAAAAATATATAGGTTTACTTGCAGAAATAATGATCAAGTAATAAAAGAATGCCTCATAGGCCATTCTAGTCACTTTATTTAATTAAAATATAAATGTTAAACCTTATTAAATTGTGACACCACTTTAAATCACATTCCCGTGTACTGAAATATATGGTGATGACATGTGTCAATATAATCCCATGTTTGAGTTGGAGAATATTAAATCTTAATTAGTTTTTCAACGAGTAGAAATTACTTTTCTAAAATAAAAAACATAAAACTAATTGCCTTAATGATTGTAATCTTTTTGATGATCCTATATCATCTAGTGAAAATCTTGGTGTGATAAATAGAAATAGTTAAGTATTGTGTGGTGATTGTGTACCTCGTATTTATTTATAGACGCTAGTACCGACCAAGGATACAAAGAGGAAGAAGGATACTAAAAGATGAAGCCGAGGATAATTTCAACCACTTCTCTGCATAAGGCAAGCTAACACTTGCAACTTAGCAAGCTTATACTTGCAATTATGCAAGCTAACACTTGCAACTATGAAAGTTAGATAACCTATGCAATGCATTAAGCATGCATGGTTAGATACATTTGATGATACCAAATCCCAGTTTTAATTGCAAGCTTAGTTATTTTATTTCTTTATCAGAGCTTTCTAGTTAAGGTTACTTGATAATTGGTAGACTTTAGAGAGATATCTGAAGGTAGCATAAAGAGCATAAAACTTGGCCTAAGTTAGATAATCTTGATGTCATCCTGAGGCATGATATTGAACTTAGATCATTCACACTTGATTACCACCCCTCATTAGTATTTACCCTCACTTGTAGATGCTAGTGCTAAGCATAAAACTTGATCAACTTTAGATGGGAATACTTGGTGAAAATGGTTATGAAAACCTTAGAATGATGCGTCATTCTACTGGAATATTTTGACATGTGTTATTGAACACCAGATGATTTTGATGATGAAAAATGTTGAGGCATGAGCCTTAGCCTTTTATAAAACTGATGGTTGTCTGGATGCGATACCATTCCAATTCTACCGTACAACCACAATACCCGAAATTTGGGTAAGGCTTGGCTGAAAATTTATATACCTTAGTATGGGTTCCCTTGCGGCCAATGTTTGAGCTGAGGCTACCTTGTGAAGTTTTTCCAACTGTGCAGTTCCCAAGATGACAGTTGGTCGTGGTTGGGAAGCCAAACTCATAGGAGAGGTGTCTATACTAGGGCGTGTAATTGAAAGGTTAGAATTGATTATTCGCATACTGAGTATGGTGAATTCAGGATTGTTCCTGACAGATGTATCGAATATTGTGGTGAAAGTGTACCACCTCTGCAGAGTGTCAAACTATTTGAATAGCCGCGTCCGCGGTTATGGACATTTGGAGTGGCCATACTGTTCTGTCATCAGATGTTTTCAAAATGACTTATGAAATGATTTATGACTTTGACTTGACCACAACAGAGTTGTGATACGAAATTCAAGTTTTCCTTAGGGTTATAAAACTTTCAACTAGCTTTCTTTGCTTCTGAACTTAGTTAAGGTAAAACCTGGCTTTTGGCAAAATAACCCTAGAGCTTAGTACTTCCTATTCCAAAACCACTTTACTTGTTAGTACTATTTTGCGAGTACTTAAAGTGTACTCATGGCTTTGTTCCTGGATATTCCCGTGGCCAGACTATGAAGAGGACTATTAGGAGGACGGACAACAGGAAGGTTACGACAACTAGGATCATCTCCCATCGTCAGTATTGCCTGTGACCATGAAGATGGAGCTTCGCCTACGCTATCGATATTATTACGTTATTCCGCTGCTTGAATTATATTAAGACTGGATCATGAGATCTTTTATTGTGTAAGACCTTATGTATGGTTTGTAATGGATGATGTACTGTGATATTCAATCTGTTATGTCTCGCAAAAATGGTATTCCTAGGACTGCGATGTATGGCATAACAGGCATCTGGGATTAAAAATCCGAGTGTTGACAAGGCACAATTGGGAAAATAGTTGAGAGTCAAACTCTCATACTTGCAATATTTCCAGGAAAGACCGAGCCAAATCCGGTTAAAGACCTCAAGATGATGAGGGTTGAGAAGAAATATGAACCACCTAAAGAGCTATACTACAATAATGCACCATCTCTAGACTATACCATGGAAGATCTCGTCAAGATGATTACCTGAAAAAATCTATGTATCGAAGAAGGTAATGAGGTCATATACCAACAATTCATAAATGAAGTGGCTATACAGGTACGTGAGTTAGAGACAAAGTATAAGAAGCTAACTAAGAAACTTCTAGGTAACTTAATGATATATTTAAGCCCACTATTAATATACATATAAGAGTTAATGAGATACATGTACTTTGTGATCTAGGTGATACTTTTTCAACAATTTCTAAAATATTATTTGATAAACTAAACCTTGGACCATTTGAAATTACTGAATTAAAACTCCATTTAGCTGACTCTACTTATAAGAAAGTTGTGGGAATCAAAGAAAACATAGTTGCTGACATCAAAGGATGTCACACACTTATCTTGTCATATTAAATATGCCTAAGGATCTCATAGCGTCTATCCTCCTAGGTAGGTTTTTAAAAACTATTAAAGCCTTGATTAACTTGCCTGAAGGGAATGTGAGAGTAGGATTTACTTCTTAGAAAGAAGAAGGCTAAGACTAATAAAAACGATATCATAACCTTGCGAGCTAATTACATTGGAGTGGGTGTTCCACTTCCAAAACCAAAACCAAAATGATTACCATCTTGGGCAAGCTAATTAATCTTAACTAGAAGCGCTTCGTAAGAGGCAGCCCATGTGAAACAAAATTAGAAGCCTTTGTGTTAGTGTTTGCTTTAATTTCGTTTATATTTCTGTTTTTATGTGCTAATAAGGAGTGTTCTGTGTTCAAAGATCCTATGCAGGGAGGAGAAGAACAGGTAAATCTCAATACCAAATATTTGCTAACACTTGGCTAACGGAAGTACTAGTGAGATTATATATATAGACTGTCATTTTAGAGTGTGTTGATGTGCAAAGACGTGTGAAGAAATTTTATGTGGAAAATGCATCTTATGCAGACTATTGGAGTCTTAACGACCACCGGTACTGGTAGATCCGCCCATACCACCTTGCCGACAAAAAGATGGAAAAAATCAGATTTACTTGCCAGATTACCTAGAGATGATTGCCAGATAAATTACACTAGGTTGCCAAGTTTTAGACGAGGTGAAGTAATCAACAAATTGTAAAAGATATACTTGTGCCATGTCGACAAATGCACGACAGCTCCTAGAACCAGTAACTGTAGAAAACACAAGCAACGATCTTTAGTGACCGTAAACACCTTGGTAGGAGTACTTTAGAAGAAAAAGCACCTTGGTTGCTAGGTTTTATCTCAAGTGAAGTGGTCGCCGAATTTTAAATGATATACTTGCCAGATTATTTAGAGATGATTTTCAGATAAATTGCACTAGGTTATTAGGTTCTAGCTGAGGTGAAGTCATCAATGAATTGTAAAGGCTATACTTTCCAGATTACTTAGAGATGATTGTCATATAAGTTACACTGGGTTGCTAGGTTTTAGCTGAGCTAAAGTCACCGAGAAAGATATACTTGCCTGATTATCTAGGGATGATCATAAATGAGTTATACTCAGTTGCCGGATTTTAACTAGAAAGACAAATATTAACTTATGTGTGGTTGCTAGATAAACTACACATGGTTGCCGGTTTGAACCACAAATATATTTGCTAAACAAAATTATCTATTTTTAAACACGTAGTTAGGAAGAAATAGAAAAACAAAAACACATGCAAGATTTTAAACAAGATAATCCGGGAGTTTCAAGCAAAATAAAAGGTAAGAAGAGGTTGGAAGGATACAACTTGGCATACAAGATTTTAAAGTAGAAAAACAATGGTTGAACAGTACCATAAATTATTTCATATATACTAGTAGTTAAATTAGCTAGGTTCTACTAATGAGTTCCACGTCGATTCCCCATAAAATGCTTCCCACACCATTGTACCCACGCGTGGACTCCATGACCTAGGGCGCGTTTGGTAGTTTGTACCTACTTCTCGTCTTCTCGAACAGTGCTTGGATGAGCAGTGCCATGCATACATGTTCTGGGTCATCTTCTGCAACTCATTTGATAAGCTGCATGGGGATTTTTTGCATGAGGGGAGAAACAAAAATCCAGTGTTTGGTTATCTAAACTTGTTTGACTACCACATACACACCTAAACAGTTATTAGCAACAATCATGTTCTACGTGTGCGGACTGCTGCAGCGGTTGGCATGGCACCTGTTGTGGCCACGCCGACGACGAAGGGCGGCGGAGCACCTTATACGGCTGTGCCGGCGACAGAGGAGGCGCGACACCTGCTGCGACTGCACCGACGATGACGAGTAGTGTTGGAGAACGCAAACACAGTCATCTATAGTAGCATCGATCAGAAACCACTCTTTGACTGGCTGGACCAGCAACCACTCGATCTTGCTCGCCGTGTCGGGATCCTTGCCCATGTCATCCAAAAACTCGAGCTGGAACATGATGAACTAGAGGGTGCGCAAAGGGGAGCTCCACACGGCCGTAACAGCATTCGACGCCGACGATAACCTTGGCGCCAAGTCGCTTTGGAGGACGGAGGGCATTGCCACTGCGTGGGCGCTACACTTACTTACCTGACACCTCCTACAGCTGCACCAGCGAGGGAACGTAAAGCGTGACGTCATTCCTCTACATGCACGGTCTGGGCATTGACTGTACCTTCTTCTTTAACCTCATCTTTAGCCTCATTTACAAGTTGGACAGCTACACATAGATTCCTCTACCTTCACAAAAGCGAAAAATTTACAACACGAGAGTTGTGGAAAATAGCAAGATCAAGCTACCTCTCAAAGGAAATTTCAAAAAGTTAATCGTCTGTGATGAATCTGACGAAATTCTGCCAAAAAACTTCAACCTTGACTACGAATATAAGAAAATATGGTTCATGAAACCCTATGCCGATGATCGAAATGGAATACCATCGTCGATGTTCATCTTTTTCATGTAGCGTTTGCTTTGAATCACAAGGACTCGAGTAGCAAGGGGCGTCCCCTCTGAGTTGTGATGAGTAAGTGGAAGCATTCTGTTTTTGTTCTTATCTAGATTTTGGCCGGTAGGAATTTGCCTATGATTTTTCCAACTGATATGTTGATATAGAAAGATGTTGTTTCTTCACCACGGGTTCTATTCGTTCTCATTAGAAAGGGTTAGAGTGGACAAGTTTAGAGAGGTGAGAAAGTAACCTCTCTATGCGCGCGTTCAACAATGCTCTCGCATGGGGTTGTCCTGATGAAAACTTGATTCGAGTGTGTCCTTGTGCATTACTCTAGGCTGCTTTAATGTCTGTGGTCATGTAAAGAAGAATATGCGGACATCCAAACAGCTTGATTTTATCGCAGGCTACCAAATGCGTCCCTGTTGTTGGGCCTATACTATTTAAAACATATGTGTACGCGTACCGTTTACATGTGCTCGTTTATAGCGAATCTCGGAACGCCGCACGGAGGAGACGCGCTCCTCCCCCTTCGGTCGTCTACCACCCCATCCACCTCCCTTCCCCTCTGTCGCTGCCGGCCTAGGTCGCAGGGCGAAGCCCTGGCGACGGTAGACTACCCTTTCCTGCGCCTTTGAGAACGGGTCGGGGCCCGAGCTCACTGCGGCGGTGGTGCTCCTAGGGAGATGATGGTCCAGCTCATGGCGGAGGTGCCAGATGACCTAGAGATGCTGGCCGGAGCGGCGGCACACCACGGTGACAGGAGCTTGCCGACTCTACCTCCCCGGCCTAGATCTGGGCCTGGGCGGGCTAGCGGTCCTGCAGGCTGCTAGGCCTCCTGGAAATGGCGGCAATGATGAAGCTTGTACCGGGGATGGCGGTGAGGAGGCATGCCTGTTATAGCAGGGCGACATGGGCTTCACGGGCTCTCAATCTGGGCCCGGTCGTCCCTGTTGGTCTGGTGTGCCCCTGCTACTTTGTCCGGTCGACTACCGCTCCTCTCGATGGTGGAGGTTGTTCCCTCTCGTGTGGCTACGGTGCTGTTGTACCTAGTTCTAGCAAATTCGTTTGCCTCTGTCTTGCAGGACGCTCGCCAATGGTCACGAAGAGACGACAGGGCGACTGCAAGATCATGGGGGTGCATGTCAGTGGGTGGCGAGATTGATGGTGGTGCTCTATTGTGCCCGGGTTCCTTTGTGTGTGGATGGGTATCGGGAGAAATCCTTATCATCCAGTTCGTTGATCTCGATAGAGTGTCGCCTTTGGGTGGCGCCTTTCCTTCCTAAAGGGCATTGTGGGTATCTCCAGTCCATTCTACTACAGGTGTCGAGGGAAACCCTAGGACCAGTAATGGTCCGGGCATGTCGACAGTGTTCCTTTTCTGAAGGTGCTGCTTGGTACTGGGCTCTTCAGAGTGCTTGGAGCGTGATGAGACAAAGTCGGAGGGCGTAGCCATGACGGGTCATCCTCGTGTAGTCAATTCGCCATACCTGCATCACTTTTCTGTCTTTGAGCATGTTTATGATGTTGTCACGACATTTTTCTTGGTCTGAACTCTTGTATTATGTGCGGTTATTGAATATAGCGAGACGAAAGACCGATCCGAGGAGGAGACGCGCGTGCGTTGCCGATCAATATATTTCTTTCCTACCGGTGTTCGACGGGTCCTCGCCTCCTCCGCTTCCGCTCGCGCGGGCGGGAGGGGGTGGGGACCCAGGACCTACGCTCGGTGTTCAACAAGGTCCCTAAAGTTAGTGTTTCTGTGGTGTCGTGGTGGCGCAACTCAGATGGTGGTGGATGCTCTACATCGACGAATAAAGGTACCTAGGCTTCAACTCCATCTCGGCGATGTTTGCGGCATCGAGAAGCCTGTGGGATTTGGTCTTCGTCGGGCGTGTGCTCCGGCTTTGTGTGGTGTTGATCTTGCCGTCGATCTGGTCCTGGCGGCCTTGGAGTGCGGCGGTGCGGATTTCTGCTGGTTTGTGGTGGATGGTGGAGGATTCGGCCGCTTGATAGGCGGGGTGGCGTTGGCCCTGGATCCGGCGTTGAAGATGCTTGGAGGGCTTCTCCGGACGATGTTTCTTAGCAGCAGGCTAGATCCAGTCTTATGAGGCTGGTGGTTATTGCGGCTCTTTAAAGCTTCATGGCTAGGGGTTTCTTCAGTGCCAAAGTGTGGACCAGCTGCTGTTGATCTTCTCCGGCGACGACGAAGGATTTGGGTTCTTAGTAGTTGCGGCGAGGACGGTTTGCAGTTGTCCAACCGTTTGTTTTCTCCTTGTTTTCTTTTGCTTGTATTGGTATCTTTCTTGTATTGTTACGGTTGTAAATACAAGTAATGTATGCCTATGGGCGTACAAAGTCAAAAAAAAAATTCTTTCAAAAAAAAAAAAACTAACTCTTCGTCCACGTCCACCTCTTCGATCATCTCAGCGGTGAAGGCCCGCAAAGAGGGCAACAATCCACGCGTCGCCCACGCAACTCCCGATCCCAACGCCGTTCCGAAATCGCTCCTGCAGTCCGCCGCCGCCGTGCCCCAGAGCTAGAGGCAGAGCTGCCGGCGTTACCGGGGCCAGTTCGCCTTCTCCGCTGCCCACGCTGTCACCGTTACCGTCCCCGCGTGGCGTGACTTCCGCCTTCACCCCCACCGCGATACTGAACATTGTTTTTTGTGCGGTACGTACGTGCTCTTCCGACCCCGTCCGCAGTAATAAAGTTCCACGAATTTTGGGTTGCGCGTGCACACCATCTAGGTCCACCATTACAGTGTGCAAAGTTGAATTATCAGTAATGGTTATACAACCTTAGGTTACTGGTGTTGGCTGAACGTACATTTTGATTTTATTTTGTTCTGCTTTAGTGTTTGGGAATATGCTCCAAGCCAATAAACCTGGCGATGATGATCTCACAAAAAGCTCCCCAAAGAACAGAAGACTCGACACCGGCGGAGGAGATAGTACACTTGATTCGACGATGTCAGGTCTGCCCGAACCTCATTTTTTTGTACATATTTTACTGCAGCTTCATTGAAGCACTCACAACTGTGTTCCATCATGTTTTCATAACTAGGCGATTCACATCGGGATGCCAATTCGGAAGAACCGACCGACAGCTTCAGCGATTCTTGCAAACATATTTGGAATGAGCTCACTGAAGAAGTCACTGCAAAATTTTCTAGGAATGTCGTCTCCATTGTTTTGTCAGATGGTGACTTATGCTTTCATACTTTACTACTTCTAGTTTTAAAACACTTACTATCTTAATTTAACAATGCTAGTTGCGGATCACTAAAATCAGAATCCTGTGTAGGGCCTAAGGTGTTATTCGCATGCTCGGGCATAGCCTTTGATTCCGGGTTCCACTTCACAAAGTTCCTGACTTCAGAGAGTTTGGTTAGAGCTTTCAATGAGAATTATAGGAGAGAAGGCCATGGTAGCTTGAATGTTGGTGTTGCTAATCATCCTTCACTTATTTTGCTTGTTTGCCTAAGATAATTGTAAGTTTGTCACCATTTTTTGTTCTTCTGTTTTTTTCCCTCATTATTATAGATAGAAGTGCGTCGCAATGGCGATGTTGCCAGAGGCATATTGGGAAGCTATCGTTCGGATTACGGGATTGCTGTTGTCAACATAGTGTCCGTTACCCTTGGTGTTCATCCGGTGGATCTCTATCATCAGGTGGAAGTTCTTCCTTGTAGTAAGGTACTAGCTGTCGCGCGTGCCGATTCTGGCACGTTAATGGCCACGACTGGGACACTTACCGGCGATTCAAGCCGATCTGAGGATGGCACACAGCTTATGCTCTCCACTTGTAAAATCTCTAAGGTACACTTGCACTATTGTCTGAGTATTTTTTCTGCAACTATTTTCACAGAACTATATAGCTCCCAGGGATAAAAATAATGTTTTCCTTATGTACATCTTGTTCCATAAAAACTATGGTCTGATTATTTTTATCCGTAACTATTTTCACAGAACTATATAGCTCTGAGGCATAAAACAATGTTTTCCTTATGTACATCTTGTTCCATATCCTTTTCTGTCCCAATGTAACCCTTGTTGCCTCTCATTTTATTTGTTGCTAGGCTGGGGAAGGTGGGCCGCTTTTTGATTGTGATGGAAACTTTGTTGGCATGAACTTTTTCTTGTTGGTGAAGGAACTTCTTTCGTGCCAAGGAGTATAATTATTGAACGTTTGGAGAAATATATGCCGAAACAGGAAGTTAAAACATTCAGGTATATCTTTTGTATTTCCATTTATTTTGCTTACCTATATTTGTCCATCACTGAATGAGTTGATAGCATAAAAGTACCAATTTTATAGTTAAATTCCGGAAATCTATCAGTTTATGTTTTCGTAGCAAAAATCTACCACATTTTGAGTCAGTTTTCTCAAATCGCACTAAACTCGTCCTGATCGCGAATTTACACGGGAACTAACAAGGCTGGCCCACCCGTCAGGCTGACGTGGCAGCGCGAGACGGCGTGCTGTCTGCCGTTTTGCACGCAGGTCCTCAAGTTTTGATAAAAAATTGCGCAGAAGTTTCTGGCACTATTAAAACCTTCATAACTTTTGAATACGAATTCAAATGGAAAAAGTTTAAATACGAAAAGTGCTCAGAATTGTTTGAATTTTATTTACAAACTTTATTTATTATTTTATATAATTAAAATATGCAAAAATATAAAAAATATTTAATTAATTATAAGAAATTATTTTATTAATTAAACAAAAACTTTGGAAATTCATAACTTTAAATATATAACTCCAAATAATATAAATAATATGTCTAAATTTAATAGAAAAATCCAAAGAATCCATTTCTTATATTTATAATGCATGAATCATATCCGTTCCTCTCGGATATTTTGATTATTCAAGTAATCATAATAATAAATGTGTGCCATTTTATTTATTCTTGTATATTTGTAGATGCACTAGAAATATGCAAGTAATCTACCAACTGATCCGACAACAACACCTAGCTATGTATGTACGTACACGGATACTAGAAATATTCATGCATTAATTTGGTATATTATTAGTTCAGTGACCATCATGTGACATAAGACTTTGATTAGGAATCCTTTGGTTAATGGTCTGTGATGCCCGTTATGACTGAAAATTTCGATTTCTTTTATTCCGTTTCAGTGTTAGGAATATGCTGGAAATTAAGAGAGCTGGTGATGATCTAGCTGAAAGCTCCAAAAAGAATAGAAAAATCTGCACTAGCGCGGGAGAGACTCTTGATTTGTTGATTTCGGGTCTGGCTGTGCCGGCACTTCATTTATCTGTACATTTTTTTATCACAGCTCTATTGGAACGCTCACAGTTGTGTTTCATCTTGTTTTTTTTAAATAGGTGACTTTCCTCGGGATGTCAGTTCGAAAGAACCGGTTGACAGTAGTGGCTTGTGCCAAAGTATCTTTAGTGAGCTCAGTGAAGAAGCTACTTCAAAATTCTCTAGAAATGTTGTCTCCATTGCTTTGTCAGATGGTAAATATGCTGTCATACTCTACTATTTTTAGTTTTAAAATAACTTATCTTAATTTAACAATGCTAGTTGCAGATTATTAAAATTAAAATCTTGTGTAGGACCTAAGGTGTTATTTGCATGCTCGGGTATAGCCTTTGATTCTGGGCATTTCACAAGGTTCCTGACTTCAGAAAGTTTGGTTAGAGTTTTCAATGAGAATTATAGAAGACAAGGCCATGGTAGCTTGAATGTTAGTGTTGCTAATCATCCTTCACTTATTTTGCTTGTTTGCTTGAGATAACTGTAAGTTCGTCACCATTTTCTGTTCTTCTCTCTTTTCCCCTCGTTATAGATAGAAGTGTGTCGCAATGGTGATGTTGCCAGAGGGATATTGGGAAGCTATCGTTCTGATTATGGGATTGTTGTTGTCAACATAGTGTCCGTTACCCTTGGTGTTCATCCGGTGGATCTCTATCGTCAGGTGGAAGTTCTTCCCTGTAGTAAGGTAGTAGCTGTCGCGCGTGCCAATTCTGGTACATTAATGGCCACGACTGGGACACTTACCGGCGATTCAAGAGGATCTGAGGATGGTACACAGCTTATGATCTCCACTTGTAAAATCTCTAAGGTACAGTTGCACTATGATCTGATCTGAGTATTTGTCTGTAGCTATTTTCACCGATCTTTATAGCTCTGAGGCATGCAAATAATATTTTCCTTATGTACATCTTGTTCCATTCATTTTCTGTCCCAGTTTAACCCTTGCTGCCTCGCTTTATTTGCTAGGCTTGGGAAGGTGGGCCGCTTTTTGATTATGATGGGAACTTTGTTGGCATGAACCTTTTTGTAGTTGGCGTAGGAACTTCTTTTGTACCAAGGAATATAATTATCGAACGTTTGGAGAAATATATGCCGAAACAGGAAGTTAAGACGTTCAGGTATATCTGTGTATTTCCATTTATTTGGCTTACCTATGTTTGTCCGTCACTGAATCCACTTCGCCCTACCTGGATTTTTTGCGTAATACTTGAGCACAGTCATAATTGTAATACTCGACTACGAAACAGTTTTCAGGGCTTATAATTTTTGCAAGAATCTGAATTGTGGGGTGTCGTTCCTTTTGTGTTATGTATGACATTTGGAATTTCTTTGCATTTGTCATTGTTTTTCCTTTATAACAATTTGCTTCTTTGCTGCCTCTACAAAGAATACTCGTATTGCTTCAATGAAGAAGCTAGTAGTCTTTTCGTTCCTCTTCTGGATTTATATATGGTGTTTTTCTTTGCACTTCTCATTGTTTATCCTTAGATAACAACTTGCTTTTTTTTCTGCCTCTACCAAGAATACTCATATTACTTCAATGTTGAAGCTAGTAGATCTTTCTAATATAAAGAAGTTTGTTCTTTCAGACTAAAATGTGGGACAGTAGTATCATTTATGATTTTTTTCCTGACCCTAGAGGTTTTGTATAGCATAATTGCTCAGTCCGCAGCAATTCTATTCGTGTAGATGTTGCCTAATGCTGATTTAGTCCATTTTATTGCTACGCATGTGGATGTATTCTATGACAAGTTTACTATGTATTTCCACAGGCATGCAGTAATCCAGAAACAGGTGCAGCCCTGGCCCTATTGCAACTATCCAAGAGGTGAGTACACAGCCAGATCATTCACGATATTGCCTATTTCCTCGTCGTTTCTGATGATGCCTTTTTTTTAAGATGCTCACAAGTGGTGCAAACTTAGCTTTTTTACGTTTATGTTCTCATTATAACTAAAATGTACTTTAGCCTTTTATAGTTGTACTCTCATGGCATCGGTACTAATCAACTAACCTATACCATCTTCATGGGTATGTTCGATTTGGGGTTATAGACAGATCTGGGGTTCTAGACTCCTGGAGTTATCCAAAGCCTTCAGCAGCTACTATCAGTGGTGAGTTAACACTTGTAAGTGGGTCCCAAGTTGCGCTTGTTTACAGTTTTCTTCTGCCACTAACGACTACTGTGCCGTCTATCATTGAACAGAGGGCTTGAAATTGGTTAATACATTTGAAGAGACTTTTGGTGACCAGTATGATTCTGGTGAAGGTGTTTGGAGCCAACTCAGCGAAACGGTTTGTCAGAAATTAAGTCAAGTCGTTGTCTCACTTGCTTCATTCATCGGTAATTTCACAGTAATATGCTACTTACTAATCCAAGTTTGAACTGTTATCAATGAGATCTTCCATACATATGCAGGAGAAACGAGATTTTTTGCATGCACAGGCTTATTTATTGAATGGAATGGAGGCACAATCGTTCTGACTTTGGCAAGTTTGGTTAGGGATCCTAACGATGAAAACAAGATTGCTGAAAACTTGAAGGTTGGTTCACCATGTGGTCCTTACTTTTTTTCTGCTTAGTTCTGACAGTGCCATTTGCAGATTGTAGTTTTGCTTCCAAACAAACAACGCAAAGAGGGGATATTGGAACATTCCAGTTTACACTACAATGTTGCTCTTGTCAGTGTCAAGGATTTTCATCTTCTTCATTCATTTAGAAGTGAAGATTGGTGGAATAACAGAACTCGTAAAGATCGCAAAAGAACTCGTCAAGATGCCAATGTAGTAGCTGTCGGGTGCTGCTTCGACTCGGGAGTCTTAATGGCTACATGTGGGAGAGGAACCGACTGGTCAGGCATACTTGATTACAGAAATCTTAGGTACTCCAGTTGTAAGATCACCAAGGTTAGTGCTGCTCTTGCGTATATTCTTAGTTGGCATATCCATCGCATGATGTATTAAAACCGTATATCTTCATTAATATAAATATGAGCATCTCCATGCAAACTGCTTTGTCACTTTTTGTTTGCTAGGCTGGGATTGGAGGGCCTCTGGTTGACTTCAGTGGCAGACTTCTTGGCATGAACTTCTACGATAAGAAAATAGGAACCCCTTTCATATTTAGGGACTGTATTATTCGAGTCCTTGAACATTTTGAGGGGAAAAGGTATGTACACATAGATTTGTTGTTTTGCATATTAAAGTGTCTGTCATTTTTAAGTACAGTATACATATTCAGATTTGAGATCAGTGCATGAAGATGACATTTTATGGTTTCTCGATAAAAATACTTTCTATGAAATCTAGCCTTAATTTGCTACTGTGTCAGGACCGCTGATGAATCTGGCAATGGGGGTACACCAATCAGGTACTTACTTATTATCACTTTGATGTCTTGAATCAGCACAATTTGCTGATAACTTTACTAATGTGTGGCAAACTATTGAATAACTGGAACAGTTGGCCTCTACCCAAACCATGCTGGCGCCATCCAGTCGACGAGGTCGAAGATTCGCTCCCACCCGGCGATGGGGAAAAGTCGGGCCCGTTTGGATTCACATATTTGGATGGAGAGAGAGTCAACTACAATTAGATGTCATCCCGCTCTTGTTCTGCTCTGTTTGATTTGCGTCAATCTGGTGGACATGTTTGTTTCAGCAGTTATGAGTTGTGTATCTTCTAGTAGCCATATTCCTGTATTTTGGTGTTCACGTATGGGAGTGCGGAGTGCCTATACCTCATTCATAGTTGTTTGCTAGTTTCTGCGCTAGCTGGACATTTTCCCTGTGTTTGGAAAACATTTGTATGTGCAAATAAACAGAGTGAACTATATGCATGTAGTAATTATTTATCTGCACGATGTTGTCAAAGTTGAAATTTCTATTGATCCTATTTTGGTGGTATTTTGTAGTGTTACTGTAAATGTAATATTGTACAACCATTGGCCACTAGTAGAAAAAGAGCCATACGTCCATCCTAGCTTGGAGCATTAATCCCGGTTATGGTTGGACCCGGGACTAATGTGAACATTAGTCCCGGTTCCAACGGCTAGAACGCCATACGTCTTTAGTCCCGGGTCAAATGAGACCTTTAGTCCCGGTTCGTATCACCAACCGGGACTAAAAGGGGTGCCCCGGTGCCAATCCCTTTAGTCCCGGTTCGTATCACCAACCGGGACTAAAGGTGTGACCTTTAGTCCCGGTTCGTATTACCAACCCGGACTAAAGGGATTGGCACCGGGGCACCCCTTTTAGTCCCGGTTGGTGATATGAACCGGGACTAAAGGTTATAAAAAATTCTAAAAGTAAAATCCCTGTGCTGATTGTGGGTGCACTTTTCTCTAAAAGTAAAATCTCTTAGAAAATCATCGCAACATCATGATCAATCTTGGAGGAATTAAAGAAACTAGGATTTTGATACAAATATCCACGTGTTTGTGATTTTAGGAACTCTGTAGTTAGGCCATGTACACTGCCAGACGTTTAGATAGACGTTTAACTGATTAAAAACAATACGTACAAAAAAGAAAATTAGGCAAGCGCCCTTGTTCCTCATCGCGTGGCGTTAAACCCGGGCGCTAAATAGAGTTTGTTTTTCGCGTCCGTACAGTCCGCCGCAGGAAAAATTAGACGAAGCGCTCAACCTATCAAAACGTGCAGAAAAAATTAGCTCTTTGATTTCAACATACTTAGGCCGTTTTGGATTCTTAAAATTCGAAAAGAAAAAAAATTATTTTAGAAAAAAATTATTTTAGTATTTTTTATGTCATA
The DNA here is from genome assembly GCA_916181665.1 of Avena sativa. NCBI lineage: Eukaryota > Viridiplantae > Streptophyta > Magnoliopsida > Poales > Poaceae > Avena > Avena sativa. Next base: position 455,025,051 of record OV702283.1, read on the forward strand.
TTTGAATTCCTCGCATTTTTCTGATAATAATGGATATATTATTTTTTAAATTTCGATTTACAGATTTAAAGATATTGTTTATGTCATATTAAATGAATAAATGGAAAAAATGAATAAAATATTAATTTAATTAGTTTTTACTTTCATTAGAATAAAATGTTATTATTAATTATTTATTGTTGTTTACTAAAAATAGTTGTTCTTAATTTCAAAAAATAAAAACGTGTCACATATCGATATGAGTTAATAAGATTGATATGCTAGTCTTGACAACAAGATATATTGGTCCTTCGCGCAGGTGGGAGAGATGGAATGAAGAAGTTAAGCGTGCTGGGGTGGAGTAGTGCTAGGATGGATGACCAGACGAGAAGTTTGACTATAAGTACAATTTAAACTAAGATTAAGTATAATTAGTGTTAAAAATGAGAGATGTGGGAGATTAACGAGCCAAATAATTCAAAAAATCAAAAAAAAACTTTTTTCAAAAAATTGAAAAAAAAATATTTTTTTTTTAAAAAAAAATTAGAAAAAACTTTTAGTCCCGGTTCGTATTACAAACCGGGACTAAAGGTCCTTCCCCCCTGGCAGGCCACGTGTGCACTCCTTTGTCCCGGTTGGTGGGGCAACCGGGACTAAAGGTTAGGGCTTTAGTCCCGATTGCCCCGTCCCGGTTGGGCAACCGGGACTAAAGGCCCATACGAACCGGGATGCATGGAGCTCTTTGTACTAGTGGGCCAAAATTTCCGTTGAGAGTGGACCGTCAAATCTGAGTGTTTTATATGTGTCTAACCCATCCAGGGTGGACGTTTGTTTTAAACCTCAAATTTGGTATATGCAACTTGGTTTCTTGCCTTTTATGTCCACTTGTGCCAGATGTTCACCTTGTCCCTTTTGTGTCGACGTGCACCCAGTAATCTATCTACCTCTATCTCTGTATTATTAAAAGGAAAATGATAGGACTCCCCCGGGGGATGCGATCCCCCGGTTCCTCCTCCTGTGCGGTGACAACGGTGGGCTGGACCCACCCACATCCTTTACCAGGGAACGTACGTCTCTCCTTGATCTGTATTTTCTCTCTCTGTCTCCAACCTCTCTCTCAGATCTCATCGCGTTGACTTCCACGGGTGGCTCCTCCGCTGAGATTTTTCGCGATGCCCTCCTCCACCGAGCTCCTCCGCGACGCCCTCCTCCGCCGCGCTCACATGGTGCTCTTGGGCAGGGCGTCGCCGCGCGCCATCCTCCACCCCATCCTGCTGTGGCATCCCGCAAAACCACTACTAGAAAATCGCGTTGAATTTGTGCATTGCATAGTCATCATCATGCGTTGTTTGTCTGTATTATTTTGAAAAGCCCAATTTTGCTTATACAAAAACCCCTCTTTATTTTAAAAGGCATAACCCCCGGAAGTTCCGGATATTTTGTTTGTCGAAAACTATTTATAAAAGTTATTTGAAAACAAATAAAAATATTAAATTATTTTAGTGGGGCAGTCGAACGGGCCGATTGACCCGAACGACCGCCCCAGAAATCAAATCGGTCCAACCTCAACTGCCCCTCTAAATCCTAAACCCACCAACTATCCTACCCACACCCCTTGGCCACCTCACCCCAACCAATAGTATCCTGCCACCTCACCTAACCCTCCCCCCCTAACCAATCTAAACTTGCCACATCAGCCCCTCTCTCTTCTCTCTCTCCCTCACAGCTCACACCCACCAAACCAAACCCACTCAGGCCACACTCTGCCCCCAAACCGACACACCCCAACACGCACACACTACCCCGCACCCAGCCAACCCCCTCCCACTGCCGCCGGGCCCCACGCCTGGGCCACACCCAGTCCACCCACCGCGTGACCCTGGTCCCTGGCCCACCCCAGCCACCTACCGACCCCGCGTGCCCCACCCTCTCCTCTCCCCCCCCCGCAGGCCTTCTTCTCCCGCTCCGCTCGACGCGCAGCCGCCTCCCCTGGCTACGTCGGCAGCGCGCCGCCGGTTCCCCTTCCCCCTCTGGCCGCTCCGCCCTCCCAAGCTCACCGTCGCCGCCGCAGGGCCCCTCGCGCGCGCGGCAGCCCCCTCCGCTCCACCCTCTGCCGCTTCTCTCCCCGCGCGTCGTCGCCCCTACCGCATCGCCGCCGCCGCCAGTCGCCCGCGGCCTTCTCCGCCCTCGCCACCTGCTTCCACCGCGCAACCCCGGCCCCCTCCGTCACGACCGCCTCAGGCCGCGCGAGCCCCGCGTCACCCCGACCCCGCCCGCCGGCGTCCGCGCGAGCGCCCCACCGGCCCCGCGTCGGCCTCGCCATCCGCCGCCTCGGGCAGCCCTCCCTCCGCGCCGTCGAGCTCGCCCGCCGCGGACCGTCGCCGTCGCCGACCGCCTCCGCTGCGGCCCGCCTTCGGTCCTCAACCGCCTCCACCTGCGCGCCACCTCCCGTCGCCGAACGCCGCCGGAGACGCCCGCAGCGACCCCGTCCGCCGCTCAGCCACCAGCCCCGCCGCCTCGGGCCAGCCCCGCCGCCCTGCAACGCCTCTGGCCGGCGTCGGCCTCGCCCCGGACCGCGTCTTCCTCCTCCCCCGGTCGCGCCCAAGCCCGCCACGTCATCCTGTGGGTCCCGCCCTCCATGTGCGCGTCCATGTGTGCTCGTGTGTTTGTGACATGTGGAGCCGCTTGTGTATCTTAGGGACGACTTGGAGCACCCCAAGTTCGCCCACAACCCCCGACGCCGAGACCCTAAACCCGTTGTCCATCTACAAGACCGTCGAGAACCTCGGGTGCACCAACATGGAAGACCGAAGACCGATCCCGGCGAAGTCCGGACCCGTTGACCACCAGGAACGTCACCGGCTTAACAAGTACGCCCTCCCGGAACGCCAAGGACCCCGCGAGGGACGACAAGACCGACAACATGATCCGATGCCCCCGGATGCCACAAGATCTTCTCCCCAGGATGCAACGTCGAGGCCCCGAACATCAAGACCTCCCTGGACGCCAAGATCTCCCTCGTGAACCCGAAGACCCCGAACCTCCCCAAGATCTACGCTAAGGCACGACAAGGTCTACCTCACGGACACCGAGGTCTTCCCCTGAACGCCATGATCGTCGACATGACCCCGAGACCGCCGCGATGACAAGAACGACATCGGCCCAGAAGAATTCGACACGCCCTGGCACCGAACCAAGACCTGCTTCCCGGACGCGACAAGAACTACCCCGATCCGAGGCCCTAACCCCGGAGCCCGAGAACGATCCGTCGAACCCTGAGACCGACCCCGAACCCCGGAACCCCAAGTTCGTCGAGACCCTAAATGTGTGACCCCTTTTCCTCGAACCCTATTTTATAACATAATAACAATTTGTTGCATATTAAATTGTCATCCATCTCGCATGCATATCATTGGTTTGGGGGCCTTATGCCGATTCACCTAATAATTAAATATGGGGCCCATATGCGGGCAAATCTGGTCTCATATCGGCCTCGTTTAAACTTGTGTAGCGAACCGGTATCTTATATTGCCTTGTTCAAACAACATTTAATATGCGGGGTAGCTAAATAACTTGAACCATCTAATTAAATGTCGGGACCCCGGTTCCGCTTAATTTGACCTAATTGCATCGCACCTTGCCATGCCATACATCATACATGCATCATGCCGATCTTCTGCCGAGTATTAAATAGTGCATCCGGTGTTTCTTCTAGTGTTTTGCTTCTTCGCGGATAAGGCCGTTGAGTTGATGTGAGCTTCGCCCCGTTCTTCGGTCGAACCCTTCGACAACGTTTTCAGGCGAGCATCTTCCCCTTTCTACCTATCTTACTTTTATAGTATTTACTTCCCTCCTGTTGATCTATTGCTATCTGTGTTGCGATGCTCTAGTTTCCGTACCCGTGATATCCCTTGCAGCCCTATATTTGCCTTGGACACATCCTATTACCTGTTGTTTGGTAGATAGTTGGACTTGCGCGTCGTAGTTGTTTGCTCAAGTGCTGATGTGTGTCGTCATATGCCACAGTTGTTGATGTATTGCCGCATGTTGTCGTTGGAGATGATTCTAGCTTTACTTATCGTCACTTTAATTTCTGTTTAACAACTAAAATTGAAATAAGCAGAGGCATCGGTGGGTGATAGATAATATTTGATTTCCAAACGCCCACTTGTGTCCCGTAAGACCCCGAGTACTTGATTCCTGTTCCTTGATTTATCGCGCTATCCACATCCAGGAGGTATATGGGACCCCCCTCAGCCAGAGCTTGATTCCGTCTTATTTCTTGGGGCCACAAACTAGTTTGAGGTTTTATTTACGATCCTGTACTTATGCCATGTTTACTGCTTTATTTACGATTGTGCGAGGTACTGCACACTGTACTGTTTAGGATCGGACCACGATTCCGCGGTGTCGACAAGCCCCGTTTGGGGTTCCCAGTCGTTCACAGCCGTCCCGCCAAACCTTGAGGCCGTCTCGGAGCTTGCCTACTCCGTTGCGGGTTCTACTCAGAGGGGTGGCCCCCTGAAATATTTCTGAATCTTGTGATTGCTTTGTCGTGAAGGCCTCGTTGGGTTTTGATTTGGTTTTTCCGAGGTTGATCGAGTGTGTGTTGCTATTGGTGCACCCCGGCCGGGTAAAACTTTCTGAAAGCCGTGTCCGCGGATATGGACGACTTGGAGCACAGTTTCTCGATCATAGACAAGCATAACTAAAGTTTACTGCTATAAATTCGACTTATAATGACTAGTAATCAGCTTCACTATAATGGAATGGCTAATTAATACTGCCCACAATTGCTTGTTTGGTTGTCGCTTGCGACAATTGTATCTGACTAGTAAGTATTGCAACTACAACGGAATGGCTGAATAAAAGTACCAACAACTGCTGGGTTTTGGGCTTATCTCATGCTATCTGTATCTGATTAGTAATTGTTGCAACTACAACGGAATGATTAACTAAAAGTGCCCACTGCTTATTTTATCAGGATGATTATCTATACCTGACTAGTAATTGCTGCAACGATAACTGAATAAATAAAACTGCCAACTGTGTGAGTTCCTCGGTTGACTTCCTCGTTTGGTCTCGAGGGGGAAACACCAGGATGGGTTTGTTTGATGCTAGTATCAGGTTGGAGCCGAATAGGTCTTTCTTACCCCCCTCTGATATCCGCCAGTTGTATCGAGTCTCTATAGGTTGTTTAGTGCATGCTGCCGCTGCCGCTTCAGTCCACCATACCTATGTAGGCGAGGACCGCCGAATTCTAGCCTCGCCGTGTACTGGCCTCAGTACTGACGCTCCTTCTTTGTTTTTCTGCTTTGCCCTTTGTCGGCACCCCTTTTTGTTAAGCAGGTTTTGAGATCGACGCCGTTAGCAGGGATACCCTTCCGGCTTGGCCTGGGCAGGGTTATGGACGCCATTGGTTATTCTTCAGGGCTCTTAGCCCCATTTGCATCTTGTCCGTAGCTGGACGCTATATCGTTTTCAAGGTGATTTGGATCTTTGTATATTATATCTGTATTCTTGACTCTTGGAGTCGCTGTTATATATCTGTTCTGTGGGTCCCATCGAGGACTGTTGTGTAATGTTATTACTTCGTTTTCCACCCGCACGAAAGTGCCTGGTGGGCACCTTTGAATCGTTTCTATGCGGGTTTGGCGAATTTTGCTCAAACTTGCATAGGTCCGATTCTGAGGGTGTTACAGAGTGGTATCAGAGCTCAGCAGTTGCGATACCCCACAAGTCCAGCCTGTAGGATAACCCTAGCTAACGGCCGAAGTAGAAGTGTCAAAACTATTTTTGCAAAAACGGTTGGATAGTTCTGGTTAGGTCTGATTTTACTTCTTACCCCTCTGCTATTCTCCTCTTACCTCGACGTGTTTTGAATCTGCTCTCTTCTCTCTCTTCGAGTCCAGGAATTCTCGTGGTTGGGTTTCCGTCGTACCTTCAGGGTTTCGTTTTCCCCTTTTGAAACGGAGGTGCTACGATCATCAATCCGCAACTTGTCTGTTGTACCCTTCATCCGATCTTTTGTTCTTGACCTCTTTCTCCATGTGTGTTCCTTGCTAGATATCAGTGTCGTTGAAAAACATATGAGAGGGACGAGCTTTGGTGAAGTTGGAGTATACCTTGAGCATGTGTTGTTCATGCCAATGGAACCATCGCGGAACCTAATCGTTGAGTCTTTCATACGATTTCTGCTGGCAACATTCCTTTGTTCCGGATACCATCTAAGAAGATCTTCAGTCTAATTCCGAGAGTTGGATGCTTAATCCGCTTATTCGTGTGCAGAGTAATGGTTTGAGTGTGGGATGGAGTAGCTACCCTACCACTGCTTTTATCATTCGCTCTTGTACGTCGAATCAGTGGATCCAGCGGTTTTTCTCCGTCCATGGAAGTTAGAGGTGGCCTTATCGTTTGATACCTCTACCTTCGTCCTTTGTTCCCCGGAGTGTTCTCCCGATGATCAAGAACAACGAACCTTTGTTGGTGGTGTCGCCGATTTCAAGATGGAGGATGGAACCTCGTTAGTGGTGTCGCGAGGATTTAAGCGAAGCGAGAAGACGCAGTCAGCCGGCCTTCCTTCCGGTACCATGAGGCGGATCTCGAGGGCGAGATCCATTGTTAGTGGTGTCGAATTGTGGCATCCCGCAAAACCACTACTAGAAAATCGCGTTGAATTTGTGCATTGCATAGTCATCATCATGCATTGTTTGTCTGTATTATTTTGAAAAGCCCAATTTTGCTTATACAAAAACCCCTCTTTATTTTAAAAGGCATAACCCCCGGAAGTTCCGGATATTTTGTTTGTCGAAAACTATTTATAAAAGTTATTTGAAAACAAATAAAAATATTAAATTATTTTAGTGGGGCAGTCGAACGGGCCGATTGACCCGAACGACCGCCCCAGAAATCAAATCGGTCCAACCTCAACTGCCCCTCTAAATCCTAAACCCACCAACTATCCTACCCACACCCCTTGGCCACCTCACCCCAACCAATAGTATCCTGCCACCTCACCTAACCCTCCCCCCCTAACCAATCTAAACTTGCCACATCAGCCCCTCTCTCTTCTCTCTCTCCCTCACAGCTCACACCCACCAAACCAAACCCACTCAGGCCACACTCTGCCCCCAAACCGACACACCCCAACACGCACACACTACCCCGCACCCAGCCAACCCCCTCCCACTGCCGCCGGGCCCCACGCCTGGGCCACACCCAGTCCACCCACCGCGTGACCCTGGTCCCTGGCCCACCCCAGCCACCTACCGACCCCGCGTGCCCCACCCTCTCCTCTCCCCCCCCCCCCCCCGCAGGCCTTCTTCTCCCGCTCCGCTCGACGCGCAGCCGCCTCCCCTGGCTACGCCGGCAGCGCGCCGCCGGTTCCCCTTCCCCCTCTGGCCGCTCCGCCCTCCGCTCACCGCTGGACGCCCCTCTCGCCTCCCAAGCTCACCGTCGCCGCCGCAGGGCCCCTCGCGCGCGCGGCAGCCCCCTCCGCTCCACCCTCTGCCGCCTCTCTCCCCGCGCGTCGTCGCCCCTACCGCATCGCCGCCGCCGCCAGTCGCCCGCGGCCTTCTCCGCCCTCGCCACCTGCTTCCACCGCGCAACCCCGGCCCCCTCCGTCACGACCGCCTCAGGCCGCGCGAGCCCCGCGTCACCCCGACCCCGCCCGCCGGCGTCCGCGCGAGCGCCCCACCGGCCCCGCGTCGGCCTCGCCATCCGCCGCCTCGGGCAGCCCTCCCTCCGCGCCGTCGAGCTCGCCCGCCGCGGACCGTCGCCGTCGCCGACCGCCTCCGCTGCGGCCCGCCTTCGGTCCTCAACCGCCTCCACCTGCGCGCCACCTCCCGTCGCCGAACGCCGCCGGAGACGCCCGCAGCGACCCCGTCCGCCGCTCAGCCACCAGCCCCGCCACCTCGGGCCAGCCCCGCGGCCCTGCAACGCCTCTGGCCGGCGTCGGCCTCGCCCCGGACCGCGTCTTCCTCCTCCCCCGGTCGCGCCCAAGCCCGCCACGTCATCCTGTGGGTCCCGCCCTCCATGTGCGCGTCCATGTGTGCTCGTGTGTTTGTGACATGTGGAGCCGCTTGTGTATCTTAGGGACGACTTGGAGCACCCCAAGTTCGCCCACAACCCCCGACGCCGAGACCCTAAACCCGTTGTCCATCTACAAGACCGTCGAGAACCTCGGGTGCACCAACATGGAAGACCGAAGACCGATCCCGGCGAAGTCCGGACCCGTTGACCACCAGGAACGTCACCGGCTTAACAAGTACGCCCTCCCGGAACGCCAAGGACCCCGCGAGGGACGACAAGACCGACAACATGATCTGATGCCCCCGGATGCCACAAGATCTTCTCCCCAGGATGCAACGTCGAGGCCCCGAACATCAAGACCTCCCTGGACGCCAAGATCTCCCTCGTGAACCCGAAGACCCCGAACCTCCCCAAGATCTACGCTAAGGCACGACAAGGTCTACCTCACGGACACCGAGGTCTTCCCCTGAATGCCATGATCGTCGACATGACCCCGAGACCGCCGCGATGACAAGAACGACATCGGCCCAGAAGAATTCGACACGCCCTGGCACCGAACCAAGACCTGCTTCCCGGACGCGACAAGAACTACCCCGATCCGAGGCCCTAACCCCGGAGCCCGAGAACGATCCGTCGAACCCTGAGACCGACCCTGAACCCCGGAACCCCAAGTTCGTCGAGACCCTAAATGTGTGACCCCTTTTCCTCGAACCCTATTTTATAACATAATAACAATTTGTTGCATATTAAATTGTCATCCATCTCGCATGCATATCATTGGTTTGGGGGCCTTATGCCGATTCACCTAATAATTAAATATGGGGCCCATATGCGGGCAAATCTGGTCTCATATCGGCCTCGTTTAAACTTGTGTAGCGAACTGGTATCTTATATTGCCTTGTTCAAACAACATTTAATATGCGGGGTAGCTAAATAACTTGAACCATCTAATTAAATGTCGGGACCCCGGTTCCGCTTAATTTGACCTAATTGCATCGCACCTTGCCATGCCATACATCATACATGCATCATGCCGATCTTCTGCCGAGTATTAAATAGTGCATCCGGTGTTTTTTCTAGTGTTTTGCTTCTTCGCAGATAAGGCCGTTGAGTTGATGTGAGCTTCGCCCCGTTCTTCGGTCGAACCCTTCGACAACGTTTTCAGGCGAGCATCTTCCCCTTTCTACCTATCTTACTTTTATAGTATTTACTTCCCTCCTGTTGATCTATTGCTATCTGTGTTGCGATGCTCTAGTTTCCGTACCCGTGATATCCCTTGCAGCCCTATATTTGCCTTGGACACATCCTATTACCTGTTGTTTGGTAGATAGTTGGACTTGCGCGTCGTAGTTGTTTGCTCAAGTGCTGATGTGTGTCGTCATATGCCACAGTTGTTGATGTATTGCCGCATGTTGTCGTTGGAGATGATTCTAGCTTTACTTATCGTCACTTTAATTTCTGTTTAACAACTAAAATTGAAATAAGCAGAGGCATCGGTGGGTGATAGATAATATTTGATTTCCGAACGCCCACTTGTGTCCCGTAAGACCCCGAGTACTTGATTCCTGTTCCTTGATTTATCGCGCTATCCACATCCGGGAGGTATATGGGACCCCCCTCAGCCAGAGCTTGATTCCGTCTTATTTCTTGGGGCCACAAACTAGTTTGAGGTTTTATTTACGATCATGTACTTATGCCATGTTTACTGCTTTATTTACGATTGTGCGAGGTACTGCACACTCTACTGTTTAGGATCGGACCACGATTCCGCGGTGTCGACAAGCCCCGTTTGGGGTTCCCAGTCGTTCACAGCCGTCCCGCCAAACCTTGAGGCCGTCTCGGAGCTTGCCTACTCCGTTGCGGGTTCTACTCAGAGGGGTGGCCCCCTGAAATATTTCTGAATCTTGTGATTGCTTTGTCGTGAAGGCCTCGTTGGGTTTTGATTTGGTTTTTCCGAGGTTGATCGAGTGTGTGTTGCTATTGGTGCACCCCGGCCGGGTAAAACTTTCTGAAAGCCGTGTCCGCGGATATGGACGACTTGGAGCACAGTTTCTCGATCATAGACAAGCATAACTAAAGTTTACTGCTATAAATTCGACTTATAATGACTAGTAATCAGCTTCACTATAATGGAATGGCTAATTAATACTGCCCACAATTGCTTGTTTGGTTGTCGCTTGCGACAATTGTATCTGACTAGTAAGTATTGCAACTACAACGGAATGGCTGAATAAAAGTACCAACAACTGCTGGGTTTTGGGCTTATCTCATGCTATCTGTATCTGATTAGTAATTGTTGCAACTACAACGGAATGATTAACTAAAAGTGCCCACTGCTTATTTTATCAGGATGATTATCTATACCTGACTAGTAATTGCTGCAACGATAACTGAATAAATAAAACTGCCAACTGTGTGAGTTCCTCGGTTGACTTCCTCGTTTGGTCTCGAGGGGGAAACACCAGGATGGGTTTGTTTGATGCTAGTATCAGGTTGGAGCCGAATAGGTCTTTCTTACCCCCCTCTGATATCCGCCAGTTGTATCGAGTCTCTATAGGTTGTTTAGTGCATGCTGCCGCTGCCGCTTCAGTCCACCATACCTATGTAGGCGAGGACCGCCGAATTCTAGCCTCGCCGTGTACTGGCCTCAGTACTGACGCTCCTTCTTTGTTTTTCTGCTTTGCCCTTTGTCGGCACCCCTTTTTGTTAAGCAGGTTTTGAGATCGACGCCGTTAGCAGGGATACCCTTTCGGCTTGGCCTGGGCAGGGTTATGGACGCCATTGGTTATTCTTCAGGGCTCTTAGCCCCATTTGCATCTTGTCCGTAGCTGGACGCTATATCGTTTTCAAGGTGATTTGGATCTTTGTATATTATATCTGTATTCTTGACTCTTGGAGTCGCTGTTATATATCTGTTCTGTGGGTCCCATCGAGGACTGTTGTGTAATGTTATTACTTCGTTTTCCACCCGCACGAAAGTGCCTGGTGGGCACCTTTGAATCGTTTCTATGCGGGTTTGGCGAATTTTGCTCAAACTTGCATAGGTCCGATTCTGAGGGTGTTACAGAGTGGTATCAGAGCTCAGCAGTTGCGATACCCCACAAGTCCAGCCTGTAGGATAACCCTAGCTAACGGCCGAAGTAGAAGTGTCAAAACTATTTTTGCAAAAACGGTTGGATAGTTCTGGTTAGGTCTGATTTTACTTCTTACCCCTCTGCTATTCTCCTCTTACCTCGACGTGTTTTGAATCTGCTCTCTTCTCTCTCTTCGAGTCCAGGAATTCTCGTGGTTGGGTTTCCGTCGTACCTTCAGGGTTTCGTTTTCCCCTTTTGAAACGGAGGTGCTACGATCATCAATCCGCAACTTGTCTGTTGTACCCTTCATCCGATCTTTTGTTCTTGACCTCTTTCTCCATGTGTGTTCCTTGCTAGATATCAGTGTCGTTGAAAAACATATGAGAGGGACGAGCTTTGGTGAAGTTGGAGTATACCTTGAGCATGTGTTGTTCATGCCAATGGAACCATCGCGGAACCTAATCGTTGAGTCTTTCATACGATTTCTGCTGGCAACATTCCTTTGTTCCGGATACCATCTAAGAAGATCTTCAGTCTAATTCCGAGAGTTGGATGCTTAATCCGCTTATTCGTGTGCAGAGTAATGGTTTGAGTGTGGGATGGAGTAGCTACCCTACCACTGCTTTTATCATTCGCTCTTGTACGTCGAATCAGTGGATCCAGCGGTTTTACTCCGTCCATGGAAGTTAGAGGTGGCCTTATCGTTTGATACCTCTACCTTCGTCCTTTGTTCCCCGGAGTGTTCTCCCGATGATCAAGAACAACGAACCTTTGTTGGTGGTGTCGCCGATTTCAAGATGGAGGATGGAACCTCGTTAGTGGTGTCGCGAGGATTTAAGCGAAGCGAGAAGACGCAGTCAGCCGGCCTTCCTTCCGGTACCATGAGGCGGATCTCGAGGGCGAGATCCATTGTTAGTGGTGTCGAATTGTGGCATCCCGCAAAACCACTACTAGAAAATCGCGTTGAATTTGTGCATTGCATAGTCATCATCATGCATTGTTTGTCTGTATTATTTTGAAAAGCCCAATTTTGCTTATACAAAAACCCCTCTTTATTTTAAAAGGCATAACCCCCGGAAGTTCCGGATATTTTGTTTGTCGAAAACTATTTATAAAAGTTATTTGAAAACAAATAAAAATATTAAATTATTTTAGTGGGGCAGTCGAACGGGCCGATTGACCCGAACGACCGCCCCAGAAATCAAATCGGTCCAACCTCAACTGCCCCTCTAAATCCTAAACCCACCAACTATCCTACCCACACCCCTTGGCCACCTCACCCCAACCAATAGTATCCTGCCACCTCACCTAACCCTCCCCCCCTAACCAATCTAAACTTGCCACATCAGCCCCTCTCTCTTCTCTCTCTCCCTCACAGCTCACACCCACCAAACCAAACCCACTCAGGCCACACTCTGCCCCCAAACCGACACACCCCAACACGCACACACTACCCCGCACCCAGCCAACCCCCTCCCACTGCCGCCGGGCCCCACGCCTGGGCCACACCCAGTCCACCCACCGCGTGACCCTGGTCCCTGGCCCACCCCAGCCACCTACCGACCCCGCGTGCCCCACCCTCTCCTCTCTCCCCCCCCCGCAGGCCTTCTTCTCCCGCTCCGCTCGACGCGCAGCCGCCTCCCCTGGCTACGCCGGCAGCGCGCCGCCGGTTCCCCTTCCCCCTCTGGCCGCTCCGCCCTCCGCTCACCGCTGGACGCCCCTCTCGCCTCCCAAGCTCACCGTCGCCGCCGCAGGGCCCCTCGCGCGCGCGGCAGCCCCCTCCGCTCCACCCTCTGCCGCCTCTCTCCCCGCGCGTCGTCGCCCCTACCGCATCACCGCCGCCGCCAGTCGCCCGCGGCCTTCTCCGCCCTCGCCACCTGCTTCCACCGCGCAACCCCGGCCCCCTCCGTCACGACCGCCTCAGGCCGCGCGAGCCCCGCGTCACCCCGACCCCGCCCGCCGGCGTCCGCGCGAGCGCCCCACCGGCCCCGCGTCGGCCTCGCCATCCGCCGCCTCGGGCAGCCCTCCCTCCGCGCCGTCGAGCTCGCCCGCCGCGGACCGTCGCCGTCGCCGACCGCCTCCGCTGCGGCCCGCCTTCGGTCCTCAACCGCCTCCACCTGCGCGCCACCTCCCGTCGCCGAACGCCGCCGGAGACGCCCGCAGCGACCCCGTCCGCCGCTCAGCCACCAGCCCCGCCGCCTCGGGCCAGCCCCGCGGCCCTGCAACGCCTCTGGCCGGCGTCGGCCTCGCCCCGGACCGCGTCTTCCTCCTCCCCCGGTCGCGCCCAAGCCCGCCACGTCATCCTGTGGGTCCCGCCCTCCATGTGCGCGTCCATGTGTGCTCGTGTGTTTGTGACATGTGGAGCCGCTTGTGTATCTTAGGGACGACTTGGAGCACCCCAAGTTCGCCCACAACCCCCGACGCCGAGACCCTAAACCCGTTGTCCATCTACAAGACCGTCGAGAACCTCGGGTGCACCAACATGGAAGACCGAAGACCGATCCCGGCGAAGTCCGGACCCGTTGACCACCAGGAACGTCACCGGCTTAACAAGTACGCCCTCCCGGAACGCCAAGGACCCCGCGAGGGACGACAAGACCGACAACATGATCCGATGCCCCCGGATGCCACAAGATCTTCTCCCCAGGATGCAACGTCGAGGCCCCGAACATCAAGACCTCCCTGGACGCCAAGATCTCCCTCGTGAACCCGAAGACCCCGAACCTCCCCAAGATCTACGCTAAGGCACGACAAGGTCTACCTCACGGACACCGAGGTCTTCCCCTGAACGCCATGATCGTCGACATGACCCCGAGACCGCCGCGATGACAAGAACGACATCGGCCCAGAAGAATTCGACACGCCCTGGCACCGAACCAAGACCTGCTTCCCGGACGCGACAAGAACTACCCCGATCCGAGGCCCTAACCCCGGAGCCCGAGAACGATCCGTCGAACCCTGAGACCGACCCCGAACCCCGGAACCCCAAGTTCGTCGAGACCCTAAATGTGTGACCCCTTTTCCTCGAACCCTATTTTATAACATAATAACAATTTGTTGCATATTAAATTGTCATCCATCTCGCATGCATATCATTGGTTTGGGGGCCTTATGCCGATTCACCTAATAATTAAATATGGGGCCCATATGCGGGCAAATCTGGTCTCATATCGGCCTCGTTTAAACTTGTGTAGCGAACCGGTATCTTATATTGCCTTGTTCAAACAACATTTAATATGCGGGGTAGCTAAATAACTTGAACCATCTAATTAAATGTCGGGACCCCGGTTCCGCTTAATTTGACCTAATTGCATCGCACCTTGCCATGCCATACATCATACATGCATCATGCCGATCTTCTGCCGAGTATTAAATAGTGCATCCGGTGTTTCTTCTAGTGTTTTGCTTCTTCGCGGATAAGGCCGTTGAGTTGATGTGAGCTTCGCCCCGTTCTTCGGTCGAACCCTTCGACAACGTTTTCAGGCGAGCATCTTCCCCTTTCTACCTATCTTACTTTTATAGTATTTACTTCCCTCCTGTTGATCTATTGCTATCTGTGTTGCGATGCTCTAGTTTCCGTACCCGTGATATCCCTTGCAGCCCTATATTTGCCTTGGACACATCCTATTACCTGTTGTTTGGTAGATAGTTGGACTTGCGCGTCGTAGTTGTTTGCTCAAGTGCTGATGTGTGTCGTCATATGCCACAGTTGTTGATGTATTGCCGCATGTTGTCGTTGGAGATGATTCTAGCTTTACTTATCGTCACTTTAATTTCTGTTTAACAACTAAAATTGAAATAAGCAGAGGCATCGGTGGGTGATAGATAATATTTGATTTCCGAACGCCCACTTGTGTCCCGTAAGACCCCGAGTACTTGATTCCTGTTCCTTGATTTATCGCGCTATCCACATCCGGGAGGTATATGGGACCCCCCTCAGCCAGAGCTTGATTCCGTCTTATTTCTTGGGGCCACAAACTAGTTTGAGGTTTTATTTACGATCCTGTACTTATGCCATGTTTACTGCTTTATTTACGATTGTGCGAGGTACTGCACACTGTACTGTTTAGGATCGGACCACGATTCCGCGGTGTCGACAAGCCCCGTTTGGGGTTCCCAGTCGTTCACAGCCGTCCCGCCAAACCTTGAGGCCGTCTCGGAGCTTGCCTACTCCGTTGCGGGTTCTACTCAGAGGGGTGGCCCCCTGAAATATTTCTGAATCTTGTGATTGCTTTGTCGTGAAGGCCTCGTTGGGTTTTGATTTGGTTTTTCCGAGGTTGATCGAGTGTGTGTTGCTATTGGTGCACCCCGGCCGGGTAAAACTTTCTGAAAGCCGTGTCCGCGGATATGGACGACTTGGAGCACAGTTTCTCGATCATAGACAAGCATAACTAAAGTTTACTGCTATAAATTCGACTTATAATGACTAGTAATCAGCTTCACTATAATGGAATGGCTAATTAATACTGCCCACAATTGCTTGTTTGGTTGTCGCTTGCGACAATTGTATCTGACTAGTAAGTATTGCAACTACAACGGAATGGCTGAATAAAAGTACCAACAACTGCTGGGTTTTGGGCTTATCTCATGCTATCTGTATCTGATTAGTAATTGTTGCAACTACAACGGAATGATTAACTAAAAGTGCCCACTGCTTATTTTATCAGGATGATTATCTATACCTGACTAGTAATTGCTGCAACGATAACTGAATAAATAAAACTGCCAACTGTGTGAGTTCCTCGGTTGACTTCCTCGTTTGGTCTCGAGGGGGAAACACCAGGATGGGTTTGTTTGATGCTAGTATCAGGTTGGAGCCGAATAGGTCTTTCTTACCCCCCTCTGATATCCGCCAGTTGTATCGAGTCTCTATAGGTTGTTTAGTGCATGCTGCCGCTGCCGCTTCAGTCCACCATACCTATGTAGGCGAGGACCGCCGAATTCTAGCCTCGCCGTGTACTGGCCTCAGTACTGACGCTCCTTCTTTGTTTTTCTGCTTTGCCCTTTGTCGGCACCCCTTTTTGTTAAGCAGGTTTTGAGATCGACGCCGTTAGCAGGGATACCCTTTCGGCTTGGCCTGGGCAGGGTTATGGACGCCATTGGTTATTCTTCAGGGCTCTTAGCCCCATTTGCATCTTGTCCGTAGCTGGACGCTATATCGTTTTCAAGGTGATTTGGATCTTTGTATATTATATCTGTATTCTTGACTCTTGGAGTCGCTGTTATATATCTGTTCTGTGGGTCCCATCGAGGACTGTTGTGTAATGTTATTACTTCGTTTTCCACCCGCACGAAAGTGCCTGGTGGGCACCTTTGAATCGTTTCTATGCGGGTTTGGCGAATTTTGCTCAAACTTGCATAGGTCCGATTCTGAGGGTGTTACACCTGCTCGCCTCCACGCCCACGAGGCCTTGCTGCTGCTGCCAAGGGGGAGTGAGGTCAAGGTGGCCTGCCTCCATGGCGGTCGAGGCCTACGCTGGTGTCCTCTCCGGCGGTACGTGTTGTAGGTGGCCTTCAATAGTCACTGTTAGCGCTACATATGACTAGCAGAGTTGCTACTTAATCGAAGTTTGCTACGTACGTAATTGAAGTTTGCTACATGGGGTCGTGAGCGGTGCTATGTGCAGCCGCGGTGGTGCTACAAGTGGTGTTGTGTTTTGCTACATGCGGCCGACGGTGGTGCTAAAATAGTATAAATAGTTTGCTACGAACTCTCTGGCGACGTCTCCGGCGAAGTTAAATTTGCTACAATAGGACATTTTTTTTGCTACACCTGTTTAGTGGTTTTGCTACAATAGGGCAAATTTATTGCTACATGGTCTCCGATGAGGTCTAACGGCGAAAACCTCCTACGAGTCTACGGCGAGATCGGATATGCTACATTAGCACAAATTTTTTGCTACCACCGTTTTGCATTTTTGCTACAATAGCGTAACGTTTTTGCTACACGGTCTCCGGTGAGGTCTACCGGCGAAAGCCTCCGGTGAGGTCGGGTTTGCTACATTAGCTCAACTTTTTTGCTACACGGTCGCCGGCGAGGTCTCCGGCGAGGTCTCCGGCGAAATCTCCGACGAGGTCCAGTTTGTATTTTCTGGACTGAACCGTTTTTTGCTACAATGTAGCAAAAGCGGGGCAAATGTAGCAAAAACGGGGCAAATGTAGCAAAAGCGGGATTTTGAATCCGAAAAACGGACACGTGGTTGGCTAGGGATCCGGGGGATAAAAACCACGTATCCCCGGGGGACGCGTAGGGCTGTCCTTATTAAAAAGATTGGGACCGTTCGTCGCCTAAGATTTTCGTCTGCCATAAAATGACGGTTTTGCCCTTGATAGTTAAAACTTATTACAATGGCTGCCACCGACAAGTCAAATTATCCCTAAGTACTCTTCTCTCTTCCCTCACGGCCCGACATTATCTTCTCGGCAGCCAGCTCGTCAACGGAGGGGAAGGGAGGGGCCAGCTCGTCGGGGGGAGGGGCTGCTCCGCTCCGATGAGCCCGGTGCGTGTGGCGCCATGGGGGTCGGCGTTCTCTCGTCCGCACTTTTATACCCTTGAAGAACAGAGGGAAATAGCGCTGCGCCGCCAGGTGGGTGAGCAGGGAGAGGAAGAAGACTTCGGGCTTACCCTGGTGGCATCTAGGACGGGCAGCGGGGCATAGCCGCGAGGTCGCCTGATGCCGCGCGGGCGGAGCACGAGGAGGGCGAGCAGGGAGAGGGAGGAGACGCGGTGACGAGCCCTTCGGTGGGCGCCACGGCGTCGGCAAACCTCCACGCGCCCGTCCCGGACACGAACACCTAGAAGCAGTAGGCCCCGGAGCCCGGCCCGCACTCGGCGGCGCAGAGGAGCACGTAGTCGCCGCGGAAGTTGTAGGCCGTCGCGTAGAAGAGCACGACCACGGCCGGGCGCGGTGGGGGCGGGACGGCGGACCAGGACTCCGTGGCCGGATTGCAGACGATGAGCGCGTCGGCGGTGGGGGAGAAGCAGCAGGCGATCCCGTGCGAGGAGGAGAGCACGTCGACGTCCGAGGAGGCCGGCGCGAAGGCGAGCGACGGGGACGGCATGGCGTCGTTGGCGCCGTCGAGCGGGAGGAAAAGCCCCGACATCCTGCGCGGGCCGAGGGGAGGCCTGCACTTCCATCCGCTTTGTTGGTCTCGGTATGTGTGTGTCAGATGTTCGATCAAATGCTTGTTTGTTTCTATGTGGATGTCTGTACAATGCAAGGCTTCGTTGTAATGATAATTAGGAAATGAAACCAAATCAGGCCATAAGAAACGATTGACTGTCTCATTCAGCTGCATCTATTTACTGTTTTCTGATTGATGCATGCAGAAATATTGCAGGGATATTTCATGCAGCGTTATTGCCATGAATCGTAGACTCTGAAAGGGACGTTGACCACAGGGATGAGAGTAGTCTAGAATCATCCGTGGACGTGGATTATGTTTTTGTACGTGGATTTTTTGGTCATCAGTTATTGCCATGAATCGTAGATGATAAAATTTCATGATGGTTGTTTTTGTACGTTGCCAGTATATGATTATTCTTTGAAGTAAAGCATAAAGGCATTGAACTCACAGGGATTGCTCTGAAAACTAGAGTCTGCCATGTGGCATCATTTTTCTATCCTCTGAATTGCTGAGTACATAGCGCCATCACCCCGCAGCACTAGGCAAGAGGGCGTGACGAGCTCCTGGCCACCGTCTTGAAGACCAAGAAGAGGAGAAACCCGCATGATCAGTGTGGTTCTAGCGGTGTCATTTTGATCGCCAGTTTCTCTGTCTGAATTTGTGTAAGTGATCGCCTTTTGCTCTGTCCGTCTCTGGATGGTGAAATCTGGAAGGTGGGTTTAGATGGATCGATGGACATATGATATGAATATAGTTGGTAGGGCTTCAGTAGAAGCCAGTGATCCTGTACCACTCACTTTGCCACTGCTTTACACATTGCATCTTTTTGCTTGATCATCACTCCGTTTAATTTTCATTGCTCTGAATATAGATTTAGTTCAACCTGAAACTACAGCAATCGAGAGCTTCTGAAGAGCCGAAACCACAACGACAGCAGACAGTAACAACCCAGAAAGTTATTGTCATTAGCACACACTGACACATGGTTATGGGGAGTAGGTAGGTGTGATCATTGCGATGGATTCTGCTGCGCGGAAATTAGCCATTCATTGCAAACTCTTGTTTAACCGTGTTAATGCATGCTCGTGTTCATAAGGATGAGATGGCTGCTGTCATGGTAGACACTGCACACACGCATCCCTCTAGGGGAGAGGAGACGGCTGACCGGCCGGCCGGAGTAAATGGATCGACCGTACCGGAGCTGGATCAATGCATCATCTTCCCTCAAGAATCACAGTGCAGTTTGTTTTCTGGTAGTAGTACACGTACACTGGAGTGGCGCGTACGTGGTGGAGGGGTACCTATTTCGTTTCATGGCGGAGAACAGACGGACTGCTGCAACAATGGCAAGGCAGAGGGAGAGCCCGGAGGAGGCAGGAACGAGGAGATGAGGCTGGAGACGAGGAGAGAGATGGATCTGTGGCCGCATTGATTGGCATAGCGCAGACATTGATTGTCAGGGGAAGGCCAGAGGAGAGGAAGAGATAGCTGGCAAGCAGACTGGCTCGGTACATCGATGCTCTCATCGTCAGTAATAATAGTCCATGTCCATCCAATAAAACAGAGCAACACGAGTTAGTATATGGTTGGTTCCATGGAATTCGATCAAGTTAAGGGAGATACTCTCTACTTGTGTGTGTGTGTTTTCTTTTTCAGTACAGTAAGCTGTAGAGAACTGCTGTGTGGAAATGTTACACTGATGAACTCCCTCGCGTCTCGGTTTTTTTTTTTTTTTTGAAAAGAGTATATATTAGTATTACGGGATACCAATTATATCTAGCATCTGCAACAATCGTATTCCCTAGCTGAGAACTGCTGTGTGAAAATGTTACACTGATGGACTCCCTCGCGTCTCCAACTAGCATAAGCAGAGACTAAATAAACGCGAGGCTTGTAATCATGAACCACTCATAAAGCTGGTCATATGTTACTTGTTGATGTGGTAGTAACATGTGTATAATGTTATTTAAGACATAATTAATTAGGTTGTAGAGTCATATAGTCTTGATATTTGTGATGTTATGGTACTCCCTCTGTTTTTTATTACTTCGCGTTTTAGCAATTTTTTAAGTTAAACTTTGTCAACTTTGACCAAAAATGTAGGAAAATATATAAACATTTATTATTCCAAATACATATATTATAAAAATATAACTTACGAAGATTCCAATACTATAAGTTTTATATTGTAGATACTTCTATTTTTTGCTAAATATTTGGTCAAACCTAATTTTTTTGACTTTGACTAAACCCAGAACACGATCTAATTATGAACGGAGGGAGTAACTAAAGAGCTAGGAAAGCGTTCACATTTGTTCACACATGTGCATGCAAGCAGTTTGCTCTTTTCACACAAAAGTAATTACAGAAATTAAATACTTTTGTGTCTAAGTATTTTGGGATTGCATGGTTTATAAATTGTGTCCTTTAAACCAGGACAGAGGAAGTACCCTATCTCTTTCTTTATTAATTATCGTGTCATGTTACTAATTTGTCTAGTTGGCATTGTATGTACATGTATGTTACTAGCTAAGTTACTCTCACTATGATTAGCTTAACATCAGCGTCTGCATTTCGTATTGACTAATATAATAAATTAAATAAATTTGCTAACATAAGATTTTATAAAACTACAGTTCTTCTTAATTCAGAAAATGTAGTGTGAAAATTATGCATAAATACAGAGTGCATACTTATTAACCTCAACAGGTACTTTTTATTCTTTACAAATAATATACCCTTTAACCGTTCACACACATAGTAAATGTAATACTAGTACAAACATTTAGAAAATGATAACCTCAATCTCTGGACAATTACAACGTCTTCTCCAAGTCTTTGCCTCCACCAAAGCCAACGAACTCCGAAATCTGCCATTTTCCCTACTTCTCTTTCCAACAAATCCATATGCAAGCATCTGAACTGTGGCGGTGTATTTTGAATGGAAGGGAGACCAAGCTTACTGATGGCATCTTTCTTCAATCTAAAATGCGTGTACAAAAATCGATCACCCTCACCCCATCTGCCTTGGGAAATGAGCCACCGTAGAGTTCGTGTGTCAACACCCGGATTTTTAATCCTAGATGCCTGTTATGCCATGCATCGCAATCCCAGGATTACCATTTTTGCGAGACATAACAGATTGGTACCATAGTTCATCATCCATTACAAACCATAATATAGGTCTTATAAATAAAGGATCTCATGATCCAGTCTTAATACAATCTAAGCAGTGGAATAACATAATAACGGTAGCGTGGGCGAGGCTCCATCTTCATGGTCACAGGCAATGCTGACGATGGAAGATGATCCTAGTTGTCGTAACTTTCATGCGCTCCATCCTCCTGATAGTCCTCTTCATAGTCTGGCCACGGGAATAGCCAGGGACAAAGCCATGAGTACTCTTTAAGTACTCGCAAACTATCACTAACAAGTAAGTGGTTTGAGTAGGAATACTAAGCTCTAGGTTGTTTTACAAAAAGTCAGATTTATCTCTAACTGAGTTTAGAAGTAAAGAAAACTAGTTTAAAGTTTTATAACACCTAAGTGGGAACTTAAGTTTCATATCACAACCCCGTTGTGGTCAAGTCAAAGTCATGATTCAGTTCACAAGTTATTTTGAAAACATCTGACGACGGAATAGTATGGCCACTCCAACTGTCCATAAACACGGACGCGGCTATTCGAATAGTTTGACACTCTGCAGAGGTGGTACACTTTCACCACAATATTCGATACATCCATCAGGAACAATCCTGAATTCACTATACTCAGTATGCGGATAATCAATCATAACCTTTCAATTACACACCATAGTATAGGCACCTTGATACGTCGAAAACATATCTATAATTTTTGATGTTCCATGCTTGTTAGTATCTACTTTGCTTTGCTTTGTCTACACTTTGAGGTTCTTTTTATATCTTTTCTGGTACTAACCTATTAACAAGTTGCCACAGTGCCAATTGCCTGTTTTCTACTGTTTTTGGTTTCATAAAAGCTAGTAAAGAAATATTCTCGGAATTGGACGGGTCAAACGTCAAAATCAATAACTTTTCGTGGGGAATAAGAAGTCTAGAGGGGAGACGGAGTAGCGGGCCAGGGCGCCCAGACCCCCCTAGGCGTGCGTGGGCCCTGCCCCATGCCTAGGCAGGGTGTGGGGCCCCTGGCCACCGCCTTGGCCTCCCCCTTCGCCTATAAGAATCCCCCGATGCAGAAACCCTAAGTACCCGATCAAGTCTCCACGAAATCGTCTGTAGTCGCCGCCACCATCTGACGAGGTTTCGACTCGTCAATGCCCATTGTTATGGACTTGGGTTTTGGAGAAGATGGGGATGCTAGAGATCGTGGAACGGTTAACAGACAAGCAACCAGGGGACACGAGATTTACCCAGGTTCAGGCCCCCGGAGGGAAAACCCTACTCCTGCTTGTCTGCTCTTGATTACGGCGGAATCGAAGGTTACAGGGGTGCGCAGATTCGATCTGGCGTGGAGGTGCGTATGCGAAAGTATAAGTCGAGAGATCTAGGTCGTTCCCTCCTGGCCTTTATATAGACTTTAGGCAGGTCCCGGGCATAGTCCTAGTCGGTTACAAGTTCTAGGGTTTTACCCCTTTGAATTTCCTATCTACCCTAGTCTTGCTCTCCAAGGATCCGAAGGCGTCATGGGCCTTGGCCACCCTAAAATCTTCATGGGCCAGTGTACATATGCTGTGGGCCTTCCTTGGGCTGGACCAGGTATGCTGAGGTCACGTACCCGTAGGGTATAACCATGTCACCATCGTTCCTAGATCGGGGGGGGGATCTGAAGTTCTTCCCGGCACCCTGGTTGAGGGGAGATTATCCCGGAGGCCTTCTCTCCGGTATGATGCGTGAGTAGTTCCACCTTGGACTATGGGTCCATGTAGTAGCTAGATGGTTGTATCTCCTCCTTTGTGCTTTCATGTATAGATCTTGTGAGCTCCGTTCATGATCAAGATCTAATCTATTTGTAATCATGCATGTTGTGTTTGCGGGATCCGATGGATATTGAGATTATTATGTTGGTTTTATTAATGGTTTTGTCTTTATGATTCTATCATGTCTGTGTTGTTTGTGATCTTGCATGCTCTCTATTGTTAGTAGCTATCTTGGCCAAGTAGTTGCTAGTGACTCCAAGAGAGGGTATTTATGCTCGATAGTGGGTTCATGCCTCTAGTTTCCAAGGGAAGTGACAATAATCTCTTCTGTTGTAGATTGTGTTGTTGCCACTAGGGATAAAACAACAGTCTCTTGTTCATGAAACATGTGGACTGTTTACCTTACACACACTTTGCTTAAAGCAGTTGTCTGTTGCTTGCAACTTAATACTGGAGGGGGTTCAGATGATAACCTGAAGGTGGACTTCTAGTCATAGATGCAGTTGGATGGCGGTTTATGTATCTTGTTGTATTGCCCAATCGAATCTCATAGGATCTTTCTGACTAGTAATTGCATTGTTATGCCTTGCTCACTTCCTGTCAATTGCCTTGCTATAATTTGTTTACCCTTCATGCCATGTTGTTTATCTAAGGAGAGCACCTCTAGTGAACTATGGACCCCGATCCAATCTTTACCATTGATACATCCTCTACTGTTACTTGTTTACTTGTTGCAAACCATTACCTTCCACACAATACGTTTAATCCTTTGTTATAGCAAACCGGTGAGCTTGACAACCTCACTGATTCGTTGGGGCAAAGTCTTGAGTTTGTGTTGTGCAGGTCTCCATGTTGCTTGCAACACCTGTGTTACGTTTCCTTCCTCCTTCTGGTTCGATAACCTCGGTCTCTACTGAGGGAAAACTTTCTGTTGTGCTCATCACACCTTGCTCTTAGGGTTTCTAACGAAGTGTTCCACGTAGCACCATTAACAAGTTTTCTGGTGCCGTTGCCGGGAGGCTAAGGACGTCTTCACTAGGGGAGTCCTTCACTTCCTTTCTCTTTACTTTGTTTTTAGTTTGCTTTGTTCCTTTTGCTTGGTTTTGTTTGCCTCTTTTCAAAAAAACCCAAAAAATTAGTCTAGTTTGGTTTGATTTCTTTATTCAAAAACACAAAAAATTAGTTCCTACTCTAGTTTCCACCTTGCTCTAGCTCACCATGTTGTTTCCCAAGTTCACCCTGAAAGATCTTGCAATAGGTAGTGGCTCCATAATTGGGAAATATAATATTGAAAAATTATTTAATCATGTTAACAAGCATGAGGATATTGAGGATAAATCTATAGCAGAGCTTGCTCCTAATTATGAGATTGTTGTAGCTTATTTAGTTCATATGTTGGAGGCTAGGTTTGTTAGCCTTAACTCCTTTCTAGAATTCTTGTTCCTAAAACTAAAAGAAGAAAAGAATGTTGAAAATAGGGAATTCATCCTTGAAACTTTATTAAATGAATTCCATGATGTTGCTAGGGAAGCCAAAAAGGTCTTTGGGTGTTTCAACATGCTAGGATCAAATGTAGATGTTGTGGGTATTTCTGATAAAACTAAGCCTAAAGAAGAATTTAAGATACCCATACCCTTTAAGCTTGTTGGAATGCATGAAGCCTTTGAAAGGAATTTTGATTGGATTGCTCCTAAAAATCTTTTTGATGAAAGTAGTAGACCAAAGAGAGATGAGAAGGGATCCTCCAAAACCCATTTGTATGAGATACCTTTCATAGTTGAAGACTTTGCAAGTATTGATATTAATGCTTCCTCATTTGAAAATACTTGATCCTTCTTGCTTCTTGAGCCTAACTTAAAGGCGTTAAAGAAAAGTATTTGTTGGGAGATAACCCAAGAGTTTCTTGAGTCTTGGAAGTTATTACTTCAGTAATGACCTCTCCTTATCTTTTTGTTTGCTTTTTGTGCCAAGAATGACCTCTAATGAGAGGGAAGTAAAATTTGGGGAGTTGCTGTCCCGAAACAGATTTCTGTCCTCTACCATAAAAATGCGCGAGGAGTCTATGTAACTCGGATTGAGCTCAAAATTTACGAATAAATCCCCTAGTATGTTATCTAACTTTATTTATTTCAACACTTTTTGATTTGATCAACACAAGTTGTTCGAAAAAATCGGTTTCTACCTGCTGCTCTGTTTTGACAGATTTCTGTCATTATTTGCATTTGCTTCTTGTTTATTTCTTTTTGAGTTATTTTTGGGAGATTGAGCTTTCTGAAGGAGTTACTACAGTAGCTTGTTGTTTTTAGTGAAAAGCCTTGTTGTTCCAAAGCTTTTCTAAAGGTTTAATATCTTTTGAATAAACTAATGTTGCTAATAAAGATTGTGTGAAGTTTTGTATGAAGGAAAAATTTCAGGTATAGAGAGAGAATGATGTAATGAGATAGAGAATGGACAAAAGCTCAAGCTTGGGATGCCACCATGGTGTCACCCCAAGAAATATCCAAGAGGTACAAGCATTAAAGCTTGGGGATGCCCAAGGCATCCCCTTCTTCATCAATAAAGAGCTCAGGTCTGTCTAGACACTTCGTTTTTATTGTTTCATGCACAGTTGCGTTGTTATTGGAGCGTCTTAGTTTTTGTTTTCTTTGCTTAGTTGTTTAGTTTTGCTTGAGTAGTTTGGAACCCCGTTCTCGCTGTGTTGTTTTGCAAATTAGTTGCTTGGTGTTGGAAAGGAGTAGTAAGTTCTTGCTTGTAAGTGCAAGAGGAGCTTGCATTGACTGTGACTTAGACTTTAGCATAACATGCTAGGTGTTGTTTTAACCTTATGCTTAGTGATTATTGTTGTAGCATGTCTTGTTCCAAACAATTGGGATTGCTTAGTGTGCCTTGAAGAAATTATGCGTTGTTTTAGCATGCAAACGCATAGTATTATGGTATTCTCCTTTGATGCTTTGTTTGGGTTGACTTGGCACATGCTCACACCATGTTATGACTATGAAAAGTCACCATATCCTCTATGATTATTTAGTCCTTGACTTGTAGTACCACTCTATGCTTTGATTAGTAATACTTTGTTGCGCTGCATGATTATGGCCATTATTGCTCTCTTATTTGGTTGCTCCCAGTCTTTTGCTAGCCTCCACTTGTATGAGTAAGCTCTACTCATGCTTCCAACTCCCAAGAAACCAAGTTATTCCAAAGTGTACACTATAAACTCTTATGCATGGTGTGTTACACCATTCCAAGTATATTCTTGTTTTCAGCTATCTTCTAATTAAAAACTATTTTGTTATGTGAAAACTTAGTGATTAAAGCCCTCACAAACTTGATGGCACACTTTATATTCTTTGCCCCTAATAAACTTGAACCATTGTGACGTCTATGTTGTATATGCTTACACTTAAACGTTGGAATTAGCAGAACCGTGCTGTCACGGGGAACGTTTTCATCATTGCACTTGTACTTTGTACTCAGTTGATATCATGCTCTTTTGTATATGGATGTCACCGGTGTAAAATAAAGAGGAAGCTTGTAAGTCCATGGAGTTTGTATTCTGTGTTAGAGAAACGCATGGGATGCTAGCCTAAGCCATGCCTAATCATGGTGGAAACTTGCAGCATCACCATAGAGAGATATCTATGAACCATCCTCAATAAAAAGCTATGCATATAGTAAATAAAAAGATCGCTGAGATGCTCATTGTCTGTTTGCCTTGTCAGTTTGGTTATGGGAAAGCTCCTGTACCATGTGCAAGGGGTACCCCGTTGGCGGTTCTCTATGATATGCAAATACTTACAATGACAAGAACTTATAGGTAACTAAAGTTGAGTAGCATGAGGTGTGGCCCTCATATTCAAGGGACTTGAGATTGCCAACTTATACTTTGTCAAGCATATACTCCATAGTTAGTTCACTTTAACCTTAATCACTTCAAGATGCTTATGATAGGGGCAATGAGGGCTGAAAGCTAACAAGTACCATAATTTTTGGACGCTCTTTTTGAAACTTGACATCCCTGCTTCCTTTACAAAAAGGCCTTTCTTCCACCATTACTTGAGTCTACCTTTAGGCACCATTAAGAGAGCATAGTTGTCATTCTGTGTGCAGTGTCCCAAAGCTTATTGATTGATGCATATTGTGATATTATTTATTCTTGTGCTATCTGTTTCTAGTCACCCTTGTGAACTTTGAAGGTGTCCTATGCATCTATATTGCTACTCTATGAGGGACAAGCTAGTTTCCACTGTGCTATGTTTTCTATATGTGAAACAAACAAATGTTTTCCAATGCACATTATTCATGATCTTTTGTTTGTAGCCTTTCATGTTGCATGCATAGTTACTATGTCCTATTGTTAGAACTCCATTCTTTCATGCACATGTTTAGAGTTCTTTGATCCTAGCTTTCAATGCTTGCAAATGGTTAGATCTTTATTGTGAGGGTGTATGTCACCTCAAAAATTATTCTTTTATCACTTACCTACTCGAGGACGAGCAGGAGTTAAGCTTGGGCATGCTTGATACGTCGGAAACGTATCATAATTTTTGATGTCCCATGCTTGTTAGTATCTACTTTGCTTTGCTTTGTCTACACTTTGAGGTGCTTTTTATATCTTTTCTGGTACTAACCTATTAACAACTTGCCACAGTGCCAGTTGCCTGTTTTCTGCTGTTTTTGGTTTCAGAAAAGCTAGTAAAAAAATATTCTCGGAATTGAACGGGACAAACGTCAAAGTCAATAACTTTCCGTGGGGAACAAGAAGTCCAGAGGGGAGACAAAGAAGCGGGCCAGGGCGCCCAGACCCCCTAGGCGCGGGTGGGCCCTGCCCCACGCCTAAGCAGGGTGTGGGGCTGAAAGGGTTTCGCGGCATAGTAAATCAAAATTTTCTACGGATGCGAACAGAAGGGAAGCCAAGATCTAATCTAGGAGATGCAATCAACGAGAGAGATTGGATTAGATCTTCATACCCTTGAAGATTCGCACAGCGGAACGTTCGTCGGAACATGGGTGATGTAGTCGTACTCACTTCTCCTCCTCGCGATCCGATCCGATCTAGCACCACAAGTGTCGGTGCCTCCGTGAGATGCACACGTGCAGCACCTCGACATCTCCTCCTTCCTCGGACCAGCGAGTATGGTGGAGAGATAGATTGGATCTACAGCACGACGGCGTGGTGTATATGGTGGAGAATTTCTGCTGCAGGGCTTCGCCTACAAACAGCCGGGAGGGAGAGAGGAAGGTAGCAAGGCTGCTAGGGCTTGGAGGAAGGTGTGTGGGTGGGGGGAGGGGGCGCACCACCCCTCTATATATAGAGGGGGGGCGGCCAGACCTTGACCCTCCTCCAAGCCTATCTCTAGTTTAAACAATTTAAACTCTCCCTTATCTAGAAATCCTATCTCTAGTTTAAACGATTTAAACTCTCCCTTATCTAGAAATTCTATCCCGAGATTTAAACGAGTCAAATCTCTCTAGAATCGGCTGGGTCCTATGGGGCCTTGTGCCCCTGGCCCAATGCGGCCAGGACACTCCCTCATAGGCCCATGCCCCCTCCCGAAGGTGGGGCCACGTTGGTCCCCTTCCGGAAGATTCTAGAAGCTTCCGGTACAATACCGATTAACCTGGAACAATTCCGAACTCCAAAACTGCACTGCCTTATATGAATCTTATTCTCCGGACCATTCCGGAACCTCTCGTGATATCCCGGATCCCATCCGAGACTCCGAACAAAAATTCATAAACCAATTATCCAATCTATCCTAGCGTCGAGATACGTTAAGTGTGTGACCCTGCGGGTTCGAGAATATGCAGACATGATCTTTTATCAATAATCAACAGCGGGGTCTGGGCACCCATATTGACTCCCACACATTCATCGATGATCATATCGGATGAACCACGATGCCAGGATTCAATCAATCCCATATATATATTCCCTTCGTCTCGCGATATTTTACTTGCCCGAGATTCGATCGTCGGTACCGTCATACCTAGTTCAATCTCGTTCACAGCAAGTACTTTACTCGTTCCGTAATCCGATATCACTTTGTGATTAACTCCTTAACCACATGCTTGCAAGCGGTGTTGATATCGATTACCGAGTGGGCCCGAAGTATATCTCTCCGACTTGGGAGGGACAAATTCCATCTCGATACATACAACCCAACAGATACTTTCCGATCACCTGAGAGACACCTTTATGATCACCCTCTCATAGGATGACGTTTGATGACCTCAAAGCTTTCTTCCGATACCAGGGAGTTGCATTATCTCATGGTCTAAGGAATACAATATTTGACATAGGAAAAGCTTCGCAAAGACGAACACGATGACACGATCTAATTGCTCTGCTTTGTTTGGGTCTATCCACCATATCATTCTCCCAATGATATGATCTCATTATCAATTGACAACTCATGTCTATGGTTAGGAAACCTTAACCATCATTGATCAATGAGCTAGTCCATAGAGGCGTACTAGGGACACGGTGTTGTTTACAAACCACACAAGTATTAAAGTTTCCGCTTAATACAATTCTAGCATGGAATATAAACTTTATCATGAACAAGAATTATAATAATAACATCTTTATTATTGCCTCTAGGGCATAATTCCAACAGTCTCCCACTTGCACTAGAGTCAATAATCTAGTTTACATTTGGCAACAATCTCACACCCATGGCACTGAGGTGTTGATCATGTTTTACACGTGGAAGAGGTTTAGTCAGTGGATCTCCGACATTCAGATCCGTATGTACTTTGCTAATCTTCAGATCTCCATCTGCTATATAATCTCGGATTATATGAAACTTGCGGTTGATATGCTTGGTCTTTGGATGATATCTTGGTTCCTTAGCGAGTGCTATGGCGCCAGCGTTGTCACACAATATCTCCAGTGGGTCCAATGCACTTGGAACCACGCCAAGCTCAGTGATGAAGTTTCTGATCCAAACTCCTTCACTTGACGCTTCTGCAGCAGCCATGTATTCCGCTTCTACTGTAGATCCCGCGATCACACTTTGCTTGCAGCTTCTCCAGCTCACAGCTCCTCCATTCAAAATATAAACGTATCCTGTCTAAGATTTAGAATCATCCTTGTCGGTGTCGAAACTAGCATCGACGTAACCTTTTACGACAAGCTGTTCATCACCCCATAGACTAAGAACATTTCTTTAGTTCTATTTAGGTACTTTAGGATGTTCTTCACGGCTGTCCAGTGTTCCACTCCTAGATCACTTTGATATCTGCTCGTCAAACTAAGAGCATTGGACACATCCGGTCTAGTACACAGCATGGCATACATGATGGAACCTATGGCCGAGGCATAAGGCACTTTGCTCATAGCTTCCCTATCATTTACCGTAGCTGGACACTGAGCCTCTCTCAATATCTTACCTGACAACATAGGCACTGGACCTTTCTTTGCCTTATCCATTCTGAACCTTTTCAGAACTTTGTCTAGGTATGTACTTTGGCTTAAAGCTATCAGGCGTCTTTGTCTATCTCTATAGATTTTGATGCCCAATATATAAGCAGCTTCACCTAGGTCTTTCATTGAAAAAAAACTTGTTCAAATAACTCTTCACATCGTTAAGCATGTTGATGTCATTTCCGATAATCAATATGTCATCCACATACAGTACCAGAAACGTCACCGAGCTCCCACTCACTTTCTTGTAGATGCAAGCTTCGTAGCAATTTGGAACAAATCCAAAGCTCTTGATCACTTGATCAAAACGAAGGTTCCAACTCCGAGATGCTTGCTTCAGTGCATAAATGGAACGCTGAAGTTTGCATACTTTACTAGCATCCTTAGGATCGACAAAACCTTCGGGTTGCATCATATACAACTCTTCATCAATGTTGCCATTGAGGAAAGCAGTCTTGACATCCATCTGCCATATTTCATAATCATGAAACGCAGCAATTGCTAATAAAATCCGAATGGACTTAAACATCGCTACGGGAGAGAAAGTCTCATCGTAGTCAACACCTTGAACTTGTCGAAAACCTTTTGCGACAAGCCGTGCTTTATAGACGGTAACATTACCATCCGCGTCCGTTTTCTTCTTGAATATCCATTTGCACTCAACGGCCTTTCGGTCGCTAGGAGGATCCACCAAAGTCCATACTTGGTTTTCGCTCATGGATCCCAATTCGGATTTCATGGCTTCCAGCCATTTCTCAGAGTCTGGGCTCATCATCGCTTCCTCATAGTTCATAGGTTCACTGTCTTCTACCAACAAGACAGTCAAGACAGGGTTGCCGTACCACTCAGGAGGGGCACGCGACCTTGTCGACCTGCGACGTTCAGTAGCAGCATCGTCCGAAACTTCATGATCCTTGTCATTAGCTTCCTCTATTGTTGGTGCAGGCGGCACTGGAACAATTTCAGGTGCTGCGCTACTCTCCAATTCAAGAGAAGGTTCAATAACCTCGTCTAGCTCTACTTTCCTCCCACTCACTTCTTTCGAGAGAAACTCCTTCTCAAGAAAGGAACCGTTCTTTGCGACAAACACTTTGCCTTCGGTTCTGTGATAGAAGGTATACCCAATAGTTTCCTTAGGGCATCCTATGAAGACGCATTTCTCCGCTTTGGGTTCGAGCTTGTCCGGCATCAACTTCTTGACGTAAGCTTTGCATCCCCAAACTTTAAGAAACGACAACTTAGGTTTAGCACCAAACCACAGTTCATACGGTGTCGTCTCAACGGATTTAGATGGAGCCCTATTTAAAGTGAATGCAGCGGTTTCTAATGCATAACCCCAAAATGATAACGGCAAATCAGTAAGAGACATCATCGATCGGACCATATCTAATAGGGTTCGATTCCGGCGTTCAGACACACCATTGCGCTGTGGTGTTCCGGGTGGCGTGAGTTGCGAAACAATTCCGCTTGCTTTAAGATGCGTGAGAAAATCATAACTCAAATATTTGCCCCCACGATCGGATCGTAGAAACTTAATCTTTCTGTTACGATGGTTCTCCACTTCATTCTGAAATTCTTTGAACTTTTCAAACGTTTCAGATTTATGTTTCATTAAATAGATATACCCATATCTACTTAAGTCATCGGTAAAAGTGAGGAAATAGCGATATCCACCGCGCGTCGAAACACTCATCGGTCCGCATACATCGGTATGTATGATTTCCAACAAGTCCGTTGCTCGCTCCATCATACCGGAGAACGGGATTTTGATCATCTTGCCCATGAGGCATGGTTCGCATGTGTCAAATGATTCAAAATCAAGAGACTCCAAAAGTCCATCAGAATGGAGTTTCTTCATGCGCTTTACTCCAATATGACCTAGACGACAATGCCACAAATAAGTAGTATTATCACTATCTACTTTGCATCTCTTAGCCTCAATGTTATGGATGTGTGTTTCATCCCTTTCGAGATTTAGAAGAAATAAACCATTCACAAGAGGTGCATGACCATAAAAGATGTTACTCATATAAATAGAACAACCATTATTCTCCGATTTAAATGAATAACCGTCTTGCAATAAACACGATCCGGAAATGATGTTCATGCTCAACGCAGGCACATAATAACATTTATTAAGGTTTAAAACTAATCCCGAAGGTAAAACTAAGGAGAGCGTGCCGACGGCCATCACATCAACTCTTGATCCGTTGCCAACGCGCATCGTCACCTCATCCCTCGCAAGCCGTCGTCTATTCCATAGCTCCTGTTTCGAGTTACAAATATTAGCAACTGAACCGGTATCAAATACCCAGGCACTACAACGAGGGCTAGTAAGGAAAACATCAATAACATGTATATCAAATATACCTTTGATGGTGTCAGCCTTCTTGTCCGCTAAGTACTTCGGACAGTTGCGCTTCCAGTGACCCTTGTCCTTGCAATAGAAGCACTCAGTGTCCGGCTTGGGACCAGACCTGAGCTTCTTCTCAGCAGGGGCATTGCGCTTGCCGCCGCCCTTCTTGAAGGGCTTCTTTGCTCCCTTAACTTTCTTAAAGGAGGGCTTGTTGACCATCAACACATGATTATCCTTCTTGATGTCCACTTCCGCAGCCTTCAGCTTTGCGAAGAGCTCGGTGATCGTATCAGTGGAACCAATCTGATTATGAGTCACTACAAAACTTTTGTAGCTGGGAGGGAGTGATTGCAGAACCCTGTCAATCTTGAGCTCCTCTGGAATCGTGCATTCCAGTTGCTCAAGGCGTTGAGTGTAGCCCGACATCTTTATGGCGTGCTCACTAACGGAACTCCCTTCCTCCATCTTGCAGTTAAAGAACTTCTCAGAGATCTCATATCTCTCAGAACGGGCTTGAGTCTGAAACATGGTTTTCAGGTCCTCGAGAATCTCAAAGGGCCCGGGATAGGTTTCAAAACGATTTTGAAGCTCCGGTTCCATAGCAAACAACATGGTGCTCTTAATCACACCATAATCATCTTTGCGCGACTGATAGACAGCTTTCTCATCAGCCGGCGCAGTTGCAGCAGGGGGGTTACCTAACGCTTTCTCAAGGACATAGTCCTTTTGTCCGCCAGACAGAATGATTCTTAGATTGCGGAACCAGTTGGTGAAGTTAGACCCATTGTTTCTAAGCTTTTCTTTCTTAGCAAAAACGTTGAAGTTGAAGTTGGACTTGGCCATTGGATCTACAGTATTTGCAAGTACAATTTAGACTATGTTCATGATAAATAGTTCAACTTAATCAAATTACTAGATGAACTCCCACTAAATTCAACATCCCTCAAGTTGTTTAGTGAACACGATCCAAATTCACCACACCTAATCCGATCATCACGAGAAGAGATGTGGTTTCAATGGTGGACAACGAAGTGTCGATCATATCATTCATATGACTCATGCTTAACCTTTCGGTTCTTGTGTTCCGAGGCCATGTCTGTACATGCTAGGCTCGTCAAGTTAGACCCAAGTATTTCCGCGTGTGCAAATACTGGCTTGCACCCGTTGTATGTGAGCGTAGAGTCTATAGCACCCGATCATCACGTGATGCTTGGACACGACGAACTTTCGCAACGGTGCATACTTGGGGAGAACACAGTTTTTATCTTGATCTTTAAGTGAGGAATCATCTTATAATGCTACCGTCGCGATCTAAGCATGATAAGATACATAAAAGGATAAACATCACATGCATATAACTTTATGTGACATGGTATAGCCTATCTTCGCGCAATGATCTCCATCTTGTGCGTTCCGGCATGATCTCCATCACTCCACCATGATTGCCTCCACCACGAATAGCAACTACAACTATTGCTAACTACTTAGCGATAAAGTAAAGCTATTACATGGCGTATAAGAAGTTGACTCGCAGGTCATACACAATTACAAAGACAACCATATGGCTCCTGTCGGTTGTGTACTCATCGACATGCAAGTCGTGAAACATTACAAAACATGATCATCGCATACAATATACACATCACATCTTGGGCCATACCATATCACAGAAAACACTCCCTGCAAAAACAAGTTAGACGCCTCTACTTTGTTGTTGTTGCATGTTTTACGTGGCTTTATGGGAGTAGATGCTAAGAACGATTCTTACCTACGGAAAGCCACAACGGTGATATTATGGTTGCCAAACTCCGGTGTTAATCCCATGACAACTATAGTGAGAGAAACTGACATCCACCAGCCGCATGTGTGGAACAAGCCACACGTCAAGTGCGGAGCCGGTCTCGCGAACGACGTCGCGTAAGGTTGGCCTGGACCGCTTCAATCTCACTATCCCGCGTCATAAGAAGAACACAAACAAGAGGCTTGCAACAGAAAACATCAACGCCCGCAACAACCATGTTGCGTTCTACTCGTGAAACACATCTACGCATAGATCTAGCTCTGATACCACTGAAGGGTTTCGCGGCATAGTAAATCAAAATTTTCTACGGAGCGAACAGAGGGAAAGCCAAGATCTAATCTAGGAGATGCAAACAACGAGAGAGATTGGATTAGATCTTCGTACCCTTGAAGATTCGCACAGCGCTACGTTCGTCGGAACGTGGGTGATGTAGTCGTACTCGCTTCTCCTCCTCGCGATCCGATCCGATCTAGCACCACAAGTGGCGGTGCCTCCGTGAGATGCACACGTGCAGCACCTCGACGTCTCCTCCTTCCTCGGACCAGAGAGTATGGTGGAGAGATAGATTGGATCTACAGCACGACGGCGTGGTGTATATGGTGGAGAATTTCTGCTGCAGGGCTTCGCCTACAAACAGTCGGGAGGGAGAGAGGAAGGTAGCAAGGCTGCTAGGGCTTGGAGGAAGGTGTGTAGGGGGGGAGGGGGCGCACCACCCCTCTATTTATAGAGGGGGGGCGGCCAGCCCTTGCCCCTCCTCCAAGCCTATCTCTAGTTTAAACAATTTAAATTCTCCCTTATCTAGAAATCCTATCTCTAGTTTAAACGATTTAAACTCTCCCTTATCTAGAAATTCTATCCCGAGATTTAAACGAGTCAAATCTCTCTAGAATCGGCTGGGCCCTATGGGGCCTTGTGCCCCTGGCCCAATGCGGCCAGGACACTCCCTCATAGGCCCATGCCCCCTCCCGGAAGGTGGGGCCACGTTGGTCCCCTTCCGGAAGGTTCTAGAAGCTTCCGGTACAATACCGATTAACCCGGAACAATTCCGAACTCCAAAAACTGCACTGCCTTATATGAATCTTATTCTCCGGACCATTCCGGAACCTCTCGTGATATCCCGGATCCCATCCGAGACTCCGAACAAAAATTCATAAACCAATTATCCAATCTATCCTAGCGTCGAGATACGTTAAGTGTGTGACCCTGCGGGTTCGAGAATATGCAGACATGATCTTCTATCAATAATCAACAGCGGGGTCTGGGCACCCATATTGACTCCCACACATTCATCGATGATCATATCGGATGAACCACGATGCCAGGATTCAATCAATCCCATATATATATTCCCTTCGTCTCGCGATATTTTACTTGCCCGAGATTCGATCGTCGGTACCGTCATACCTAGTTCAATCTCGTTCACAGCAAGTACTTTACTCGTTCCATAATCCGATATCACTTTGTGATTAACTCCTTAACCACATGCTTGCAAGCGGTGTTGATATCGATTACCGAGTGGGCCCGAAGTATATCTCTCCGACTTGGGAGGGACAAATTCCATCTCGATACATACAACCCAACAGATACTTTCCAATCACCTGAGAGACACCTTTATGATCACCCTCTCATAGGATGACGTTTGATGACCTCAAAGCTTTCTTCCGATACCAGGGAGTTGCATTATCTCATGGTCTAAGGAATACAATATTTGACATAGGAAAAGCTTCGCAAAGACGAACACGATGACACGATCTAATTGCTCTGCTTTGTTTGGGTCTATCCACCATATCATTCTCACAATGATATGATCTCATTATCAATTGACAACTCATGTCTATGGTTAGGAAACCTTAACCATCATTGATCAATGAGCTAGTCCATAGAGGCGTACTAGGGACATGGTGTTGTTTACAAACCACACAAGTATTAAAGTTTCCGCTTAATACAATTCTAGCATGGAACATAAACTTTATCATGAACAAGAATTATAATAATAACATCTTTATTATTGCCTCTAGGGCATAATTCCAACAGTCGGGTCCGTCGCGATCGTCGTAGACGCGCGATCTTCTCTTGCTACGGCGCTCTCCCCGTCGGCCGTAGTCATCCTCTTCCTCCGATTGTGCTCGGTGGATGGAATCTTCGCCGTCAGCCCACCTGTTGGCAATGTCCATGAGGTGGTCGAGTGTCTTGGGCTTGACGCGCCCGAGTTCCTCCTTGAAGTCTTGGCGCTTGACGCCATCCCTGAAGGCGTCGATGGCCCTCTCTTCGGAGATGTGCGCTGCGGAGTTCTTGGTGTTGGACCAGCGTAGTATGTATGAGTGAATGGATTCGCCCATTCGTTGAGTGCAGGCTCGCAACTCTTCTATTGAGGCAGGCCTCTTGCTGGTGCCCTTGAAGTTTCGGATGAAGCTGTAAGCTAGCTCATCCCAGCTTCGGATGGACCCTGAAGATAGGCTGCTGAGCCAGATCCGGGTTGCGCCTGTCAGCTGCAGCTGAAGGCATTGCATGGCAGTCTCTTTGTTTCCACTGTGCAGTTTGACGGATGATAAGTGGTCACTGAGCCAAGCCTTTGGATCTTGAGTGCCGTCGAACTTTGGAGTATCCAAAGGAAGCTTGAAATTTCACGGCATCCATGTCCGCCGGACGGATCTGCTGAAGCACCGGGCTCCGCAGAGTTCTCCTTCGTCTCCGTCCATCTTAGATTCAGACGAGCATGTGCGCTTAGCTCACGCTTTGTCGATTTTGCGCTGTGTGAGCGCATCTCTGGCATCGTAGTTGCGGTGATGGCGCGAGCTCTTCTTCCTTCGAGGAAGGTCATGTTCCTCTTCTTCGGATGAAGGGGTGGGGCTGCGGACGAACCTGACCGGAGCTTTCTTCTTCGGCTCCGTGGGGGCTTCCTGGTGGAGCGCGGCTCCGACGAGTCTGAGTCCGGTAAGTGCGGACTTGTGCATGGATCTTTTCGGGTCCCCTTCCGGAGGTGGGTGGGCCGCGAGGTACGCAGTGGCTGCCATGATCGCAGCCTGCGGCGTTTTTGGGATGACGTTGCCGTTGGCGTCCATCTCCATGAAGGATGTGTGGAGGGTTCGGGTCACCTCACGGCGCTCCTGGGATCCATGTTCTTCATCCGAGAGCGGTGTGCTTGTTGCCTTGGTTGCCGTTCGAGCTGGAGCCGATGCCCATGGCGGAGAGCGCGGCTCGTCGCGCGCTGGACTCTGAGGTTGCTTGCTTGCGTTTGTCAAGCACCTCCTGCATGTTGACCTGCTTTTTGTGCTCCTCGATCAGGAGCAGATGGTACGCCATCAGCAAATCCCGGGAGGAGTCTGCAGGCAGGACTATGTTGCCCGCCACGGCATTGCGGGCCTGGGCCCATCCTTCTTTGCTAAGGCAGATGATGTGGCCGTTGTTTTCCCCTTCGGGTGGGGGAGACTGGCTTCTTCTATTCCCCTCGTTTCGATCTGGCGGGTTAGGTGGTGGGTTGGGCGGCGGGTTGGGTGTTTGCTGATCCCCGTCAGCCTGTATGACTACGGTGCATTGGTAGCGCTCGTAGATTGGCCCGCTGCTACCGCAGCTTTCAGATCCGGAACCGTAGGTCCCTTCATCCGACGGCGGATCGCACAGATCGGAGTTGCAGCTGCTGCTGTCGTAGGAATCATCTGCTGATGATGTTGTGCGTAGAACGGGGTGTGGGGTCCATGAAGCGGGCCTGATTGATGGTAGGGGCACCCGCTCAGGGAGGATTTCGAGTCCGTCGCCTACGGGCTCGAAGTCCTTCATGGTGGCCGGTGAGTGGGCGGTGAAGTCGAAAGCGCCAAAGAGGAGGTGACTCTCCGTCACCGCGGAGTTGTAGATCGATCGAGTTGGGACCGTCGCGATCGCACAATCAGCGTCCCCGGTTCCCACAGACGGTGTCAATTGACGAGGTTTGATCTCATCAATGCCCATTGTTATGGACTTGGGTTTTGGAGAAGATGGGGATGCTGGAGATCGTGGAACGGTTAGGAAACAAGCAACACGGGGACACGAGGTTTACCCAGGTTCAGGCCCCCGGAGGGAAAACCCTACTCCTGCTTGTCTGCTCTTGATTACGGCGGAACCGAAGGTTACAGGGGTGCGCAGATGCAATCTGGCGTGGAGGTGTGTATGCGAAAGTGAGAGAGAGAGAGAGATCTAGGTCGTGCCCTCCTAGTCTTTATATAGACTTAGGCAGGTCCCGGGC
This sequence comes from Avena sativa, assembly GCA_916181665.1. Classification (NCBI taxonomy): domain Eukaryota; kingdom Viridiplantae; phylum Streptophyta; class Magnoliopsida; order Poales; family Poaceae; genus Avena; species Avena sativa. The sequence goes on from OV702283.1 coordinate 455,063,962, forward strand.
ATAGACCTAGTCCGTTACAGGTTCTAGGGTTTTACCCCTTTGAATTTCCTATCTACTCTAGTCTTGCTCTCCAAGGATTCGAAAGCATCATGGGCCTTGGCCACCCGAAAATCTTCATGGGCTGACGTATAGTTGCCGTGGGCCTTCCCTGGGCTGGACCAGGTATGCTGAGATCATGTACCCGTGGGGTATAACCATGTCACTCCGATACTACCCACTCTTCTGTGCATCTAACCACATCTTGTACTTGCTCTCTTGTGCTCTGTAGTGTCGCCCTCGACGACGACTGACCGCAACCGACGCCGTCTTGAACTCCGGCGAGCGATTAACAGCAACCCCGTGCGCCCCTCGAGTAGCCAACCCCACCTCGAGCTTCAGCAAGTCTCTGCGAGCCTGGTAAGCCTCGCCAACCTCTCCCTCGCTTCCTACTACGCTGGCGACACCACTGACAGAGCGCGCGCCGCCAGCTTCGCCACTCGATGGTTGTTTGATCGTCAGTCGTAGGATGTAGATCCAGTGACTACGAAAGAATCTAAGCGAAGAGGTATCCTGCGATCTATGCCGTGCGATTAAGTTAGATCCAACGCACCAGAGAGGTCGATCCACACGAACCGTTATTGACCAATAGAATCGCTCCACGTGGCCAGCCTTTTGTTTTAAAAACAGAAACTAATCTATTAGATGTTTGATTTTGTAAATTGCATAACTTTTGTTCCACACGTCCAAATTTTGCAAATTTTATATCAATGGAATCAGCAAGACAAACCCTATCCAACCATGCACTTTGTTTAGTAAATTGCTTCTGTTAAATTGATTGTTTTTGCATAAACTTGTGTAGGCATATTTTGGATATAAAATTTGTTCTAAAATTATTTTTGTGATAAAACCTTTGGGCAAATGGATTGTTTGAACCTACTGACCATATAAACCAACTTGTGGTTTCAAAAACATATTTTGTGAAGCAAAAGAATTAATCTTTGATTTAGAACATTTCTAGTCAAATAAAGATAATGTTTATTTATTAAAAATACTTTTTGGAGAAAATATTTGGGAAATGTTTTGGAATAAACTCTTTGACCCCAAACACCAAGTTTTAGAATTAAAAATGTATTTGGTGAACCCTATAAAGATTATTACTTTGCTAAAGGCATTTTCAACCACATAAAATATTGATTTGGTTTAAAATGATTTATAAGTAAAATCTTTTGCAAATGGTTTTGCCACTTATATAAAATGACCTATAGGTGTTTTAGAATGTTTATAAACTATTAGAAACCACTTTTCCAAATAAAACAATCTTTGGCATGCTTGCATGTATTGCTTTTTTTATTATTTTATGTGATGTTTGCTTGAATGGTAGATTGAAATATTGCTTGCTTGATTGAATTGTAGTGGAATTTGAAGAGTGTGATCCTTGCAAGATCAAGGAGTGAACTTATATTCTCTACCAAAAAGGCAAGTGATGCTTCATACCTTGTCCCATTATTTTCACTATGCATTAGTGCTAATTAGGACTTGCATGGAATTTTGCTAGGTATAAACTATGCCATGGGAAATCCTAGTAGATGAAACCTTAGTAGAAACTTCCTAAGTTAAGATTCCTACTACTATAATGCTTAGCTTAGCTAGTAGAAAACAAGGGTGGAATATATTCATACTATGTAGTATTTCTAAGTCAAGGACTTGTGTTTTGTTTAATAAAACAACTAAGTGAATGAATCACCTGGGTGGAATGGAAGGAATGGTTTGTGTTGAGTGGTTACACAAGGCCCATTTCTATGGTTTACCTTGTGTATCTCACTTGTGGATGGCCACCTAGGAACAAAGAGATTTGAGATGTCAAATGTTGAGAAGCTTCAAGTGCAACCACTTGGCATTATGGGATCTGCCTGGATCATATAGGTTGCAATAACTTAGCCAAATGGACAATTGGTGGTAGGGGATTGATAGGTTGGAGCGCGTCCATTCTGGTCTAAGGGAAGGCTTCTGAAAGATCTTGTCTTGGTGAAACCAAGTCTTATGGGAAAAGTGCACCACCTCTGCAGAGTGTAAAATCTAAGTACTTAGCCATGTCCCTGGTAAAGGACAATTTGAGCATCAAGACATGGAAGCTATCAAGAATCTCCTCATCCCAATTTCTAAGTTAAAAACTTGTGGTTGAACAAGGGTTGAAGGATCACCAATTTCTACTGGGAGATGCCTTGGGTGATTTTGTCAAGCAAAAACTTAGTGTCTTCAAATGATAAGGAAAATCTATTTTGAGCAAATCAAGCCTAAGCTCCACTTAGCCAAATGCATATAGATGATAGACTCCACTATATTACCATAGTATCACTTGCCAATACAATTCAAATGTATTGACCCTTGTGGCTGTAACTTATTATGTTGCAGGTTTGTTTGATGTTAGTGAAGTTTATTGATTAGGATTACAAGTCTACAACTAACATGTTTGCCTGTGGCACTTTGAAGATGAAGGACCCCATGCTATAGCTATTTCTGCTGCATTGTAATGAGATAGCCAAATGAGCTATGTAAGATGTAATAAATTATTTTATTCCTGGTTATAAAGTTGTATTATGACCTTTGTTTCAGGGATGCTAGCTATTGATCCAGGGACTAGCATTGTAAACACAGGGATCTCTACCTTATTAAAGGTTGGGAACCTTACAAATGGTATCAGATCACTATGTTGCCTGTAGGATTGTAACCCTAGGATAGGACAAAAACCCTTAGAAAAAATAGGAGTTGTATTTGTTCCAAAACTTATTTACAAACAATCTTGTAAACTCTTTCCTCAACATTTTTGTTTCTGATTCTACATCTCTTCTATTTCAAACTTGATGGATAAAGCCTTCCCCATGACCAAAGACTTCAACTTTATTCTCAACAAGGTCTTCAACTTGGATATCACTAAGGACTACAAGTGAGACAAGAAATATTACTCAAGACCTGAAGACTAAGGAAATACAACTTAGAAGGAACCATCATCACCTTTGAAGTTTTGTGACCAAGATTCAAGAAATTCTCCAAGGATACAAGGATCTTGTCCATGAAGAAGCAACCAAGAAGGATGGAATGATCTCAAGTAAACCATATATTTGGACCACCATATTAAGTTAGATCAAACACACCAACTTATGTGGTGTAACAAAAATATTTTGTTGCCTATAAATGTGCTTGAAACTTGTTGTTTGAGTGGAATGATTGTTTGTGATTGCTTGCACATTGCTTGTGTGAATTGTGATGTGTGTGATTAGAATTAATTCCTTAGAAATCGTTTGCCTATTCTAATCCCAATCCAACCCAAACAGATGACTACTCTAAGAAACTCCAACATCAAGGATGGTGACAACAACAACAACCAAGAGGCCAACATGAGAGAACTCATAGTAACCCAAACCCAGTTGAACCAAGTGACAACTTAGTTTTTAGCCAACACCAGTGAGTTAGATCCAACCATGCTAAGGTTTTTGGAAACCCAAACCCAATTGTTGCATAAGGTGACAAACCAAATGATCAACATAGGAGACAACCCTTCCCAAGGCATTTGTGAGAACAATGATGTCAAGGATGATATTATAGAAGGAACTCAAGCTTGCAATGCTTGTGGAGACAAGGATAACACTTCCAAAGAGCATGAAGATCAATGCCCCAATTGTGAAGAGAAACATCCAACAAATCAATGCCACACATCTCAAGCTACATGTTTCCTATGTGAAGGAAATAATCATGTCCCTATCCAATGCCCCATCTATTCTATAGTTCAACAAAGGAAACAAGGTGGAGTGCAACAACAGATTGCAGACTTCCATGAGAGAACAACTTCTACCAAGAAGGATGAACACAAAGGAAAATATCAGCTTGCACCTCCATGCAATATGACTCAATTTGATGGACCAAAGAGGAGACATATGTATTACCCAAGGAAAAGGTCAAGGAGACCAGGAAACTTTCCTACCTTTGAAATAAGATATGGAGAGCATGAACTAGAAGCACTCCTAGCTTTGGAGAAACCCAAGAAGAAGAAGGACAAAAGTCAAGTGCAGTGTTGCCATTGCAAAGAGATGGGACACTATGCCAATGAATGTCCAGAGAAGAATAAGAAATATAAGGAGATTAACCAAGTGTGGTGCAACAACTGCAAAGAGCTAGGCCATTATGTGTAGGGTTCGCAGCATAGAAAACAAAAAATTTCCTATGATGGGAACAACTATGTACCAAGATCTATCTACTAGATACAAACAACGGGCGGATGTATATCCGTAGAGAACATACCCTTGAAGACCGACAAAGCTTAACGAGTCCAAACTCGTGGTTGATGTAGACGATCTCTTGCCGATCTCAAGATCGAGAGGAAGTCCTAGCGCCGCAAAACAGCAGCGCATCCGTGCTCGCACACACGTTCAAGGCACCGAGCAACCTCCGCCTCCTCGCTCCAGCGATGCAGCGGAAGCACAACTCTTTCTTGCCGAAAATCCACCGGGAACATGTATCTCGCTAGTCCGAGACCATGGGGGATAAATTCTAGAGGGGGAGAGAGATCCTTCACGAGGAGGTGTGGTGTGAGAGGAGGAGAGGGGGGCCTTTTATAGGGGAGAGGGGGGGCACCCAAGGGGCATGGCGCCCAGCCATGGGGGCTGCCCCCACCTCTTCCACATTCATGTGGGTGGAGCTCCCACTCAAAATGAAAAGCCTCCACTCCCATTAAAAAGCCTCCACTCAAAAATCCACTCACATGCATTAAATTTCCACCAAATTTAATGCAAGCTCTCATTTAAATAAAACTCTTTTATTTATTTATTCAGAATTTTGTTAATTACTTTAATTAACAAACATTCACATAAAACCCCTTGCTAGTATTCCATTTCACATGCAGAACCAGTTTCAGCAATTTCAACCGAAACAGTTTCGGTGTCTAGTGAAATAAATTCCTGCGCTTTCCTTTTCTTTTCGGCATGAAACTTTTGCTCCAATTGGATGTCGGTGTCTCTTAAGTGTGTCACCCTATGGTTCGTGAATAATGCGGACATGATCGAGACCCCTCTCGAATCAATAATCAGAAGCGGGATCTAGAGACCAATACTGACTCCCACACATTCAACGATGACTTTCTTGTGATCGTCGGAACCTTTTACGCTAGTATCTTAATCCTTTTGTTTCGCGATATATTACATGTCCGAGATTCGATCATCGGTATCTCCATACCTAGTTTGATCTCGTTACTGACATGCACTCTTTTCTCGTTCCCGTGATATAACATTCTAGTGATCAAATCACTTGCTTGCAAGCTAATCAATGTGATATCACCGAGAGGGCCCAGAGCATATCTATCCGTCATCGGGATGAACAAATTCCACTCTCGATCCATGGGCCTCAACATAACACTTTATTAGTTCTGAATCCATCTTTATAATCACCCTGTTACGGTGTGACGTTTGATGTTATCAAGAAACTCTTCCGGTGTTAGTGATTGACATGATCTCATGGTCTAAGGATTAGGATCACTTCGTAAGTTGTTATAGCAATATAAACTCAATGACTTTGATCGTAATGCTATACCTCGGATGAATGTTCATCACACCATTACACTAATGTTGTGATCCCGTTATTAACAACATCCAATGTCCATGATCAGGAAACCTTGATCATCTTGTTAATCAACGAGCTAGTTTATAAGAGAGGCATAACTAGGAACTTTCTGTTTGTTTATTAAACACACATGTATTAACGTTTCCGTATTAATACAATTATAGCATGCAAAATAAACATTTATCATAAACAAGGAATACGATAATAACCACTTTATTATTGCCTCTCGGGCATATTCCCTTCAGTCTCCCACTTGCACTAGAGACAATAATCTAGTTTGAAAACTTTGTGTATTGAACACCTATGGCTTTCTGGTGTTCCATATACACAATTGCAAGTGGTTAACATAATCTACGGAGCTGACGCTTCAGGTCCATGTGTATTTGCATGTCTTTGCGTCTTCACGCATCACTCATTCTCCAATGAGATGGCATTGTATTAATTTGGTCTTTTGGTGAGACCTTTAGTTCCTTGGGGTTAAAACACATCGATACTATTGTCATACAATATATCTTTTAGTGTTAGCCCGTTGCGAACCACACCTTAGTTTGATAACAAACTACTTGACACAAATTCCCTCCTTTGCTGCTACTATAGCAGTCATATACTTAGCCTTTTGTTGTAGTATTCGTCACAATGTCTTAACTTTGGAACTCTTCCAAATCCATCATGGAATCTCCTTTCCATTACATTGTGCCACCCATAGTTTAAATTGAGATAAACTTAATTTGTATCTTGTGACAAAACTAGTATCAATGTAACACTTTACAATGAACTATTTGTAATTGTTTGTCACCTCTACACAAATATATTCTTAGTTCTTCCAAAAGATCATAAGAATATCCTTACTATAGTCCAATGATCATTTTATGATTCATTCTGGTATATGCTCATAACACTTAGAGCATAGGACATATCTGGATGTGTACATATCATGGTATGATTGATCAACACATTCTTGTGATTTTACTCATCAAGTGTCAAAGCACTTGAATCTTGTTTCACTTATCAAGTGTCGATACACTTGAATCTTGATTCAATTCCTTTCCATGCGACAAGAACCGTTTCTTGTTGATTCTATATCGAACTCCTTCAATATCTCATATATGTACGTTTGGCATAACCATATTAGCGTCATCGTCTATCCACTATAGACATTCATGCTGAATATTCGGGTTTTGCCTAAGTCTTTCATCGAAATGAAATTCTTAACCATTGTCAATAAAATATACATCATTTCTAATCAACAAGATGTCCTCCACATAATGTATTAGAAATATGTCTTAGCGCTCCCACTTAATTTCTTGCAAATGCAAGCATCTTCATCGTCTCCTGATGAAAACTCGTTTTCATCATGGTGAAGATTCCAACTCCGCGATGCTTACTTCAACCATTGAAGTTTGCATCCCCTTTTTAGCATCCTTTGAATTAACAAAACCCTTTGTATCGTGTCATGTACACGTCCTAGGTAACCATTCTATTAGAAGAACTTTGTTTTGTTTATTCATCTACCATATACCAAATTATATGTAGTGGTTGCTACTTTAATCCGTCCAGACTAAATATCGCTATGAAAGATCAAATCTTGTCATAGTCAACTCCTTGAACATTGTCGTAAAATATTTTACGACATGTCGACTATTTCATAGATGTGAAACATCCATGTCTGTTTCTTTATAGATCCAAATATGACCGATAGGTTTTTACACCTTTCCGGAGGGTCTTCCAAGTTCAAAACTTGATTTCTTGTGTATGGAACTATCACGGATTTTATGGCTTCAAGCCATTTGACGGAGTCAGGGCCCATCATCGCTTCTTTGTATGTATTCGGTTCATCATTGTCAAACAATAATGATTTACTCTCAAATCTTAGTATTTGATTGTTTATTCGACCGACTTGGTTCAATAGGAACTTAGATCTCCGTGACCGCAACATTTGAGGCACGTAATCCATGAGCATTCTGGCTGCCTCCGGAACATTTTCCGGCGCTACGCAACTCAGCATATTTAAGGTTCGTTAACCTTATCAAAGTTCTATTGTCCTCCCACTTAACTTTTACGAAAAAATTCCTTTTTCAAGAAACTTCACGTTTCAAGCGACAAACCCTTTTGTCCTTGGTGTTATGGAGGAATAACCAATTGTTATTCGAAATAACCTACAAAGACATGCTCATCCGACTTCGGTTGTAAACATCTTACTTATGTTTAGCATACCAAAATTTAAGAAATGAGAACTTGGGTTTTACCCCAAACCATAACTTCCATGGTGTCATTTCACCGGATCAAGATGGAGCTCTTTTCAGTGTAAAAGCGGTAGTCTCTAAAGCTTTAATCTTTTAAAACATAATGGCAGTTTTATAAATAACACCTTTGATCCAACCATGTCAAACAAGGTTTCCTTACAAATCTCAAAACATTCCATATTCCTATGGTGTTTCAGGAGATGTAAATCTAGGTGTTTTGCTAAAATTGTAACTCAAATAAATCCCTTTTATGATAAAATCATAATTCATTTATTTTTCTTGTTACACTTGTAACTCAAATAAATCCCTTTATGATCAAATCATAATTCATTTATTTTTCTTGTCACAATGATTTTCACTTCATCTTGAAAGTCTTTGAACATTTTCAAATATTTCACACTTCTTTCTCATTAAGTGAATTATTCACTCAATTTCCGGAGAAAGTATATGAAGTTGAAACCCATCGCTTACGACTGCACATAATGGACTATATACATCGATATGTATAAATTCCAATATTTTAGTCGTTCGTTCTTCTTTGGCCTTTGAACGAAGTTTTAATTATCCCGAGGAAAGTCTCACAAGAGTCACTTGATCAAATCAAAGACTCCAAAAATCCATGAATATGGAGATTCTTCATGTTTTCTTTCCGATATAATTTAAACAGCGATGTCACTTCGTAAGTGATCTTTCAATCATTTGTCTTGCGACATTTTAACATTAGGTTTTATGGATGTGATTTCTCCAACTAGATTTGTAAATCATCCATCTTATATGGAATACGGTAATTATTTGAACAACCTTTGTTCTTATAATACCTGATTCAAATAACAATTGTTAAAACAAATCTTGAAGTCAATCTTTGATGTCAACGAGAAATACAAACAACGATTTGTTTGTTTTCGATGAACATCATCACATATTCTCTTGCTAGTTACTTAGGCCATTGTAGTTCATGAATTGCGTCGTTCCGTATGAAATTTCATACCAACCAATTCGGTATCCAATACCCAAGAACCACTTTGTTTAACAAGCAAAGAATACAACCATAACATGTATATCATATATATACCTAAATTGGATATTTCCAATCTTTTCTTTTCTGCCAAGTATATTTTATAGATTCTCTTTCAGCATTTCCTTTTCCTTTTTAAAAGAATTTATCAACATCAAAAGTGGCGCCATATACATGACACATAGTCCAAAGCGTGTATATTCAAATAATAATACCTTTGGACTTGCACTTTGAAGTAGATCACCATCATCAAAATGATCGGTATTCTTTCAAAATCCATTCTTTAGTAATCTTTTAGTGTAGTAAACACTTTACATACATCTTCTATTCATCCTTATCATGACGACTTTCATGATCAAGCCATTGTAGCTTATAAAGGCGAATCATGAGTATAACATTACTTTCCAAAACCCTTTTGGATGATTAGGATGTCTAGCATCTCCAACCTTCGTAAATTCTCATCCAATATGAGAACATATATTATACTCTATCATTTTGCAACCAAAACATTGTTTCAGATATCGTTATATCTGCCACACATGATGGTTTCTGAAACAATTCTTTCAGCTCCTAGATAAACTTGATATTAAAACAATCAAGAATCATGGAGGCAAACATGATACTTAAGATACTAACACTAGAATTGTTACTCTCGATTTAATACCAATTATTAAATTTCACGGAGTAAATAGAATTTTGCTAAAAGTTTGCAATAGGACTTTAAACTTTAGATTGACACTCAACACAATACGATACCAGTTCGTAAAGTATATATCCAGAATTCTATAGTTCTATTATCTCAATTACAACTATGCATATGGTGGTGAACGAATGCCAATGACTACAACAAATTATGCAAATTCACTTTGATTTAATTTATGATAAATTGAGTTCTACTAATCCAAATTAGAAATGAACTCCCACTCAAAAATGACATCCCTCGTGCCTTTTTGGTGATTACATGAACCAAATCCACTGCACCAAGTCCGATCATCACGTGAGTCGGTACAGCTTCAAAGGCGAGCATCCATATGGCCATCATATCAAAACATATGACTCATGCTTAACCTTTTGGTCCGTGTTCCGAGGCCATGTCTGTACATGCTAGGCTCGTCAAGTAAGAACCTTAGTATTCGCGTGTGTAATTGTCTTACACCCGAGATATGCTCGTGGATTCAAGTACACCCGATCATCACGTGATGTCTTGAAGCGACGAAACATTGTCGGTGCATACTTAAGGAAGAACACATTCTTATCTTGATATCTAAATGAGGGATCATCTTATTTTGCTAATAAAACGCCAAACAAGCAATATAAGATGCTATCAAACATCACATGTTTATTAGTGAAATGTTATGGTTCCCGCAGATGATCTCTATCATGTGCATCGTGGTATGATCACTATCATACCTATATGTGTAAGTCCAAGGTCTATGGAGTTTACACGCTATGTGTGTTGTAAGAGTATCATATCATACTTCTACTTACAATACTACCATATCATAACACTAGCCCAGCAACAATCTAAACTAGACGCCTCTAATTTATCCATTGCAAGTTTTACGTGGCTTAGGGCTTTCGAGATAGAACCGTTCTTACCTACGAACATGAACCACAACGAGGATAACCAAATTGTTGACAACTCGTTGCAAATTAGATATTGACTATAGTAGGAGAGACAGACACCCGCTAGCCACTTATGCAAAACTAGTTGCATGTCAAGCGTGGAACATGTCTCATGTGCGAGGACATGTAAAGTTTGTCCGGGCCGCTTCATCCCACTATGCCACCAATATCCAAAGTACAACTAAGAAGCAATAAAATGATCATCATCGCCCACATACTCATATGTGTACTACCCGTGCAAAGTATCTACGCATAGATCCGGCTCTGATACCACTGTAGGGTTCGCAGCATAGAAAACAAAAAATTTCCTATGATGGGAACAACTATGTACCAAGATCTATCTACTAGATACAAACAACGGGCGGATGTATATCCGTAGAGAACATACCCTTGAAGACCGACAAAGCTTAACGAGTCCAAACTCGTGGTTGATGTAGACGATCTCTTGCCGATCTCAAGATCGAGAGGAAGTCCTAGCGCCGCAAAACAGCAGCGCATCCGTGCTCGCACACACGTTCGAGGCACCGAGCAACCTCCGCCTCCTCGCTCCAGCGATGCAGCGGAAGCACAACTCTTTCTTGCCGAAAAGCCACCAGGAACATGTATCTCGCTAGTCCGAGACCATGGGGGATAAATTCTAGAGGGGGAGAGAGATCCTTCACGAGGAGGTGTGGTGTGAGAGGAGGAGAGGGGGGCCTTTTATAGGGGAGAGGGGGGGCACCCAAGGGGCATGGCGCCCAGCCATGGGGGCTGCCCCCACCTCTTCCACATTCATGTGGGTGGAGCTCCCACTCAAAATGAAAAGCCTCCACTCCCATTAAAAAGCCTCCACTCAAAAATCCACTCACATGCATTAAATTTCCACCAAATTTAATGCAAGCTCTCATTTAAATAAAACTCTTTTATTTATTTATTCAGAATTTTGTTAATTACTTTAATTAACAAACATTCACATAAAACCCCTTGCTAGTATTCCATTTCACATGCAGAACCAGTTTCAGCAATTTCAACCGAAACAGTTTCGGTGTCTAGTGAAATAAATTCCTGCGCTTTCCTTTTCTTTTCGGCATGAAACTTTTGCTCCAATTGGATGTCGGTGTCTCTTAAGTGTGTCACCCTACGGTTCGTGAATAATGCGGACATGATCGAGACCCCTCTCGAATCAATAATCAGAAGCGGGATCTGGAGACCCATACTGACTCTCACACATTCAACGATGACTTTCTTGTGATCGTCGGAACCTTTTACGCTAGTATCTTAATCCTTTTGTTTCGCGATATATTACATGTCCGAGATTCGATCATCGGTATCTCCATACCTAGTTTGATCTCGTTACTGACATGCACTCTTTTCTCGTTCCCGTGATATAACATTCTAGTGATCAAATCACTTGCTTGCAAGCTAATCAATGTGATATCACCGAGAGGGCCCAGAGCATATCTATCCGTCATCGGGATGAACAAATTCCACTCTCGATCCATGGGCCTCAACATAACACTTTATTAGTTCTGAATCCATCTTTATAATCACCCTGTTACGGTGTGACGTTTGATGTTATCAAGAAACTCTTCCGGTGTTAGTGATTGACATGATCTCATGGTCTAAGGATTAGGATCACTTCGTAAGTTGTTATAGCAATATAAACTCAATGACTTTGATCGTAATGCTATACCTCGGATGAATGTTCATCACACCATTACACTAATGTTGTGATCCCATTATTAACAACATCCAATGTCCATGATCAGGAAACCTTGATCATCTTGTTAATCAACGAGCTAGTTTATAAGAGAGGCATAACTAGGAACTTTCTGTTTGTTTATTAAACACACATGTATTAACGTTTCCGTATTAATACAATTATAGCATGCAAAATAAACATTTATCATAAACAAGGAATACGATAATAACCACTTTATTATTGCCTCTCGGGCATATTCCCTTCATTATGTGTCAACATGTCCACAGAAGATACGTGAAGAACTCAATCTTGTCACATGTTACAATTGTGGTAATCAAGGACATTATGCAAGCAATTGTCCAGAAAAGATGAAGCACAAGATAAAGCCTATGAAGGATCTCAGCCTTGTCACATGTTTCAAGTGTAGAAACAAAGAAAACTATGCAGATGTTTGCCCAGAGAGGTTTCAACAAGACCCCAAGCAAGCCAAGAAGTAATCTAGTTGGAAAATTTTTAAGGGTGGTAGTACCCTAGTTGCTTTGAGCCAACTTGTAACCCCTATCCTCCCAAAATCTCGGGACGAGATTTATTTTAAGGGTGGTAGCCTGTCACATCCCAAAATTTTCCAAATTTTGTAATGTGAAAAATAAATAAACAAAATAAATAATTGTTGAAATTTAGGGTGAAAATAAACTTTTGTTTCTAAATGGAAACTTAAAATCCCATCTTGAACAAACTTGAGTAAAGTTTGAATCCAACTAAATTCAAATCAAAGAGGAATGCATTCTTCATAAATGCATCTGGAAATTTAAACACTTGGAAAATAAACTAAAATCCTAAAAACCCTAATAGAATAAAATCATTTCCAAGTTATCCCCAAGCCTATGGATTTGATCCATATAATTTTTTTGTCAACAAACATTTATAAATGATCAAGAATTACAAATAGAAATATTATAAAACCATAGAAATTGATTTCATTCAAATTGGAGCCATAGATAAAATCTTATGAATTTAAGGAAATTGAATTTCCAAAGCTAATAAAGCACCTATCTAAAATTCCATACCAAATGGGGAGCAATTAATCCTAAAGATATTTAAAAGGATAAATAAATATCAAATAAGATTTTACAAATTGGAATCACCAACCTTGGATCTATAAATAAAAAGATATGGATTTTGTAAGTTAGAGAAAGGAATATTAAATAAAGAATATTTTAAAGACCAAATTAAATCTTGGCCTAATCCATAAGCAAATGGAATGAATATAATCCAAGTCCAAATAAAATAAATGGATAAAGAATTTTCAAATTAAATAAAATGGCATTAACAAAATTCCATTTCCATTTGAGTAAAGATAAAATCCCTATTAGAATTGATTAATTAAATCATGGGAAGATAGTGTTTGGAATTCACCCAAGTGGAAATTATTTAATTAACTTAAAAGGAATCAAGGAAATCACTTAAATGAAATTTATGGAATTAAAACCATAATTGGTTTCATAGGAAAAAAAACAAGTACCCAATTTAAAATGATTAATAAATCATATTAAAATTATTCCAAATAATTCAAGGTAAATTATTTGACACCCAAATAAATAAATAAAACCTACTGAAAAGATTTGGAAAGATTTAAATTTCAAATGGAGTTTGGAAACATTATTAAATCTTATTTGAATTAATACAAGAGCCTATTTTAAATAATTAAAAAACACTAAAAAGAATAAATAAATTATTCTAAATTTGACTTCAGAATGTGTTAATAAACAGTGTTTGATTATTCACAAAGTTTGGCAAAAGTTTGATTTCAAATGAATGTTTGAATGGATTAAATAAAATCAAAACAGATAAATTGAAAAAGAAAAAAAACAATATGTACAAAAAAAATGAGCTAAGCCAGCCCAACCCAGCTAGCCCACTAAGCCCAGCAGCCCACCTCTCTCTTCTCCCCGAAGCGTTTCTTTTTCACCGCAGAAGGAACCCACACCGCCACTGACTGCCTGGACCCACTTTCCCCCTCTCTCTTTAACCGACAGGCGGACCCCATCGCCACCTTAGCATATTCCCCACCCGCGCTAACCTCACCAGCGGTTTCTGCCCGTTAAAAGATCGCTTCAATCCTCATTAACCACGCGTTGATTCAGCCCCGCGATCACGCGTACTAAATCGCCTGCGCCCCCTCTCTCTTTCCCCTCACTCGCCAGACTCTCCTCGCCCCCAGGCTGTCTGTATTGCCTGCGACAACGCTCCCTGCTCCGACGAGCTGTCTGGCCAATTATGGCGCCGTCTGACCCTCTCTCGCCTCCTAGTTCACGCGAGCGTTATCCCCAGTCTCTGGCGCATCTCCCTGTGCTTTCCGTTCATCCGTGCGAGCACCTTATCGTGAACAACGACCACACCCGAGCATCGCCACCGTCTGTTCCAACTCCGGAGAACCCTACAGGTAGTCTCTGACCGCGCCTCTTCTTCTCTTTGATGCTCCGATACTCCCTACTCTCCTGTGCATCTAACCACGCCGTTTACTTGCTCTCTTGTGCTCTGTAGTGTCGCCCTTGACGACGACTGACCGCAACTGACGCCGTCTTGAACTCCGGCGAGCGATTAATAGCAACCCCGTGTGCCCCTCGAGTAGCCGACCCCACCTCGAGCTTCAGCAAGTCTCTACGAGCCTAGTAAGCCTTGCCAACCTCTCCCTCGCTTCCTACTTCGCCGGCGACACCACTGACAGAGCGCGCGCCACTACTCGTCGCCGCCAGCGCCGCCATTCGATGGTTGTTTGATCGCCAGCCGTAGGATGTAGATCCAGTGACTACGAAAGAATCTAAGCGAAGAGGTATCCTGCGATCTGTGTCATGCGATTAAGTTAGATCCAACGCACCAGAGAGGTCGATCCACACGAACCGTTATTGACCAATAGAATCGCTCCACGTGGCCAGCCTTTTGTTTTAAAAACAGAAACTAATCTATTAGATGTTTGATTTTGTAAATTGCATAACTTTTGTTCCACACGTCCAAATTTTGCAAATTTTATATCAATGGAATCAGCAAGACAAACCCTATCCAACCATGCACTTTGTTTAGTAAATTGCTTCTGTTAAATTGATTGTTTTTGCATAAACTTGTGTAGGCATATTTTGGATATAAAATTTGTTCTAAAATTATTTTTGTGATAAAACCTTTGGGCAAATGGATTGTTTGAACCTACTGACCATCTAAACCAATTTGTGGTTTCAAAAACATATTTTGTGAAGCAAAAGAATAAATCTTTGATTTAGAACATTTCTAGCCAAATAAAGATAATGTTTATTTATTAAAAATACTTTTTGGAGAAAATCTTTGGAAAATGTTTTGGAATAAACTCTCTGACCCCAAACACCAAGTTTTAGAATTAAAAATGTATTTGGTGAACCCTATAAAGATTATTACTTTGCTAAAGGCATTTTCAACCACATAAAATATTGATTTGGTTTAAAATGATTTATAAGTAAAATCTTTTGCAAATGGTTTTGCCACTTATATAAAATGACCTATAGGTGTTTTAGAATGTTTATAAACTATTAGAAACCACTTTTCCAAATAAAACAATCTTTGGCATGCTTGCATGTATTGCTTTTTTTATTATTTTATGTGATGTTTGCTTGAATGGTAGATTGAAATATTGCTTGCTTGATTGAATTGTAGTGGAATTTGAAGAGTGTGATCATTGCAAGATCAAGGAGTGAACTTATATTATCTACCAAAAAGGCAAGTGATGCTTCATACCTTGTCCCATTATTTTCACTATGCATTAGTGTTAAGTAGGACTTGCATGGAATTTTGCTAGGTATAAACTATGCCATGGGAAATCCTAGTAGATGAAACCTTAGTAGAAACTTCCTAAGTTAAGATTCCTACTACTATAATGCTTAGCTTAGCTAGTAGAAAACAAGGGTGGAATATATTCATACTATGTAGTATTTCTAAGTCAAGGACTTGTGTTTTGTTTAATAAAACAACTAAGTGAATGAATCACCTGGGTGGAATGGAAGGAATGGTTTGTGTTGAGTGGTTACACAAGGCCCATTTCTATGGTTTACCTTGTGTATCTCACTTGTGGATGGCCACCCAGGAATAAAGAGATTTGAGATGTCAAATGTTGAGAAGCTTCAAGTGTAGCCACTTGGCATTATGGGATCTGCCTGGATCATATAGGTTGCAATAACTTAGCCAAATGGACAATTGGTGGTAGGGGATTGATAGGTTGGAGCGCGTCCATTCTGGTCTAAGGGAAGGCTTCTGAAAGATCTTGTCTTGGTGAAACCAAGTCTTATGGGGAAAGTGCACCACCTCTGCAGAGTGTAAAATCTAAGTACTTAGCCATGTCCCTGGTAAAGGACAATTTGAGCATCAAGACATGGAAGCTATCAAGAATCTCCTCATCCCAATTTCTAAGTTAAAAACTTGTGGTTGAGCAAGGGTTGAAGGATCACCAATTTCTATTGGGAGATGCCTTGGGTGATTTTGTCAAGCAAAAACTTAGTGTCTTCAAATGATAAGGAAAATCTATTTTGAGCAAAGCAAGCCTAAGCTCCACTTAGCCAAATGCATATAGATGATAGACTCCACTATATTACCATAGTATCACTTGCCAATACAATTCAAATGTATTGAACCTTGTGGCTGTAACTTATTATGTTGCAGGTTTGTTGATGTTAGTGAAGTTTATTGATTAGGATTACAAGTCTACAACTAACATGTTTGCCTGTGGCACTTTGAAGATGAAGGACCCCATGCTATAGCTATTTCTGCTGCATTATAATGAGATAGACAAATGAGCTATGTAAGATGTAATAAATTATTTTATTCCTGGTTATAAAGTTGTATTATGACCTTTGTTTCAGGGATGCTAGCTATTGATCCAGGGACTAGCATTGTAAACACAGGGATCTCTACCTTATTAAAGGTTGGGAACCTTACAAATGGTATCAGAGCACTGTGTTGCCTGTAGGATTGTAACCCTAGGATAGGACAAAAACCCTTAGAAAAAATAGGAGTTGTATTTGTTCCAAAACTTATTTACAAACAATCTTGTAAACTCTTTCCTCAACATTTTCGCCGAGACCATGAGTCACGCAATAAGTATGATTCCGCCGTAACGGGTCAAATCCCGAAGCCAGTACTTAAAGATGTGAGGTTGAGGTTGGTTTACCAGGGGCTCCATCCACCCCAAGCAACCCGGTCCATGCTTCCCTACCTGTTATGATGCACCTCCATCACCTCCTATTTCGAAAACATTTTCAATGCGTATGCCAAATGTAAAGCCCGAACTATGTGACTCATGGAATCTAATAGGCAAGTTAGTCAGTCGAGGGGTTCCCAAGCCCCATGTGGTTGTACGCTCGTCTCAGTTCCAAAGGAAAGAACTCAGTTCCTAATGGTGGCGAGCATGGGACTACAAATACCACACCCAACGTGGCCTCCCATACAAGCCTTAACATGATTAATTAACTCCTTCGTTGATGTCACTATCTCCGACCTCACTACCTTCCTTGGCACCTCTGATTCATCATTGAATAGATCAGATGTTGTTTCTATGCTTGGCTAAGCTGTCAGTAACAAGAGCTCTACAACGCTCAAATGTCAACCCTAGGTATGCTAGGAGCAGTGGATCAGGAGTATAAGGCTACAAAGGGGAAACAGTGCAGCAGATAGGTAACACTAGCTACTGACAAAAGATCACATTGGAATCATGTGCATCATAGCGAGAAAGTAATATACTTTATAAAACATAGGTTCAGAATGAGAGGCTACGCTTGCCTTGTCCGTCATTAGACAGGTACGGATCTTCGGTGTTGTTGACTTCAGCTTCGGGTTCGGATCCTATCACGAAGAACCAAATACCGAAAAGGGAGAAGCAACATTCAATACATGGCATGTGCAATGCTCAATCAATATGGATGATATGACAAGTTAACTTGCATTGAAATGAAACCCTAAAACATGCTCGACAATTTAAACGAGGTTCCGAGGGTTGAAAACCCTAACTCGGAAAACTCCGGAAACACATGAGAGGGGTGCAGTTGTTCTTCTAATTAAACTTGCCATTTTAATTGTTGAAAAATGCATGATTATAGCTCTATTAGATAGTTCTCAATTTTCTGAACATTTTGATATATTATTTGTATTTTTCTGAATTACAGATTAAAAGTTATTGAATTTACAATATTCAAAACAATTTCTGAAATTATTAACCCTTTTATTAATTTAAATAAGGCTAGGAATACTTTTAACACAGGGGCTAGGCTAGCCACAGACACCGACAGGTGGGCCCGTGGCCACCTCAGCAGCCACACACGCGAAGAGGCTCAGGGGCAAATTTCACCGGGGCATAGGCTACCCACACCGACTGACGGGTGGGGCCAAGGCCACGCAGGCAAGCCACGCGTGGGCCACGTCGGAGACGACGGCGGAAACGTCAGGCGGTGGTCGCCGGCGATGATCTAGTCCACCCCAGCACGCGCGGGAGGGAGCGTTCGAAAGAGCTCAACAAGGCGAACCTAACTATCCTAGCACCACTAGTTATTGGTCGCCGGAGGAGCCTCCACAACGACGGACGGTGGCGGCGGTTGCAGGTCGGTGGCGCGGTGTCGGCACAGAGGAAGAGGAAGTAGGCGGAGGGTGCCTTGAGCACCGGAGGCTCACCACGATGCTCGCAGGAGGGTTGAGGAAGCCAGGCAGGGCAGGGGTCGATGGCGAGGCAAGCGGCGAAGCACGTCGGAGTCGGGGAGGAAACGGTCGATGGCGACGAATCCCAACGCCCCTTGTCGATTCCTTCTGCAGGAGGACGAAGCGGAGCGAGGCGGAGCTGATGGCGGTGTCGGATGGGCTTGGGGAGGCCGGCAACGACGGCTAGGGTTCGGTGGGGAGAAGCTCTGCCGAGAGAGAGCGAGAGAGAAAGAGATAAGAGGACGAGGAGAAAGAGCCGAGCAGCGGCGTTCTTATCCTGGCTCCGGGGACGGCGGGGGTGCTGCATTCGGGCGAGGATCGGGCGATGGCGGCGCTGCCACGCAGGAGCTTCGTCGGCCTCCTACTGGCGAGGAAGAAGAAAGGAGAAAAGAATCGAAGGGGTACGGGCCTTCTCCTGGGCTGCGGGTGGGCTGACCTGGGCCGCAGGAGAGAGAGGAAGGGGAGGAGGCTTGCTGGTCTGCGGCCTGGCTTGCCCTCCGGCTATATTTTTTTTAACAGAAACTTTTCCTTTTTTCTGATTTTGGTTTATGTTTGTAATTTCAAATTCACTTACTGTTTTGAATCTTTTCAAATTACCAAGAGCTTTCATAAAACATATAAACTATTGTGGGGCCCTTATAATCAATTGGGCTCCAAACATTTTGTGATTTTTCCAAAAATTCAAACACCATTTGAATAAATTTTCAAAGAGAGGGAAGATTTAGGGTTTTGAATTTGCATTTATTCAACACACTTGACCACATGGAATTTTTGTATTGATTTAAACAGATGCATGCCATGCTTAAGTACTGATTACATATTACAAACTTGGGCTGTTACAGAGATCTAGTACTTCAGATCATGCAACGCACAACCGGCATGCATAAATTATCACCCCCATGGGAGGGCCCGTTCATTGTGAGCAAAGCACTACATAATGATGCATACTACCTCATAGATGCTCAAGCACCAGAGAAGAATAAGGCGGACAAGTGAGGAGACGAATCAAAAAGACCATAGAATGTAGCTTTACTTTGTCCTTTTTACACTTATAGGAAGTGTATTGTATCCCTTACTATCATATGTTGGCTTTGTATGTCGGAAATAAATTAATGAATGAAACTTCAGCAACTTGAGATGTGACTCGGGGACTGCCTCTTATTTTATGTTCTTATTTTTCATATCTTCGGTAAGTCGGCTGGCTTATATGTCCAGTCCTTAAGCCGATTTAGTTATGTGTTAACAGAGAAGGCCGAATCCCTGACTTATTGTTCTCTAGAAAAGGATTTCATGATAAGCGAGATAAGAGCCGACAGAAATCAAACACACAAAAAACGACTAAGGAGTGGATGGTACGCGAACCGACTCATATTTTACATTTTTTCTAACCCATGTGATTGACATAGTCGTTTGATCCACGCGCTCATCTTAAACTATCGTTCATAATTGCTAAATAAGATTAAGTTAGATCTTTTCATTTCAAACCAACTAGGTAAAAATTGCAAATGGTGAACACGTGCCGAATAGTTGACTTAGAAGAGTAAACGACATAAGATTAAGCACAACATCTGAAGATCACCGAGATATGCAGATAGTACCAAAAGGACCAAATTGTTTCACACAGCATACACCCGGCATACCAGGGACTTAACGAATACGAAGTTTTTTAGTTCAAGCACTGGCTATCGCCGAGTCATCGGCAGATGGAGAAACAGTAACTGCAGGAGCAATGGTCTCCAAGGTGGGTGTGTCGGTCACTACCGGAGGAACCTCGGCCTCGGTAGACGAAATAACTATGTGAGAAGAAGTCCCCGAGGCTACCTTGACCTCTACAGAGGTTACCTTAGCCTCGACCAAAGTTTTCGTGGCATCTTGAACATTGGTCTCTTTGCACGAAGCCTCGCCCTGAGCTTGAGAAGCCTCGGTCCCCTTGGAGGAAGACTGGTCCTCAGCCTCTTCCTCTGAATCATCACCTGCTTCATCCGAGCTTTCGAACTCCTCGTCAGTATCCTCTTCATCACCAGAATCATCTTTGGATTCATCATCTTCTGCTGCCTCAGCATTCTCTTCGGCTTCATCTTAAAGGAAACACGGCCCTTCATTCTAGTGGTGCACATTGGCATACTCGATGAACTGGTAAGCACGGGTTTGGCGGCGAGCGATATGATCCGGTTTAGTGAT
Organism: Avena sativa; assembly: GCA_916181665.1. Lineage (NCBI taxonomy): Eukaryota > Viridiplantae > Streptophyta > Magnoliopsida > Poales > Poaceae > Avena > Avena sativa. The sequence goes on from OV702283.1 coordinate 455,085,002, forward strand.
ACAAGGGGAGCCGGTACGCATATTCATCAGGATATCGAGAGAGATGTTCTCGTACCATGACAGAACAACTGTGAGCGCCATGTCAGCCCTGGCTCATCATGCGGACTCTCTCCAAATATTCAACTGAGTTTGGAAATCCATAAGTTTTGCCACAAGCACTTCAACCCTGGTAATCTTTGGTTCATTCGGCCAGAGTACATGGAAGGCTCAGATGGATGTTTTCACAAATCTTTGCCCATGATCTTCATTAGTTGAATGGCGGCAGCAACAACAACTAAGAAATCCTCAATAGAATACTCTTGATCCGGATTATAGGGGACACCTCGGCGGGCCCGGGCGTTAATCACGGCCTTGGTACTCACAGGTTCAGATTCCGGAAAATGATCTATAATACAAAGAATAACATAAGTAAAGACAAGCAATGGTCAAGAATAACTCGGCCAATGGCCACAAGACAAGAAAAGAGAACTTACGATGAATATATCGTAACATTTTTGAAGATTGTCGGACCAGCCGACTCTTTTCTTCTCAAAACGAACAATGTCATCTGTCATGGACTTGTTCTTTGACTCGGTTGCGTCGAGGATCTCCTTATTCTTTTGGAGCTGGAGAGTTAGCCGATTCTTCTCCTCGGAGAATTCTTGGTCAACCTTCCCCAGCTCGGATTTCTGGGCTAATTTCAAGGATTGAACCTTGGCACGAAGAAGGTATATCTCATCATCCTTATCCTTCAGCTGCGCCGAATGAGCTCCTGCTTGTTCTGGAAAATGCAACATCATATTAGGCACAGGAACGCACTCTTGATACGATGTTGCGAGGCTTCATAATTCGGCTAAGCCAAGAGCAAAATGCTATAAGCTATTCTAAAAAAATTAGGAGAGGAGGGAAATGAGTACAAAGAACGTTGCTGACTCACTTGCAGATCAACAACCTTCTTCTTAAGTGCAGTATTTTGGGCCTCGATATTGCCTGTACAAAGACGAATCATGATTCAACTCGGAAACAAAAACCCAGACGAAAATTTCAAAATAAACAGCAAATAATTCACGTGTTTTCTTCAAAATAGGCACCAGTTTATCATATTTGACCTGCAACTTCCTATGAGCGAAGAGCAGTTTTTGGAACTCGGCAGTGTGCCGATTATGAGCAACCTGAAATCACAGAGCATTATATAGGAGAAAATTATTCGAAACAGCAAGATCCAAGCCAAGTAAAACTTGAATCGGATCTAGGTGGCCAGATATTCGAAGCTAAATCTACAAGATCCAAGCCAAGTAAAACTTGACTCGAATCTAGGTGGCTGGATATTTGAAGTGAAACCTACAAGATCCAAGTCAAGTAGAACTTGACTCGGATCTAGGTGGTCAGATATTTGAAGATAAATCTACAAGATCCAAGCCAAGTAAAACTTGACTCGGATCTAGGTGGCCGGATATTCGAAGCTAAATCTACAAGATCCAAGACAAGTAAAACTTGACTCGAATCTAGGTGGCTGGATATTTGAAGAGAAACCTACAAGATCCAAGTCAAGTAGAACTTGACTCAGATCTAGGTGGATGGATATTTGAAGAGAAACCTACAAGATCCAAGTCAAGTAGAACTTGACTCGGATCTAGGTGGCCGGATATTTGAAGCTAAACCTATAAGATCCAAGTCAAGTAAAACTTGACTCGGATCTAGGTGGATGGATATTTGAAGCGAAACCTACAAGATCCAAGCAAAGTAAAACTTAACTCGGATCTAGGTGGCTGGATATTTGAAGCTAAACTTACAAGATCCAAGCCAAGTGAAACTTGACTCGGATCTAGGTGGTTGGGTATTTGAAGCGAAACCTACAAGATTCAAATCAAGTAGAACTCTAGATGGATGGATATTTGAAGCTAAACCTACAAGATCCAAGCCAAGTAAAACTTGGCTCGGATATAGGTGGCTAGATATTCGAAGCTGAAACTAAAAATCAGAATCAACTAAAGTTGTCTAAAGTTACATATCATTCATTATACGCATAACTAAAATCTACCAGCAGAAGCTTCTGGCCGAATGACAAGTCACTTGGTCGAAAGCTCGGGGACTAGTGGGTATGCAATACACTTTATGAAAAGACTAAAGCATAGACCGAAGCATTTACCTCGTTAATTTTATCGATCTCAAGAACAACTTTGGCGGCCAAATGCAAGAGGCTACTGATGTTGGAGAGCTGGAAAGGTTGATTACTCGGATTACCCTCGATCTGATCGGCGGCATTCTAGTTGTTGGCATATTCTACCAAAGACCCGAGGCTTCCTCCGCTCTCCGTACGCGTTAGCACCTTGCCTTTGGCCTCTCGCGCTTGTTGGGCAGCTACCCCGGTCGTCGGGCTCTTATGAAGCACAATTTGTGTGCCGACGGCGGAGGCAGGCCCAGATTTAGCAACAGAGGCTCCCTTGTGAAGCATATCGACTATACTCGGTTGAGAGGAACTTGGCTTAACCTTCTAGGTCGTCTTGATCTTGGCAACACTGTCCTTCTTGGCCTTGGCAGAAACCTCGGCCACGGATTGAGATTGGGCGGGCTAAGCCAAGATCGGGGTGGCAACCTTCGCAACAGGAACAACAGCACCTTCAGCGGGAGCCGGGGTAGCAGGAACTTCAACGAGAATTGGTTCGGCGGAGATATTCTTGGAGACCTCGGCGGAAACTACCGAATTAGTCGCTCGATCCGGCATAGCAACATCAGCACCACCAGAGGTGACCTTGACTTCCTCCCATCGAGATGGACTATTAGTCGGCATGGGAGGAGGATCATTGCGAGCAGGGCTGGGGACCCGGATGTCATGTTGAGCTGGTGGTGAGGTCGGCCGAGTAACCTGAGAGGTCATACTCGGACCACTAGGGTTGGCAGAAAGTGGGGCGCTGCCAAAATAAAAAGAGAGCAAAGTTAAGAACAGAAAGAGAGAAACAAGAAATGCAAATCTGACACGAGTAGGGCAACTCACGCAGAAACTCCCGGTATCACTTTTTGCTTCGGAGGCTTTTGAGCAGATCTCTTGGTTCGTTTCTTCGGAGCCTCCTCCGAAGGATCTTTTGAGGCGGCCTGCTTCTTAGACGGAATTGGGGCTTCAGTAGCCAGGGGCTCCGGCTCATGCACCTGACCAGCCGGGTTAGCTGGGAAAACATGAGCCAGATATGCGTAAGAAATGGGCACCGCATTAACTACCTCGAGAATTTGGACCTCGTCCGAGTCACCTTCATTGGGGTGGGAAGAAGGCCTTCCCCGAGGGAGGGCAAGAGCAGATTCTGGCTTCGGGATAAATTCCTCCGAATCTGGTTCCTCACTGTCCGGGGTATCGCGGTCCTTACTCCAGGGTAGAGAAAGCATCTCGGCATCTTCCGAAGTTTGCTCCTCAAATTTCTGCAACAGAATGAACAAAAATTAATAAAATAATAAACAGAATAACATGGGCTAGAGATTCTGATAAACTAGCTCGGTATCAGATTATCTTGGGAGGAGGATTCTCGCGAGTTAAGGGCTTCATACCCCACTGCGAATCCTCGGGCATCTCCTCTTGAAAATGGCCTGGACATGTTTCCGGATCTGATCATCGGAGAGCTCGATGATGGAAACCCGGTTCAGATCAAGAGGACCACACGTATAACAGAGCTTGTGAGATCATTGTTGGAAGGGGCAGATTCGGCTGTTGACAAAGGAAGCCATCAAATCCTCACCATGAAGTCCGGCCTGAATCAGCTCCTTGAGTCGGAACTCGAAGGCTTCGGCAAGGGCGTTGGTCTTCTTCGTATTAAAGTTCCAGATCTTCCTGGAAGGAGTACCGACTAAGAAAGCCGACAGCCGAATCTTATCTTCCTTGCCTTGGTTTTTCACGTAGAAAAACAATCGGTGCCATTTCTTGCAATATTCAAGGCTTGTGACCCGGGGAAACTCGGATCGTTTCCGAGGTGTGATGGCGGCAGCACCACATTGAGTAAGAGATTTCTTGGAAGAAGGGGGAGTTTTGTCCGGCACAACATTGGCTCGGATTTGAAAGAACTTCGACCAGACAACTATGGAAGGCCAAAGGCCAAAGTACCCTTCGCAGGCCGAGATATAAGCGGAGAGAGATGCAATGACATTGGCCGGGAGATGGTGTGGCTGAAGGCTGAAAAACTCTAGAAACTCCCTAGAGAAATCTCTAAGGGGGAGACCAAACCCTCTAGTGAAATGGGAAATAAACACTACATATTCCCCGGACTCTACGACGGGAACAGATTCAGAGCCAGGTAAATGACATTTTACCTCGGCGGGGATGCGGCGTGTCCTAATGAGCCACTCGACTTCCTACCGAGTGACGGTGGAGCCCTGCCACGAGCCGTACTCCGGGGTGGCCATGACGTCTTCTTCTTCAGTGACGGTGACACTCTGGGAGCTCGACATGGGCTCGTCGGAGGATTCGACGGAGGAAGAAGCGCTGATGGTGGGAAGAGTTCTTGAAATCCAAGGCCACGTCGCAACAATGGAGAACACGGCAGTGGCGAAGGAGAAGAAGGACCACGGCAGAGGCGCAGAATGAGAACGAGACACGGTGGTGTGAGACCAGGAAATGGCGGCGCGGTCGCGTAAGGGCAATGATCAACGGCGGTGGCACGCAGAGGAAAACGAAAAAGTGGGAAGTGGGGAAGGTAACCGAGGGTTTCCCCCACTCCCCCATTTATAACCGTGTACTGCAAGCGATAGTGGGATCACCGGTGCGTAGCGGTTACCGCATACACGCATGTATGTTGTTCTGGCATCAACGGATTGGGGCCACAGGGAGGTCACATGGCGTAGGAGGCGATTCGGCCATCATTACCATTGCGGCTACCGAAGAGACATTGCGTTGATATGACCGCCTGTAGTCATCATTATACCCATGTCAGTGAACGCTGTAGCGGTACAAAAAATGAGGCAGAAGTGCAATGATTGAGACACGTAGGATGAAACTTACAATAGAAGCTAAGGAGATGGCTCGGATGAGGGTAAAGGACTCGGGGAAATGGGTCATACCTCGGAATGAAACAAAAGGTCTGGAAAGATATAACGGAGGAATACTACAGATGAAGGGCCGACTAAAGTATGAGTCGGCAACATAAGTTTGATAGCCGAATGTCTTGAACCTGATGTAGCCTTGACGACTGATATCGCCAAGACCTCACTAGATTCGGGGACTAATGTCGGGGGGATGACCACAGGTAGGGTCAAGCTAAGGAAAAAGGGGAAAAACCCTCAATGATCTAGACCGGGTCAAATAATGACCCGCCTGAGTTATATAGAGGTCGGCCGAGTAAGGCCCAACTTATCCCGAGTCAGGTAACTAAGACATGACTCGACCGACATATGGGTTATGTCGGCATACAACTATTACACCTTGTACCCGCAGGTTAGGGCTTGGCCAAGTCGTACGAGACAAGGCCGAGTCATGGCGAAGCTTGCTTGAGAAGGAGAGGGTGAACCCCCAAGTCAACACTGTGCGATGTCCCTCCTCAGGAATCTGTACAGTGACAAGCACTATAGACAAGAGCCAAAGGGGCAGAGCGGCAGCAGAAGGTCACGGAGGTGATAGTCCCGAAACCCGAGGCTCACATGTCATGGGCTCTGGGTCATTACCGCTAATAGAAGGGCGACACGGAAAGGAGCTCGCCGAGTTACTATTTTGGGAGAAGCATATTCCATGAATATGCTTGTCCACGTCAGCCCTAGATGGAACCAGGCCACTCCTTTATAAGAAGGGGCAGGGCTTCCAAAGAGGGGGATTTTTTTTATTTTCTTACTTAGCACCGGTAATAGCTTCTTCTTCCTCTTGCTCAAACATCTCGAGGAGCAAGTGTATCTTCACTGGTGTTGAATAGAGATCAAGTACTTGTGTGTTTGGGTGTAGAAATCACTACATCTTCCCTCCATGGATCCCTCTAGCACACATTGGCCCCCAACTTAAGCCTACCCATGGCATTTGTCGTGCCACCACCATGACAATTTAAGTGCATACATGCATCTTCAACAGCAGAGCCTTCAAATTGATTCTGTTGAACCAAACTTAAATAGTGGGGCTTAATTTCATAATCTTCAGCAGTAATTGCTGGCTGAGTAATAGGAGTACGTAAAAAATCATTATTGGCAGTGGCAAACTCCCCTAGCTTATTTTCAGCCATACTTCCTATGTTTTTGGATTTTCTTAAACGAATACTAATGATAGTAAAAACAAGAATTAAAAGACTAACTTTTTTTGGTTTTTCAAATAAAGACTGAAACCAAACTAACAAAATTAAAAACAAGAATTAAAACTAGCAAGGTTCTTACTAACCTCACTAGGGTTGCTATTGCTTCCCTGGCAACGGCACCAGAAAAAGGGTTGATACCTTTGATTTGGATTACGGATGTAGTATAGCACTTTTTCCCTAGTAGTCCTAGGTTTATCGAATCCTCAGGAAGCATAAAGAAAAGTGAGATTACTTAAACGGACCTTCGAGAGTTTTAGAATTCCTTTTGTATTTTCACCGGACAAAGAGTTTGCGGTCTTTTTGTTGTTGTTGACGATGGAGAGAGAGAGAGGGCCTAGGGTCTTTGGTTTCACCAGTAGATGTGCAAAACATCTGATGGGAATAAAAGATTGTAATAAAGTATGCATGTTATTTTTAGAGCAAGATAATTATATGTGGGCAGTGCATCCATAATTGCATCGCCTCTGCAACCGCTTATTGCAAAGGCCTACTAGTCTCATCCATAAAAGAAAGAGAACTAATGATATGCATAGTGATGTCACCGTTTAATCCCAAGTAAATCTCTCACATACAGCCATACTACCCCTTATGTCACTGGGGTTCCCAACCTGCAGATCAGTCATCACTCGCACTCCCTATACCTGGATCAATACTCAGGGTCTTGGGTACCTGACAAGTCCTTAGATTGAGGCAAGAGAGGGTACTATAATCATCATTTCATACAAACTAATACATGATACCATCTATGATAAATAACATGCACAAAAAGCTACATGGCTAGGCCGAAGCCCTTAGCCCAAAGAGAATTACTCACACATAGAGATGAAATCAACAATCATAAACATTATAATAGAGATCATAAGATTGATAGCAAATAGTATTACAACATCGCCAATTGAAGAAGATATATACTATTACAAGTGGTGGAAGATGGCTATGGTGGTGGAGAAGGGTTTAGAGATTTAGATCTAGATCTATTCCTCCAGCGTGGCGGCTTATGGTGGCAGGGAGATTTGAAGTCAAAAAAGAAGCGTTGTTTCTTGTTGCCCTAAGCCTCTTTATATAGGGGTCCATTCATGAAAGTTGTTCTGTTTGACATAATGAAGTCGATGGCAACTATACGGCCAGAACTATACAGCTAGAATAAATTTCCCGCTATATAGTTGGTCATTAAGGCTTCTGCCTCCACTTCATGGCTCCTGGTTTCTTTGACGTGTTGGAAATCTCGTATCTTTGGCATTTATGTTGTGATTGCCATCATTATACGTCATTATCTGCACAGGGAAAAATAGCAAAAAAGGATTGCATACCCCTTTGATCATTAGGCATTAGTGGCAGGGTTTAGAGAGATATTTCATCAAATATATGAATAATATCTAGTTTAAATGCGGACGTGGATGGCTATATTTCATAGCCATCAGGTAACATCTGGAAAAAGAGACAAACATATGGTACCATATGATCCGGCAGTGGCTGGAAAGAGAAATGTGGACCAAGTCAATAGGAGCCGAGGTAATAGCGGGAAAAGGAACCTCAGTCGAGGTGATGGTAGCCAAGGGAATGACGGACGGGGCAATCTCGGCCCGCGTCATTCGGCTGGAGGAGGACAACATGTCCCTCCACAGCAGCAGTCGAGGTATGAACCTCGGCAAGAAAGGGATGCAGGGCCAGTTCCGCATAATCCAGAGCCAAATAGGTATAATGATGGTTACTGATGCGCCTAGTTGATGTAGGTGCACTTCGTCGGGAAACCCCAAGAGCAAGGTGTGATGCAGCACAGCAACAAGTCTTCCCTCAGTAAGAAACCGAGGTTATCGAACCAGTAGGAGGAAGTAAACGTCACACAAGTGTTGCAAGCAACATGGAAACCTGCACAATACAAACCCAAGACTTTGCCCCAACGAACAGTGAGGTTGTCAATCTCATCAGTTGCTGTAACAAAGGATTAACTGTATGGTGTGGAAGGTGATGATGGTTTGCAGCAAGTAAATAGTGGAAGATGTATCAATGGTAAAGATTGGACCGGGTCCATAGTTCACTAGAGGTGCTCTCCTTAGATAAATAACATGGCATGAAGGGTAAACAAATTACAGCAGGGCAATTGACACGAACTGAGCAAGGCATAACAATGCAACACTAGACAAAAAGATCCTATGGCATTCGATTGGTCAATACAATAATATACATAGACCGCCATCCAACTGCATCTATGACTAGAAGTCCACCTTCAGGTTATCATCCGAACCCCATCCAGTATTAAGTTGCAAGCAACAAACAACTTCTTTAAGCAAAGTGTGTAAGGTAAACAGTCCACATGTTCCATGAACAAGATACCGTTGTTTTATCCCTAGTAGCAACAGCACATCTACAACCAAAGAGATTTCTATCACTTCCCTTGGAAACTAGAGGCATGAACCCACTATCGGGCATAAATACCCCCTCTTGGAGTCACTAGCAACTACTTGGCCAAGATAACCACTAGCAACAGAGAGCATGCAAGATCACAAATAACACAGACATGATAGAATCATAAAGATAAAACCATCAATCAAACCAACATAATAATCTCAATATCCATCGGATCCCCGTAAACACAACATGCATGATTACAAATAGATTAGATCTTGATCATGAACGGATCTCACAAGATCTATACATGAAAGCACAAGGAGGAGATACAACCATCTAGCTACTACATGGACCCGTAGTCCAAGGTGGAACTACTCACGCTTCATACCGAAGGCTGGCATAATGAAGAAGAAGGCCTCCGGGATAATCTCCCCTTCGGCAGGGTGCCGGGATGAACTTCAGATCCCCCCGATCTAGGGACGATGGTGGCGGCGGCTACAAACGATTTTGTGGAGTTTTGATCGGGTGCCTAGGGTTTCTGCATCGGGGGCTTCTTATAGGCGAAGGGGCGAGCCAGGAGGGCCACTAGGGGGCCACACCCTGCCCAGGCGCGGGCCAGGCTTGGCCGCGCCTAGGGGGTCTGGCCGCCCTGTGGCGACCCTCCGTCTCGTCTTCTGGCTTCGTGTCGCCCACGGTAAAATATTGACTTTCGCTTTTGTCCCGTCCAATTCTAAGAATATTGATTTTCTGCCTTTCTAGAACCAAAAACAGAAGAAAACAGGCAGCTGGCACTGTGGCAACTTGTTAATAGGTTGGTTCCAGAAAAAATATAAAAACACCTCAAAGTGTAGACAAAGCAAAGAAAAGTAGATACTGAACAAGCATGGAGCATCAAAAAATATAGTTACGTTTCCGACGTATCAAGCATCCCCAAGCTTAACTCCTTCTCGTCCTCAAGTAGGTAAGTGATAAAAAGGATAACTTTTGAGGTGACATGCACCATCAAAACCAAGATCAAACCATTTGCAAACATTAAAAGCTGGGATCAAAGAAATCTAAACATGTGCATGAAAGATGGAGTTCTAACAATAAGACAAAGTAACTATGCGTGCAACATGAAAGGCTACAAACAAAGATCATGAATAACATGCATTAAAAATGTTTGTTTGTTTCACATACAGAAAACATAGCATAGTGGCATTCAGCTTGTCCCTCATAGAGTAGCAAATAGATGCATAGGACACCTTCAAAGTTCATAAGAGTGACTAGATACAAATAGCACAAGAACAAGTAATATCACAATATGCATCAATCAATAAGTTTTGGGACACTGCACATAGAACTAAGAATGACAACTATGCTCTCTTAATGGTGCCTAAAGGTAGAAGGTGGAGACTCAATATAATAGTGGAAGAAAGGCCCTTCATAAAGGGAAGCAGGGATTTCAAGTTTCAAAAAGAGCTTCCAAAAATTATGGTACTAGTTAGCTTTCAGCCCTCATTGCCCCTATCATAAGCATCTTGAAGTGATTAAGGTTAAAGTGAACAAACTATGGAGTATATGCTTGACAAAGTATAAGTTGGCAATCTCATGTCCCTTGAATACGAGGGCCACACCTCATGCTACTCAACTTCAGTCACTGTAAGTCCTTGTCATAGTAAGTATATGCGTATCATAGAGAATCGCGAACATGGTACCCCTTGCACATGGTACAGGAGCTATCCCATAACCAAAATGACAAGGCAAGCAGACAATGAGCATCTCAGCGATCTTTTTATTTACTATGTGCATAGCTTTTTATTGAGGATGCTTCACAAATAGCTCATTATGGTGATTCTGCAAGTTTCCACCATGATTAGGCATGGCTTAGGCTAGCAGCCCAGGCGTTTCTCTAACACAAAATACATAACTCCATGGACTTACAAGATCCCTCTTTATTTCACACCGGTGGCATCCATAGACAAAAGAGCATGATATCAATTGTGTACAAAGTACAAGTGCAATGTTGAAAATGTTCCCCATGACAATATGGTTGTGCTAATTCCAACGTATAAGTGCAAGCATATACAACAGAAGTGACACAATGGTTCAATTTTATTATGGGCAAAGAATGTAAAGTGTGCCATCAAGTTTGTGAGGGCTTTAATCACCAAGTTTTCACATAACAAAATACTTTTTAATTGGAAGATAGCTGAAAACAAGAATATAGTTGGAATGGTGTAACACACCATGCATAGGAATTTATAGTGTACACTTTGGAATAACTTGGTTTCTTTGGAGTTGGAAACATGAGTAGAACTTACTCATACAAGTGGAGGCTAGCAAAAGACTGGGAGCAACCAACTAAGAGAGCAATAATGGCCATAATCATGCAGAGCGACAAAACATTACTAATCAGAGCATAGAGTGGTACTACAAGTTAAGGACTAAATGATCACAGAGGCTATAGTGACTTGGTCATAGTCATAACATAGTATGAGCATGTGCCAAGTTAACCCAAACAAAGCATCAAAGAAGAATACCACAATACTATGCTTTTGTATGCTAAAACAACGCATAATTCTTTCAAGGCACACTAAGCAATCTCAATTGTTTGGAACAAGACATGCTACAGCAATAATCACTAAGCATAAGGTCAAAACAACACCTAGCATGTCATGCTAAAGTCTAAGTCACAGTCAATGCAAGCTCCTCTTGCACTTCCAAGTAAGAACTTTCTACTCCTTCCAACACCAATTGACTTATTTGAAACAACACAGCGAGAACGGGGGTCCAAACTACTTTATTCAAGCAAACTAAACAAACTAAGCAAAGCAAAAGAAAACTAAAACGCTCCAAGAACAACACAACAGTGCATGAAACAATAAAAATGAAGTGTCTAGACAGACATGAGCTTTTTATTGATGAAGAAGGGGATGCCTTGGGCATACCCAAGCTTTGACGCTTGTACCTCTTGTATATTTCTTGGGGTGACACCGGGGTGGCATCCCCAAGCTTGAGCTTTTGTCCATTCTTCATCTCATTACATCATTCTCTATCTACACCTGAATTTTTTCCTTCATACAAAACTTCACACAATCTTCATTAGCAACATTAGTGTATTAAAAAGATATTATACCTTTGGGTTTAGCTTTGGAACAGCAAAACTTTTTACTAAAAACACAAGCTACTGTATCAACTCTTTCAAAAAGCTCAATTCCTCAAAAGAGAACTCAAAAAGGAATCAATAAGAAGCAAATGCAAATAATGGCAGAAATCTGTCAAAACAGACCATCAGGTAGAAAGCGAGTTTTTAGAAAACATTTTGTTGCTCAAATCAAAAAGTGTTAAACTAACGAAAGTTATCTAACATACTGGGGGATTTATTAGTAAATTTTCAGCTCAATCCGACTTACAGAGACTCCTCACGAATTTTTATGGTGGAGGATAGAAATCTATTTCGGGATAGCAACTCCCCAAATCTTACTTCCCTCTTATTAGAGGTCATTCTTGGCACAAAAAGCAAACAAAAAAGGATAAGGAGAGGTCATTACTGAAGTAATAACTTCCAAGACTCAAGGAAACTCTTGGGTTATCTCCCAACAAGTACTTTTCTTTAACGCCTTTAAGTTAGGCACAAGAAGCAAGAAATCAAGTATTTTCAAATGAGGAAGCATTAACATCAAACCTTGCTTTTAAAGGAGGAGCAAAAAGCAACTTCTCTCTCCTCATAGGGAAGTGTTTAATACCTTTCTTGAATAGGAATTGATATTTAATGGTGCCTTCTTTCATATCAATGATGGCACCAACAGTTCCAAGAAAAGGTCTTCCCAAAGTAATAGGACAAGAAACATTGTATTCAACATCCAAAACATAGAAATCAACAAGGACATAAGCATTGTTAACCATGATGAGAACATCATTAATACTCCCCATTAGTTTCTTCTTAGCATTATCATCAATTGGAACATCCTAATAACAATCTCCTAAAGGTGGCAGATCAAGCATTTCATAAATCTTCCTAGGCATAATAGAGACACTAGAACTAAGATCACATGAAGCTTTGAGATTAAAGTCATTCACTTGCATATTAATAATGGGTTCCCAACTATCTTCTACTTTCCTATGAATAGAAGCTTTGTGTTTTAACTTCTCTTCCTTAATCTTAACAAGAGCATCTATAATGTGTTTGGTGAAAGCAACATTCATATCACTAGCATCAGGACTTCTAGCAAGCTTTTGCAAGAACAGAATCACTTCAAAAATATTGCAACCATCTATATCAAAATCAAGCTTAGCATCACTAGCAGTAGACTCATTAGGCTTAGGCATTGTAGGAGGAGGAATAGGGGCTTCTTGGTAGGGTCATATCGAGCCCGGGCTATAAAATACCTTCTAAAAAACATAAAAAAATCTATAAAAAAATTATTATTCAGACACAACATCCATTGACCGTCTACCCTGTCACAGAACTTCTATCTGAAATTCGACTCACGGCTTAAAAAAACAAAAATGAATCACGCTATGAATGTAGCTAATTCAAATTAGGTAGTCATTTGAGCCCATTAATTAAACAATACCATAGCTGCATTATTTTTCTCAAACATGGTTTTAATTTTGATGACTTTCGTAAATTTTGTCATGTATATGACTGAAAAACTTACCTTGTACTGACCAATGGACCTTAGGGATATGGTCTAGTTTTCCCATATGAAGAATGAAATCAGGATGCATCCTAGTAAAATATGCCTCCTTGATGGAATTGAGAAATTTGATACCAGTAGGGACCTCACACAATTCCATGAGGCTATTGATGAGAAGATATTCAAGACTGGCCAAAGCTCCCTCTTGTATACATATTTGATTGACTTGTGGCAAATCTGACAAGACCAACTTCTTCAAATGTTCAAACCATTTTGCGTGAAAGTTTATTTGTTGTCTAGTATACACCCTTTTAAGATGTAACTCTATTAAATTTGACAATTCATAGAGACGTGTTGTTGGATTCTCAGTGAGCTTGTAACTCTGCGTGAAAGTCACAAGTCACGCACGCACACCCCGCACACGGCTTGTGATAATGAACTTTTATTTATAGAGAGAGGTTGGAGGTAATCTTCTTTGTTGCTTGTAAGGATGGACGGCCTAGATATGTTATCACGCGGATCACCCTTTACTATCAACTTTCACACACACACCTCTTTATAACTCATCGAATGCTCTTCCATATTTCAAAGCGGGTTGGCTGCTAGCTAGGAATCCAACCAGAGTCCCAATAAAAAACTAAATGTGGGGGCACCACTTCCCAATGAACAGAGAAGGCTTTTTAATACACTCTCTCGGTAACTGCGATTGCCCCTCGAAAGATGAAAATGATTTTTCTTCCTAGCCAGCTTGGACAAGCATTCGCAACAAGATATACATATAGTACTCGCAACAAAACATATAATTAATTGGTGCACACGCTATTGTTTCTATCAATTTCAGCTTCTCTTTCCCACTTAGCATGAAGTTGGGCTAACAGTCTAACATTTTCATCAATAGTAACTTATATGACATGAGTAGCAGCAAAGATACTTTCCATGCTTTCAGGTTTAGCAGCCATTTTATTAATCAAAGAAGACTGTGCTTTAGACAAAGAGGAAATGTTCTTCTCAGCACTCAAATTTTTTGACTGTAAACTAGGAATTTCTCTATTCAGATTCTCAAGCTGATGACTAAAGTTTTTCAAGATAACAGATTGTTCTTCCATATTTTTAGTGAATATCTTGTTTTGCTCATATTGCATCTGCATAAAGTTTTTAGTGGATCTTTCAACTTCTAGAATCCTATCTTCACTAGGCATTTCGGATCTACCATGGTAAGCATTTCCATTATTAGGAGGATAAGACCTATAGTTATTACCATAAGTATTGTTGCCAAAATTGTTGTTTCTAATGAAGTTCACATCAACTTGCTCTTCTTGAGCAACCAAAGAGGCTAAGGGAACATTGTTTGGATCTAAAGGAGCTTTCCCATTAACAAGCATAGCCATAATAACATCAATCTTATCACTCAAAGAGGAGGTTTCTTCAACAAAATTTACCTTCTTACCATGTGGAGCTCTCTCAGTGTGCCATTCGGAGTAATTAACCATCATATTATCAAGGAGTTTTGTTGCAGCACCCAAAGTGATGCCCATAAAGGTACCTCCAGCAGCTAAATCCAACAGGGTTTTTGAAGAGAAGTTCAAACCTGCATAAAAAGTCTGGATAATCATCCAAGAAGTGAGTCCATGAGTGGGACAATTCTTAACCAAAGATTTCATTATTTCCCAAGTTTGAGCAACATGTTCATTATCAAGTTGTTTAAATTTCATAATGTCACTTCTCATAGATATAATATTAGTAGGAGGATAGTACTTTCCAATAAAATCATCTTTGCACTTAGTCCAAGAATCAATACTATTTCTAGGCAAGGATAGCAACCATTCCTTAGCTTTTCCTCTGAAGGAGAAAGGAAACATCTTGATCTTAATAATATCTCCATCTACATCCTTATACTTTTTCAGCTCACAAAGTTTAACAAAGTTATTGAGATGGGCAGCAGCAGCATCAGAACCATCACCAGAAAATTGCTCTCTCATCACAAGATTCAACAAAGCAGGCTTAATTTCATAAAAGGTAGCATCGTGAGCAGGTGGAGCAATGGGAGTGCTAAGGAAATCATTGTTGTTTGTGCTAGTTAAGTCATACAACTTGGTGTTCTCAGCAGAGTTCATTTGGGCAAAGGTGGAGCAAGCCAAAAACAACAGCAGCAGCTAGAGCAGGAACTAATTTTTTGTGTTTTTGATAAGAGAAAGCAAACCAAACTAAACTAATTTTTTGGAGTTTTTGATAAAAAGAGGCAAACAAAACCAAGCAAAAGAAACTAAGCAAACTAAAAACAAAGTAAAGAGAAAGGTTGAGGAGGACTCCCCTTCTGAAGACGTCCTTAGCCTCCCTGGCAACGGCGCTAGAAAACTTGTTGATGCGCCTAGTTGATGTTGGTGTGCTTCGTCGGGAAACCCCAAGAGCAAGGTGTGATGCAGCATAGCAGCAAGTCTTCCCTCAGTAAGAAACCGAGGTTATCGAACCAGTAGGAGGAAGGAAACGTCACACAAGTGTTGCAAGCAACGTGGAAACCCGCACAACACAAACTCAAGACTTTGCCCCCAACGAACAGTGAGGTTGTCAATCTCACCGGTTGCTGTAAGAAAGGATTAACTATATGGTGTGGAAGGTGACGATGGTTTGCAGCAAGTAAACAGTGGAATATGTATCAATGTTAAAGATTGGACCGGGGTCCATAGTTCACTATAGGTGCTCTCCTTAGATAAACAACATGGCATGAAGGGTAAACAAATTATAGTAGGGAAATTGACAGGAACCGAGCAAGGCATAACAATGCAATAGTAGACAAAAAGATCCTATGAGATGCGATTGGGCAATACAACGATATACATAGACCGCCATCCAACTGCATCTATGACTAGAAGTCCACCTTCAGGTTATCATCCAAACCCCCTCCAGTATTAAGTTGCAAGCAACAGACAACTGCTTTAAGCAAAGTGTGTAAGGTAAACAATCCACTTGTTCCATGAACAAGAGACTGTTGTTTTCTCCCTAGCGGCAACAACACATATACAACCGAAGAGATTTCTGTCACTTCCCTTGGAAACTAGAGGCATGAACCCACTATCGAGCATAAATACCCCCTCTTGGAGTCACTAGCAACTACTTGGCCAAGATAGCTACTAACAACGGAGAGCATGCAAGATCACAAATGATGACTCCTTGATGGCGCCAGAAAACTTGGTGCTTGATGTGGAGTCTTGTTGGGAACCCCAAGAGCAAGGTGTGAAGAGCGCAACGGCAAGTATTCCCTCAGTTGAGACCGAGGTTATAAAACCAGAAGGAGGAAGGAAACGTCACACAGGTGTTGCAAGCAACGCGGAGACCTACACAACACAAACTCAAGACTTTGCCCCAACGAATCAGTGAGGTTGTCAAGCTCACCAGTTTGCTGTAACAAAGGATTAAACGTATTGTGTGGAAGGTAATGGTTTGCAGCAAGTAAATAGGTAACAGTGGAAGATGTATCAATGGTAAAGATTGGACCGGGGTCCATAGTTCACTAGAGATGCTCTCCTTAGATAAACAACATGGCATTAAGGGTAAACAAATTACAACGAGGCAATTGACAGGAACTGAGCAAGGCATAACAATGCAATTACTAACCAGAAAGATCCTATGAAGTTGATTGGGAAATACAACAATATACATAGACCGTCATCCAACTGCATCTATGACTATAAGTCCACCTTCAGGCTATCATCCGAACCCCCTCCAGTATTAAGCAACATACAACTGCTTCAAGCAAAGTGTGTAAGGTAAACAGTCCACATGTTCCATGAACAAGATACCGTTGTTTTATCCCTAGTAGCAATAGCACATCTACAACCAAAGAGATTTCTGTCACTTCCCTTGGAAACTAGAGGCATGAACCCACTATCGGGCATAAATACCCCCTCTTGGAGTCACTAGCAATTACTTGGCCAAGATAACCACTAGCAACGGAGAGCATGCAAGATCACAAACAACACAGACATGATAGAATCATAAAGATAAAACCATTAACTAAACCAACATAATAATCTCAATATCCATCGAATCCCCGCAAACACAACATGCATGATTACAAATAGATTAGATCTTGATCATGAACGGAGCTCACAAGATCTATACATGAAAGCACAAATGAGGAGACACAACCATCTGGATACTACATGGAACCATAGTCCAAGGTGGAACTACTCACGAATCATACCGGAGAGAAGGCCTCCGAGATGATCTCCCCTCCGGCAGGGTGCCGGGAAGAGCTTCAGACCCCCCCTCGATCTAGGGATGATGGTGGCGGCGGCTACAGTCGGTTTTGTGGAGATTTGATTGGGTACTCAGGGTTTCTGCATCGGGGGCTTCTTATAGGCGAAGGGGCGAGACCGGGAGGCGTCCAGGGCCACCAAACCCTAGCCAGGCGCGGGCCCACCTGCCCTCGCGCCTGGGGTGGGTTTGACACCCCTGGCCGGCCCCTCCGGCTCTCCCGTGGACTTCTTGTTCCCCATGGAAAGTAATTGACTTTGGCGTTTGTCCCGTCCAATTCCGAGAATATTTCTTTACTAACTTTTCTGAAACCAAAAGCATCAGAAAACATGCATCTGGCACTGTTGCAACTTGTTAATAGGTTAGTACTAGAAAACATGTAAAAAGCACCTCAAAGTGTAGACAAGTAAAGCAAAGTGGATACTAAACAAGCATGGATCATCAAAAATTATAGATATGTTTCCAATGTATCAGCATTCCCAAGCTTAACTCCTGCTCGTCCTCGAGTAGGTAAGTGATAAAATGAATAATTTTTGAGGTGACATGGACCCTCACAATAAAGATCCAACCATTTGCAAGCATTGAAAGCAGGGATCAAAGAACTCTAAACATGTGCATGAAATATGGAGTTCTAACAATAGGACATAGTAACTATGCATGCAACATGGCAAGTTACAAACAAAGATCATGAATAACATGCATTAAAAACGTTTGTTTGTTCCACATACAGAAAACATAGCATAGTGGCAATCAGCTTGTCCCTCATAGAGTAGCAATATAATGCATGGGACACCCGCAAAGTTCACAAGGGTGCCTAGAAACAAGTAGCACAAGAACAAGTAATATCACAATATGCATCAATTAATAAGCTTTGGAACATTGCACACAGAATGACAACTATGCTCTCTTAATGGTGCCTAAAGGTAGAAGGTGGAGAATCAATAGTGATGGAATAAAGACCTTTTTGTAAAGGAAGCAGTGATTACAAGTTTCAAAAAGAGCTTCCAAAAATTATGGTACTTGTTAGCTTTTAGCCCTCATTGCCCCTATAATAAGCATCTTGAAGTGGTTAAGGTTAAAGTGGCAAAGCTGGAGTATATGCTTGACGAAGTATAAGCTGGCAATCTCATGCCCCTTGAATATGAGGGCCACACCTCATGCATACTCAACTTTGGGTCCAGGTAATTTCTTGTCACTATAAGTATTTGCATATCATTGAGAACCGCCAACGGGGTACCCCTTGCATATGGTACAGGAGCTTTCCCATAACCAAAATGACAAGGCAAGCAGACAATGAGCATCTCACAAATCTTTTTTATTTACCATATGCATAGATTTTTATTGAGAATGCTTCATAGATAGCTCCTTATGGTGATGCTGCAAGTTTCCATCATGATTAGGCATGGCTTAGGCTAGCGGCCCAGGCGTTTCTCTAACACAGGATACAAACTCCATGGACTTACAAGTTCTCTCTTTATTTCACACCAGTGACATCCATAGACAAAAGAACATGATATCAACCGAGTACAACAAGGTACAAGTGCAATGTTGAAAACGTTCCCCGTGACAGTACGGTTCTGCTAATTCCAACTTATAAGTGCAAGCATATACAACAAAGTTGTCATAATGGTTCAAGTTTATTAGGGCCAAATAATAAAGTGTGCCATCAAGTTCGTGAGGGCTTTAATCACTAAGTTTTCACATAACAAAATAGTTTTTAATTGGAAGATAGATGAAAACAAGAATATACTTGGAATGGTGTAGCACACCATGCATAGGAATTTATAGTGGACACTTTGGAATAACTTGGTTTCTTGGGAGTTGGAGGCATGAATAGAGCTTACTCATACAAGTGGAGGCTAGCAAAATACTGGGAGCAACCAACTAAGAGAGCAATAATGGCCATAATCATGCAATGCAACAAAGCATACTAATCAAAGCAAAGAGTGGTACTACAGTCAAGGACTAAATGATCATAGAGGCTAGTGGTGACTTGTCATAGTCATAACATGCTGTGAGCATGTGCCAAGTGAACCCAAGCAAAACATCAAAGGAGAATACCACAATACTATGCTTTTGCATGCTAAAACAACACATAATTTCTTCAAGGCACACTAAGCAATCCCAATTGTTTGGAACAAGACATGCTACATCAATAATCACTAAGCATAATGCTAAAACAACACCTATCATGTCATGCTAAAGTCTAAGTCACAGTCAATGCAAGCTCCTCTTGCACTTCAAGCAAGAACTTACTACTCCTTTCCAAACACCAAGCAAACTTATTTCCAAAACAACATAGAGAGAACAGGGGTCCAAACTACTAAAGAAAACTAAATAAACTAAGCAAATCAAACGAAAACTAAGATGCTCCAAGAACAACACAACTGTGCATGAAACAATAAAAACGAAGTGTCTAGACAGACCTGAGCTTTTTATTGATGAAGAAGGGGATGCCTTGAGCATCCCCAAGCTTTGACACTTGTACCTCTTGGATATTTCTTGGGGTGACACCATGGTGGCATCCCCAAGCTTTAGCTTTTGTCCATTCTTCATATCATTCTCTCTCTACACCTAAATTTTTTCCTTCATACAGAACTTCACACAATCTTCATTAGCAACATCATTGTATTCAAAAGATATTAGACCACTGGCAAAGCTTTGGAACAACAAGGCTTTTCACTAAAAACACAATCTACTGTAGTAACTCCTTCAAAGAAACTCAATTTACCTTAAGAGAGCTTAAAAGGAATCAATAGGAAGCAAATGCAAATAATGGCAGAAATCTGTCAAAACAGACCAGCAGGTAGAAATGATTTTTTAGAACATCTTTTGTTGCTCAAATCAAAAAGTGTTGAACTAACGAAAGTTAGCTAACATATTGGGGGATTTACTCGTAAATTTTTATCTCAATCCGAGTTAGAGCCTCCTCATGATTTTTTTTTGGTGGAGGACAGAAATCTGTTTCGGGACAGCAACTCCCCAAATCTTACTCCCCTCTCATTAGAGGTCATTCTTGGCACAAAAAGCAAACAAAAAGGACAAGGAGAGGTCATTACAGAAGTAATAACTTCCAAAACTCAAGAAAACTCTTGGGTTATCTCCCAACAAGTACTTTTCTTTAACGCCTTTAAGTTAGACACAAGAAGCAAGAAGAATCAAGTATTTTCAAATGAAGAAGCATTAACATTCATACTTGCAAAATCTTCAACTATGAAAGTTATCTCATCCAATGGGTTTTAAAGGATCCCTTCTCATCTCTCTTTGGTCTACTACTTTCATCAAAAAGATTTCAGGGGCAATCCAATCAAAATTATTCTCAAAGGCTTCATGCATTCCAACAAGCTTAAAGGGTACGGGTATCTTAAATTCTTCTCTAGACTTAGTTTTATCAGAAATACCCACAACATCTACACTTGATCCTAGCATATTGAAACACTCAAAAACCTTTTTGGCCTCCCTAGCAACATCATGAAATTCTTTTGATAAAGTTTCAAGGATGAATTCTCTCTTTTCTGCATTCTTTTCTTCTTTTAGTTTCAGGAACAAGAATTGTATGAAGGGTTAAGGCTAACAAACCTAGCCTCCAACATATGAACTAAAGAAACTATAGCAATCTCATAATTAGGAGCAAGCTCTGCTATAGATTTATCCTCAATATCCTCATGCTTGCTAACATAGTTAAAGAATTCTTCAATATTATCTTTCCCAATTATGGAGCCACTACCTATTGCAAGATCTTTCAGGGCAAACTTGGGGAGCAACATGGTGAGCTAGATCAAGGTGGCAACTAGAGCGGAAACTAATTTTTTTGTGTTTTTGAATAAAGCAAGCAAACCAATCTAGACTATATTTTTTGGGTTTTTTGAAAAGAGGCAAACAAAACCAAGCAAAAGAAACAAAGCAAACTAAAAACAAAGTAAAGAGAAAGGAAGTGAAGGACTCCCCTAGTGAAGACGTCCTTAGCCTCCCCGGCAACGGCGTCAGAAAAATTGTTGATGACTCCTTGATGGCGCCAAAAAACTTGGTGCTTGATGTGGAGTCTTGTTGGGAATCCCAAGAGCAAGGTTTGAAGAGCGCAACAACAAATCTTCCCTCAGTTGAGACCAAGGTTATCGAACCAGAAGGAGGACAAGCAATGCAGAGACCTGCACAACACAAACTCAAGACTTTGCCCCAACGAATCAGTGAGGTTGTCAAGCTCACCGGTTTGCTATAACAAAGGATTAAACGTATTGTGTGGAAGATAATGGTTTGCAGCAAGTAAACAGGTAATAGTGGAAGATGTAACAATGGTAAAGATTGGACCGGGGTCCATAGTTCACTAGAGGTGCTCTCCTTAGATAAACAACATGGTATGAAGGGTAAACAAATTACAACGAGGCAATTGACAGGAACTGAGCAAGGCATATCAATGCAATTACTAGCCAGAAAGATCCTATGAAGTTGATTGAGAAATACAAAAATATACATAGACCATCATCCAACTGCATCTATGACTAGAAATACACCTTCAGGTTATCATCTGAACCCCCTCCAGTATTAAGTTGCAAGCAACAGACAACTTCTTTAAGCAAAGTGTGTAAGGTAAAAAGTCCACATGTTCCATGAACAAGATACCATTGTTTTCTCCCTAGTAGCAACAACACATCTACAACCGAAGAGATTTCTATCACTTCCCTTGAAAACTAGAGGCATGAACCCACTATCGAGTATAAATACCCCCTCTTGGAGTCACTGGCAACTACTTGGCCAAGATAACCACTAGCAACGGAGAGCATGCAAGATCACAAACAACACAGACATGATAGAATCATAAAGATAAAACCATTAATCAAACCAACATAATAATCTCAATATCCATCGGATCCCCGCAAACACAACATGCATAATTACAAATAGATTAGATCTTGATCATGAACAGAGCTCACAAGATCTATACATGAAAGCACAAAGAAGGAGATACAACCATCTAGCTACTACATGGACCCATAGTCCAAGGTGGAACTACTCATGAATCATACCGGAGAGAAGGCCTCTAGGATGATCTCCCCTCCGGCAGGATGCCGGAAAGAGCTTCAGATCCCCCGATCTAGGGACGATGGTGGCGACGGCTACACACAGTTTCGTGGAGATTTCATCGGGTACTCAGGGTTTCTGCATCGGGGGCTTATTATAGGCAAAGGGGCGAGACCAGGAGGCGGCCAGGGCCACCAAACCCTAGCCAGGCGCGGGCCCACCTGCCCCCGTGCCTGGGGTGGTTCTGGCCCCCCTGGCCGGCCCCTCCAGCTCTCCTTTGGACTTCTTGTTCCCCACGGAAAGTAATTACTTTGGCGTTTGTCCCGTCCAATTCCGAGAATATTTCTTTACTAATTTTTCTAAAACCAAAAATAGCAAAAAACAGGCATCTGGCACTGTTGCAACTTGTTAATAGGTTAGTACCAGAAAACATGTAAAAAGCACCTCAAGTGTAGACAAGTAAAGCAAAGTAGATACTAAATAAGCATGGATCATCAAAAATTATAGATATGTTTCCAACGTATCAACAAACAACACAGACATGATAGAATGAAATAGAAAAAATCATTAATCAATCTGACATAGTAATCTCAATATCCATCGGATCCCCGCAAACTCAACATGCATGATTACAAACAGATTAGATCTTGATCATGAACGGAGTTCACAAGATCTATACATGAAAGCATAAGGAGGAGATACAACCATCTAGCTACTACATGGACCCATAGTCCAAGGTGGAACTACTCACGCTTCATACTGGAGGCTGGCATGATGAATAAGAAGGCCTCCAGGATGATCTCCCCTCTAGCAAGGTGCCGGGAAGAACTTCAGACCCCCCAATCTAGGCACGATGGTGGCGGCGGCTACAAACGGTTTCATGGAGTTTTGATCGGGTGCCTAGGGTTTCTACATCGGGGGCTTCTTATAGGCGAAGGGGCGAGCCAGGGGGCCACACCCTGCCCAAGCGCGGGCCAGGCTTGGTCGCGCCTAGGAGTGTCTGGCCGCCCTGTGGCGCTCCTCCGTCTCATCTTCTGGCTTCGTGTCGTCCACGGTAAAATATTGACTTTGGCTTTTGTCCTGTTCAATTCCGAGAATATTGATTTTCTGCCTTTCTGGAACCAAAAACAGAAGAAAACAGACAACTAGCACTATGGCAATTTGATAGTAGGTTAGTTCTAGAAAAGATATAAAAACACCTCAAAGTGTAGACAAAGCAAAGCAAAGTAGATTTACTAAACAAGTATGGAGCATTAAAAAATTATAGATACATTTCCAATGTATCAGGATGAGAGACGGTGCTGCCGAAAATGGTGCCGAGTGCCTCCTTCTTAATCATGTTGACGGTGTGCTTGGCGGCATTCACTGCCATCTCATTGGCGTCGACCTATTCTGGGTGGCGAGGAGGTGCTCCTTCTCCTCCCGGCGCTTCGTCTCGAGCCTAGTAGCGGTGCGTCGATTTCTCGCCGCCAACCGCCAGTCCGCGCGCTTGTTCGAATCGATCTTCCGCTCCTCTGGCGTCTGGTCCTTTGCAGGCTTCTTCGGCCGGCCGCACTTCTTGGCGGCGGAGGGTGCAACATCAACCATGGCGGCGGGATCCATCGCCTTCCCTTCTGCTCCCGCCAGTGGAAATTTGGGAGAGGTTTTTTTGGAGGGAGAAGTGGTGTGGTTTCTGTGCCACTGGCAGGAGGGACCGCCAAAGATAAAGTGAGGACGCGCTCGGACAAGCGCGCTGTCCGGGCCGACGCAACCGAGCCCTAGATTAGATGCATGAATGGATCAAGCCGGACACATTTCTCCGGATGGGTCGGCTCGCAAGGGCGTCGCGCACGCAATGCGTGTCCGCGCAGACAAGTTCGGACACACTCGAACTGAATGGGTCGGCCCGGTAGAGATGCCCTAAGTATCGAGCGGAGCCGAAGCACCTTGGTCCGAGACTGGTGGCTTGCCAACGTAGTTGGGGACAAACCTGGACAACGGGCCGGCCCTACACGACACCGGCCTGGCACAAGCTCGCTTGCCGGGCCGAGCCGGCACGAGTGCCTCGCTCCGCGGCCCGGGCACGGCATGGAGGCCAGACGGGTCGGCCCGTGGCACGTGAAACACGTCGGCCCGTTACTCTTTTCCGTCGGCCCGTACAAAAAACCTTAACTAATGAGTGAATCAGTAGTATTACACAAGCGCTTCGGTGGTCAGTTGGTAAAGGGGACGGTGGGAGTGGAGGAAGTCGCGAGTTTGACCCCTCCCTCCCCCCTCGCCCAGGAACAGCCCGCTCCTTCACGGGCTGACACGGCACGCGACGCCATGGGCCAGGCCGGGCTTGTGCCATGCTTTTTCCCGTGTGCCACGGGCCGGCCGCCAAAGCCCGGCCCGATGGCCAGGTTTGGTTGGGGACAGATGCGTTTCGCCTCCGGATCCTTTTTATCCGAGCGAGCAGTTGCCCTTTGTTTGTTCGTGTTGTACTCTTTTGCCTTTCCTATTTCCTCATCCCTTCCTCTCCCACTCCCCCACGCTGCTCTCCAGTTTACCCCCCGAACTTCGCCCCAAGTTCAGATTACAACCCCAGGCTCCTACTTGGTTCAACATTCAACCCCAAACCATAAAAACCGTTCATAATTACCCCTTTCACCGTTTGGCCAAGTTTTGACCCGGTTTTTATCGTTACGTCAGTACAACGTTCGGGGTCCAATGTACTCTCTCTCTCCCCAGAAATACACTCTCGCTTCCCCGCAAAAAAAAGAAAGAAATACACTCTCGCTCGTGCATCCCTGTATGTGTTGACTTGAGCTGGTTTCTCTTCCTCAATTGGAAATTACAGAGGAGCGCATCCGCCAGCCAGCAATAACCAGGCTCCGGCGGCCGCCCTCAACCAGCCTCCGCCCTCCACATCCTCTGCGTTTCAGCCAGCAGCCAGTACAGGGCGCCACCTAGTGGCGTGGCGAGTCGCCGGAGAGGCTCTGCTATTCCGGCGCGGAGAGGTTACAGGACCTGATCCATGGGGAGGGAGATGGGATGGGTTGACCTGATCCAGTCGGCTACGTGGCCGTGTAGAACCTGGGGCAGTGTAGGCTTGTAGGGGAGAGAGGAGCAGCGGTTGTGAAGAGGTGGAGGGGAAAGAAGATGGTCGTCGCTCCAGCCTGGGAGGCGTACTGAGCTGCTGCCACTAGCTAATAATGGTAAGACAGAGATATGATGTTGCTTGCTAATTTAGAATAATGCTTGCTTCTTGCTTGTTTCTTCTTCTAGAAACAATACTGCTTGGTTCTTACTAATATAGGGAGAAAGTAAGAGATATTGCAGATTTTAGAGATGCGCTATTGCTTGTTAATTGTTATAGAGAGATTGGGAGAGAGTGACTTGTACACATCTTGTTTGCTAGACTGTGTTAGAGACATCATCCTTTTTGTCTTCTAATATGGTGTATCGACATCAAGAGAATACCATGTATCAACACCAAGAGAATATCACGTATCAGCAATTTGACATAGTGAAAAATAAACATGAACAATGAGTTCAAAACCTTTTTTTTCCATGACTCTTCTGCTTAGCTAGGAATAGTTATGATAATAGAAAAACAATTTTAATTTGTCATACATCACTAAATGGATTAAAATAACAGAACTATTTGCTTCCTTTCTTTCTTGAAGATTCATTTCTGGATGACAAATTCATGGTGACACTTGAACTTGCTTGTGACCCTTGTATCAAACCATGAACGTTCACTGTGTTCCCGGAGGTTCTGTTATTGTTGCCCTTAAAAGATGACCTCTTTGAATTAGATGGTCCTGATTGTGCACTTGCCTTCCTCTTTGTACTACTTGTCCTGCTTCGTTCTAAAGGCTACAAACACAAGGTCAAGTTGAGATATCGATGGCCACAAAAAATAAAAAATAAAAAAATAAAAACATTGTGATAGATTACCATGGACGGTGCAGCCCTTGATTGTGTAGATGGTGCGGTTGTATAACTTTGTTGTGAAGGCTGCAAGTGGAGATTTGTTAACATCAGTCATAATTCATAGTATATTCAATTAAGTTGAACAATAAAGATAAATTACCATTTGATTAGATGGATCTACGCCTCTATTTCTTCTCTCACAAGAGGTTTTATTATGGCCTAACTGTTTGCATTTCCCACACCTTATGGTAGTTCCAGTTCTGCTAACTGTGGTCCTCCCTGGCTTCTCCTCTGGTTCCCTTGTCCTCGACTTCTTCTTTCTACCAGGCATACGAATGTGCCCTGGTGCCACAGGCCTAGGCCTGTTTGAAATAGGCCATGCAGGCATGCCCTCCACAGGCTGAAGGCAGTGCGCATAGGTTTTTCTGAACTCCTCAACATGGTAGCACTTGGAAATGTAATCATCGAGGGAGCTTGTATGGAAATATATGCAAGCTATAGCATGTGCACAGGGGAGTCCAGAAAGTTGCCAGTACCTGCAGGTACATGTTCTCTCTCCAAGTTTAACAGTAAATCCGTGCTCTACACCCCACTCTTTAAGCTTAACTTCATATGCATCCTTGCCATTAAAAATAGTCTCACAATATGCTGACTGGTTGATGCTCTTCTTCAGCTTCTTTGTTATGTTAGGACATATAATGACATTTGGAGCCCACTTATCCATTTGAGTTATCATCTCTTGTATCCTAACCATCACCTTGCGTCTAATAGCTTCGAAGGAGCTAATTATGGGCAAATACCTAGCTTGAACTATCCACTTATTGAATGACTCACAAATATTGTTGTCCACGGAGTCACAATCAGATCCTAACTTGAACCACGCTCTGCTCCAATGATGAGGCTCTTTGTCCATGATTTCCCTTGCTCCATCTGGTGTCTCTTGTGCCAAAGAAGCCCTTGCTTTGTTGAACAACATTGCACATGGGGCTTTTGCACATGCCCAGAATAGCTTCTGCCAATCCTTATTTCTAAACTTCTTTCTCCAGTTGGCGTATATGTGCCTTGCACAGTTTCTATGCTCTGCCCTTGGAGTCCAGTTTTGCACGGCATTGAGAATACCCTTTTGTTGATCAGATATTATCACCCATCCCTCTCCATCTCCTAGCCGAAGTTCATTGAACAAGATAGAACAAAACCAATCCCAAGAATTATTAGTTTCTTTGTCAACTGCTGCCCATGCAATGGGATATATTTGATTGTTAGCATCTCTACCAACAGCACACAAAAGCTCTCCAGCTCTTCCTTTGAGAAAACATCCATCAAGACCAATCACCTTCCTACATCCAGCAAGGAAGCCTTTTCTACAAGCTTCAAAGCATACATAAAATCTGTCAAATGTTGGCTTCTCAAAATCCGGGTGAAGCTTGACAATTACTGTACTACCTGGGTTGCTTCTAAGTAACTCGTTTTGGTAATCAAACACTTTTCCATATTCACCAAATTGTGCATCCATCATTCTAGCAACCACTATAGCCTTAGCTTTCTTGATCTTTGATATGTGCACATTTGCAAACATTTGTTCCTGGACAGTCTGCTGTAAGTGTGCAACACTCCATTGGGGATTTGCGATTATCAAATTTTGGAACTTGTTTGCAATTCTAGTTGCCGTCACCAACTTACTATCTCTTCTCTGAGGACATATGTGCTCTTTTTTGTAAGAAGTTACCTGCCAGCTCTGGAATTTGCTTGTTTTCTTCAATAAGCACACCCAAGGACACAAAGGCCAATTACAGGCTGCCCTAACTCTGTCACCCTCATCCTTAACAAACTTGATTTCCTTCCTATCATTGAGACCATAACTGATCACTGCTTGCTTGAACTCTTGTTTGCTACTGAATTTCATACCTAGCTCAAAATACGGCACCGCGGCATTTCTATCAAACCTTGCATATTTTGACTCTTTAACGATAAGCTCACCTTCACTATCTTCATCCAGTGAGTCATCATCATCACTAGAGTTACCTTCTATCTTCTCAAGTGCATCATTGAACTTGAGATCACCATCAAAAATAGGAGATTTTCCGGCCTTCACCGAAGCCTTGAACTGCATATAACCCTCGTGAATGTTTGCTGCCTCATCATCATTAGAAGAATCATCATCGGGAGTATAATCATCATCATCAGAAGAATCATCATCGCGACTTGGCGCTGCCCTGCGCACTGCTAATTTTTTCCTTACTTTAGCATGCTTTGAAGACATACCAGCAGTACCACCAATAACATGCAACTCATCATGAAAATCTGGTTCAGGAAATCGGGTGCCAAGATCTCCACCTTGTATTTCATCCTCCATAAATCCACCATCCGTCGTCTGATTTGGATGAAACGGTTGTTCCCCTGGCTCTTCAACATAAATATTCATAACATCGCCAATGGGTACATTCTTTAACATTAATGTGCATGCTACATCACTTGCAAGACAACCAAGGCCATCAAACAAACATTTTCCAGGCATCAACCAGTGCAACATCTCTCTGTCTGAAGTGTTGTGGTGCAGCCTCAAATGACGATGAATATCTGCAATTCCGCATCTCTCGCGGAGAATCAAAGACATAGCATCGTCACCTCCCATGTACTCCAGTGTTTGTCCGTTGTTGACAAATTTTCCATCAAAGTGAAACCGAACAGCCAAATAATCCTCCTGAGACATCTAGCGCCTACAAACATATCGAAACAAATGTTATGCGAAGCATAAAATAGCATTAACACATGAGAGCTAGCAGCGTTGCCAAACAATGTCTTCAGTAATCAGTCTCAGTAACATGGCTAGATCTACAATTAATTGATCTAGTAGTATATTCAGAAAATTAATGAAACTGATTCTACTTGGATATGATCGCTCAAGGGCATGTCACCTACAATTGATTCTTTGGCAAGCACGCATAACAACATGAACAAGTTCTTCACCTGTTTAGCCTCGACCTAGGCAGTTGCTAGAATGGAGGAGGCAATGCAGTCGCTCCTCGATGACTTAACACCAGCCTGAGCGATGGCGATCTGGGCAGGGGTAGGTAGGGGAGGGCAGCACCGTGGTCTGGCTGTCCGGCGCCGCCGTGATCTGGCTAGGGCGAGATCGGTATCTGTCTTTCTCGCGTGATAAGAGGAGAACGGAAGAGAGACGAGGGGGATCACATCTGTTTCTGGCGCTGCATGTACGTGTAAGGGAACACAAATACATGTACCTGGTATGTTGTGTTGGATATGGAGAGAACAAAGAAAAACCGGATCAAAACCAGTCCAACTGGTAAAAGGGCCAATTTTGAACGGTTTTCATAATCCAGGGTTGAAGGTTGAACCAACTAGGAGCCTGGGGTTGTAATCTGAACTTGGGGCGAAGTTCAGGGGGGTAATATGGACTTCTCTCGGCCCTGACCTACCCAAGCTCCAATCCATCCGATGCGGCTCTAAAGTCCACCACAGCTGCCGCCGTGCCACAGCTCAGCCTCACCGCCGACGTGTTTCCGCCTCTCATGCTCGTCGCCGCCCTAGCCGTCCCCGTCTACCTCATCGCGTGTCTGCGTTCTCCAACCCGTCCGCAACCTTGACACTGAATTTTTAGGTATGAGCTTTTCGTAGGTTAATCCGAAACAAGCCTCTACCAAATTTTGGGTGCACAACCGGCAATCGTCTAGATCCGCCATTGCGAACTGCGAAGTTTAACTTTTAACCCCAAAGTGAAATTGGTGGGCTCTCTCTCTCTCTCTCTCTCTCTCTCTCTCTCTCTCTCTCGTGAAATTGGTGGGCTCTCTCTCTCTCTCTCTCTCTCTCTCTCTCTCATTGATGAGCACTCGCTCCCAACTTGATAAGTTACAGCATTTAATTAGTTTGTGTTCTACTTGGGTCGGAACTTTTTTGCACTGGTATTGGGCACTCGCATTTTATGTTTGCATCAAAATACTTTTTTTCTTACCAAGGGGATATTGCATCAGAATACCTTTTTTATGGAATATACCGAGAATTGCTGAAGTGACAATCAGCGCGTTGGTGTTTCAGTTTTTTGTTTGTTTATGTGGTGAAACCTCTTTTATTTGGTATATTATTAGTTCAGTGACCATCAGGTGACATAAGACTTTGATTAGGAATCCTTTGGTTAATGGTCTGTGATGCCCGTTATGACTGAAAATTTCGATTTCTTTTATTCCGTTTCAGTGTTAGGAATATGCTGGAAATTAAGAGAGCTGGTGATGATCTAGCTGAAAGCTCCAAAAAGAATAGAAGAATCTGCACTGGCGCGGGAGAGACTCTTGATTTGTTGATTTCGGGTCTGGCTGTGCCGGCACTTCATTTATCTGTACATTTTTTTATCACAGCTCTATTGGAACACTCACAGTTGTGTTTCATCTTGTTTTTTTTAAATAGGTGACTTTCCTCAGGATGTCAGTTCGAAAGAACCAGTTGACAGTAGTGACTTGTGCCAAAGTATCTTTAGTGAGCTCAGTGAAGAAGCTACTTCAAAATTCTCTAGAAATGTTGTCTCCATTGCTTTGTCAGATGGTAACTATGCTGTCATACTCTTCTTTTTTTAGTTTTAAAACAACTTATCTTAATTTAACAATGCTAGTTGCGGATTATTAAAATTAAAATCTTGTGTAGGACCTAAGGTGTTATTTGCATGCTCGGGCATAGCCTTTGATTCTGGGCATTTCACAAGGTTCCTGACTTCAGAAAGTTTGGTTAGAGTTTTCAATGAGAATTATAGAAGACAAGGCCATGGTAGCTTGAATGTTAGTGTTGCTAATCATCCTTCACTTATTTTGCTTGTTTGCTTGAGATAATTGTAAGTTCGTCACCATTTTCTGTTCTTCTCTCTTTTCCCCTCGTTATAGATAGAAGTGCGTCGCAATGGTGATGTTGCCAGAGGGATATTGGGAAGCTATCGTTCTGATTACGGGATTGCTGTTGTCAACATAGTGTCCGTTACCCTTGGTGTTCATCCTGTGGATCTCTATCGTCAGGTGGAAGTTCTTCCCTGTAGTAAGGTAGTAGCTGTCGCGCGTGCCAATTCTGGTACATTAATGGCCACGACTGGGACACTTTCCGGCGATTCAAGCGGATCTGAGGATGGCAAACAGCTTATGCTCTCCACTTGTAAAATCTCTAAGGTACACTTGCACTATGGTCTGAGTATTTTTTTCTGTAACTATTTTCGCGGACCTATATAGCTCTGAGGCATAAAAATAATGTTTTCCTTATGTACATCTTCCATAAATACTATGGTCTGAGTATTTTTGTCTGTAACTATTTTCACGGAACTATATAGCTCTGAGGCATAAAATAATGTTTTCCTTATGTACATCTTGTTCCATATCTTTTTCTGTCCCAGTGTAACCATTGTTGCCTCTCACTTTTTTTGTGCTAGACTTGGGAAGGTGGGCCCCTTTTTGATTGTGATGGGAACTTTGTTGGCATGAACCTTTTTCTTGTTGGTGAAGGAACTTCTTTCGTGCCAAGGAGTATGATTATTGAACGTTTGGAGAAATATATGCCGAAACAGGAAGTTAAGACATTCAGGTATATCTTTTGTATTTCCATTTATTTTGCTTACCTATATTTGTCCATCACTGAATCCACTTTGCCCTTCCTGGATTTTTTCCGTAATACTTGAGCACAACCATAAGCGTAATACTTGATGGCCAAACAGCTTTCAAGGCTTATTAATTTTGCAAGAATCTGGATCGTGGGGGTCGTTCCTTTTGTGTTACATATGGCATTTGGAATTTCTTTTCAGTTGTCATTGTTTTTTTCCTTTATAACAATTTTCTTCTTTGCTGGCTCTACGAAGAATACTTGCCGTATTGCTTCAATGAAGAACCTAGTAGTCTTTTCGTTCCTCTTCTGGATTTATATATGGTGTTTTTAGTTTCTTTGCACTTTTTGTTGTTTATCCTTAGATAACAACTTGTTTTTTTTTTCTGCCTCTACCAAGAATACTCATATTACTTCAATGTTGAAGCTAGTAGATTTTTCTATATAAAGAAGTTTGTTCTTTCAGACAAAAATGTGGGACAGTGGTAGGATTTATGATTTTTTCCTAACCCTAGAGGTTTTGTATAGCAGAATTGCTCAGTCCGCAGCAATCCTATTCCTGTAGATGTTGCCTAATGCTGATTTAGTCCATTTTATTGCTACGCATGTGGATGTAGTTTATGACAAGTTTACTATGTATTTCCACAGGCATGCAGTAATCCAGAAGCAGGTGCAGCCCTGGCCCTATTGCACCTATCCAAGAGGTGAGTACACAGCCAGATCATTCACGCTATTGTCTATTTCCTTGTCGTTTCTGATGATACCTTTTTTAAGATGCTCACAAGTGGTGCAAACTTAGCTTTTTTACATTTATGTTCTCATTATCACTAAACGCTACTTTAGCCTTTTATAATTGTACTCTCATGGCCTTACTACTAATCAGCTAACCTATTATACTATCTTCATGGGTATGTTTGACTTGGGGTTATAGACAGATCTGGGGATCTAGACTCCTGGAGTTATCCAAAGCCTTCAGCAGCTACTATCAGTGGTGAGTTAACGCTTGTAAGTGGGTCCTGGGTTGCGCTTGTTTACAGTTTTTCTTCTGCCACTAACAACTACTGTGGCGTCTATCATTGAACAGAGGGCTTGAAATTGGTTAATACATTCGAAGAGACTTTTGGTGACCAGTATGATTCTGGTGAAGGTGTTTGGAGCCAACTCAGCAAAACAGTTTGTCAGAAATTAAGTCAAGTTGTTGTCTCACTTGCTTCATTCATCGGTAATTTTACAGTAATATGCTACTTACTAATCCACGTTTGAACGTGGTCATCAATAAGAACTGGCGTATATATGCAGGAGAAACGAGGTTTTTTGCATGCACAGGCTTATTTATTGAATGGAATGGAGGCACAATCATTCTAACTTCGGCAAGTTTGGTTAGGGATCCTAACGATGAAAACAAGATTGCTGAAAACTTGAAGGTTGGTTCACGACGTGATTCTTACTTTTTTCTGCTTAGTTCTGACAGTGCCATTTGCAGATTGTAGTTTTGCTTCCAAACAAACAACGCAAAGAGGGGATATTGCAACATTCCAGTTTACACTACAATGTCGCTCTTGTCGGTGTCAAGGATTTCCATCCTCTTCATTCATTTAGGAGTGAAGATTGGTGGAATAACAGAACTCGTAAAGATCTCAAAAGAACTCGTAAAGATGCCAATGTAGTAGCTGTCGGGTGCTGCTTCGACTCGGGAGTCTTAATGGCTACATGTGGGAGAGGAACCGACTGGTCAGGCATACTTGATTACAGAAAGCTTAGGTACTCCAGTTGTAAGATCACCAAGGTTAGTGCTGCTCTTGCGGATATTCTTAGTTGACATATCCATCGCATGATGTATTAAAACCATATATCTTCATTAATATAAATATGAACATCTCCATGCAAACTGCTTCAATGTCACTTTTTGTTTGCTAGGCTGGGATTGGAGGGCCTCTGGTTGACTTCAGTGGCAGACTTCTTGGCATGAATTTCTATGATAAGAAAATAGGAACCCCTTTCATATTTAGGGACTGTATTATTCGAGTTCTTGAACATTTTGAGGGGAAAAGGTATGTACACCTAGATTTGTTGTTTATCATATTGAAGGATCTGTCATTTTTAAGTACAGTATATATATTCAGATTTTAGATCAGTGCATGAAGATGACATTTTATGGTTTCTCGATAAAAATACTTTCTATGAAATCTAGCCTTAATTTGCTACTGTGTCAGGACCGCTGATGAATCTGGCAATGGTGGTACACCAATCAGGTACTTACTTATTATCACTTTGATGTCTTGAATCAGCACAATTTGCTGATAACTTTACTAATGTGTGGCAAACTATTGAATAACTGGAACAGTTGGCCTCTACCCAAACCATGCTGGCGCCATCCAGTCGACGAGGTCGAAGATTCGCTCCCACCCGGCGATGGGGAAAAGTCGGGCCCGTTTGGATTCACATATTTGGATGGAGAGAGAGTCAACTACAATTAGATGTCATCCCGCTCTTGTTCTGCTCTGTTTGATTTGCGTCAATCTGGTGGACATGTTTGTTTCAGCAGTTATGAGTTGTGTATCTTCTAGTAGCCATATTCCTGTATTTTGGTGTTCACGTATGGGAGTGCGGAGTGCCTATACCTCATTCATAGTTGTTTGCTAGTTTCTGCGCTAGCTGGACATTTTCCCTGTGTTCGGAAAACATTTGTATGTGCAAACAGACGGAGTGAACTATATGCATGTAGTAATTATTTATCTGCACGATGTTGTCAAAGTTGAAATTTCTATTGATCCCGTTTCGGTGGTATTTTATAGTGTTACTGTAAATGTAATATTGTACAACCATTGGCCAAAATTTCCGTTGAGAGTGGACCGTCAAATCTGTGCTTATAACTTCTATAAATAGAGGGAGTGTTTTATATGTGTCTGACCCATCGGGGGTGGACGTTTGTTTTAAACCTCAAATTTGATATATGCAACTTGGTTTCTTTCTATGCCCACTTATGCCAGATGTTCACCTTGTCCTTGTGTCGACGTGCACCCAGTAATACTACTAATAAGCTCCATCTTGGCTTGCGATGTGCCCCATTGTTCCATGATTTTACATGGATGCAATATAGCGTTGGGTCCTATCTTGCTCACGATATGCTCGATTCGCTTTAACCACCATTGGGTCCTCGATACGGCTCAAGAGAGGAGGATCACATTGCTTTAACCACCATTGGGTCTTCTCCATATTGACATCTTTCTTGACTGCTCACTGACCTCACGCCGTCCCATCACATCTCCTGCTAACATAGCGGACACCTGCAGTAGCAGTACCGCAAGTACTAGCGGTCTCAGCAGTAGGAAATAAATTATTTGTACTATATAAAATATCACAGCATGATCAAGGGCAATGTATCCAGAAATTGTACTCATCAGGCAATACTATTAAGTTATGAAGAATGTACCGACAAAGGACCCCAGAGTCCCAGACATTGGACAGCTCTGGTAATTAACTTAAGTAAGAAGCAAAGCACATCACACCTACAACTGCACAAATGAACATTGGGGAACTACAATAGTTCGAGCTCTAAAATTTCACAAAGCATGACACCGGCTGCAAGGCCCGTAAACCTTGAACTCAACTGTAGACGGAACTTTCCCCTCAATGTACGTCTTCACAGCCGCGATCGACTCCCACACATCCCTGACATACTCCTTGTCCAGGGAAGGGCATTTCCTGGTACTGATGTGGCCATAGAACTGATGTTTCTCGTCAACAGTGGTTAACGTAAGGTTCTTCAGTGATGTTGCGCTCTCTACAATATGCCGTGTCAGCTCAACCAAGCTCCTTTGGCGGCAAAAACCACTGATCCTCACTGTCTTGAGCTTTTCGTGGCGGTGTTCCTGCAATTGCCTCAGAGTTGAGGGGTCTTCAACAATCATGTCATACTTTGGTTGCACTGGTACCTGAAGAT
The DNA here is from genome assembly GCA_916181665.1 of Avena sativa. Taxonomy (NCBI): domain Eukaryota; kingdom Viridiplantae; phylum Streptophyta; class Magnoliopsida; order Poales; family Poaceae; genus Avena; species Avena sativa. The sequence goes on from OV702283.1 coordinate 455,120,902, forward strand.
GAAATAGCTCTTTGAGTTAATGAATTTCACCATGATAACTGAATAATCATTGCATGATGAACAGCGACTTACAAACAATTTAAAAGTCTCCAGTGAAGGAGAAGCATCGAGTAAAGAAACCAAAGATAAAAAATCATATTCCCGGCCTTTGCTCCAATTTTGAATTTCAATGCACAAGACCTTGAGCTGGAGGAATTTGCTAGGCACCATCGGTGCATCGACTATCTGCATAAAGGTGTCTCAGATTAATTATATTCCAAGATATGGCTACTGCGATGTACATATTTATCGCCTGAAAATACAAGAGCGTACCTCACGATAAGACCATAAGTTGAGAGTCTCAAGGTTTGGCACACTGGATGCAAGCTTGTCAATAGCATAATTGATGACACACCTACGCTCCAGCGTAAGGTTTTCAGTTGCAATGATTCTCCAAGTGAGAGTTCTATTTCATCACCTGTAAAATCAAAGAAGAAGATATTTGGAGCTTTGTTCTCTATAAGTTTAAGTCTCGAGCATTCAAACACCTCCAGCCAGACGAGCCGCTGCAGCTCGCAAGGTATCGCGAGGAGAATTATATCCTCACAATGTCTGAGTATCAAACTTTCCAGAGCAAATGAATTGGAAAGAATGCGCCCTAATTCATTCTCTCCGATGCGCACATCATGAAGATGCAGCTTTGCCAGGCATCTCAAGCTAAGGTTAACTGCGGGACGTAAGACACAGTTACAAAGGCAGAGATGCCGAATTGTGTTTCCATTCCCGTCAGATAAAAGTGAGCAAGGGAACTTGTACTTTAACCTCTTTGAGAACATGTAAAGGATAAGTTCTTCCAGCACTGGTGTAATAGCAATCTGAAGCCAAATATTGAGACGATGATAAGATTGGGTGTTGGAAGGATCATGGAAGTGAAGGACGAATTTCTTCACACCAGCGCCTCTATGGTTTGCCAAAATATTGTCAATAGCGTTGTTATACTCTGTTATATATCTTTCATCATTTGAGTACAGTGCCCACTTGCCTAAAATTTCTTTTGAGCACATTGTTTCCTTGGTGAAGGTGAGGTTGGGATGGCATCCCCAGGAGCTCAGAAAGACATGAGACACACAGGCAGCCCTAGCAGCGTCTCGCATTGGAACCAGGGAACATATATGATGCCAGATTTCCTGCATGCACAAGTGGAAAACTTCAGCATTTGACTTGCAGAGTCAAAAAAAATATATAGGAATTACTCTGCAGGGATAATAGTGTACAAGACTTGCTCTGTAAATGTTGTTTTCAAGCTGGACAAGGATGACAATAAGCGAGATGAGGAAGAAGCTAAGGACCAAGAGTGGTATAAGCTAGATTGTGGAAGAGGCTAAATACCAGTTTGAAAGGGTTCTATTAATCGTATACAGAAAAAGAGTGGGTATGAACTGCAACAATCGTGGCAAACAAAACAGTGAAATGAAAGATACAAAAGGGGATCTAAATCACATGAAACAGTTCCCAGACCAGGAGTTGGTTGCAACAGAACAAAGCAATGCTGCTACTGATGCACTGTGACATTAGGAGATTGCAGCAGTGAAAGATATGTTTGGTAAAAAGAAATTAAGCTGTTCTGGTGGTATTTTCACTTGCAATAGAAGTCTCAGACTATCATAAGAACCTACCTCTGGAAGGTCTGGCCCTACATATCTCACTTCTTCGCCACCATCAGAATTGTCATCATTTCGGCAGGGTGACTTGTTTCCTGTAGCTAATGAAGCAGTTATCGAGCCATCTGCAGCGCATAAATGTCATGATTAGTAGCGGGCATGCACAGATCAGTAAAATTTTGTGCCATAAACTGACGGCATTTAAAAGACTCAATTTGTGTGAGTATGGAGATCAAACTCCAAATTGAGCATAGGTATTTTAGTTAAAAAGTGCCCCAAGTCTCACAAATTTATTTCCATCTAGTGCGACTGGTTCCTGTCAGCTAGTGAGAACAAATGCAAATCGGGATCAAAAGGGGATTATGCTAGAGATCCAGGCTAGCCAAAACAAAAGAGAGGAATAATTCTTTTATCCACCAAAGTAAAGACGTGTGCTCTTCTTGCCTTGCAGATGCGGGACAGAGATTACAGTTTAAGTTTTTTTTTCTTTCGGCTAGTCCTTATGAATAGATAAACGAGCTAAAGTTAAGAGATGATAAACCGCTGGAAGGCCCTGAAACGCTGGGCGGGGAGGACGGAATAGGAACGCTGGGCGCGTCGAGTGATACCTTCTCTTCCGTAGCACCGCGTCCATGAGAGAATTGAGACCCTGACCAAAACAGAAATCACCGTTTGCGGTTTTCGTGCTCTTGCTAATAGCTAGAGAAATAAGCTACTAATAAATAGCAGAGCTTAAGGAGATGGCAACCCGCTGAATGTCATCCACCAAAAAAAAGTCTTTCTTGGATCTAAAAGAAGTTATGCCAGAGATCATCTAGGCTAGTCGAATCGAAATGTGGAACAATTTTGGTATCCACCAAAATGAGGCTTCGCGCTCAAGAAATACTGGCCAGCCGGTTCGGATCAAACTAAGTACTCCCTCCGTCCAAAAATAGATATCTCAAATTTATCAAAATTTAAATAAATCTAGACACTATTTAGTATATATATTTATCTAAAATTTGAAAAATCTAAGACCTCTATTCTTGGACGGAGGGAGTATAATCAGTAACAAGCGTTCTGAACAAGAGGTGATGCACATAGCAGAAGGTAGATGAATACTGGCAGAGAGGCCGAATGGGCAAAACTTACTCTGTGATCGGCTATGGCCGCGATTCCCCTTGCGCCCCCGCAGCATGGGCATGAAGCAGTTCAGCGCCAGCAGCCCCATGGTACGATTCCTCGAAGTTCTCCGCTCTCCTCCGTTTCTCCCTGTCTGCTAGTACTTTTTTTCTAGGGGGGAGTGCCTCTGGCTGTATTCGAATCAACTTGCGCGGGAGGGACGAAACCTAGCCGGCGCCGCCGGCCAGTGCCAGGAGGAGGGGTGGGGAGAAATCACCGACCAGACCCCGTAGGGCGGTATATGGATATGGGCCAGGGCTACTTAACTGGGTGACCCAAGCCCCGAAGCCCGGCCCAGTTAACTGGCCGTCGTGTACCTCTCAGCAGGACGCGGGCAGAGCTCAACGGCAGGAGGAGATTGTCGCATGGACGGCGACCGAGCGACCGGGCGATCGTACGTATCTTCTCACTCTGCCACACTGCTGCTCCCATGTTTCGCCCCACCCGAAGCTCCGATCCATCCCACGCGGCTCTAATCCCTCTCCTGTAGTCCGCCGTCTTCTCCGCCGCTCACGCTCGTCAACGTCCCCATCTACCTCGTTTATTGAAAACTGGTTTTCAGGGTGTGACATTTTATTTCCCCAACACGAATTTTGGGTGCACGCGCACACTATCTATATCTTGCATTTCAATTGATGGTATGTGATGGTTCTACAATCTTGAATTACTATTGATGACTGAACATTTGGAGTTTATTTTTCCACTTCGGTGTTGGGAATATGCCCTGAACTAAGAGAGGCGCCAATGATGATCTCATGGAAAATCTCACCGAAAGCTCAAAAAAGAATACAACTTGCACCGGTGGGGGGGGGGGGGGGGGGGAGACACTTGATTCATTGATTCCAGGTCTACAGTCGCTTCATTTTTCTACACATGATTTTACAGCTCTAATGGAGCACTCACAAGTGTGTTCTCTCATCATGACTCTCATTTGTGTTTGCTTAACTAGGCGAGTTGCATCGGGACAGCACTTCGGCAGAACGAACTGAAACCGACTCTAGTTAAGTGTCTGGAGTGAGCTCAGTGAAGAAGTTACTTCAAAATTGTCTAGAAATATTGTCCCTCTGTTTCTTTGTGCGCTGGTGAGTGGTGACCATGCTGATAAATTCTTCTAGTCTTATTTGCTTTTAAAATGTTTTATTTGTAATCACATAATGCTAGTTTTAGAGGACCAAAGTAACACTATTGTGCCATACAACGCCAGGTTCTTTGTACAAGGTTTTTGACTTCAGCAAGTTTGGTCAGAGCTTTCAGTAATAGCAAGAGCGAAGGCCATGATAGCTTGGAGGTTGGTGCTGCCAATCACATCCTTCACATATTTTGCTTGTTTGCTTAAGTTAACTGTCACCATTTTGTACTATCGTTCTATGTCATTACAGATCCAAGTGTGCCATGAAGGCAATGTTTCCAGAGGGTTATTGGGGGACTATAATTTGGATCAGGGAATTGCCCTTGTCAGCCTAAATTTTTTGACCCTTGGTGTTCATCCGGTGAATCTTTATCATCAACTGGGATTTCTTCCTTGTACCAAGGTAGTATATGTACCACGTGCTGCCACTGGAAAATTAATGGCTAGAAGTGGGGTATGGACCGATGATTCGAGCGGATCTGAAAATGGAAAAAGGCTTATGTTCTCTACTTGTAAAATCTCCGAGGTACACTTGCCCTTTGGTCTGAGTATTTTGATATGTAATAACTATTAGCACTGAATTGTAGCTCGATGCATAAAAATATATTTTTTCTTATGTTACCCATGTTCCTTATCATTGTGTTTTGTCCAAATGTAACCTGTCACTGTTATTTGCTAGGCTTGGGAAGGTGGTGCCCTTTTTTATTATGATGGGAATTTTGTTGGCATGAACCTCTCTTTGGTTGAGGAAAGAACCTCTTTCTTGCCAACGAGTATAATTATCGAATATTTGGAGGAATTTCTGCCAGATATGAAAGTATTAAATAAGATGGTCCAATACGTCTTGTGTACTTCCATTTATTTGCATCGAGATTTTTGCAGATCATACCGCTTGTTGGGGTGTGTTTTGCAGATAACCACAACCAAAACACATTTTCGCGCAAAAGATCTTGCAAGGCTAGAGAACACACATATGAATCCTACAAGGCTGGAGACTACATAGATGCATCCTACAAGGCTGGAAACCACATGCGAGGGAAAATGCAAGGGTAGAGGATGCGGGGAGCAAACATTTGCAGCTTTGGAACCTGGTGAATATGTCATTCATCCTTCCTAAAGGGCAAGAACTGAAATCCATTCTCTGCCTTTTCCAAGCTTCGGAACTGGTGTATGGGTCATTCATCCTCACTGAAGGGCAAGAACTGAAATTCATTCTCTGCCTTTTCAGTTAGCGATTCGAGTCCCGTACTAACCGCGGGGATATGTGTTGATAATTGTATGGTGTCTGCTGCTTCTGTATTTCTACTAAAATTTTGGCACAAGTGTCAAACTGAAACCATATCCGGTGGTAGAATTACAGTTAGAGTTGGTTTTGTTTATCGACTGATAGAATGTCTGGATATATATGAATTTCAAAACTTTTAAACATTTGGAGATGTTGTTTCAAACAAGAGAAAATTCCTTATTTGACACTACTTCTCAATATGTTTCCTTATTTGACATTAAAAACTTTTCACTTCCTTGTGTGACCACTTGTAAAATTTCTTTGCCTTATATGACACTACCGTCCGTTCTGTTAGAAGATTCCGTTAATTTTTTCTAGCTAGATCCAAATGCATCTGCTTCAATCGTTTGACTCGTTCATGTGTATCCATGAGCCGAATTGGATTTCCGTGGACCATATATAATATTCTCAATACTTCTCCTCACGTTTAGCCTATTTTACTCCTTAGCGTGGGTTCGACGTAGGCTACATAATTTTTATAATACCGTGTGAGTAGGGCCTTAAACTTGGGAGCTCTTAGCTCTTGATATTATATTGAATTGATGTGCTAGCCAACTATTCAAAAGTCCGAACGGATAATAATAACTAGGCACTATATTATATTCTCAGTTGTTTCTATAAAGTATGGAGAATCAAAGGTCTACTTACAATAAAGGATATTTCTTTTCAATATGGATGACGGGGTAATCTACGGATAGATCCTCTATCACAATAGGGGTTTTACATTTTCTTGATGATTACGTATATTTTATCATTTTTATTTTTGCTTTCTTTGGTTTTGTGGCAGCTGTCCGCACCTAATTATGTAGAGGCGGGTGTGATGCTTAAACTTTTGAGTAAGGAATATATTTTGAGTAATAAAGCCCTTTTTATTGGCAAAATTTAAATGAAACCAGATGCCGATGCATTCCTGCGCATGCGTGCGTTGGTGTGAGTGTAGGACGAGATCGGGCCACCGGTCGAGCTACGGCCTGTTCTTCGCGGGCGACTCTGCCAGGACCAAGAAGCAGGCAGAGAAGAACGCCGCCGTGGCCGCTTGGTCGTCCTTAAAACAGAGCACATGACTCAAATATAACCCTCGCCACCAGGACCAGATCTTTGTTTAGCTGCAATGGTGCTACGATCCTTGCAATGCCGGAGGCGGCGCGCAAGGAGCCCAGAACCGGCGACGAAGAGCCGGAACAGGAGCACGTGGTCGTCGCCAGAGTGCTCGCCGCCCTGCGCCCGCGTGGCGACTGCGGCGACGGCAACTTCTCCGAAGCAGCATTCCGTCGCCGGCTCTTCTTCCTCTGCTCTGAACCCGGAGCCTTACAGACACCAATGGCAGCAGCCTCTGAGCTCCCCTGCCGCCCAGCTGCGGACGCGCCACGCTCAGCCGCAGCCGCCGCTGGCCGGCCCCAGGATACTGCCTCCCTTGCGCCTGCTGTAGAGATCGGCGCCGCCCACTACCTCCCGACACGGCACCGAGCTGGAGCGGGAGAGGCGGATCAATACCTGAAGGCACACATGGTGCTACGCCCGAAGATCATGTTGAATTGATCAATACACAACCATTACATATGTTCTATGTACTGGAGCTAAGGCAAATACGACCGACGTGAGCACGCGAGCGAAGCGTGTTGGACTACTATCCGATAAAGAAACTTCAGACGGCTGATAATCTGGTGAAGATGAACTACGAAAATCAATGTTTGTTCATCAAGGAACTGGTAAAGACCGAAGGCACGGTCATGGACGACATCAAAAAGAAGGACGCAAACGAGAATGGTCGACGTGAAGCCATGGAGAAGCCGACAAAAGCAAAGTCGGTGACATGGGTGCTGAGGAAGGGAGCGGCGAAAGCAATGCCGTGGATGACGCTCGCGAGAAGCAGCTGGCGCATTTGGAACCCTGGTCGAAGACGAAGAGAGCATGTCGTGCTTAGGGGGTGATTGTTAGGAATAAGCACTCGGCTCTTCGGCACCGACACGACGTCACGTATACGAGTAGTATACTAGTATACGAGTTGTGTCATGACATGCATGCATGTATCCGAATATGGCTAGTGTTAGTAACCGAGTAGGAGCCCATATGGAACACCAAGGTGCCCAGGCACCAAACCTGCATTTTATACATACCCGAGATGTACATACCTAAATTTCACATACCTAAGGTTTACATATGTAAAATATATTTATCCAAGTTATATATACCTAGGTATCACATACCTAAGGTATACGTACCTAAGTTGCATATATAAACACGTATCCTGGATACGTACACCTTAGGTATGCAACATCTTAGGTATATGATACCTAGATATGTGTAACTTAGGTATATGATACCTAGGTATGTATAACTAGAGTACGTATACCTTCAGGTATGTATGGTTCAAAGCAAAACATACGTGTATTATGTATGGTGTCTGGGCACCAAGGTGCACCAGTCATTTTACCTATATATATATATATATATATATATATATATATATATATATATATATATATATATATATATATATATGTATGTATATGCGTGTAACTGACCTTGTAATCACACCGTGACCGTGAGTTAAGAAGCAATATAAAAGAAAGCAAGGCTCGACAAGAGCATTTGGCAATCAAAATTGTTTCGCGTGTGCGCGCGTGAATATAATAGTTAGATGAAAAGAATCGATCGGCTAGCAGCACGTGCATCTCGACCGGAATTTATCGGATACGGTGCGTGTCGTCTTGTCAGAATTTCCTCGTCGGTGTCGGCGGAAAGTAGTCGGCGGCAAGAGGCTGTGCTAACAGGATCACGAGATAGAGTCGTCAGGTAGAAGGGGAGGAAGACATCATCTCTGAATTCTGAAACTTCCACCGTCGATCACAGCTGCCACACGCGCGGATCGTATTTTGGGTGTGGCCTTGTCTGTCTCCTGGGCCGTGGCGTCCTCCTGTCCAGGTTCAGAGCTCGGCCTCCATTGCTTGAGCTGGCGTCGCTCCTGCCAGAAGCAGCGGGGCCCCTCGGTACCGGCTCTGCTTCAGGGAGCGGCTGATCATTCGTTGCCGCGATCATGGCCGTGGCGTCGTTTAGATCGCGCTGCCCGTCCTGCAATTAACCAAGAATAGCCAAAGGATATGTATAGGTAAGTCTTGCTAAATTTCTCAAGTGGAATAAGACACATCAAATAAGGGTCCTACTTACCGTTGGTCGTCCGGCATCATCACTACTGTAAAGCGCCAAGATCACTGAGCACCGGAACGTCTGCAGAATCACAGTGAGCAAGGCTGAGACGACGGAGAACCTGAAGATTTCAGCAGCAGTGTCCTCCCTTATGACGTGTGCCGCCACTTCCTCCATTCGAGGTATATGTACTTCAGACATGTAGTAATCTTCAAGAAGTTCCCGGAGGAAATAGGAGGCCGCACCAAGCACAGTTATCTCATAGAATTTTTCGCCTACGAGTGCCCATGCCTTCTCGGCTGCAGAGAACCCGTAGAGGCCCTCTTTTGAAGAAACGACTGCCGTGAGCATATACATGAAACCCAAGAAATTTTGTAAATAGTCGGACAGCTCGTCATCCAGATCAAGAGCTTCCAAAAGTATTGATATGAAGATGACCATGTTCATCCAGTTCAGTGAGAAAAGGAACAACCTCTTCCATTCACTCCATGTTGAGGAAAAAGGGAGACTAGCAGGGTTGTGCCCTTCTGCAGTAACATTGTCAAGGCAGATTTTCAAAAACAAATTCCATAAGTTATAAATAATTGGAACTAACATATCTTTCAACAAATGCTAAATCGAGACATGCACTCCCACCAACCTACCAAGTCGAGGTCTGAGTACCATATCTCGAAAAAAAAGGGTACCATCTTGTACAAAGATGCAGTAGCAACTAGATACCATGGAAACTAAGAAGACGGTACAAAAATAGAGTAGAAACTAGTGCAAAGATGCAGCAGCAGTAACTAGATACCATGGAAGTTGGAAACTAAGAACACAGTACAAAAATGGACAATGCAATTCCCCCCGTAGGAGGGACCCCTGACACCATCTCTACTCTCCATTTGTTGGAGATTCGTGCTATGCGTTTTATAAAATAGCCCTTCCACCTTACCTCTTAGATCTGTTGCAGTTTTCTATCCAACCCCCTAGCATTGTCGGATATTCTATATTTTTTGTCGCTGATTCTCTCCTCACAATCGATACTGTCTTCTACACATTTTTTTATTTTTCATCTCATTTTTTCTCTTAAAATTTCAGAAATATCCAACAATGTTTTTTATGTACATTTTTTATTCTAAAAATTAAACATTCACAATTTGTTTTTTCAACAATCTCATTTGATAATTTTTATTCTTATATTTTTTATTTAACAATGTTTAGACACTCTTACTTTGTTTCATCCTAGATTCAGAAGTTTCATACAAGATCACATGTTTTACAAACTTGTGTCTGCCAAGTAGAGAACTTGTATACTAAATATTTTAAAGATTTATAAATATTAATATATATTTATTATTCACTAAATATTCTAGATTAATAAATTTAATCAACTTTTCTACACACACGTTTATTTTTATTTTTCACCTCATTTTTCTCTTAAAATTTTAGAAATATTCAGCAATGTTTTTTATGTACATTTTTTATTCTAAAAATGAAACATGCACAATTTGTTTTTTCAACAATCTCATTTGATAATTTTTATTCTTGTACTTTTTATTTAACAATATTTAGACACTCTTACTTTGTTTCATCCTAGATTCAGAAGTTTTATACAAGATTCACATGTTTTACAAACTTGTGTCCGCCAAGTACAGAACTTGTATACTAAATATTTTAAAGATTTATAAATATTAATATTTATATTTATTATTCACTAAATATTCCAGATTAATAAATTTAATCAACAATTTTTTCTACACACACGTTTCTTTTTCTTTTTCACCTCATTTCTATCTTAAAATTTTAGGAATATTCAAAAATGTTTTTATGTATATTTTTTATTGTAAAAATGAAACATGCACAATTTGTTTTTTGAACAATCTCATTTGATAAATTTTATTCTTGTACTTTTTATTCAACAATATTTAGACACTCTTACTTTGTTTCATCCTAGATTCAGAAGTTTCATACAAGATTCACATGTTTTACAAACTTGTTTCTCTCAAGTACAAAACTTGTACACTATATATTTTAAAGATTTATAAATATTAATATATATTTATTATTCACTAAATATTCCAGATTCATAAATTTATTAAAAAAATTCTATACACACGTTTCTTTTTCTTTTTCACCTCATTTTTCTCTTAAAATTTCAGGAATATTCAACAATGTTTTTTATGGACAATTTTTTATTCTAAAAATGAAACATGCACAATTTTTTTTCAACAATCTCATTTGATAATTTTTATTCTTGTACTTTTTATTCAACAATATTTAGACACTCTTACTTTGTTTCATCCTAGATTCAGAAGTTTCATACAAGATTCACATGTTTTACAAACTTGTTTTTGCCAAGTACAGAACTTGTACACGAAATGTTTTAAAGATTTATAAATATTAATATATATTTATTATTCACTAAACATTCTAGATTCATGAATTTAATCAACAATTTTTTCTACACACGTTTATTTTTTTTCACCTCATTTTTTCTCTTAAAATTCCATGAATATTCAACAATGTTTTTAATGTACAGAACTTGTACAAATTCCAGAGTGGTTTCATATAAAATTCAACGCTATATACAAGATTCATAGTGGTTTCATATAATTTTTTTCAAAGAACATTCATACAATTTCTATATATATTTCACTACAGTTTGACAGAAAACCCATACAAGATCCATCATAAATTTAATGATCCAAGTAAGATTCAGAGCAGTTTTATACACTGTACGTCATGGAAAATAATATCTGCAATGATTCATACAAGGATCTACAAGAATATTCATACAAGGATCTGCAAGGATTGATACAAAATGACAACAAATCCAACAAAGTTTCATGTATATTTTGATCTACAAGGATTCATACAAAATCAAGCAGATCTATACAAGAAAATGTGAAGAAAAATATGAAGAACATTTCGGTGGAAGAAAAATACGAAGAAGACTTTGGTGAAAGAAACTGAATCAAAAATCTTGATGGGTGGAGGAGCATGAGGGGGCGGCCGCCGCGCGCGTAGGCGACGCCGCTGCTCCATGGCGCCTCCCCCATCGGGGCATGTAGGAGGAGGAGGTGTTGGGCGGTGGGCTGCTATCGAGGAGGAGCAGGAGGAGGCATGCGACGCGATTTGGGAGGCGTGCTCAGGGTAGGTGGGAGGAGGCAGCTCTGGGAGAAGATGCTCTGGGTGGATGGGTTGATTTTCATACATATAGAGGGTTAAAATGCAAAACGATTGGACCCTTTTGACCAGTTGACCTTTGCACGAATCTTGAACAAATTGATGGCTATGATGGTGCCGGGGGCCCAACCTAGGAGGGGTAAATCCGCACTCGTACAAAAATACAGTAGAAACTAGTGCAAAGATGCGGTAGCAACTTGATACCGTAGAAAATTGTGTAAATGAGGCATGATGTTCCTTCTGGTGTAACCTTATCAATGCCGGCTTGCGGCCCTGACCGGCCTGTCTCGGACGAGTGTAATGCAGAACTTATGATTCCTTTCTCAAATGAGGACATTGACTGGGTGTTCAAATATCTTACATGGCGCCTGGTCCTGGTGAATTCCTGGTTTCATTTTTTCAAAAGATTATGGGGAATCCTAAAACTGTTTGTCTACAAGATCATATAAGATTTTTTTCTTGGGATAGTTTCCATTAATGCCTTAACTTTGCGATTTATTTTTTATCCCTAAAGTGTTTGTTGAGGATAATATTCGTAAATTTTGACATGTGGTCCTTATCAATGTCCTATACTCCTATTCAAGTTTACTTCCAAGGTCTCCTCTGCAAAAGAAACACATGTGGTGGACTAGGGTTCCACCCTAGCCGCTGCCATCTTCCTCCTCTTCGTCATCCACGACCGGGAAGTGACGGGTCCTCGCCTCCTCTGTTGCCGTTCCGATGGTGCGAGGGGGTGGGGACCTCGGACCTACGCTCAGCGCTGTAGTACGATCCCTAAAGTTAGAGTTTGGTCAAACGACATCGATGTTATGGTGGCTATGGTGGTATTGTGCGGGACAAGAATAAGGTATGCATGCTTCCTCTTTACCTCGTAGGCGACGATATCGCCACAAGCGTTGAGAAGGGCGGGGATTCTTCTGGTCATCATTTTTATGAAGTGGTGGATGCCGTCCAGTATACTTATGTTATAGGTTTGGTGTTAGAAGATTCATATCAATTCAAGGGTTCAATGTCGACAACTTCATCTCTGGGACATTGATCCTCAGGGGCACGTGTACAAAGAATATTTGATTGTCAACAACGTCAGGCCGGTTCCAGTAAGGGAGCGGCGACAACGACGCATCGACGGCTCGCTCTGGCGGCAATAGTGGTCGTAAGGTGATCCAAGGACCTAGATGCAATTTTTATTATGTTTGGGGTGAATTGTACTTCTTGTGAACTCATGAAATAGACCCGGATATTTCTCGCAAGACAAAGTTTACTTCCAAAGCTTTTCCTATATGCCTCTCTCCAGTAGTGCATACATTATTTTTTTCTTTTTGATAACTGGTAGCGCATAGAGTAATTATCCCAACTCAGACAACATTTATCAAGGGTAGCAATATCTAGGATGGTGTTCTCACTTTGCACGAAATTATACATGAAATTAGCTCTCGAGGGAGTAGTGCTGTCATTTTGAAATTTGATTTTCATAAAGCGTAACATCAAGTTTGTTTGTCATTTCTCAAAGATGTTCTGATTTGGACAGGATTTGATAAGGGCATAGGGATACAATGGTATGATCATGAAATTGGTTCGTGGGGCCAAACAACTACTCCCTCCAATCCATAATAATTGTTGGTGATTTAGTGTAGCGACACTTATTATAGATCAGAGAGAGTGTTATATTTAGTGGAGAAGTGGGCCCTTTATAGAAAATGGTATATGGCTAAGGTAGAGTGACCACATCTCCCCTCTCATGTTTAATTTTGTGTAGATGCCTTATCAATAATGTTGGATTAGATGTTCATGATGGGTGAACACATGAACGTACTCCATCCGTCCGCAAATAAGTGTACTTCTAGCTTGTCTTAACTTTTTAGGAAAAAACGTACCAATATTTATGACACTAAATTGATACCATTAGATTTATTTTTAAATCTAGTTTCATAATATATCAATTTGAGCGTAATATATGTTTCTATATTTTTCTATAAAGTTGATCAAATTTAATTATGTTTGACTTAGACAATAGCTAAAAGTACACTTATTTGCGGAGGGAGGGAGTAGGAACAAACCAAAGAGTGAAGATTTGGTGTATATGGGCACATGTGATCCTGGGTTAAAAAAACGAAAATCATGTTTTTGAGCTTCAAAAAATTCTGGCAGGATGTAGGCAATGATTCACAAACATGCAAAATATCAATTTAAAATACTTTGTATTATGAGCTACACAAAAATAATAAAAGTGTGGATTTGAGTATACATAGTTTTACATCTCTACATTTTACCAGATTTATCATTTTTATGTAGAGCACAATATAAAGAATTTCGGGTTACAATTTTTCATACTTATAGGATACAACTTGATTATACCCAGAATTTATTTTAGTTTTTTAAAGTTGTAAATATGTTTTTTGAAAAAGAAAATGAAGTGGGCACTGGAGCTCGTGAGAAACTTTCCGCAAACCAAAAAGGAAACTTCTACAGTACTAAAGTTTGAAGAAAAACTATAAAGTGAACCCGTTAGGAAAAGAGGGAGTAATAAATACGTACTCCCTATGTATGGAAATACGGTCAAACTTTGTGAAGTTTGATCAAACATATAGAAAAATTTATATATATCTATAATATAACATAGACACCACTAGAATCGTCATAATATATATTTTCATATTATATACATTTGGTGTGATAAATGTTTATATTTTTTTATATGTTCTATACCAAACTTTATAAAGTTTAACTTTGACTAAACCTAAAATGCAAGTTAATTATTAACAGAGGGAGTAGAAAGAAATACCTTGAAGATTATAGCAACATGCCTTGGAGAAGAGAAGTATGGCCACAATTGTTGATAACATGTGGAAGACTGACCCCATGAAACTGACGAGTCTCCACGAGGCGGAGTCCTCCTTGCTTGCATCAGGAAAAACCACGACCATGGCGTCCGCTGCTGGCGTGGTCGAGTTGTTGTCCAGCTCGAAGAAGGGCCGCATGAAATCGAGATTGACGTGCGGGCTCGCCAGATTCACCATCAGCTCCGTTAGCGCCAGGTTGAGCAAGAAAACCATGGCGACGACGGGGAGCAGTCGCCTCCAGTTGATGCGCAAGAAGAAGATCGCCTCGCCGAGGGTCTTGAGGGACCTAACAAAGACGATGGGCTTGAAGCTCAAGGCATCCATATGTGCACCGACGGCGACGCACGCGGGTAATCTCTCTTCTCGGTCGATCTCGCCGGCCGGCGGCCGGGACGAGGAGGAAGTAATCGCTGGAGTGGTAATGAGAGCAACGGATCAACAACACAGTGCGACTGGTGTTGCCGGCCGGAGCTTAAATAAGTCCCGGCCGGTGAAACGACCTGCCCAGTCCCGTTTCCGTCCCCTCACCAGCCGTCTGACTCAGCATCTTGTTTCTTTAATCTCACCTTATGTCAGCGCGCTGAGGCATAGTAGGTAGGACCGATCGAGACTCCTTGGTTTACTGGAGTTCAACCAAGAAGGATCATATCAGTGATGTTCCTCAGTTCTTTCTGCGCGTGACGATGATTATCAAATAGTCTACCAGCAGGACAACGCGGTACCCGAGACCAAAGACTTCTATTTTGCACTCAAGTGATTAGACTGTGTTGCACGCGAAACTTAGCTTATAATTCAATAAAGAAAGAAAGTATATCCAATCAAATTTAGGAACGTCATTTCTATCTTAAGGCCCCGCTTGGTTGGCTGTAAATTAGACCCAAACCTCCGTTTTAATCAGACCCAAACCGTTTTTATACCAGGCCAGTATTAGGCACTTGTTTTACTGGAATATTTACACCTCCAAGTTATTTATTGCCCATATACCCCGGTAAACATAAAGCATCTCTAGTGGTCCGTTTTATTTACTCAGGGCACGTCCAAACACGCCCATAAGAAAACCGGAGCAGAAAAACAAACGTACTCCCAAGCAAAGCCTAAACGGTAAAGCGAGGGCTCGCAATGAGGGCCATAGCTAGTTCAGGATAATGACTGTAATATGACAAACCCAGTGAGACTTTTTAGCTCAACATAAAGAGTGGCGTGTGGACCAACAAGCAGGTACTAATAGTATATCATTAGATTAGTGAATTCCTACGCGTCAAATAGGCGCCACCACGCTGCCTCCCAAAGACTTCTTTTTAGTCTTCATCTCCACCTCACACGGCTTGCTTGCTTTTGCTATTCTGATCCAGAAAAAAACGAACATTCTCCCACGTGCTTCGGGCCATTCCAGAAGAAAGGGAATATACCATGTCTCTCATTGTCTATACCTAGGGCTCCGGTGATTGCCGGGGAAACTAGGGTTTTTACTTCCTCGTCGTCGATGTATACTCCAACACGGAGTCCCTGTGTCCCTCGGTGTAATGATCTCGTACGGGTTGAAGTATGGTACGAGTTCCTTGTGATCGTTGATTTGGTGTTTGAAGATAACGTATAGAGTATGCTGTGATGCCATGCTCCAAAACAAGGTATTAGGTGGATGACTCTAGCTAAAGTTCCTACTTCTAATTTCGCAATATGAGGGTCATAGCTAGTTTAGGATAATGACTGTAATATGAAAAACCCAGTGAGACTTTTTAGCTCAACATAAAGAGTGGTGTGCGGACCCACAAGCAGGTACTAATATATCATTATATTAGTGAATTCCTACGCGTCAAATAGGCGTCACCAAGCTACCTCCCAAATACTTCTTTTTAGTCTTCATCGCCACCTCACACGCTTGCTTGCTTTTGCTATTCTCATCTAGAAAAAAATGAACATTCTCCCACGTGCTTCGGGCCCGCAATAGTAGTAGATGCTACAGACGTGGTGTCATTTTCAGAAGAAAGGGAATATACCATGTCTCTCATTGTCCAGATTTTCTTACGACGTTAGGCATGGGCGAATCAACTCCATCGTGTGTGTCATTTTTTCCTTTTTTACGAAGAATATTTTGGAGTAATGCTTCGATGGGCGAATCAACTCCATCGTGTGAGTCATCGAACAAAACTTGGTGCACCGAACTAACCATTTTCGACCCAGGGCTTCGGCGATTGCCGAGGAAAGTAGGGTTTTTTACTTCCCCGCCGTCGATGTCTACTCCGACACGGAGTCCCTCTGTCCCTCGGTCTACTAATCTCGTTCGGGTTGAAGTACGGTACGAGTTCCTTGTGATCGTTGTTGTTTTCAGTTCCTCGTGGTTTACCATTGAGGCTTCTCAAACTCGGCGTCATGGCAAGTCATGCGAGTTCATCGAACCAGGCTAGTGGATCGGGAAGCAAAAAAGATGAGGCGATCGATGCCGTCATGTATCGACTAGGAATAGAGGATGACGATACTGATGATTTGGTGTTTGAAGATAACGTATAGAGTATGCCGATGCCATGTTCTAGAACAAGGTATTAAGTGGATGGCTCTAGCTACAGTTCCTACTTCTAATTTCTTTAGCATGATTGCCTTTGAACAACACATGATGAATACATGGATCCCAGCTAAGAAGATTGAATTCCATCATCTAGAGGGTTACCTATTCACAGTTCAATGCTTTTGTTTGGGGGATTGTATCAAGATGGAGGAAGGTGGTCCTTGGCTCTTCCGGCAGAATGTTGTTTGTATTGAAAAATATGATAGTTTTGTGTCACCAGATTCGTTTGATCTGAACTACTTTGCAACATGGATTCACTAGTGCAGATTTGCTTATAAGTGACGTGTCAAATCAACCCTTAGTGGCATGTAGGTGACACACCACCATTGTCATGGCACTAGTAACTATTATAGGTGGCGTGCCCTTGCCACGCCACTGGTAAAATATGTACTAGTGGCGTGCCCTGGCCACGCCACCAATAATTTGTATTAGTGATGTGTCACACGTGCCACTAAGCAAATTTTGAAATAAAAAACTTTTTGAAAGCAATACGAAATATAATAGTCTCATCAATTACTCAACATACTAGAACGTGGACTCGACATCATTCACAATTACACAATATATAATTTATTCAAACTTTCAAAGATACTAGCTAATAGGTCCAACACAAATTACACAATGCACACTCCAATATATATACAAGCTAGAGGAGATCAATGAGAAACATGATGTTCAAGTTATTGTGTGTGATGTTTCTAGCGGTGATAAGCATAGTCTGTCCAGCCTGTAGATAATCTTCATCCTTATGAAACTCCCTCCACATATATTTGCTGAAGATAAGTCGTACGTCGGTATCCTTGTTGTATCCAAACATGCTCAAAAGGGCCATGTCACCCTCATATCCAACACACACTCACCGTCATCTCCGACACACATCTCCAACACACGCTCAAAAGGGAGGAAACTATTTTCTTAGGTGATTTTTGTGTACAAAAAATATTGATTTATGAGGTATCTTTTAGGGACCTAAACAAATTAAAATAACCTAGGAATTTTTCAAGGAGTATTTTTTCGCAAAGAGAAGCATCCGGAGCACAAGAACCACGAGAGGGGAGGGTCGAGGCCCAAACGAGCCCAGGTGGCATGGGCCCCACCCTAGGCCGTTCCCTCCTTGAGCCTCCGCATCCGTCCATCCTGATCTCAGCCTCAAAGTCTTGACCTAAAAATTCCTATAAAAAGACCCCCAGGACGATCCGCTGAGGAGGCAGCACAGAAAGACAGGAACACCAAAACAGAGACAAAACCATTGAAGATTGGAAGGGGAAATGCCGTTGTATCCGCCGCTAGTGGGATCTCTATCTTCTCCAAGATCTTTGACTCCATCACCATGACGAAGAGGGAGTAGTCCACCTATGTATTACGGGTTTGTGGCAGCAACTTGACCTATTTCTCTCTTAATCTATTATTGTTCTAGTACCATATGAACTGCCTAACTTGATTATGGTGATCTATGTAATTCCTATATGGTGGATCTTTATTCTGTGAATTGATATTTGAGATTGGATTTATATTACGTGTGAGATATATTAGTAGATGCATATTATGTACCCCGTTTTTATTATTTGTTTTGATCTAACATGTATAAGAGGGTTGTGGGGGGACATGTGTATTAGTTGGAGTAACATGGTGGTGGTGATTGGATAGTGACAACAAAATTCAAGATCTACTATAGTTTTTACCTTTCTTTTATTACTTTACTAGGGATAAAGTGAAAGCATGTGTTATTATCATCTAGTGACAATCCAGATAATCTTCTTTGTTCAAGCTAGCACATATTTTATTTAAACATCATGTCAAAATACCTTAGACTATACTCTGTTTGTTCTTAATTCTAGATTGCATGGAGTTTTCCTTTCTAGAGCCGTGTTGCATCATCTTTAAAATAGGACGTCATGCCTATATGAATGCTTAGCATACACATAATGAAGTTTCATCAATATTCTAATGCTTATGAATTGTTTTATATCCACTATACTTTATGAGAGAATAGACAAGTGAACCCATGAAACCCGGGTCCAACTTTTATTATAAGAAACACAACTTTTATTTACTTTCATTGCATTTATATTTGATGTAATAATTAAATCTTAAAACAAAAAACACTTTTACTATTAGCAAACATAAACAAAAACCCACAAACACTTTTACCTTATTGCTTTTTTACTTTTTGTCTAGTTATAGATTACTTTTACTTTTATTTATTTATTTTAGTTTTACTAATATGAAACCTTGTGCTTGAAAACCACACGATGGTATTGGGGACACAAGGCAAATACTATGTTTTATAGGTTGCTTAGTCATGGTTTCGGGAGTTGCCGAGTCATGGTTCGTGGCCTTGTGGGAAGGTTTAGCTTCGTAATCTGGGCTGCTAGCCTGCTAAGGTGGTTTAGTCGGGTTGTTTCCCAGAGTGAGGGTGTCGGCGACTGCCGGGCAGTAGGGTGTTTGAATGAAATCCGATTTCATTCTATCGGATAATTTTATGAATCTGACGAACTTTTTGAGTACCGGATCCTACACCGTATTCGAAGCTTTAAATCCGAATGAATCTGAGGGATACCTTAAAACCGGATGCGGATGTTGTAAAAGTGAAAGCAACAGCGGGTTAGGATCCCGGGAGAACACGCCTTGTACGCTCCTTGTACCCCTAGACTTGAAGTAAAGAATGGAGAAAGGAAATGGGAAATTCACTTTTGATCCCGGGCTGTACCTAGAAAACACACTTCAGGTTGTAAAAAGTCCCAAAATAGAATTTCGCACGTACATCTCCACATTTTTTCTGCGGTTAAAAGGGGATTTTATTACTCAGAAAGGGTTCACTACGGCACACAGGCTCTTTGCCGTGTGGAAAAAAGACACGGCAAAGCCCCCACGGAACTCGGCAAAGCCAACGGCAGCCACGGCAAAGGCTCTTTGCCGTGTGTCTCTGCGCCCGGAACACGGCAAAGCCTTTGCCGTGTGTTTACTGCATCGACACGGCAAAGTAAAGTACTTGACGGTTCCGTCCGTCTAACGGAGCCGACACATCTTTGCCGTGTTCCTCCTTTGCCGTGTGTGATGACTCTTTGCTGTGTGTTCGTTCTTCGCTGTGTGCCTCCTCTTTGCCGTGTCCCAGGTCTTTGTCGTGTGCCTGAACCTTTGACGTGTTGGTCATCGTTGCCGTGTGCTTTCTTGTTGCCGTGTGTGTGCTCTTTGCCGTGTGCTCGTTAGGGTTGACACACGGCAACGTTCATTCCTTTGCCGTGTGCTCGTGGGGGGACACATGGCAACGTTCTCCCCTTTGCCGTGTGTCTACTGCGCATCGCACACGGCAAAGGCCCTGTGACATTGCCCAGGGATGCACAGGTGGCTCACACGTGGCTTCTTTGCCGTGTGTATACACACGGCAAAGTGACCATTTGGCCCTTTGCCGTGTGTATACACACGGCAAAGGAGCTGTCATTTTTCAAAAAATTTCCTGTTTTCAGTCATTTCCTGCAATTCAAAACATAATATATATATGATCTACAGGTCATCAACAAAAATAATATACTCATCAACAACAATAATATACTCATCAACAACAACAATATAATCATCACCAACACCAAAATGCATCATCAACACTTGCAAACATCATCACCACGAAAGCAAGAGATTTCACAAATATTAAAATTGTCAAATGCTAGTGTTTATTCTTGCCACAAGGTCATGCCACAAGTGTCAAATACTACCAAGTGCATAACCAACAAGTTATAAGACCTAAACTAGACAAATATTACAAGATCATCAACTCCGAGTGCTCCACAAGCTCATGCTCCATCGTGAGATCCTACAAGTTCAAGACAAGCACATAAATATGAGAAGTAAAATCATCAATATGTACAAGTTTCTAGGCAAGTTGATGGAAATGGAAATAACATGGGATTTTGACGAGTCTCATGGCAAATTACATCAATATGACAAGTAAAATCACGAATATCTACAAGTCCCATGGCAAGTCTTGAATTTCTATAAGTGTCATGGCAAGGCTAAAATTTCTACAAGTGTCATAGCATGGCTAAAATTTTGACAATGGCATAGAATTATCTACAAGTGTCATGGAATTGCTAAATTTGCTATAAGTATCATGGCAAGGCTAAATTTCCTACAAGTGTCATGGAATTTCTAAATTTTCTATAAGTATCATGACAAGGCTAAAATTTCTACAAGTGTCATATCATGGCTAAAATTTCTACAAATGTGATGGCATGGATAAATTTGACAAGTATAAGAAAACAAACCTGGAGGACTCTGATTCAGCCTCCAGACGACCGACGGATTGTTGACGGTGAAAGACGGCGGCGCCTGGTTGTTCGATCCACCGGCGGACCCACCAGGCGGCGGCATCGCATCGTCCATCTGCAACATTGGAAATTGTGAGCATTAGACAATAAGGCAAGATTGAAAATTGCGAGCATTGGACAATAAGACACTTGATCACTTACCCACGAGAAGGCAAAAGGAGGAGTGGGAAGAGTCCCTGGTTGAGAATTGATGAGCATTTGCTGTGTCATCCACCGCATCATCTGCCCCTGTTGCTCCAGCAACCCCTGCTGATGGGCCATCTGTTGCTCCAGCTGCTGCTGCCGCTGCTCGGCCGCCTCTCTGCGTGCCCTATCAGCGGCCATCTCCTCCTGCGTCGTGTCGCCACGATTAGATGAACATTGCAACACAAAACATGTAGTAAAACATAGATGACCGAGAAAGAACATACCCGTAACTGCTCGAGAGCTACAACCGAAGGCCGTGGGCGGGTCTCTATAGCAGGCTGGTCGCTCGTCCTACCACGCCGGACCTGGCGCATAGATGGGATGGTCTTAGGGTCGACGGACCCGTGACCGATCCATAGGCGACCATTCTTCTGGCCTTCTCCCGCCAGCACGGCGACCTCGGGGTCGAAGGGGGCGGTCTCAGGGTTAGAATCTTCTCCATGCACCTCCTTGTACTTCTCAGGGTACTTCTCACCCCGGAGCCTGGCTCCCTCGTTCATCCATAGGCTCCCGTTCCTAGGCTCATCCAACGTACGTGTCTTCTTCCAAACGGCAAACACGGACGGCTCTTGACCTGTCTTTATTTTCTGCACAAAAGAGCACGAAGTTAAGTGAAGGGGGACTCCAAAGGGCGAAGTAAAGAATAAAATTACAAGCAAGAACAAATAAAGCATTTTCTCACCTCTTTTTGCCTAAGAAGGGCGAGGGGGATGCTGCCTTGGCGGTGTGATCCACCCCCCATCTCCTCTCGCCGCTTCTTTGCATCGGCGTGTTTATGGAGGTAATTGGGGTGTGTCCACCACGCTACCATTGCCGTGAAGCACCGCTCGTCATTACCCACGAACTGAGGAGGGTTCTACTTCCACAAGACACACGTATTAGTACAATAGAAAATAGAATAAGGTCAAGAAATCAATAAAACAAAAATGCAACTACCTGCAGGTACTTCCACGGCTCGAAGAGCATCTCCCGGGCTTGGCTCTTGTTCATCCAAATCTTGCGATCGCCGAACCAGTTGAGAACGCAGTTCACGCGTGCCTCGTAGTGCATGTATTGCACCTTCCTCTTGGCAAGCTCGTGAACAATCATCAAACACTCCCTTTTGCGCGTCCTGTCCATGTCGAAGAACTTCTACAAGTATGCACATAGGGAAAAAAGGGGGGTCAAAGGCGATTGAATTATGACAAGCCACGAGTTCAAGTGTATTTCATCCTCAAGGCGATTGAATTATGACAAGCAAAACAAACTTACCCAGAACAAAACCTGAACCTTCTCCGCGATGGTGGTGTACTTTTTTTCGGGATCTTCGGCATAGTGGTAATGCTTCCAAGTCCAAGCCACATCCTTTGAACCATTTGGGAGAGTGACAATCCCAGGAAAATACTTTCTAACCAAGGCTCCAAGGATGCTTGAGTAGCCACGATATGGCTTGATCCCATCCTCATATAAAAAGGCACTGCAAAATGAAAAGGACAAGGTCAGTATGTGATAAAAATTACAATGTATGGTTTAGGGTCAAATCATGTACCTCGACCCAGCGGGCACGAGTACCTTGTCCGCATAGGGATAAGGTAGGTCGGGGAGTCTCGAAACCCCACGCTGATATGGAGCCTTCTCCCGTGGCACCAGGCTCGGGTCCATGGCCGCGTACTCCTGAAGGTACTCCGTCTCATCCTCCAGAGGCGCCCACCTCAAGGACGTGTCAAGCTCGTAGGGTAAAGACCCCAACCCCTCATCCTCATCCTCCTGCTGCTCCTGCTCCTCCTCGTCAGAATCCGAGTGCGTCCCCTCATCCTCCTGACGCCGAACTGGCTCCTCCTCCTCCTCGTCGTCCTCCCCCTCCTTCTCCTGCTCCTGCTCGTCCTCCTCGAAGACCGGAGGGGGATTAGGAGTCCTCGCACGCCTCCCACGCCCTCGCTGCTGTGAAGTGCGCGGTGGAGCACTAGCAGTAGCACTAGTAGGCTGCTTCCCCCTGACATCTTTTGAACCACCAGTCACCAGTTTTGCCAAGCTTTTCAGCTTTCTTGTAACTCCCTTTCCCCCCGGCATCTTTCAATCACCTGCAAAACAGAGTGAAAAGAGTAGTTTATTAGTACACATCAGTGACACAAGATTCATAACAGTACAATAATACTCAAGTTTTAAACACACACTATATTCGTATCGGCAAAGACGAAAGAAGAGAAATACTTCCATGATCCATATAGCATGGGTATGATACGCGGCAAGCCAAGGAACGGATTCGGTCTCCACGGCAACGACTCCTCGAAAGGAATCATTGTCGTGGATCGAGAATCCTTTCCTGGGCTTGCCACCGTCACATCCCCATGCTATATGAATCTCAAAAATACCTTTCCTCTCTCGACTTGGGGGATACGAGATGAAGCCTTCCTTGTGTTTCTCCAAAGACGAAAGGAAAGAAACCATTTCACGATTCATATAACAATGTCGCCCATGCTATACGAATAGTGAAGTAATGTCTTTTCTTTCGACTTTAGGGCTATCTAATATATTCCATTTAAGTCACGCTAGCTAATCTATATTCGTATCGGCAAAGACGAAAGAAGAGAAATACTTCCATGATCCATATAGCATGGGTATGATACGCGGCAAGCCAAGGAAAGGATTCGGTCTCCACGGCAACGACTCCTCGAAAGGAATCGTTGTCGTGGATCGAGAATCCTTTCCTGGGCTTGCCACCGTCACATCCCCATGCTATATGAATCTCGAAAATACCTGTCCTCTCTCGACTTGGGGGATACGAGATGAAGCCTTCCTTGTGTTTCTCCAAAGACGAAAGGAAAGAAACCATTTCACGATTCATATAACAATGTCGCCCATGCTATACGAATAGTGAAGTAATGTCTTTCCTTTCGACTTTAGGGCTATCTAATATATTCCATTTAAGTCACGCTAGCTAATCTATATTCGTATCGGCAAAGACGAAAGAAGAGAAATACTTCCATGATCCATATAGCATGGGTATGATACGCGGCAAGCCAAGGAAAGGATTCGGTCTCCACGGCAACGACTCCTCGAAAGGAATCGTTGTCGTGGATCGAGAATCCTTTCCTGGGCTTGCCACCGTCACATCCCCATGCTATATGAATCTCGAAAATACCTGTCCTCTCTCGACTTTGGGGATACGAGTTCTTACAAATACAAAGACAAAAGGAAAGAAATTTTATTACATAGAATAGAGTTCTTACAAATACAAAGACAAAAGGAAAGAAATTTATTACATAGCCCGGCGGGATTACATAGCAAACACTACTACAAAGATTATTACTACTACATGCATGGATCAGAAGCCTGAGTCGGGATTATGAATTGGACGAGAGGTTTCGTCATCGCTATCATTTTCCGGCCACCAATAATCATCCACGAAACCTGGAGGTGGTCCCTGTGGATCGTTCACGTCAAGGCCTGCATGGAACGCCTCGAGCAAACTCACATCTTGTTGGTTGTGAACCTCCTCAGCTTCATCTTGCGCAGTGTCTTCCTCCTCAGCTTCTTCTTGCTCATCGTCTACGACCATGTCACCATCGGCGGACAAGTCGATAGTGAATTGCCCGGGGAGCCCTTCTTCTTGATAAAACTCGCCATCATTTTTTGAGGGGTCTAGGCGGCGGTAATCATCCTTGTTTGGCAAGGGCGGCCTATTGCGTGTCGGTACCGTCATCACAATATCCCAGTCCTGTAGACGTTTTGTCGGGTTTTGGCATGGGTACGGAAGATAGAATATTTGGAAGGCCTGAGTAGCCAAAATGTAAACATCATCTCCCGCATAAACGGAGTTTCTCTTAACTTCGACCAGTCCAATTTCAGGATCCCGTTTCACCTTATGTGGGTCAAACCAATGACATTTGAATACAACGGGATTTAGCCCTTTGCCAAAACCGTAATTCAGCTCATATATACCCTCGACTCTTCCATAGTACTGGAGGCCATCTGAGCCTTCACAAAAGACCCCGCTATTTGTTGTCTTCTGGTTGGGCCGGCTAGTTGTGTATTCATGGGTATGGAAGCGATACCCATTCACGTCATAAGCATTGAACGTGTCGACTGAATGGTTAAAGCCCCTGGCAATATTTCTTAGCTCGGGTTGCATCTCTTTGTCAGTTCTTGCCTACAAGTTAGAACGAGAAGTTTAGCATAAGAAGTTTATCACAAGAAGTGTAGCACAACAAGTTGGCTCGAATAGTACCAAACCACAGAACCAGCTGACGAAACCGAAACCACCACCCTTATCGAAAAGATCCTGCTCCTCTTGAGGGTTAGGCTCCCTATTTGGATTCTTCCAATGTGCACTCTTGAATCGTCTATAACAATTTAAAGGAGAGTTAGGCACGGACATAGCAGTGAATGTTTGCGGAAAACTAAATGGTGATCACTTACTCGATGTACGGCTTCACTTCTTCCATGGTGTTCAAGACATACGAGTGGATCAACTCCCGCTCAAGTTTTTTCATTGCGAACCTCTTTGTGCCACTTGATTTGCCACCTAGCCCAACGAAGATGCTAAGATTGGGTACATCTTCAGGGTTGGCGGCATTGTAACGAAACACTGGGTTGTGCTTTGTGGGAATGTTGGCATCATAGTGCTTTGTGGTGAAGTTTGCAACCTCCTCGTTAAGGACTGCCTCGGCTATGGATGCCTCGATCTTGCATTTATTGCCTGTTTTCTTACGAAGCTTCTTTGTTTCTCTCTCGGGCGGATACTGCCAACGGGCCCACACAAGTCCCCCCTTTAAAGCCTCGTCCGCAAGATGCAAGATCATATGTTGCATCGGATTGAAGAACCCTGGCGGAAGGAGCATCTCTAGATCGCAAAGCAACTCGGGTGCCTGTTCATGTAGCTTCTCAAGCACTTTACGGTCTAACTCCCTAGCACAAATCTGGCGGAAGAAAAACCTCAACCTCGACATCACTCGCCAAGTCTCCTCATCGACATAGCCTCGAATCATCACCGGCATTATCCGCTCAAGCCATACGTGGTAGTCATGACTCTTGAGCCCTTGTACTCGCAATGTTTCCATGTTCGCACCCCTCATCTAGTTGGCCGCATAACCATCAGGGAAAAACAAACTTTGCGCGATCCACTGGAAGATCTCCCTTCTTTGGGGCTTTGTTGGGCAGAAAGGAGCCTTTGGCTTAGACCACCTTTTTCTGCCTTTGGCTCCGGGTGGCTGCATGTTCAACTTTGGCCTATCGCACAATGCTTCTTGATCAATTCGAGCCTTGATGTTATCTTTCGTCTTCTCGGTTTGCATTATGGTGCTCCAAAGGGCCTCACCGATATTCTTTTCGGTGTGCATTACATCAATGTTATGCGGGAGCTCAAGATCCTCAAAGTAAGGGAGCTTCCATAAGCACGGAATGTGGGTCCACTGGTGCGTATCCCCGTATCCCACGAAACCATTCCCATCGGAGTTTGGCTGGAGAGCTTCCAACTCAGCCTTGATTTCCTTTCCGGTCTTTAGACGTGGCTTTGGATCATGGACAACACGACCTTTCTTGAACCTCTTTTTGTCACTCCTATATGGATGATTCGGCTCAAGACACTGTCGATGTTCATCAAAGCAGGAATACTTGCCTCCCTTCGACAGCCAGAAGAAAGTCAGAGATTGCATGCACACTGGGCAAGGCCACTTCCCATGTGTACACCAGCCGCAGAACAACGCACGTGCTGGTAGGTCATGCAGAGAGGTATGGTACCAGACATACATATCGAAGTGCTCGTTGTTTGAAGCGTCAAATGTTCGGATCCCCCGACCTTCCCAGCCACGAAGCAAGTCATCCACCAGCGGTTCTAGATACACATTCATGTTCTTACCCGGGTATTTCGGCCCTTGGATTATCATCGAGACAAACATGTTCTCTGATCTCATGCAGACGCCAGGGGGGAGGTTCAGGGGAATAACAAACACTGGCCAACAACTATATGCTGAAGCCGACATGCCATATGGATTGAACCCATCGGTTGATATGGCAACTGCTACGCTCCTCTTGTCACCGGCTTTATCAGGATATTTCTTGACAAAGTTCTTCCATGCACTACCATCCGACGGATGTATCATCTTGTCGAGGTATATGTTCCCTTCTACTGCCCACTGCATCTGCTGGGCAGTATCCTCGGTCATGAAGAGTCGCTGGAGCCTCGGTATGATTGGATGATACCGAAGAATGTTTTGGGCAACCCCGGTCTGCCTCTTCTGACCATCACCATCGGGATCGACCTCAAAGTACCTAGAGGATTTGCAGCGGATACAATAATTTGTCTTAGCATGCTCCTTTGTGAATAGCATGCATCCCTTCGGACAAGCGTGTATCGGCTCATATGACATCTTAAGGTCACGGAGGAGTTTGGTCGAATAGTAGAAGTTCTCCGGCAAGAGGTGCCCTTTCGGCAGAATGCTGCCAACGACGGCAAGCATATCATCAAAGTCCTCTCTGGTCAAGTTCCTGTGGCTCTTGAAGGCCAAAAGGCGAGCTATGGCATCCAGTTGGGTAACATCTGTATGCGCATGAAGGGGTCTCTGTGAGGCAAACAAAGTCTCGTAGTACTTTGCCGTGTTTTCCTCCGGCTCCTCACTTGTCTCCGCCTCCTGAGGAGTCTCCGCCTCTACATGAGGGCTTTCAGGCGCATTAGCATTCACAAAGTTTTCTATGCACCTATCAAAACCAGCATCAAATTCTCCCCTTGGCTGACTCTGCTGCTGACCCTGCCGTGACTCCCTCCTAGCATGTTTCGCTAACTTTTCACCATGGAATGTCCAAGTCTTATAGGATGGTGTGAACCCGTAATTGAGCAGGTGAGTACTCACATCATCCTTCGAATGTGTATTCAGGTTCTTGCATCTTGCACAGGGGCAGAAAATTCTTCTGGGTCTGCTGGGGACGGCAAATGCCCGGTTCACAAAGTCATCGGCCTTTTCTTGCCATTCTGAGGTAAAGTTCCACTTACTGACATAGCCATCATACATCCAGTCACGATTCTCCATCCTCTAATCAGTACCAAAAACGACATATATAATGCTTTCAATTAATCATGCCATATAAATAAATCCGGTATTAGTTCGGTTAATTTTAGCAAACATATATTTTACGCCATAAATATATCCACCTATCTCTCTAATAGGTAAAGAGGGTCCTATCAACCGCCGGATCCGTAGATTGAGTATGTTCTCCCTGCTCTACCCCGATCCGACACAGAATTTCGGCAGCACCTCCCCGCTGCTCTCCCGATACACGTCTCGGCAAAAAGCCAAGAGGGATGTGCATTCGGAGAACAACATGGAGGCGCAGCCGAAATCCTATCTCGGACTGGAGTAGAACAAGGAAAACATACCCAACTACGCATCCGCCGGCTGTCCCGATAAATGCCGTAAGAGTTACGCTTCATAATATGCGAGACCACTAATGCATATTTATCCGCGTAACCCTTACGGCCGGGAAGAGACGCCTAGGTAACACGACAGACTTGGTGATCTACACACGAAAATAACCCTAGGTATTTGCAAGATAGGAGAATAGATTTTTACCCTTGAAGCGTGATCGAGAGGTGAAGAAGATGCTCGACCCTCCCGCAAAATGACCTACGACGTCGACAACCCCACCCTCAGACTCGACACATATCCCCTGCATGAAGAAAAATTACTAAATTACTACTATAGACATGCCAAAAAATTACACATAATTCCTAAATTACTACTATACACATGCATATATGAAACAACATATATACATACTACTATACATATATGTAACAAATACATGGAACAAATACATGCTATATATATACTAGAAATATATACTACACATACATACTAGCTACACATACATATATATACTAGCTACACATACACATACATACTAGCTACACATACATATATATACTAGCTACACATACATATATATACAACACATACATACTAGCTACACATACACATACATACTAGCTACCCATACATATACTACACATATATACTAGCTAGCTACACATACATATACTACACATACACATAAATACTAGCTACACATACATACTACCTAGCTACACATACATGCATATACTACACATACCGATGGTGATGGGGCGGGCCGGCGGTGGGTGAAGGGGGGGCTGGACCAGGCGGAGGTGGAGCCGCGCGCCTGCGAGCTCCCAGGTGGCTGGCGCGGAGGTGGAGGGCACGGCCGGCCGGGGCGGATGTGGCGGGGCGGATGGGCGTGGAGGCGGGTGGAGGGGTGGACCGGGTGGAGGAGGAGCCGGCAGCGGCCGCGCGGGGGCAGGTGGCGGCGGCGCGCCGGCGCCGGCGGCACGGGGCGGTGGTGGCGGCGCTGGATCGAGGCGGCGGGGTCGGGTGTGGGGAGGGCGCGGGTCGCGGGTAGGTGTGGGGAGAGGATAAGGCAGGGGGCGGGCCGGCCGGGCCGTTATGGACTCAGCGCCTTTGCCGTGTGCCAACCAGGGCGGAACACGGCAAAGAGCTTTGTCGTGTAACCCCAGGAAAACACACGGCAAAGGCTTATTTTTTTTGCTATTTTCTAATTTCTTATTTTTTTCTTTCATTTGTATTTATTTTATGTTTAAGTGAAATCTTTCTTGGCTTTTTGTTAGTATTGAGACCATAGAAATACGAACTTTGCACTAGACCATAAACTTGCATGTGTCCCCTTATACGAACTTGCATGCATGCGCTCTAACCGAAAATGTCTAGGGGGGTAGACGGTCCGAGTCCCGCAGATCAGGGTTTCGCCGGTGGAAGTCCGCAAGAACGTCGGAATCATCTGAAAACTTGCATGTGTCCCTAGCATATGTGTGTGAGTGTGGTGCAAGATAGGTATAGGTGATTGCATGTGCCCCCCCTCACATGCATGCGCTCTAACCTAGAAGCGAAAGGTTATGGACCTGTATAAGGGAGAATCTCCCCGTTACGGTGAAACCGGGCCGTATAGTGCCCCAACTTGTGAACCAACATGGTTTCACATCATCCTATGACCTAGTCAGACACAAAACAAGAGAGAGATACGCCGGGCTACCCCTGTCAGAAGAATGTCTAGGGGGGTAGACGATCTGAGGCCCGCAGATCATCAGGGTTTCGCCGGAGTAAGTCCACGAGAACGTCGGAATCATCTGAAAACTTGCATGTGTCCCTAGCATATGTGTGTGAGTGTGGTGCAAGATTGGTATAGGTGATTGCATGTGCCCCCCCTCGCATGCATGCGCTCTAACCTAGAAGCGAAAGGTTATGGACCTGTATAAGGGGGAATCTCCCCGTTACGGTGAAACCGGGCCGTATAGTGCCCCAACTTGTGAACCAACATGGTTTCACATCATCCTATGACCTAGTGAGACACAAAACAAGAGAGAGCTACGCCGGGCTACCCCTGTCAGAAGAATGTCTAGGGGGGTAGACGATCCGAGGCCCGCAGATCATCAGGGTTTCGCCGGAGTAAGTCCACGAGAACGTCGGAATCATCTGAAAACTTGCATGTGTCCCTAGCATATGTGTGTGAGTGTGGTGCAAGATTGGTATAGGTGATTGCATGTGCCCCCCCTCGCATGCATGCGCTCTAACCGAGAAGCGAAAGGTTATGGACCTGTATAAGGGGGAATCTTCCCGTTACGGTGAAACCGGGCCGTATAGTGCCCCAACTTGTCAACCAACATGGTTTCACATCATCCTATGACCTAGTGAGACACAAGACAAGAGAGAGCTACACGGGCTACCCCTGTCAGAAGAATGTCTAGGGGGGTAGACGATCCGAGGCCCGCATATCATCA
This sequence comes from Avena sativa, assembly GCA_916181665.1. Lineage (NCBI taxonomy): Eukaryota > Viridiplantae > Streptophyta > Magnoliopsida > Poales > Poaceae > Avena > Avena sativa. Next base: position 455,152,130 of record OV702283.1, read on the forward strand.
GGGTTTCGCCGGAGTAAGTCCACGAGAACGTCGGAATCATCTGAAAACTTGCATGTGTCCCTAGCATATGTGTGTGACTGTGGTGCAAGATTGGTATAGGTGATTGCATGTGCCCCCCCTCGCATGCATGCGCTCTAACCTAGAAGCGAAAGGTTATGGACCTGTATAAGGGGGAATCTCCCCGTTACGGTGAAACCGGGCCGTATAGTGCCCCAACTTGTGAACCAACATGGTTTCACATCATCCTATGACCTAGTGAGACACAAGACAAGAGAGAGCTACGCCGGGCTACCCCTGTCAGAAGAATGTCTAGGGGGTAGACGATCCGAGGCCCGCAGATCATCAGGGTTTCGCCGGAGTAAGTCCACGAGAACGTCGGAATCATCTGAAAACTTGCATGTGTCCCTAGCATATGTGTGTGAGTGTGGTGCAAGATTGGTATAGGTGATTGCATGTGCCCCCCCTCGCATGCATGCGCTCTAACCTAGAAGCGAAAGGTTATGGACCTGTATAAGGGGGAATCTCCCCGTTACGGTGAAACCGGGCCGTATAGTGCCCCAACTTGTGAACCAACATGGTTTCACATCATCCTATGACCTAGTCAGACACAAGACAAGAGAGAGCTACGCCGGGCTACCCCTGTCAGAAGAATGTCTAGGGGGGTAGACGATCCGAGGCCCGCAGATCATCAGGGTTTCGCCGGAGGAAGTCCACGAGAACGTCGGAATCATCTGAAAACTTGCATGTGTCCCTAGCATATGTGTGTGACTGTGGTGCAAGATTGGTATAGGTGATTGCATGTGCCCCCCCTCGCATGCATGCGCTCTAACCTAGAAGCGAAAGGTTATGGACCTGTATAAGGGGGAATCTCCCCGTTACGGTGAAACCGGGCCGTATAGTGCCCCAACTTGTGAACCAACATGGTTTCACATCATCCTATGACCTAGTCAGACACAAGACAAGAGAGAGCTACGCCGGGCTACCCCTGTCAGAAGAATGTCTAGGGGGTAGACGATCCGAGGCCCGCAGATCATCAGGGTTTCGCCGGAGGAAGTCCACGAGAACGTCGGAATCATCTGAAAACTTGCATGTGTCCCTAGCATATGTGTGTGAGTGTGGTGCAAGATTGGTATAGGTGATTGCATGTGCCCCCCCTCGCATGCATGCGCTCTAACCTAGAAGCGAAAGGTTATGGACCTGTATAAGGGGGAATCTCCCTGTTACGGTGAAACCGGGCCGTATAGTGCCCCAACTTGTGAACCAACATGGTTTCACATCATCCTATGACCTAGTCAGACACAAGACAAGAGAGAGCTACGCCGGGCTACCCCTGTCAGAAGAATGTCTAGGGGGGTAGACGATCCGAGGCCCGCAGATCATCAGGGTTTCGCCGGAGGAAGTCCACGAGAACGTCGGAATCATCTGAAAACTTGCATGTGTCCCTAGCATATGTGTGTGAGTGTGGTGCAAGATTGGTATAGGTGATTGCATGTGCCCCTCCTCGCATGCATGCGCTCTAACCTAGAAGCGAAAGGTTATGGACCTGTATAAGGGGGAATCTCCCCGTTACGGTGAAACCGGGCCGTATAGTGCCCCAACTTGTGAACCAACATGGTTTCACATCATCCTATGACCTAGTCAGACACAAGACAAGAGAGAGTTACGCCGGGCTACCCCTGTCAGAAGAATGTCTAGGGGGGTAGACGATCCGAGGCCCGCATATCATCAGGGTTTCGCCGGAGGAAGTCCACGAGAACGTCGGAATCAGGAGGGTGCATGTATATAGTGATCAAGACCACAATAACCTATCATCATATGTGTGATCTCATGATCCTATGAAATAATATCACCTAACATATATGTAATAAAAGCGTTGCTAAAGATGAAAAAAATTCTTTGCCGTGTGTCTGTGGGATAGAGACACACGGCAAAGGACCTTTGCCGTGTGTTTGACGGCCACAGGCACACGGCAAAGGACATCTTTGCCGTGTGCTTTGTCCTTTGCCGTGTGTCTCATGCTATTTTCTAATTTTCTTTTTATTTTTTCTTTCAAATGATTTAACTTTTTGTTGCCTATTTGTTAGTATTCAGACCATGGAAACACTAACTTTGCAATAGACCATAAGGTTCTAGAGGATGCTGAACTTCATTTCCATTAGGTAGACGATCCGAGGCCCGCAGATCATCAGGGTTTCGCCGGTGGAAGTCCGCAAGAACGTCGGAATCATCTGAAAACTTGCATGTGTCCCTAGCATATGTGTGTGAGTGTGGTGCAAGATTGGTATAGGTGATTGCATGTGCCCCCCCTCGCATGCATGCGCTCTAACCTAGAAGCGAAAGGTTATGGACCTGTATAAGGGGGAATCTCCCCGTTACGGTGAAACCGGGCCGTATAGTGCCCCAACTTGTGAACCAACATGGTTTCACATCATCCTATGACCTAGTGAGACACAAAACAAGAGAGAGCTACGCCGGGCTACCCCTGTCAGAAGTATGTCTAGGGGGTAGACGATCTGAGGCCCGCAGATCATCACGGTTTCGCCGGAGTAAGTCCACGAGAACGTCGGAATCATCTGAAAACTTGCATGTGTCCCTAGCATATGTGTGTGAGTGTGGTGCAAGATTGGTATAGGTGATTGCATGTGCCCCCCCTCGCATGCATGCGCTCTAACCTAGAAGCGAAAGGTTATGGACCTGTATAAGGGGGAATCTCCCCGTTACGGTGAAACCGGGCCGTATAGTGCCCCAACTTGTGAACCAACATGGTTTCACATCATCCTATGACCTAGTGAGACACAAGACAAGAGAGAGCTACACGGGCTACCCCTGTCAGAAGAATGTCTAGGGGGGTAGACGATCCGAGGCCCGCATATCATCAGGGTTTCGCCGGAGTAGGTCCACGAGAACGTCGGAATCATCTGAAAACTTGCATGTGTCCCTAGCATATGTGTGTGAGTGTGGTGCAAGATTGGTATAGGTGATTGCATGTGCCCCCCCTCGCATGCATGCGCTCTAACCTAGAAGCGAAAGGTTATGGACCTGTATAAGGGGGAATCTCCCCGTTACGGTGAAACCGGGCCGTATAGTGCCCCAACTTGTGAACCAACATGGTTTCACATCATCCTATGACCTAGTGAGACACAAAACAAGAGAGAGCTACGCCGGGATACCCCTGTCAGAAGAATGTCTAGGGGGGTAGACGATCCGAGGCCCGCAGATCATCAGGGTTTCGCCGGAGTAAGTCCACGAGAACGTCGGAATCATCTGAATACTTGCATGTGTCCCTAGCATATGTGTGTGAGTGTGGTGCAAGATTGGTATAGGTGATTGCATGTGCCCCCCCTCGCATGCATGCGCTCTAACCTAGAAGCGAAAGGTTATGGACCTGTATAAGGGGGAATCTCCCCGTTACGGTGAAACCGGGCCGTATAGTGCCCCAACTTGTGAACCAACATGGTTTCACATCATCCTATGACCTAGTGAGACACAAGACAAGAGAGAGCTACACGGGCTACCCCTGTCAGAAGAATGTCTAGGGGGGTAGACGATCCGAGGCCCGCATATCATCAGGGTTTCGCCGGAGTAAGTCCACGAGAACGTCGGAATCATCTGAAAACTTGCATGTGTCCCTAGCATATGTGTGTGAGTGTGGTGCAAGATTGGTATAGGTGATTGCATGTGCCCCTCCTCGCATGCATGCGCTCTAACCTAGAAGCGAAAGGTTATGGACCTGTATAAGGGGGAATCTCCCCGTTACGGTGAAACCGGGCCGTATAGTGCCCCAACTTGTGAACCAACATGGTTTCACATCATCCTATGACCTAGTCAGACACAAGACAAGAGAGAGTTACGCCGGGCTACCCCTGTCAGAAGAATGTCTAGGGGGGTAGACGATCCGAGGCCCGCATATCATCAGGGTTTTGCCGGAGGAAGTCCACGAGAACGTCGGAATCAGGAGGGTGCATGTATATAGTGATCAAGACCACAATAACCTATCATCATATGTGTGATCTCATGATCCTATGAAATAATATCACCTAACATATATGTAATAAAAGCCTTGCTAAAGGTGAAAAAAATTCTTTGCCGTGTGTCTGTGGGATAGAGACACACGGCAAAGGACCTTTGCCGTGTGTTTGACGGCCACAGGCACACGGCAAAGGACATCTTTGCCGTGTGCTTTGTCCTTTGCCGTGTGTCTCATGCTATTTTCTAATTTTCTTTTTATTTTTTCTTTCAAATGATTTAACTTTTTGTTGCCTATTTGTTAGTATTCAGACCATGGAAACACTAACTTTGCAATAGACCATAAGGTTCTAGAGGATGCTGAACTTCATTTCCATTAGGTAGACGATCCGAGGCCCGCAGATCATCAGGGTTTCGCCGGTGGAAGTCCGCAAGAACGTCGGAATCATCTGAAAACTTGCATGTGTCCCTAGCATATGTGTGTGAGTGTGGTGCAAGATTGGTATAGGTGATTGCATGTGCCCCCCCTCGCATGCATGCGCTCTAACCTAGAAGCGAAAGGTTATGGACCTGTATAAGGGGGAATCTCCCCGTTACGGTGAAACCGGGCCGTATAGTGCCCCAACTTGTGAACCAACATGGTTTCACATCATCCCATGACCTAGTGAGACACAAAACAAGAGAGAGCTACGTCGGGCTACCCCTGTTAGAAGAATGTCTAGGGGGGTAGACGATCCGAGGCCCGCAGATCATCAGGGTTTCGCCGGAGTAAGTCCACGAGAACGTCGGAATCATCTGAAAACTTGCATGTGTCCCTAGCATATGTGTGTGAGTGTGGTGCAAGATTGGTATAGGTGATTGCATGTGCCCCCCCCTCGCATGCATGCGCTCTAACCTAGAAGCGAAAGGTTATGGACCTGTATAAGGGGGAATCTCCCCGTTACGGTGAAACCGGGCCGTATAGTGCCCCAACTTGTGAACCAACATGGTTTCACATCATCCTATGACCTAGTGAGACACAAGACAAGAGAGAGCTACACGGGCTACCCCTGTCAGAAGAATGTCTAGGGGGGTAGACGATCCGAGGCCCGCATATCATCAGGGTTTCGCCGGAGTAAGTGTGGCATCCTGCAAAACCACTACTTGAAAATCGCGTTGTTTTTGTGCATTGCCTCATCATAATCGCATATCTTGTCTCGGTGCATCGGCATAACATCAGCATGCATCTATTTGTTTGAAACCTTTTTGCTAAAAACCCTAATTTTGTTTTCTATATTAAACGCCCCGTCTTTATTCAAAACCCAAAACCCCGGGGCTCCGGAGTATTTTGTTTTGTTGCTATCGGTTTGCAAATGGTCCAATTAAAGTAAATAAAATATTAAATTATTTTAGTGGGGCAGTCGAACGGGCCGAGTAGACCCGAACGACCACCCCTGTTTTTAAAACGGTCCACCTAACCCGCCCTGTAAAATCCTAGACCTACCCGGCTTCCTACCCAGCCACCCCATCCACATCACCCCCACCTATCACCATCTGCCACCTCACCTCTTCTCTCTTCCCCCACCACTCACAGCTCGCCACTTGGCCACCCTCTCCACCACTTCCCACCCCTGCCAGCCGGCCCCACCCGGCAGCACACACCCATACCCCCACCAACCAGCCGCGCGCAGCCCCACTTCCACTCTGTCCTCACCCAGCCACCCTTCCCTCCTCTCTCTGTTTCCCGGGGCCCACCTTCGCCTGGCCCACGTTCTCCTCACCTCTCCCCACCCCGTCCCTGTTCCTCTTCTCAACCGCCCCCCCCCCCCCCCCCGCGCGTGCGACCTCCGCCCCTCACCAACCACGCCGCCTGGCCCCGTCCCCCTCCTCGCTCGCCGCCTCCTCCTCCCACAGCCCCGCACGCCGTCGCCTCCCTGCACCCTGCTCACCTTCCGCCGCCCTCCCTCTCTCTCTCCGGCGCGGCGCCGCCGCCGCCTCGCTCAGCTTCGGCCCGCCATTGACCGCCTCGCCGTCGCCTCACCCTCTCCCTAAGGAGCGCCGCCGCACCTCCCCCCGTATCCACCGTTCCCGCCTCAGCCTCCCGCACCTCCTCCAGCCCCCGCGAGCAGCGCCCGCAGCCGCCGCCTCTGGCCAGTCCCGCGTCGCCGCCGCCTCGCGTCTTCTCCTCCCCGACCGCGCGCCGTTCCCGCGGAGCCCGAGCCGAGCTCGCCGGCTCGCTGTTCCACCGGACCCCCTGCGCCTTTGCGCGCGCCCGCCCCGGCCAGGCTCGTGGCCTCCACACCGGCGACCGTGGCCCGCACGCCTCCTCCCCTCGGCCGACGCTCGCCGTCTCCTGGACGCGCCAGACGTTCCCCTGCCCGATAGCGCTCTCCGACTCTCTGCCCTCTCTGTCCGCTCGAGCCCAGAGGCCCCGCCGCCTCCCGTTGGCAGCGCCCTGCGAGCCGCGCGGCGAGATCCCTCTGCCTTCAGCTTCCTCGTCCTCCGGCGCCCTTTGCACGTCATCACCGAACCGAAGGCCCGGTGCTGTTTCGCTGTGCCAAGCAAGATGCAGCGAGCCTATGTTTCAAGTGCTGGGCCTCGAGTTCCCTGTCGAGACTCATGACCTTCATCGTCGGACCCGACGCTTCTTCTTCCTAGGACCCAAAGACGCAAGACCTCCGACACAAACCCTCGACCACCTCATGGACGCATTGATTGGGTGGACCAAGAGTAAGGCATCAACAAGTTCTTCCTCCCGGCGCCGAAGCCGAGAACCCCGACAAGGACCACGCCATGGATACGCCGAGTTCGCCATCGAGGAGACCAAGGTCGTCGACATGGAACCGGTGGACGCCAAGTACTCCTTCTCGGATGCGATGCTCGAGAACCCGGACGATAAGAACATCGACGCAGAACGCCAAGTGATTCACCCGAACGCCAAGACCGACCCGACACGCGGACCCGTCAAGTTCTTCTCGACGACGAGATCATCGACAGAGAACCCGAAGAAAACCTGTGCGACGAGTACTCCCTCGAGAACGTCAAGTATTTCACCCCGGACACCGAGTCCGCCGAGACCCCGGATGCGCCAAGACCTATCCCTGAGTCCGAGAACGACCTCGTCGAACCCCGGACCCTGAGACCGACCCCGAACCCCCGGATCCCCAAGATCGTCGGGACCCCTAATGTGTGAACCCCTTCCTGAAACCCTATTTTATAACATAATAACAACTTGTTGCATATTTAATCGTCATCTCGCATGCATATCATGTGGTTTGGGGGCCTTATGCCTATTCACCTCATAATTAAATATGGGGCCCATATGCGGGCAAATCTAGCCTTATATTGGCCTCATTTAAACTTGTGTAGCGAACCGGTGCTATCTTTTGCCATGTTATAACAACATTTAAATTGCGGGGTAGATAAACAACATGAACCATCTCATTATTTGTCAGGGCCCCGGTTCCACTTAACATGACCTAATTGCATCGCACCTTGCCATGTCATCCATCATACATGCATCATGCCGATCTTCTGCCGTTGTATTAAATATTGCATCCGGTTTTCTTCTAGTGTTTTGCTTCTTCGCGGATAAGACCGATGAGTTGATGTGAGCTTCGCCCCGTTCTTCGGTTGAACCCTTCGACAATGTTTCAGGCGAGCATCTCCCTCTTTCTACCTATCTTACTTTTATAGTCTTTATTCCCTCCTGTTGATCTATTGCTATCTGTGTTGCGATGCTCTAGTTTTCGTACCCGTGATATCCCTTGCAGCCGTATATTGCCATGGACACACCCTATTCCCTGTTGTTTGGTAGGTAGTTGGACTTGCGCGTCGTAGTCGCTTGCTCAAGTGCTGTTGCGTGTTGTCAAGTGCCACAGTTGTTGATGTATTGCCGCATGATGTTGTTGGAGCTGATCATAGCTTTACTTATTGTTCACTTTAATTCCTGTTTAACAACTAAAATTGAAATAAGCAGAGGCATCGGTGGGTGATAGATAATATTTGGTTTCCGAACGCCCACTTGTGTCCCGTAAGACCCCGAGTACTTGATACCTGTTCCTTGATTTATCGCGCTATCCACATCCGGGAGGTATATGGGACCCCCCTGAGCCAGAGCTTGATTCCGTCTTATTTCTTGGGGCCACGAACTAGTTTGGGGCTTTATTACTATCCTGTACTTATGCCATGCTTTACTGCTTTATTTACGATTGTGCGAGGTACTGCACACTGTACTGTTTAGGATCGGGACACGATTCCGCGGTGTCGACAAGCCCCGTTTGGGGTTCCCAGTCGTTCACAGCCGTCTACCCAGACCTTGAGTCCGTCTCGGAGCTAGCTTACTTCGTTGCGGGTAGCTTAATGGGGTGGCCCCCTGAAATATTTCTGAATCTTGTGATTGCTTTGTCGTGAAGGCCTCGTTGGGTTTTGATTTGGTTTTTCCGAGGTTGATCGTGTAGGGGTTCGTAGCATGGAAAACAAAAATTTTCTATCGCATACAAACAAACAAGCCAAGATCTATCTACTAGATTGCAGCAACGAGTCGATGGAATAACTCACCCTCGAAGATTCCAAAGTGGTTAACGAGAGCAGATTCTCGTGGGTGATGTAGTCGTACTCTTTCCGATCTCAAGATCGTGTAGACGATCCTTCCGGCGCCACGTTCCGGCAGCGCTCCCGTAGTCGGTCACACGTTCGGTACTCGACGAAGACCTTCCTCTCCCTTGTTCCAGCAGGCAGCGGAGGTTGTAGCACTCTCCTCGCGATTCCGGCAGCACAACGGCGTGGTACCGGAAGTAGAGGGGAGATCCCGCAGGGCTTCGCCTTAAGCCGGTGCGAGTATGGTGGAGCTTATGAGAGAGGCTATTAGTGGTCTAGTAATTAGACACACCAATTAGAGGGCTCTAAACCAATTAGAAGGCTCTAAACCGAAATAGCTCTAAACCGGAGTTTAGATCTAGGGTTTAGGTCTAGAGGATAGGAAGTAGTGTTGTGTCTAGAGGAGGAGGCCCTGCCCCTCCTTTTATAGGTGGGAGGGCCGGCGCCATGGGGAGGAGTTCCTCCCCAACTCGGCCTAGGGAGGTGCGCCGGCCTAGGGGAGGAACCCTCCTCCAACTCGGCCTCCACCTCTCCTCCTCTTTCTCCACTTTCCGAAACTGGCAGTTTGACCGAAAACTGGCAGTTTGACTTTTCCAATTTAGGATTTGAATTAACCCTTTATTTCGGACAGCGAGAACACTTAGTACATGATGCAATCATTCCAACATGCAATGACACATTCATGTACCCTTCCCCCTCCGGAGTGCCGGACATTCCGGGACCTTCTAGAATGTTCCCGATGAAAACACCGGAACCATTCCCCAACTCCGAAACGGGACTTTCCTTATATGAATCTTATTCTCCGGACCATTCCGGATCACCTCGTGATATCCCGGATCCCATCCGAGACTCCGAACAACATTCGGTCTCTTTCTCATAATATCATAACTACTCAAACAACGTCGAATCCTTAAGTGTGTCTCCCTACGGTTCGTGAATTATGCGGACATGATCGAGACACTTCTCCGAACAATAACCAATAGAGGAATCTGGAAATTCATATGGCTCCCACATATTTCTACGATTACTTTGCGATCGAATGAACCACTTACATACGATACCAATTTCCCTTTGTCTCACGATATGTTACTTATCCGAGGTTATGATCGTTGGTATCTCTGCATACCTAGTTCATCCTCGTTACTGATAAGTACTCTTTTCTTGTTCCCGTGATATGTGATCCCTTGTGACCATGTCACATGCTTGCAAGCTAATTGGATGACATTCCACCGAGAGGGCCCAGAGTATATCTATCCGTCATGTGGATGGACAAATCCCACTCTTGATCCATGTGTTTCAACCAATACTTTCCGAACACTCAATGCCACCTTTATAGCCACCCTGTTACGGTGTGGTGTTTGATGACATCAAAGCATCCATCCAGTAAAGGTGATATGCATGATCTCATGGTCGAAGGAATTAGGTTACTATGTATCAGAAAGCATATAGCAATTGAACTATTGAAATGACTTGATCTTTATGCTACGCTTATCTATAGGAGTATGTCCATCACATCATTCTCCTAACGATATGATCCTGTTGTTAATAACATCTCTATGTTCATGATCAGGAAACAATGATCATATATTAACCAACAAGCTAGTTTAACAAGAGGCTTTACTAGGGACTCTTATTTTAGTTTACAAATCACACAAGTATTAATGTTTCCAGTTAATACAATTATAGCATGGTATGTAAACATTTATCATAAGTGTGAAGATATAATAATAACCACTTTATTATTGCCTCTTGGGCATATCTCCAACAGTCTCCCACTTGCACTAGAGTCAATAATCTAGTTTCGAACCTTTGTGTATATAACACCTATGGCTTTCCGGTGTTGTATGTACACGATTGCTAGTGGTCAACTGATCTCCGGATCTGACACTTCCAGGTCCGTGTGTAATTGCATGTCTTTGCGTCTCTACGCATCACTCATTCTCTAATGAGATGGCTTTGTATAAATTTGGTCTTTCGATGTGACCTTTAGCTCTTTGGGGTTAAAACATGTTGATAATATTGTCGCACAATATATCTTCATAGTATTATCCCACTGTGAACTACACCTAGTTTGATAACAAACTTCTTGACACAAATTCCCTCTTTTGCTGCTATAATAGCAGTCATATACTTAGCCTTTTGTTGTAGTATCTGTCACAATGTCTTAACTTTGGAAATCATCCAAATCCATTATGGAACTCACTTTCCATTATATTGTGCCACCCTTAGTTTAGATTGAGATAAACTTAATTTGTACTTTGTGACAAAGCTAGTATCAATGTAGTACTTTTACAATGAACTAACCATCTATTAGTCACTTCTACAAATATTATATTCTTAGTTCTTTCAGAAGATCATAAGAATATCCTTACTATTGTCCAATGATCATTTTACGAATCATTCTGGTATATGCTCTCAATATTTAGAGCATAGGACATATCTGGATTTGTACATATCACAGTATGATTGATATAAATACTCTTTGTGATTTCATACATCAAGTATCAATCTATACTTGAATCTTTGTTTCACTTACCAAGTGCCAATACACTTGAATATATCATCAACATTGAACTCTTTCAATCCTTTCTGTGCAACAAGAACCTCTCTTGTAGTTTCTATATTGAACTCATTCAATATCTTGTGTATGTACTTCTGGCACAACCATATTAGCGTCTATTGATGCCAAATATTTGGGTTTTGCCTAAGTCTTTCATCAGGATGAAATTCTTAATATGTGTTAATAAAAGATACATCTTTTCTAATCAACAATATGTCCTCCACATAATGTATTAGAAATATGTCTTAGCGCTCCCACTTAATTTCTTGCAAATGCAAGCATCTTCATTGTCTCTGATGAAATTAAACCCTTTTAACAGTTTCATCATAGTGAAGATTCCAACTCCGCTATGCTCACTCTAACCATTGAAGTTTGCATATGCTTTTAGCATCCTTTGAATTAACAAAACCCTATGGACCGTGTTATGCACATGTCCTAGGTAACGATTCTATTAGAAGAACTTGTTTTGTTTATTCAACTTCCATATAACAAATTATATGTAGTGGTTGCTACATTAATCCGTCTAGACTAAATATCACTATGAAAGATCAAAATCTTGTCATAGTCAACCTTTGAACATTGTTGTGAACTCTTTCTCAACATGTCGACTATTTCATAGATGTAAAACATCCATGTCTATTTCTTTATAGATCCAGACACAACTATAAGGTCTTACACCTTTTTCGAGGGTCCTTCAAGTTCAAAACTTGATTTCTCGTGTATGGAACTATCACGGATTTTATGGCTTCAAGCCATTTGACGGAGTCAGGGCCCATCATCGCTTCTCTGCATGTAGTCGGTTCATTATTCTCAAATAATGATTCAACCCTCAAATCTTGGTATTTGATTGTTCATCCGACCTACTTGTTTCAATAGGAACTTGGATCTCCGTGACCACAACCTTTGAGGTACGTGAACCATGAGCATTGTTGCTGCCTCCGAAACACTTTTCGGCGCTGCGCAACTCTGCACATATAGCTAAGGTTCTTTTAACCTTATCAAAGTTTCTATTGTCCTCCCACTTAACTTTTCACGAAGAATTCCTTCTTAAAGAAACTTGACGTTTTAAGTGACAAAACACTTTTGTCTCCGATGTTATGGAGGAGTACTTAACAGTTATTCGAAATAACATACAAAGACAGGTTCATCCGACTTTGGCTGCAAACATCTTTCTTATGCATAGCATACCAATGTTTAAGAAAGGACTACTTGGGTTTTATCCCAAACCATAACCTTATATGGTGTCATTTCAGCGGATTATGATGGAGCTCTTTTCAGTGGAAAAACGGTAATCTCTAAAGCTTTTAATCTTTAAAATACAATGGCAGTTTTATGAATTATACCTTTGATCTTACCATGTCAAACAAGGTTTAATTACATATCTCGAACGCTCCATACTCTTATGGTGTTTCGGGAAATGCAAATCCACGGAACGATTCCTTAAATCTTAGGTATTTATGCTAAACGTGTAACTCAAATATCTTCCTTTATGATCTTATCATAAACTATTTATATTCTTGTTACAATGATCTTGCACTTCATCTTGAAAGTCTTTGAACTTTTCAAGTATTTCACACTTCATCCTTATTAAGAAAATATCCATATATTCACTCAAATTTTCGGAGAAAGCATATGAAGTTGAAATCCATCGCTCTTGACTACACATAATGGATTTCATACAACAATATGTACAATTTCCAATAAGCTAGTCATTCGTTCCCTTTCGGCCTATGAACGAAGTTTTAATTATCTCTAGGAAAATTTCACAAGCGTCATTTGATCAAAATCAAATAGACTCCAAAATTCCATCCACATGGAATTTCTTCATGTTTTCTTTCCAATATAATTTAAACGGCGATGTCACTTCCTAAGTGATCTTTCAATCAATTTGTCTTTTGACATTTTAGCACTAGTTTTATGGATGTGATTTCTCCAACGAGATTTGTGAATCATCCATCTTTTATGGATTACGGCAATTATTTGAACAACCTTTTTGTTCTCATAATACCTGATAAAACAAATCTTTGAAGGCAAGCTTTGATGTTTAACGAGCAACACAATAACCCTTTATTTGTTCTCGATGAACATCATCACATATTCTTTTGCTAGTTATTTAGGCCATTGTAGTTCATGAATTGTGTTGTTTCGTATGACGATTCACACCAACAAATTCAGTATCAAATACTTAAGAACCACATTGTTTAATAAGCAAAGAATATAGCCATAACATGTATATCATCTATATACTTAAACTGAACGATTCCAGTCTTTTTCTTTTCTGCCATATATTTATGAGATTCTCTTTCAATATTTCCTTTTCTATTTGAAAGAATCTATCAATATCAATAGTGGAGTCATACATATGACATATAGTCCAAAGCGTGTATAATTAAATACCAATGTCTTTGGACTTGCACTTTGAAGTAGATCACCATCATCAAATATTTGGTGTTCTTTCAAATTCCTTTCTTTAGTAATCTCTTGGTGTAGTAAACATTTTACCTACATCAAATATTCACCCTTATCATGGAATCTTCCATGATCAAGCTACTTTTAGCTTATAACGATGAATTATGAGTATAATGTTGCTATCCAAAACCTTTTGGAGGATTAGGACAACAAGTGTCTCCAACCTTTTTGCAAATTCTCATCAAATATGAGAACATGACTTTTGCCATATTATACTCTATCATGTTGCAACCAAAACTTCGTTTCAGATATCACAATATCTTCCACACATCATGGTTTCTGAAACAACTCTTTCAGATCCTTAGATAACCTTGATATTAGGAGAATCCTTTGAATATCAAGAATCATGGATACAAACATGATACTTATATACTAACACTTGGAATTGTTACTCTTGATTTAATACTAATTATTAAACTTCATGGAGTAACCGGAACTTACTGAAAGTTTGCAATAGGACTTTTAAACTTTAGATTAACACTTAAAACAATACGATACCAGTTCGTAAAGTATCTAACCAGAATTCTATAGTTCTATCATCTCAATTATAACCAAGCGCAAGGTGGTAAACGGATGCCAATGACTACAACAACTATGCAAATTCACTTTGGTTTAGTTTATGATAAATTGAGTTCAAATTAATTAATGAAATTAAACTAGGTGAACTCCCACTCAAAACAATATCCCTCACATTGTTTTAGTGATCACACGAACCAAATCAACCACATCAAAACCGATCATCACGAGAGTTGATATAGCTTCAATGGCGAACAATCAACATGTTCATCATATCTACTATATGATTCATGCTTTACCTTTCGGTGAACCGTGTTCCTGAGGCCATGTCTGTACATGCTAGGCTCGTCAAGATCAAACCTTAGCTACCGCATAAGCAAATCTGGCTTGCTTACGTTGTATTCACCCGCGGAATCAAAGACACCCGATCATCACGTGGTGCTTCGAAGCAGCAAGCTTTGGCAACGGTGCATACTAAGGGTGAACACTTAAGAACTTGAAATTTATGTGCATGAGGGATCATCTTATAATGCTACCGTCGTCTACTAAGCAATACAAGATGCATAAAGGATTAACATCACAGGCAATTCATAATATGTGATATGATATGGCCTTTCTTCTTTGTGCTTTCGATCTCCATCTTCAAGCACGAACATGATCTCCATCATCACCGGCATAGCATCAAGGTCAATGATGCTTCTTCATGGTTGTCGTCCACCAGCATCAACTATTACAACTATTTTGAATAGACACGCAGGTCTTAACAGAAATTAAAGACAACCATATGGCTCCTGCCGGTTGCCAACTTACAATAAGGAACATTGCATACATCAAATATAATCACAATCATGGCCATATCACATCACTGCACACCCCTGCAAAACAAAGTTAGACGCCTCTACTTTCTTTGCATGTTTTACGTGGTTTGGGGCTGTTAATAAGTGTCGCTCTAACTTACGAACATGAACCACAACATTGATACTAGTATTGTTAATCACCCGTTGTAAATTGGATCTTAACTATGCTAGGAGAAACAGGCACCCGCAAAGCCACTTATGCAATACAAGTTGCATGTCAAGCGTGGAGCAAGTCTCATGAACGATGTCATGTAAGGTTAGCCCGGGCCGCTTCATCCCAACATACCGCAAGATGCAAAGTACACAAAAAGCAATCTACAATAAAAGCATCAACGCCCACAATGACCATTGTGTTCTACTCGTGCAACAGATCTACATATAGACACGGCTCTGATACCACTGTAGGGGTTCGTAGCATGGAAAACAAAAATTTTCTATCGCATACAAACAAACAAGCCAAGATCTATCTACTAGATTGCAGCAACGAGTCGATGGAATAACTCACCCTCGAAGATTCCAAAGTGGTTAACGAGAGCAGATTCTCGTGGGTGATGTAGTCGTACTCTTTCCGATCTCAAGATCGTGTAGACGATCCTTCCGGCGCCATGTTCCGGCAGCGCTCCCGTAGTCGGTCACACGTTCGGTACTCGACGAAGACCTTCCTCTCCCTTGTTCCAGCAGGCAGCGGAGGTTGTAGCACTCTCCTCGCGATTCCGGCAGCACAACGGCGTGGTACCGGAAGTAGAGGGGAGATCCCGCAGGGCTTCGCCTTAAGCCGGTGCGAGTATGGTGGAGCTTATGAGAGAGGCTATTAGTGGTCTAGTAATTAGACACACCAATTAGAGGGCTCTAAACCAATTAGAAGGCTCTAAACCGAAATAGCTCTAAACCGGAGTTTAGATCTAGGGTTTAGGTCTAGAGGATAGGAAGTAGTGTTGTGTCTAGAGGAGGAGGCCCTGCCCCTCCTTTTATAGGTGGGAGGGCCGGCGCCATGGGGAGGAGTTCCTCCCCAACTCGGCCTAGGGAGGTGCGCCGGCCTAGGGGAGGAACCCTCCTCCAACTCGGCCTCCACCTCTCCTCCTCTTTCTCCACTTTCCGAAACTGGCAGTTTGACCGAAAACTGGCAGTTTGACTTTTCCAATTTAGGATTTGAATTAACCCTTTATTTCGGACAGCGAGAACACTTAGTACATGATGCAATCATTCCAACATGCAATGACACATTCATGTACCCTTCCCCCTCCGGAGTGCCGGACATTCCGGGACCTTCTAGAATGTTCCCGATGAAAACACCGGAACCATTCCCCAACTCCGAAACGGGACTTTCCTTATATGAATCTTATTCTCCGGACCATTCCGGATCACCTCGTGATATCCCGGATCCCATCCGAGACTCCGAACAACATTCGGTCTCTTTCTCATAATATCATAACTACTCAAACAACGTCGAATCCTTAAGTGTGTCTCCCTACGGTTCGTGAATTATGCGGACATGATCGAGACACTTCTCCGAACAATAACCAATAGAGGAATCTGGAAATTCATATGGCTCCCACATATTTCTACGATTACTTTGCGATCGAATGAACCACTTACATACGATACCAATTTCCCTTTGTCTCACGATATGTTACTTATCCGAGGTTATGATCGTTGGTATCTCTGCATACCTAGTTCATCCTCGTTACTGATAAGTACTCTTTTCTCGTTCCCGTGATATGTGATCCCTTGTGACCATGTCACATGCTTGCAAGCTAATTGGATGACATTCCACCGAGAGGGCCCAGAGTATATCTATCCGTCATGTGGATGGACAAATCCCACTCTTGATCCATGTGTTTCAACCAATACTTTCCGAACACTCAATGCCACCTTTATAGCCACCCTGTTACGGTGTGGTGTTTGATGACATCAAAGCATCCATCCAGTAAAGGTGATATGCATGATCTCATGGTCGAAGGAATTAGGTTACTATGTATCAGAAAGCATATAGCAATTGAACTATTGAAATGACTTGATCTTTATGCTACGCTTATCTATAGGAGTATGTCCATCACATCATTCTCCTAACGATATGATCCTGTTGTTAATAACATCTCTATGTTCATGATCAGGAAACAATGATCATATATTAACCAACAAGCTAGTTTAACAAGAGGCTTTACTAGGGACTCTTATTTTAGTTTACAAATCACACAAGTATTAATGTTTCCAGTTAATACAATTATAGCATGGTATGTAAACATTTATCATAAGTGTGAAGATATAATAATAACCACTTTATTATTGCCTCTTGGGCATATCTCCAACAGATCGAGTGTGTGTTGCTATTGGTGCACCCCGGCCGGGTAAAACTTTCTGAAAGCCGTGTCCGCGGATATGGACGACTTGGAGCACAGTATCTCGACCATAGACAAGCATAACTAAAGTTTATCGCTATAAATTTGACTTATAATGACTAGTAATCAGCTTCACTCTAATGGAATGGCTAATTAATACTGCCCACAATTGCTTGTTTGGAGTGTCGCTTGCGACCATTGTACCTGACTAGTAAGTATGGCAACTACAACGGAATGGCTGGATAAAAGTACCAACAACTGCTGGGTTTGTGGTTTATCTCATGCTATCTGTATCTGATTAGTAATTGTTGCAACTATAACGGAATGGTTAATTAAAAGTGCCCACTGCTTATTTTATCAGGACGATTACCTAAACCTGACTAGTAAAGTGCCGCAACTATAACTGAATAAGTAAAACTGCCAACCGCGTGAGTTCCTCGGTTGACTTCCTCGTTTGGTTTCGAGGGGGAAACACCAGGATGGATTTGTTTGGTGTTAGTTTCAGGTTGGATCCGAATAGGTCAGTCTTATCCCTCTCTGATAACCGCCAGTTGTATCGAGTCTCTATAGGTTGTTTAGTGCATGCTGCCGCTGCCGCTCAGTCCACCATACCTATGTAGGCGAGGACCGCCGAATTCTAGCCTCGCCGTGTACTGGCCTCAGTACTGACGCTCCTTCTTTTCCCTTTGCCCTTTGTCGGCACCCCTTTTGTTTAAGCAGGTTTGAGATCGACGTCGTTAGCAGGGTTACCCTTCCGGCTTGGCCTGGGCAGGGTTATGGACGCCATTGGTTATTCTTCAGGGCTCTTAGCCCCATTTGCATCTTGTCCGTAGTCGGACGCTCGATCATTTTCAAGGTGATTTGGATCTTCGTACATTATATTTGTATTCTTGACTCATGGAGTCGCCGTTATATATACATCTGTTCTGTGGGTCCCATCGAGGACTGTTGTGTAATGTTATTACTTCGTTTTCCACCCGCACGAAAGTGCCTGGTGGGCACCTTTGAATCGTTTCTATGCGGGTTTGGCGAATTTTGCTCAAACTTGCATAGGTCCGATTCTGAGGGTGTTATAGAGTGGTATCAGAGCTCAGCAGTTGCGATACCCCACAAGTCCAGCCTGTAGGATAACCTAGCTAACGGCCGCAGTAGAGTGTCAAAACTATTTTTGCAAAAATCGGTTGGATAGTTCTGATTAGGTCTGATTTTACTCCTTACCCCTCTGCTGTTCTCCTCTTACCTCTGCGTGTTTTGAATCTACTCTCTTACCTTTCTTCAAGTCCAGGAATTCTCGAGGGTTGGGTTTCCGTCGTACCTTCAGGGTTTCGCTTCCTTCTTCGATAACGGTGTTCTACCATCCGGACTTCATGCTATCTGAGTGAACCTCTATCTGTGGTACCATTCTTTGTTCCTTGTATGTGCCTTCCGGTGTTTTTCGACGCGACGACATCCTCTACGCCAGATCCGATGCAGAGTCTGCATCACTCCTTTGTTACCGAACCTCGCTTGTCGAGATCTTCAGTCTAATTCCGAGAATGGTTGCACTCTTTCCTACTGATTGTGCGGAGTAATAGTTTGGGTGCGTGATGGACTGGCCCCCATGCCGACTACTCATTCTATTCGCTTGTGTACATTGAAGTGGTTGAGAATGCATCGGTTCTCTCTTCTATCGAAGTTAGGGGTGGCTTTATTTGTTGATGCCTCTACCTTCGACCTTTTGTTACCGGAGTGTTCTCTCGACGATCATGGACAACGACCTCTTGTTAGTGGTGTCGCAAGGATCTACACGAAGCGAGAAGACGCAGATCGCCGACCTTCCTTCCGGTACCATGAGGCGGATCTCGAGGGCGAGATCCATTGATAGTGGTATCGAATTGTGGCATCCCGCAAAACCACTACTAGAAAATCGCGTTGTTTTTGTGCATTGCCTCATCATAATCGCATGTCTTGTCTCGGTGCATCGGCATAACATCAGCATGCATCTATTTGTTTGAAACCTTTTTGCTAAAAACCCTAATTTTGTTTTCTATATTAAACGCCCCGTCTTTATTCAAAACCCAAAACCCCGGGGCTCCGGAGTATTTTGTTTTGTTGCTATCGGTTTGCAAATGGTCCAATTAAAGTAAATAAAATATTAAATTATTTTAGTGGGGCAGTCGAACGGGCCGAGTAGACCCGAACGACCACCCCTGTTTTTAAAACGGTCCACCTAACCCGCCCTGTAAAATCCTAGACCTACCCGGCTTCCTACCCAGCCACCCCATCCACATCACCCCCACCTATCACCATCTGCCACCTCACCTCTTCTCTCTTCCCCCACCACTCACAGCTCGCCACTTGGCCACCCTCTCCACCACTTCCCACCCCTGCCAGCCGGCCCCACCCGGCAGCACACACCCATACCCCCACCAACCAGCCGCGCGCAGCCCCACTTCCACTCTGTCCTCACCCAGCCACCCTTCCCTCCTCTCTCTGTTTCCCGGGGCCCACCTTCGCCTGGCCCACGTTCTCCTCACCTCTCCCCACCCCGTCCCTGTTCCTCTTCTCAACCGCCCCCCCCCCCCCGCGCGTGCGACCTCCGCCCCTCACCAACCACGCCGCCTGGCCCCGTCCCCCTCCTCGCTCGCCGCCTCCTCCTCCCACAGCCCCGCACGCCGTCGCCTCCCTGCACCCTGCTCACCTTCCGCCGCCCTCCCTCTCTCTCTCCGGCGCGGCGCCGCCGCCGCCCCGCTCAGCTTCGGCCCGCCGTGGACCGCCTCGCCGTCGCCTCACCCTCTCCCTAAGGCGCGCCGCCGCACCTCCCCCCGTATCCACCGTTCCCGCCTCAGCCTCCCGCACCTCCTCCAGCCCCCGCGAGCAGCGCCCGCGGCCGCCGCCTCCGGCCAGTCCCGCGTCGCCGCCGCCTCGCGTCTTCTCCTCCCCGACCGCGCGCCGTTCCCGCGGAGCCCGAGCCGAGCTCGCCGGCTCGCTGTTCCACCGGACCCCCTGCGCCTTTGCGCCCGCCCGCCCCGGCCAGGCTCGTGGCCTCCACACCGGCGACCGTGGCCCGCACGCCTCCTCCCCTCGGCCGACGCTCGCCGTCTCCTGGACGCACCAGACGTTCCCCTGCCCGATAGCGCTCTCCGGCTCTGCCCTCTCTGTCCGCTCGAGCCCAGAGGCCCCGCCGCCTCCCGTTGGCAGCGCCCTGCGAGCCGCGCGGCGAGATCCCTCTGCCTTCAGCTTCCTCGTCCTCCGGCGCCCTTTGCACGTCATCACCGAACCGAAGGCCCGGTGCTGTTTCGCTGTGCCAAGCAAGATGCAGCGAGCCTATGTTTCAAGTGCTGGGCCTCGAGTTCCCTGTCGAGACTCATGACCTTCATCGTCGGACCCGACGCTTCTTCTTCCTAGGACCCGAAGACGCAAGACCTCCGACACAAACCCTCGACCACCTCATGGACGCATTGATTGGGTGGACCAAGAGTAAGGCATCAACAAGTTCTTCCTCCCGGCGCCGAAGCCGAGAACCCCGACAAGGACCACGCCATGGATACGCCGAGTTCGCCATCGAGGAGAC
This sequence comes from Avena sativa, assembly GCA_916181665.1. NCBI lineage: Eukaryota > Viridiplantae > Streptophyta > Magnoliopsida > Poales > Poaceae > Avena > Avena sativa. The sequence continues at coordinate 455,172,968 of OV702283.1, forward strand.
CAAGGTCGTCGACATGGAACCGGTGGACGCCAAGTACTCCTTCTCGGATGCGATGCTCGAGAACCCGGACGATAAGAACATCGACGCAGAACGCCAAGTGATTCACCCGAACGCCAAGACCGACCCGACACGCGGACCCGTCAAGTTCTTCTCGACGACGAGATCATCGACAGAGAACCCGAAGAAAACCTGTGCGACGAGTACTCCCTCGAGAACGTCAAGTATTTCACCCCGGACACCGAGTCCGCCGAGACCCCGGATGCGCCAAGACCTATCCCTGAGTCCGAGAACGACCTCGTCGAACCCCGGACCCTGAGACCGACCCCGAACCCCCGGATCCCCAAGATCGTCGGGACCCCTAATGTGTGAACCCCTTCCTGAAACCCTATTTTATAACATAATAACAACTTGTTGCATATTTAATCGTCATCTCGCATGCATATCATGTGGTTTGGGGGCCTTATGCCTATTCACCTCATAATTAAATATGGGGCCCATATGCGGGCAAATCTAGCCTTATATTGGCCTCATTTAAACTTGTGTAGCGAACCGGTGCTATCTTTTGCCATGTTATAACAACATTTAAATTGCGGGGTAGATAAACAACATGAACCATCTCATTATTTGTCGGGGCCCCGGTTCCACTTAACATGACCTAATTGCATCGCACCTTGCCATGTCATCCATCATACATGCATCATGCCGATCTTCTGCCGTTGTATTAAATATTGCATCCGGTTTTCTTCTAGTGTTTTGCTTCTTCGCGGATAAGACCGATGAGTTGATGTGAGCTTCGCCCCGTTCTTCGGTTGAACCCTTCGACAATGTTTCAGGCGAGCATCTCCCTCTTTCTACCTATCTTACTTTTATAGTCTTTATTCCCTCCTGTTGATCTATTGCTATCTGTGTTGCGATGCTCTAGTTTTCGTACCCGTGATATCCCTTGCAGCCGTATATTGCCATGGACACACCCTATTCCCTGTTGTTTGGTAGGTAGTTGGACTTGCGCGTCGTAGTCGCTTGCTCAAGTGCTGTTGCGTGTTGTCAAGTGCCACAGTTGTTGATGTATTGCCGCATGATGTTGTTGGAGCTGATCATAGCTTTACTTATTGTTCACTTTAATTCCTGTTTAACAACTAAAATTGAAATAAGCAGAGGCATCGGTGGGTGATAGATAATATTTGGTTTCCGAACGCCCACTTGTGTCCCGTAAGACCCCGAGTACTTGATACCTGTTCCTTGATTTATCGCGCTATCCACATCCGGGAGGTATATGGGACCCCCCTGAGCCAGAGCTTGATTCCGTCTTATTTCTTGGGGCCACGAACTAGTTTGGGGCTTTATTACTATCCTGTACTTATGCCATGCTTTACTGCTTTATTTACGATTGTGCGAGGTACTACACACTGTACTGTTTAGGATCGGGACACGATTCCGCGGTGTCGACAAGCCCCGTTTGGGGTTCCCAGTCGTTCACAGCCGTCTACCCAGACCTTGAGTCCGTCTCGGAGCTAGCTTACTTCGTTGCGGGTAGCTTAATGGGGTGGCCCCCTGAAATATTTCTGAATCTTGTGATTGCTTTGTCGTGAAGGCCTCGTTGGGTTTTGATTTGGTTTTTCCGAGGTTGATCGAGTGTGTGTTGCTATTGGTGCACCCCGGCCGGGTAAAACTTTCTGAAAGCCGTGTCCGCGGATATGGACGACTTGGAGCACAGTATCTCGACCATAGACAAGCATAACTAAAGTTTATCGCTATAAATTTGACTTATAATGACTAGTAATCAGCTTCACTCTAATGGAATGGCTAATTAATACTGCCCACAATTGCTTGTTTGGAGTGTCGCTTGCGACCATTGTACCTGACTAGTAAGTATGGCAACTACAACGGAATGGCTGGATACAAGTACCAACAACTGCTGGGTTTGTGGTTTATCTCATGCTATCTGTATCTGATTAGTAATTGTTGCAACTATAACGGAATGGTTAATTAAAAGTGCCCACTGCTTATTTTATCAGGACGATTACCTAAACCTGACTAGTAAAGTGCCGCAACTATAACTGAATAAGTAAAACTGCCAACCGCGTGAGTTCCTCGGTTGACTTCCTCGTTTGGTTTCGAGGGGGAAACACCAGGATGGGTTTGTTTGGTGTTAGTTTCAGGTTGGATCCGAATAGGTCAGTCTTATCCCTCTCTGATAACCGCCAGTTGTATCGAGTCTCTATAGGTTGTTTAGTGCATGCTGCCGCTGCCGCTCAGTCCACCATACCTATGTAGGCGAGGACCGCCGAATTCTAGCCTCGCCGTGTACTGGCCTCAGTACTGACGCTCCTTCTTTTCCCTTTGCCCTTTGTCGGCACCCCTTTTGTTTAAGCAGGTTTGAGATCGACGTCGTTAGCAGGGTTACCCTTCCGGCTTGGCCTGGGCAGGGTTATGGACGCCATTGGTTATTCTTCAGGGCTCTTAGCCCCATTTGCATCTTGTCCGTAGTCGGACGCTCGATCATTTTCAAGGTGATTTGGATCTTCGTACATTATATTTGTATTCTTGACTCATGGAGTCGCCGTTATATATACATCTGTTCTGTGGGTCCCATCGAGGACTGTTGTGTAATGTTATTACTTCGTTTTCCACCCGCACGAAAGTGCCTGGTGGGCACCTTTGAATCGTTTCTATGCGGGTTTGGCGAATTTTGCTCAAACTTGCATAGGTCCGATTCTGAGGGTGTTATAGAGTGGTATCAGAGCTCAGCAGTTGCGATACCCCACAAGTCAAGCCTGTAGGATAACCTAGCTAACGGCCGCAGTAGAGTGTCAAAACTATTTTTGCAAAAATCGGTTGGATAGTTCTGATTAGGTCTGATTTTACTCCTTACCCCTCTGCTGTTCTCCTCTTACCTCTGCGTGTTTTGAATCTACTCTCTTACCTTTCTTCAAGTCCAGGAATTCTCGAGGGTTGGGTTTCCGTCGTACCTTCAGGGTTTCGCTTCCTTCTTCGATAACGGTGTTCTACCATCCGGACTTCATGCTATCTGAGTGAACCTCTATCTGTGGTACCATTCTTTGTTCCTTGTTTGTGCCTTCCGGTGTTTTCCGACGCGACGACATCCTCTACGCCAGATCCGATGCAGAGTCTGCATCACTCCTTTGTTACCGAACCTCGCTTGTCGAGATCTTCAGTCTAATTCCGAGAATGGTTGCACTCTTTCCTACTGATTGTGCGGAGTAATAGTTTGGGTGCGTGATGGACTGGCCCCCATGCCGACTACTCATTCTATTCGCTTGTGTACATTGAAGTGGTTGAGAATGCATCGGTTCTCTCTTCTATCGAAGTTAGGGGTGGCTTTATTTGTTGATGCCTCTACCTTCGACCTTTTGTTACCGGAGTGTTCTCTCGACGATCACGGACAACGACCTCTTGTTAGTGGTGTCGCAAGGATCTACACGAAGCGAGAAGACGCAGATCGCCGACCTTCCTTCCGGTACCATGAGGCGGATCTCGAGGGCGAGATCCATTGATAGTGGTGTCGAATTGTGGCATCCCGCAAAACCACTACTAGAAAATCGCGTTGTTTTTGTGCATTGCCTCATCATAATCGCATGTCTTGTCTCGGTGCATCGGCATAACATCAGCATGCATCTATTTGTTTGAAACCTTTTTGCTAAAAACCCTAATTTTGTTTTCTATATTAAACGCCCCGTCTTTATTCAAAACCCAAAACCCCGGGGCTCCGGAGTATTTTGTTTTGTTGCTATCGGTTTGCAAATGGTCCAATTAAAGTAAATAAAATATTAAATTATTTTAGTGGGGCAGTCGAACGGGCCGAGTAGACCCGAACGACCACCCCTGTTTTTAAAACGGTCCACCTAACCCGCCCTGTAAAATCCTAGACCTACCCGGCTTCCTACCCAGCCACCCCATCCACATCACCCCCACCTATCACCATCTGCCACCTCACCTCTTCTCTCTTCCCCCACCACTCACAGCTCGCCACTTGGCCACCCTCTCCACCACTTCCCACCCCTGCCAGCCGGCCCCACCCGGCAGCACACACCCATACCCCCACCAACCAGCCGCGCGCAGCCCCACTTCCACTCTGTCCTCACCCAGCCACCCTTCCCTCCTCTCTCTGTTTCCCGGGGCCCACCTTCGCCTGGCCCACGTTCTCCTCACCTCTCCCCACCCCGTCCCTGTTCCTCTTCTCAACCGCCCCCCCCCCCCGCGCGTGCGACCTCCGCCCCTCACCAACCACGCCGCCTGGCCCCGTCCCCCTCCTCGCTCGCCGCCTCCTCCTCCCACAGCCCCGCACGTCGTCGCCTCCCTGCACCCTGCTCACCTTCCGCCGCCCTCCCTCTCTCTCTCCGGCGCGGCGCCGCCGCCGCCCCGCTCAGCTTCGGCCCGCCGTGGACCGCCTCGCCGTCGCCTCACCCTCTCCCTAAGGCGCGCCGCCGCACCTCCCCCCGTATCCACCGTTCCCGCCTCAGCCTCCCGCACCTCCTCCAGCCCCCGCGAGCAGCGCCCGCGGCCGCCGCCTCCGGCCAGTCCCGCGTCGCCGCCGCCTCGCGTCTTCTCCTCCCCGACCGCGCGCCGTTCCCGCGGAGCCCGAGCCGAGCTCGCCGGCTCGCTGTTCCACCGGACCCCCTGCGCCTTTGCGCCCGCCCGCCCCGGCCAGGCTCGTGGCCTCCACACCGGCGACCGTGGCCCGCACGCCTCCTCCCCTCGGCCGACGCTCGCCGTCTCCTGGACGCACCAGACGTTCCCCTGCCCGATAGCGCTCTCCGGCTCTGCCCTCTCTGTCCGCTCGAGCCCAGAGGCCCCGCCGCCTCCCGTTGGCAGCGCCCTGCGAGCCGCGCGGCGAGATCCCTCTGCCTTCAGCTTCCTCGTCCTCCGGCGCCCTTTGCACGTCATCACCGAACCGAAGGCCCGGTGCTGTTTCGCTGTGCCAAGCAAGATGCAGCGAGCCTATGTTTCAAGTGTTGGGCCTCGAGTTCCCTGTCGAGACTCATGACCTTCATCGTCGGACTCGACGCTTCTTCTTCCTAGGACCCGAAGACGCAAGACCTCCGACACAAACCCTCGACCACCTCATGGACGCATTGATTGGGTGGACCAAGAGTAAGGCATCAACAAGTTCTTCCTCCCGGCGCCGAAGCCGAGAACCCCGACAAGGACCACGCCATGGATACGCCGAGTTCGCCATCGAGGAGACCAAGGTCGTCGACATGGAACCGGTGGACGCCAAGTACTCCTTCTCGGATGCGATGCTCGAGAACCCGGACGATAAGAACATCGACGCAGAACGCCAAGTGATTCACCCGAACGCCAAGACCGACCCGACACGCGGACCCGTCAAGTTCTTCTCGACGACGAGATCATCGACACAGAACCCGAAGAAAACCTGTGCGACGAGTACTCCCTCGAGAACGTCAAGTATTTCACCCCGGACACCGAGTCCGCCGAGACCCCGGATGCGCCAAGACCTATCCCTGAGTCCGAGAACGACCTCGTCGAACCCCGGACCCTGAGACCGACCCCGAACCCCCGGATCCCCAAGATCGTCGGGACCCCTAATGTGTGAACCCCTTCCTGAAACCCTATTTTATAACATAATAACAACTTGTTGCATATTTAATCGTCATCTCGCATGCATATCATGTGGTTTGGGGGCCTTATGCCTATTCACCTCATAATTAAATATGGGGCCCATATGCGGGCAAATCTAGCCTTATATTGGCCTCATTTAAACTTGTGTAGCGAACCGGTGCTATCTTTTGCCATGTTATAACAACATTTAAATTGCGGGGTAGATAAACAACATGAACCATCTCATTATTTGTCGGGGCCCCGGTTCCACTTAACATGACCTAATTGCATCGCACCTTGCCATGTCATCCATCATACATGCATCATGCCGATCTTCTGCCGTTGTATTAAATATTGCATCCGGTTTTCTTCTAGTGTTTTGCTTCTTCGCGGATAAGACCGATGAGTTGATGTGAGCTTCGCCCCGTTCTTCGGTTGAACCCTTCGACAATGTTTCAGGCGAGCATCTCCCTCTTTCTACCTATCTTACTTTTATAGTCTTTATTCCCTCCTGTTGATCTATTGCTATCTGTGTTGCGATGCTCTAGTTTTCGTACCCGTGATATCCCTTGCAGCCGTATATTGCCATGGACACACCCTATTCCCTGTTGTTTGGTAGGTAGTTGGACTTGCGCGTCGTAGTCGCTTGCTCAAGTGCTGTTGCGTGTTGTCAAGTGCCACAGTTGTTGATGTATTGCCGCATGATGTTGTTGGAGCTGATCATAGCTTTACTTATTGTTCACTTTAATTCCTGTTTAACAACTAAAATTGAAATAAGCAGAGGCATCGGTGGGTGATAGATAATATTTGGTTTCCGAACGCCCACTTGTGTCCCGTAAGACCCCGAGTACTTGATACCTGTTCCTTGATTTATCGCGCTATCCACATCCGGGAGGTATATGGGACCCCCCTGAGCCAGAGCTTGATTCCGTCTTATTTCTTGGGGCCACGAACTAGTTTGGGGCTTTATTACTATCCTGTACTTATGCCATGCTTTACTGCTTTATTTACGATTGTGCGAGGTACTGCACACTGTACTGTTTAGGATCGGGACACGATTCCGCGGTGTCGACAAGCCCCGTTTGGGGTTCCCAGTCGTTCACAGCCGTCTACCCAGACCTTGAGTCCGTCTCGGAGCTAGCTTACTTCGTTGCGGGTAGCTTAATGGGGTGGCCCCCTGAAATATTTCTGAATCTTGTGATTGCTTTGTCGTGAAGGCCTCGTTGGGTTTTGATTTGGTTTTTCCGAGGTTGATCGAGTGTGTGTTGCTATTGGTGCACCCCGGCCGGGTAAAACTTTCTGAAAGCCGTGTCCGCGGATATGGACGACTTGGAGCACAGTATCTCGACCATAGACAAGCATAACTAAAGTTTATCGCTATAAATTTGACTTATAATGACTAGTAATCAGCTTCACTCTAATGGAATGGCTAATTAATACTGCCCACAATTGCTTGTTTGGAGTGTCGCTTGCGACCATTGTACCTGACTAGTAAGTATGGCAACTACAACGGAATGGCTGGATAAAAGTACCAACAACTGCTGGGTTTGTGGTTTATCTCATGCTATCTGTATCTGATTAGTAATTGTTGCAACTATAACGGAATGGTTAATTAAAAGTGCCCACTGCTTATTTTATCAGGACGATTACCTAAACCTGACTAGTAAAGTGCCGCAACTATAACTGAATAAGTAAAACTGCCAACCGCGTGAGTTCCTCGGTTGACTTCCTCGTTTGGTTTCGAGGGGGAAACACCAGGATGGGTTTGTTTGGTGTTAGTTTCAGGTTGGATCCGAATAGGTCAGTCTTATCCCTCTCTGATAACCGCCAGTTGTATCGAGTCTCTATAGGTTGTTTAGTGCATGCTGCCGCTGCCGCTCAGTCCACCATACCTATGTAGGCGAGGACCGCCGAATTCTAGCCTCGCCGTGTACTGGCCTCAGTACTGACGCTCCTTCTTTTCCCTTTGCCCTTTGTCGGCACCCCTTTTGTTTAAGCAGGTTTGAGATCGACGTCGTTAGCAGGGTTACCCTTCCGGCTTGGCCTGGGTAGGGTTATGGACGCCATTGGTTATTCTTCAGGGCTCTTAGCCCCATTTGCATCTTGTCCGTAGTCGGACGCTCGATCATTTTCAAGGTGATTTGGATCTTCGTACATTATATTTGTATTCTTGACTCATGGAGTCGCCGTTATATATACATCTGTTCTGTGGGTCCCATCGAGGACTGTTGTGTAATGTTATTACTTCGTTTTCCACCCGCACGAAAGTGCCTGGTGGGCACCTTTGAATCGTTTCTATGCGGGTTTGGCGAATTTTGCTCAAACTTGCATAGGTCCGATTCTGAGGGTGTTATAGAGTGGTATCAGAGCTCAGCAGTTGCGATACCCCACAAGTCCAGCCTGTAGGATAACCTAGCTAACGGCCGCAGTAGAGTGTCAAAACTATTTTTGCAAAAATCGGTTGGATAGTTCTGATTAGGTCTGATTTTACTCCTTACCCCTCTGCTGTTCTCCTCTTACCTCTGCGTGTTTTGAATCTACTCTCTTACCTTTCTTCAAGTCCAGGAATTCTCGAGGGTTGGGTTTCCGTCGTACCTTCAGGGTTTTGCTTCCTTCTTCGATAACGATGTTCTACCATCCGGACTTCATGCTATCTGAGTGAACCTCTATCTGTGGTACCATTCTTTGTTCCTTGTTTGTGCCTTCCGGTGTTTTCCGACGCGACGACATCCTCTACGCCAGATCCGATGCAGAGTCTGCATCACTCCTTTGTTACCGAACCTCGCTTGTCGAGATCTTCAGTCTAATTCCGAGAATGGTTGCACTCTTTCCTACTGATTGTGCGGAGTAATAGTTTGGGTGCGTGATGGACTGGCCCCCATGCCGACTACTCATTCTATTCGCTTGTGTACATTGAAGTGGTTGAGAATGCATCGGTTCTCTCTTCTATCGAAGTTAGGGGTGGCTTTATTTGTTGATGCCTCTACCTTCGACCTTTTGTTACCGGAGTGTTCTCTCGACGATCACGGACAACGACCTCTTGTTAGTGGTGTCGCAAGGATCTACACGAAGCGAGAAGACGCAGATCGCCGACCTTCCTTCCGGTACCATGAGGCGGATCTCGAGGGCGAGATCCATTGATAGTGGTGTCGAATTGTGGCATCCCGCAAAACCACTACTAGAAAATCGCGTTGTTTTTGTGCATTGCCTCATCATAATCGCATGTCTTGTCTCGGTGCATCGGCATAACATCAGCATGCATCTATTTGTTTGAAACCTTTTTGCTAAAAACCCTAATTTTGTTTTCTATATTAAACGCCCCGTCTTTATTCAAAACCCAAAACCCCGGGGCTCCGGAGTATTTTGTTTTGTTGCTATCGGTTTGCAAATGGTCCAATTAAAGTAAATAAAATATTAAATTATTTTAGTGGGGCAGTCGAACGGGCCGAGTAGACCCGAACGACCACCCCTGTTTTTAAAACGGTCCACCTAACCCGCCATGTAAAATCCTAGACCTACCCGGCTTCCTACCCAGCCACCCCATCCACATCACCCCCACCTATCACCATCTGCCACCTCACCTCTTCTCTCTTCCCCCACCACTCACAGCTCGCCACTTGGCCACCCTCTCCACCACTTCCCACCCCTGCCAGCCGGCCCCACCCGGCAGCACACACCCATACCCCCACCAACCAGCCGCGCGCAGCCCCACTTCCACTCTGTCCTCACCCAGCCACCCTTCCCTCCTCTCTCTGTTTCCCGGGGCCCACCTTCGCCTGGCCCACGTTCTCCTCACCTCTCCCCACCCCGTCCCTGTTCCTCTTCTCAACCGCCCCCCCCCCCCCCCCCCGCGCGTGCGACCTCCGCCCCTCACCAACCACGCCGCCTGGCCCCGTCCCCCTCCTCGCTCGCCGCCTCCTCCTCCCACAGCCCCGCACGCCGTCGCCTCCCTGCACCCTGCTCACCTTCCGCCGCCCTCCCTCTCTCTCTCTCCGGCGCGGCGCCGCCGCCGCCCCGCTCAGCTTCGGCCCGCCGTGGACCGCCTCGCCGTCGCCTCACCCTCTCCCTAAGGCGCGCCGCCGCACCTCCCCCCGTATCCACCGTTCCCGCCTCAGCCTCCCGCACCTCCTCCAGCCCCCGCGAGCAGCGCCCGCGGCCGCCGCCTCCGGCCAGTCCCGCGTCGCCGCCGCCTCGCGTCTTCTCCTCCCCGACCGCGCGCCGTTCCCGCGGAGCCCGAGCCGAGCTCGCCGGCTCGCTGTTCCACCGGACCCCCTGCGCCTTTGCGCGCGCCCGCCCCGGCCAGGCTCGTGGCCTCCACACCGGCGACCGTGGCCCGCACGCCTCCTCCCCTCGGCCGACGCTCGCCGTCTCCTGGACGCACCAGACGTTCCCCTGCCCGATAGCGCTCTCCGGCTCTCTGCCCTCTCTGTTCGCTCGAGCCCAGAGGCCCCGCCGCCTCCCGTTGGCAGCGCCCTGCGAGCCGCGCGGCGAGATCCCTCTGCCTTCAGCTTCCTCGTCCTCCGGCGCCCTTTGCACGTCATCACCGAACCGAAGGCCCGGTGCTGTTTCGCTGTGCCAAGCAAGATGCAGCGAGCCTATGTTTCAAGTGCTGGGCCTCGAGTTCCCTGTCGAGACTCATGACCTTCATCGTCGGACCCGACGCTTCTTCTTCCTAGGACCCGAAGACGCAAGACCTCCGACACAAACCCTCGACCACCTCATGGACGCATTGATTGGGTGGACCAAGAGTAAGGCATCAACAAGTTCTTCCTCCCGGCGCCGAAGCCGAGAACCCCGACAAGGACCACGCCATGGATACGCCGAGTTCGCCATCGAGGAGACCAAGGTCGTCGACATGGAACCGGTGGACGCCAAGTACTCCTTCTCGGATGCGATGCTCGAGAACCCGGACGATAAGAACATCGACGCAGAACGCCAAGTGATTCACCCGAACGCCAAGACCGACCCGACACGCGGACCCGTCAAGTTCTTCTCGACGACGAGATCATCGACACAGAACCCGAAGAAAACCTGTGCGACGAGTACTCCCTCGAGAACGTCAAGTATTTCACCCCGGACACCGAGTCCGCCGAGACCCCGGATGCGCCAAGACCTATCCCTGAGTCCGAGAACGACCTCGTCGAACCCCGGACCCTGAGACCGACCCCGAACCCCCGGATCCCCAAGATCGTCGGGACCCCTAATGTGTGAACCCCTTCCTGAAACCCTATTTTATAACATAATAACAACTTGTTGCATATTTAATCGTCATCTCGCATGCATATCATGTGGTTTGGGGGCCTTATGCCTATTCACCTCATAATTAAATATGGGGCCCATATGCGGGTAAATCTAGCCTTATATTGGCCTCATTTAAACTTGTGTAGCGAACCGGTGCTATCTTTTGCCATGTTATAACAACATTTAAATTGCGGGGTAGATAAACAACATGAACCATCTCATTATTTGTCGGGGCCCCGGTTCCACTTAACATGACCTAATTGCATCGCACCTTGCCATGTCATCCATCATACATGCATCATGCCGATCTTCTGCCGTTGTATTAAATATTGCATCCGGTTTTCTTCTAGTGTTTTGCTTCTTCGCGGATAAGACCGATGAGTTGATGTGAGCTTCGCCCCGTTCTTCGGTTGAACCCTTCGACAATGTTTCAGGCGAGCATCTCCCTCTTTCTACCTATCTTACTTTTATAGTCTTTATTCCCTCCTGTTGATCTATTGCTATCTGTGTTGCGATGCTCTAGTTTTCGTACCCGTGATATCCCTTGCAGCCGTATATTGCCATGGACACACCCTATTCCCTGTTGTTTGGTAGGTAGTTGGACTTGCGCGTCGTAGTCGCTTGCTCAAGTGCTGTTGCGTGTTGTCAAGTGCCACAGTTGTTGATGTATTGCCGCATGATGTTGTTGGAGCTGATCATAGCTTTACTTATTGTTCACTTTAATTCCTGTTTAACAACTAAAATTGAAATAAGCAGAGGCATCGGTGGGTGATAGATAATATTTGGTTTCCGAACGCCCACTTGTGTCCCGTAAGACCCCGAGTACTTGATACCTGTTCCTTGATTTATCGCGCTATCCACATCCGGGAGGTATATGGGACCCCCCTGAGCCAGAGCTTGATTCCGTCTTATTTCTTGGGGCCACGAACTAGTTTGGGGCTTTATTACTATCCTGTACTTATGCCATGCTTTACTGCTTTATTTACGATTGTGCGAGGTACTGCACACTGTACTGTTTAGGATCGGGACACGATTCCGCGGTGTCGACAAGCCCCATTTGGGGTTCCCAGTCGTTCACAGCCGTCTACCCAGACCTTGAGTCCGTCTCGGAGCTAGCTTACTTCGTTGTGTAGGGGTTCGTAGCATGGAAAACAAAAATTTTCTATCGCATACAAACAAACAAGCCAAGATCTATCTACTAGATTGTAGCAACGAGTCGATGGAATAACTCACCCTCGAAGATTCCAAAGTGTTTAACGAGAGCAGATTCTCGTGGGTGATGTAGTCGTACTCTTTCCGATCTCAAGATCGCGTAGACGATCCTTCCGGCGCCGCGTTCCCGCAGCGCTCCCGCAGTCGGTCACACGTTCGGTACTCGACGAAGACCTTCCTCTCCCTTGTTCCAGCAGGCAGCGGAGGTTGTAGCACTCTCCTCGCGATTCCGGCAGCACAACGGCGTGGTACCGGAGGTAGAGGGGAGATCCCGCAGGGCTTCGCCTTAAGCCGGTGCGAGTATGGTGGAGCTTATGAGAGAGGCTATTAGTGGTCTAGTAATTAGACACACCAATTAGAGGGCTCTAAACCAATTAGAAGGCTCTAAACCGAATAGCTCTAAACCGGGGTCTAGATCTAGGGTTTAGTTTAGAGGATAGGAAAACTTGTGTGTATGTGGAGGGGAGCCCTGCCCCTCCTTATATAGGTGGGAGGGGGCTGGCGCGCCAGGGGGAGGGAGTGGAGTCCCTCCCCAACTCGGCATTGGAGTTGGCCGCCGGTTGGAGGAGGTCTCCCTCTCCAACTCGGTTTCCCTCTTTTCCTCCTCTTTCCACTTTCCAAAAACTTGCCGTTTGACTTTCAAACTAGCCGTTTGACTTTTCAATTTAGGATTTAAATAAACCCTTTATTTTGGACAGCGAGAACACTTAGTACATGATGCAATCACTCCAATATGTAATGACACATTCATGTACCCCTCCCCCCCCGGAGTGCCGGACAATCCGGAACCTTCTAGAATATCCCCGATGAAAACACCGGAATCATTCCCGAACTCCGAAACGGGACTTTCCTTATATGAATCTTATTCTCCGGACCATTCCGGATCACCTCGTGATATCCCGGATCCCATCCGAGACTCCGAACAACATTCGGTCTCTTTCTCATAATACCATAACTACTCAAACAACGTCGAATCCTTAAGTGTGTCTCCCTACGGTTCGTGAATTATGCGGACATGATCGAGACACTTCTCCGAACAATAACCAATAGAGGAATCTGGAAATTCATATGGCTCCCACATATTTCTACGATTACTTTGCGATCGAATGAACCACTTACATACGATACCAATTTCCCTTTGTCTCACGATATGTTACTTATCCGAGGTTATGATCGTCGGTATCTCTGCATACCTAGTTCAACCTCGTTACTGATAAGTACTCTTTTCTCGTTCCCGTGATATGTGATCCCTTGTGACCAAGTCACATGCTTGCAAGCTAATTGGATGACATTTCACCGAGAGGGCCCAGAGAATATCTATCCGTCATGTGGATGGACAAATCCCACTCTTGATCCATGTGTTTCAACCAATACTTTCCGAACACTCAATGCCACTTTTATAGCCACCCTGTTACGGTGTGGTGTTTGATGACATCAAAGCATCCATCCAGTAAAGGTGATATGCATGATCTCATGGTCGAAGGAATTAGGTTACTATGTATCAGAAAGCATATAGCAATTGAACTATTGAAATGACTTGATCTTTATGCTACGCTTATCTATAGGAGTATGTCCACCATATCATTCTCCTAACGATATGATCTTGTTGTCAATAACATCTCAATGTTCATGATAGGGAAACCACAATCATCTATTAACCAACAAGCTAGTTTAACAAGAGGCTTTACTAGGGACTCTTATTTTAGTTTACAAATCACACAAGTATTAATGTTTCCGGTTAATACAATTATAGCATGGTATGTAAACATTTATCATAAGTATGAAGATATGATAATAACCTATTTTATTATTGCCTCTTGGGCATATCTCCAACAGTCTCCCACTTGCACTAGAGTCAATAATCTAGTTTCGAACCTTTGTGTATATAACACCTATGGCTTTCCAGTGTTATATGTACACGATTGCTAGTGGTCAACTGATCTCCGGATCTGACACTTCCAGGTCCGTGTGTAATTGCATGTCTTTGCGTCTCTACGCATCACTCATTCTCTAATGAGATGGCTTTGTATAAATTTGGTCTTTCGGTGTGACCTTTAGCTCTTTGGGGTTAAACATGTTGACAATATTGTCGTACAATATATCTTCACAGTATTATCCCGCTGTGAACTACACCTAGTTTGATAACAAACTACTTGACACAAATGCCCTCTTTTGCTGCTAAAAATAGCAGTCATATACTTAGCCTTTTGTTGTAGTATCTGTCACAATGTCTTAACTTTGGAAATCATCCAAATCCATTATGGAACTCACTTTCCATTATATTGTGCCACCCTTAGTTTAGATTGAGATAAATTTAATTTGTACTTTGTGACAAAGCTAGTATCAATGTAGTACTTTTACAATGAACTAACCATCTATTTGTCACTTCTACAAATATTATACTCTTAGTTCTTTCAGAAGATCATAAGAATATCCTTACTATTGTCCAATGATCATCTTACGAATCATTCTGGTATATGCTCTCAACATTTAGAGCATAGGATATATCTGGATTTGTACATATCACAGTATGATTGATATAAATACTCTTTGTGATTTCATACATCAAGTATCAATCTATACTTGATTATTTGTTTCACTTACCAAGTGCCAATACACTTGAATATATCATCAACATTGAACTTATTCAATCCTTTCTGTGTGACAAGAACCTCTCTTGTAGTTCTATATTGAACTCATTCAATATCTTGTCTATGTACTTCTGGCACAACCATATTAGCGTCTATTGATGCCAAATACTTGGGTTTTGCCTAAGTCTTTCATCGGGATGAAATTCTTAATATGTGTTAATAAAAGATACATTATTTCCAATCAACAATATGTCTTCCACATAATGTATTAGAAACATGTCTTAGCGCTCCCACTTAATTTCTTGCAAATGCAAGCATCTTCATTGTCTCTGATGAAATTAAACCCTTTTAACAGTTTCATCATAGTGAAGATTCCAACTCCGCTATGCTCACTCTAACCATTGAAGTTTGCATATGCTTTTAGCATCCTTTGAATTAACAAAACCCTATGGACCGTGTTATGCACATGTCCTAGGTAACGATTCTATTAGAAGAACTTGTTTTGTTTATTCAACTACCATATAACAAAATTATATGTAGTGGTTGCTACATTAATCCGTCTAGACTAAATATCACTATGACAGATCAAATCTTGTCATAGTCAACCTTTGAACATTGTTGTGAACTCTTTCTCAACATGTCGACTATTTCATAGATGTAAAACATCCATGTCTATTTCTTTATAGATCCAGACACAACTGTAAGGTCTTACACCTTTCTCGAGGGTCCTTCAAGTTCAAAACTTGATTTCTCATGTATGGAACTATCACGGATTTTATGGCTTCAAGCCATTTGACGGAGTCAGGGCCCATCATCGCTTCTTTGCATGTAGTCGGTTCATTATTCTCAAATAATGATTCAACCCTCAAATCTTGGTATTTGATTGTTTACCCGCTCTACTTGTTTCAATAGTAACTTAGATCTCCGTGACCACAACCTTTGAGGCACGTGAGCCATGAGCATTGTTGCCGCCTCCGGAACATTTTTCGGTGCTGCGCAACTCTGCACATACAGCTAAGGTTCTTTTAACCTTATCAAAGTTCTAATGTCCTCCCACTTAACTTTTCACGAAAAATTTCTTCTCAAAGAAACTTGACGTTCTAAGCAACAAACACTTTTGTCTCCGGTGTTTTATGGAGGAATACTTAACAGTAATACAAAGACAGGTTTATCCGACTTTGGTTGCAAACATCTTTCTTATGCATAGCATACCAATGTTTAAGAAAGGACTACTTGGGTTTTATCCCAAACCATAACTTTATATGGTGTCATTTCAACGGATTATGATGAAGCTCTTTTCAGTGGAAAAACGGTAATCTCTAAAGCTTTTAATCTTTAAAATACAATGGCAGTTTTATGAATTATACCTTTGATCTTACCATGTCAAACAAGGTTTAATTACATATCTCGAACGCTCCATACTCTTATGGTGTTTCGGGAAATGCAAATCCACGGAACGATTCCTTAAATCTTTAGGTATTATGCTAAACTTGTAATTCAAATATCTTCCTTTATGATCTTTATCATAAACTATTTATATTCTTGTTACAATGATTTTGCACTTCATCTTGAAAATCTTTGAACTCTTCAAATATTTCACACTTCATCCTTATTAAGTAAATATTCATATATTCACTCAAATTTTCGGAGAAAGCATATGAAGTTGAAAATCCATCGCTCTTGACTACACATAACGGACTTCGTACAACAATATGTACAAGTTCCAATAAGCTAGTCATTCGTTCCCTTTTGGCCTATGAACGAAGTTTTAATTATCTCTAAGAAAGTTTCACAAGCGTCATTTGATCAAAAATCAGAAGACTCCAAAATTCCATCAACATGGAGTTTCTTCATGTTTTCTTTCAAATATAATTTAAACGGCGATGTCACTTCCTAAGTGATCTTTCAATCAATTTGTCTTTCGACATTTTTAGCACTAGTTTTATGGATGTGATGTCTCCAACGAGATTTGCGAATCATCCATCTTTTATGGATTACGGCAATTATTTGAACAAGCCTTTTGTTCTCATAATACCTGATAAAACAAATCTTTGAAGGCAAGCTTTGATGTTTAACAAGCAACACAATAACCCTTTATTTTGTTCTCGATGAACATCATCACATATTCTTTTGCTAGTTACTTAGGCCATTGTAGTTCATGAATTGTGTTGTTTCGTATGACGATTCACACCAACAAATTCAGTATCAAATACTTGAGAACCACATTGTTTAATAAGCAAAGAATATAGCCATAACATGTATATCATCTATATACTTAAACTGAACAATTCTAGTCTTTTCTTTTCTGCCATATATTTATGAGATTCTCTTTCAATATTTCCTTTTCTATTTGAAAGAATCTATCAATATCAATAGTGGAGTCATACATATGACATATAGTCCAAAGCGTGTATAATTAAATACCAATGTCTTTGGACTTGCACTTTGAAGTAGATCACCATCATCAAATATTTGGTGTTCTTTCAAATTCCTTTCTTTAGTAATCTCTTGGTGTAGTAAACATTTTACCTACATCAAATATTCACCCTTATCATGGAATCGTCCATGATCAAGCTACTTTTAGCTTATAACGATGAATTATGAGTATAATGTTGCTATCCAAAACCTTTTGGAGGGTTAGGACAACAAGTGTCTCCAACCTTTTTGCAAATTCTCATCAAATATGAGAACATGACTTTTGCCATATTATACTCTATCATGTTGCAACCAAAACTTCGTTTCAGATATTACAATATCTTCCACACATCATGGTTTCTGAAACAACTCTTTCAGATCCTAGATAACCTTGATATTAAGGGAATCCTTTGAATATCAAGAATCATGGATACAAACATGATACTTATATACTAACACTTGGAATTGTTACTCTTGATTTAATACTAATTATTAAACTTCATGGAGTAACCGGAACTTACTGAAAGTTTGCAATAGGACTTTTAAACTTTAGATTAACACTTAAAACAATACGATACCAGTTCGTAAAGTATCTAACCAGAATTCTATAGTTCTATCATCTCAATTATAACTAAGCGCAAGGTGGTAAACGGATGCCAATGACTACAACAACTATGCAAATTCACTTTGATTTAGTTTATGATAAATTGAGTTCTAATTAATAATTAAATTAATCTATGTGAACTTCCACTCAAAACAATATCCCTCACATTGTTTTAGTGATCACACGAACCAAATCCCCCATATCAAAACCGATCATCACGAGAGTTGATATAGCTTCAATGGCGAACAATCGACATGTTCATCATATCTGCTATATGATTCATGCTTTACCTTTCGGCGATCCGTGTTCCTGAGGCCATGTCTGTACATGCTAGGCTCGTCAAGATCAAACCTTAGCTACCGCATAAGCAAATCTGGCTTGCTTACGTTGTATTCACCCGCGGAATCAAAGACACCCGATCATCACGTGGTGCTTCGAAGCAACAAGCTTTGGCAACGGTGCATACTAAGGGTGAACACTTTAGAACTTGAAATTTATGTGCATGAGGGATCATCTTATAATGCTACCGTCGTCTACTAAGCAATACAAGATGCATAAAGGATTAACATCACATGCAATTCATAATATGTGATATGATATGGCCTTTCTTCTTTGTGCTTCCGATCTGCATCTTCTAGCACGAACATGATCTCCATCATCACCGACATAGCATCAAGGTCAATGATGCTTCTTCATGGTTGTCGTCCACCAGCATCAACTATTACAACTATTTTGAATAGACACGCAGGTCTTAACAGAAATTAAAGACAACCATATGGCTCCTGCCGGTTGCCAACTTACAATAAGGAACATTGCATACATCAAATATAATCACAATCATGGCCATATCACATCACTGCACACCCCTGCAAAACAAAGTTAGACGCCTCTACTTTCTTTGCATATTTTACGTGGTTTGGGGCTTTCAATAAGTGTCGTTCTAACTTACGAACAAGAACCACAACATTGATACTAGCATTGTTGATTACCCGTTGTAAATTGGATCTTTACTATGCTAGGAGAAACAGGCACCCGCAAAGCCACTTATGCAATACAAGTTGCATGTTAAGCGTGGAGCAAGTCTCATGAACGATGTCATGTAAGGTTAGCCCGGGCCGCTTCATCCCAACATACCGCAAGATGCAAAGTACACAAAAAGCAATCTACAATAAAAGCATCAACGCCCACAATGACCATTGTGTTCTACTCGTGCAACAGATCTACATATAGACACGGCTCTGATACCACTGTAGGGGTTCGTAGCATGGAAAACAAAAATTTTCTATCGCATACAAACAAACAAGCCAAGATCTATCTACTAGATTGTAGCAACGAGTCGATGGAATAACTCACCCTCGAAGATTCCAAAGTGTTTAACGAGAGCAGATTCTCGTGGGTGATGTAGTCGTACTCTTTCCGATCTCAAGATCGCGTAGACGATCCTTCCGGCGCCGCGTTCCCGCAGCGCTCCCGCAGTCGGTCACACGTTCGGTACTCGACGAAGACCTTCCTCTCCCTTGTTCCAGCAGGCAGCGGAGGTTGTAGCACTCTCCTCGCGATTCCGGCAGCACAACGGCGTGGTACCGGAGGTAGAGGGGAGATCCCGCAGGGCTTCGCCTTAAGCCGGTGCGAGTATGGTGGAGCTTATGAGAGAGGCTATTAGTGGTCTAGTAATTAGACACACCAATTAGAGGGCTCTAAACCAATTAGAAGGCTCTAAACCGAATAGCTCTAAACCGGGGTCTAGATCTAGGGTTTAGTTTAGAGGATAGGAAAACTTGTGTGTATGTGGAGGGGAGCCCTGCCCCTCCTTATATAGGTGGGAGGGGGCTGGCGCGCCAGGGGGAGGGAGTGGAGTCCCTCCCCAACTCGGCATTGGAGTTGGCCGCCGGTTGGAGGAGGTCTCCCTCTCCAACTCGGTTTCCCTCTTTTCCTCCTCTTTCCACTTTCCAAAAACTTGCCGTTTGACTTTCAAACTAGCCGTTTGACTTTTCAATTTAGGATTTAAATAAACCCTTTATTTTGGACAGCGAGAACACTTAGTACATGATGCAATCACTCCAATATGTAATGACACATTCATGTACCCCTCCCCCCCCGGAGTGCCGGACAATCCGGAACCTTCTAGAATATCCCCGATGAAAACACCGGAATCATTCCCGAACTCCGAAACGGGACTTTCCTTATATGAATCTTATTCTCCGGACCATTCCGGATCACCTCGTGATATCCCGGATCCCATCCGAGACTCCGAACAACATTCGGTCTCTTTCTCATAATACCATAACTACTCAAACAACGTCGAATCCTTAAGTGTGTCTCCCTACGGTTCGTGAATTATGCGGACATGATCGAGACACTTCTCCGAACAATAACCAATAGAGGAATCTGGAAATTCATATGGCTCCCACATATTTCTACGATTACTTTGCGATCGAATGAACCACTTACATACGATACCAATTTCCCTTTGTCTCACGATATGTTACTTATCCGAGGTTATGATCGTCGGTATCTCTGCATACCTAGTTCAACCTCGTTACTGATAAGTACTCTTTTCTCGTTCCCGTGATATGTGATCCCTTGTGACCAAGTCACATGCTTGCAAGCTAATTGGATGACATTTCACCGAGAGGGCCCAGAGAATATCTATCCGTCATGTGGATGGACAAATCCCACTCTTGATCCATGTGTTTCAACCAATACTTTCCGAACACTCAATGCCACTTTTATAGCCACCCTGTTACGGTGTGGTGTTTGATG
Source organism: Avena sativa (assembly GCA_916181665.1). Classification (NCBI taxonomy): domain Eukaryota; kingdom Viridiplantae; phylum Streptophyta; class Magnoliopsida; order Poales; family Poaceae; genus Avena; species Avena sativa. The sequence continues at coordinate 455,193,374 of OV702283.1, forward strand.
ACATCAAAGCATCCATCCAGTAAAGGTGATATGCATGATCTCATGGTCGAAGGAATTAGGTTACTATGTATCAGAAAGCATATAGCAATTGAACTATTGAAATGACTTGATCTTTATGCTACGCTTATCTATAGGAGTATGTCCACCATATCATTCTCCTAACGATATGATCTTGTTGTCAATAACATCTCAATGTTCATGATAGGGAAACCACAATCATCTATTAACCAACAAGCTAGTTTAACAAGAGGCTTTACTAGGGACTCTTATTTTAGTTTACAAATCACACAAGTATTAATGTTTCCGGTTAATACAATTATAGCATGGTATGTAAACATTTATCATAAGTATGAAGATATGATAATAACCTATTTTATTATTGCCTCTTGGGCATATCTCCAACACGTTGCGGGTAGCTTAATGGGGTGGCCCCCTGAAATATTTCTGAATCTTGTGATTGCTTTGTCGTGAAGGCCTCGTTGGGTTTTGATTTGGTTTTTCCGAGGTTGATCGAGTGTGTGTTGCTATTGGTGCACCCCGGCCGGGTAAAACTTTCTGAAAGCCGTGTCCGCGGATATGGACGACTTGGAGCACAGTATCTCGACCATAGACAAGCATAACTAAAGTTTATCGCTATAAATTTGACTTATAATGACTAGTAATCAGCTTCACTCTAATGGAATGGCTAATTAATACTGCCCACAATTGCTTGTTTGGAGTGTCGCTTGCGACCATTGTACCTGACTAGTAAGTATGGCAACTACAACGGAATGGCTGGATAAAAGTACCAACAACTGCTGGGTTTGTGGTTTATCTCATGCTATCTGTATCTGATTAGTAATTGTTGCAACTATAACGGAATGGTTAATTAAAAGTGCCCACTGCTTATTTTATCAGGACGATTACCTAAACCTGACTAGTAAAGTGCCGCAACTATAACTGAATAAGTAAAACTGCCAACCGCGTGAGTTCCTCGGTTGACTTCCTCGTTTGGTTTCGAGGGGGAAACACCAGGATGGGTTTGTTTGGTGTTAGTTTCAGGTTGGATCCGAATAGGTCAGTCTTATCCCTCTCTGATAACCGCCAGTTGTATCGAGTCTCTATAGGTTGTTTAGTGCATGCTGCCGCTGCCGCTCAGTCCACCATACCTATGTAGGCGAGGACCGCCGAATTCTAGCCTCGCCGTGTACTGGCCTCAGTACTGACGCTCCTTCTTTTCCCTTTGCCCTTTGTCGGCACCCCTTTTGTTTAAGCAGGTTTGAGATCGACGTCGTTAGCAGGGTTACCCTTCCGGCTTGGCCTGGGCAGGGTTATGGACGCCATTGGTTATTCTTCAGGGCTCTTAGCCCCATTTGCATCTTGTCCGTAGTCGGACGCTCGATCATTTTCAAGGTGATTTGGATCTTCGTACATTATATTTGTATTCTTGACTCATGGAGTCGCCGTTATATATACATCTGTTCTGTGGGTCCCATCGAGGACTGTTGTGTAATGTTATTACTTCGTTTTCCACCCGCACGAAAGTGCCTGGTGGGCACCTTTGAATCGTTTCTATGCGGGTTTGGCGAATTTTGCTCAAACTTGCATAGGTCCGATTCTGAGGGTGTTACAGTAAGTCCACGAAAACGTCGGAATCATCTGAAAACTTGCATGTGTCCCTAGCATATGTGTGTGAGTGTGGTGCAAGATTGGTATAGGTGATTGCATGTGCCCCCCCTCGCATGCATGCGCTCTAACCTAGAAGCGAAAGGTTATGGACCTGTATAAGGGGGAATCTCCCCGTTACGGTGAAACCGGGCCGTATAGTGCCCCAACTTGTGAACCAACATGGTTTCACATCATCCTATGACCTAGTCAGACACAAGAAAGGAGAGAGCTACGCTGGGCTACCCCTGTCAGAAGAATGTCTAGGGGGGTAGACGATCCGAGGCCCGCATATCATCAGGGTTTCGCCGGAGGAAGTCCACGAGAACGTCGGAATCAGGGGGTGCATGTATATAGTGATCAAGACCACAATAACCTATCATAATATGTGTGATCTCATGATCCTATGAAATAATATCACCTAACATATATGTAATAAAAGCCTTGCTAAAGGTGAAAAAAATTCTTTGCCGTGTGTCTGTGGGATAGAGACACACGGCAAAGGACCTTTGCCGTGTGTTTGACGGCCACAGGCACACGGCAAAGGACATCTTTGCCGTGTGCTTTGTCCTTTGCCGTGTGTCTCATGCTATTTTCTAATTTTCTTTTTATCTTTTCTTTCAAATGATTTAACTTTTTGTTGCCTATTTGTTAGTATTCAGACCATGGAAACACTAACTTTGCAATAGACCATAAGGTTCTAGAGGATGCTGAACTTCATTTCCATTAGGTAGACGATCCGAGGCCCGCAGATCATCAGGGTTTCGCCGGTGGAAGTCCGCATGAACGTCGGAATCATCTGAAAACTTGCATGTGTCCCTAGCATATGTGTGTGAGTGTGGTGCAAGGTTGGTATAGGTGATTGCATGTGTCCCCCCTCGCATCCATGCGCTCTAACCTAGAAGCGAAAGGTTATGGACCTGTATAAGGGGGAATCTCCCTGTTACGGTGAAACCGGGCCGTATAGTGCCCCAACTTGTGAACCAACATGGTTTCACATCATCCTATGACCTAGTCAGACACAAAACAAGAGAGAGCTACGCCGGGCTACCCCTGTCAGAAGAATGTCTAGGGGGGTAGACGATCCGAGGCCCGCAGATCATCAGGGTTTCGCCGGAGTAAGTCCACGAGAACGTCGGAATCATCTGAAAACTTGCATGTGTCCCTAGCATATGTGTGTGAGTGTGGTGCAAGATTGGTATAGGTGATTGCATGTGCCCCCCCTCGCATGCATGCGCTCTAACCTAGAAGCGAAAGGTTATGGACCTGTATAAGGGGGAATCTCCCCGTTACGGTGAAACCGGGCCGTATAGTGCCCCAACTTGTGAACCAACATGGTTTCACATCATCCTATGACCTAGTGAGACACAAAACAAGAGAGAGCTACGCCGGGCTACCCCTGTCAGAAGAATGTCTAGGGGGGTAGACGATCCGAGGCCCGCAGATCATCAGGGTTTCGCCGGAGTAAGTTCACGAGAACGTCGGAATCATCTGAAAACTTGCATGTGTCCCTAGCATATGTGTGTGAGTGTGGTGCAAGATTGGTATAGGTGATTGCATGTGCCCCCCCCTCGCATGCATGCGCTCTAACCTAGAAGCGAAAGGTTATGGACCTGTATAAGGGGGAATCTCCCCGTTACGGTGAAACCGGGCCGTATAGTGCCCCAACTTGTGAACCAAAATGGTTTCACATCATCCTATGACCTAGTCAGACACAAAACAAGAGAGAGCTACGCCGGGCTACCCCTGTCAGAAGAATGTCTAGGGGGGTAGACGATCCGAGGCCCGCAGATCATCAGGGTTTCGCCGGAGTAAGTCCACGAGAACGTCGGAATCATCTGAAAACTTGCATGTGTCCCTAGCATATGTGTGTGAGTGTGGTGCAAGATTGGTATAGGTGATTGCATGTGCCCCCCCTCGCATGCATGCGCTCTAATCTAGAAGCGAAAGGTTATGGACCTGTATAAGGGGGAATCTCCCCGTTACGGTGAAACCGGGCCGTATAGTGCCCCAAGTTGTGAACCAAAATGGTTTCACATCATCCTATGACCTAGTCAGACACAAGACAAGAGAGAGCTACGCCGGGCTACCCCTGTCATAAGAATGTCTAGGGGGTAGACGATCCGAGGCCCGCAGATCATCAGGGTTTCGCCGGAGGAAGTCCACGAGAACGTCAGAATCAGGGGGGTGCATGTATATAGTGATCAAGACCACAATAACCTATCATCATATGTGTGATCTCATGATCCTATGAAATAATATCACCTAACATATATGTAATAAAAGCCTTGCTAAAGGTGAAAAAAATTCTTTGCCGTGTGTCTGTGGGATAGAGACACACGGCAAAGGACCTTTGCCGTGTGTTTGACGGCCACAGGCACACGGCAAAGGACATCTTTTCTGTGTGCTTTGTCCTTTGCCGTGTGTCTCATGCTATTTTCTAATTTTCTTTTTATTTTTTCTTTCAAATGATTTAACTTTTTGTTGCCTATTTGTTAGTATTCAGACCATGGAAACACTAACTTTGCAATAGACCATAAGGTTCTAGAGGATGCTGAACTTCATTTCCATTAGGTAGACGATCCGAGGCCCGCAGATCATCAGGGTTTTGCTGGTGGAAGTCCGCAAGAACGTCGGAATCATCTGAAAACTTGCATGTGTCCCTAGCATATGTGTGTGAGTGTGGTGCAAGGTTGGTATAGGTGATTGCATGTGTCCCCCCTCGCATCCATGCGCTCTAACCTAGAAGCGAAAGGTTATGGACCTGTATAAAGGAGGAATCTCCCCGTTACGGTGAAACCGGGCCGTATAGTGCCCCAACTTGTGAACCAACATGGTTTCACATCATCCTATGACCTAGTCAGACACAAAACAAGAGAGAGCTACGCCGGGCTACCCCTGTCAGAAGAATGTCTAGGGGGGTAGACGATCCGAGGCCCGCAGATCATCAGGGTTTCGCTGGAGTAAGTCCACGAGAACGTCGGAATCATCTGAAAACTTGCATGTGTCCCTAGCATATGTGTGTGAGTGTGGTGCAAGATTGGTATAGGTGATTGCATGTGCCCCCCCTCGCATGCATGCGCTCTAACCTAGAAGCGAAAGGTTATGGACCTGTATAAGGGGGAATCTCCCCGTTACGGTGAAACCGGGCCGTATAGTGCCCCAACTTGTGAACCAACATGGTTTCACATCATCCTATGACCTAGTGAGACACAAAACAAGAGAGAGCTACGCCGGGCTACCCCTGTCAGAAGAATGTCTAGGGGGGTAGACGATCCATGGCCCGCAGATCATCAGGGTTTCGCCGGAGGAAGTCCACGAGAACGTCGGAATCAGGGGGGTGCATGTATATAGTGATCAAGACCACAATAACCTATCATCATATGTGTGATCTCATGATCCTATGAAATAATATCACCTAACATATATGTAATAAAAGCCTTGCTAAAGGTGAAAAGAATTCTTTGCCGTGTGTCTGTGGGATAGAGACACACGGCAAAGGACCTTTGCCGTGTGTTTGACGGCCACAGGCACACGTCAAAGGACATCTTTGCCGTGTGCTTTGTCCTTTGCCGTGTGTCTCATGCTATTTTCTAATTTTATTTTTATTTTTTCTTTCAAATGATTTAACTTTTTGTTGCCTATTTGTTAGTATTCAGACCATGGAAACACTAACTTTGCAATAGACCATAAGGTTCTAGAGGATGCTGAACTTCATTTCCATTAGGTAAACGATCCGAGGCCCGCAGATCATCAGGGTTTCGCCGGAGTAAGTCCGCAAGAACGTCGGAATCATCTGAAAACTTGCATGTGTCCCTAGCATATGTGTGTGAGTGTGGTGCAAGGTTGGTATAGGTGATTGCATGTGTCCCCCCTCGCATCCATGCGCTCTAACCTAGAAGCGAAAGGTTATGGACCTGTATAAGGGGGAATCTCCCCGTTACGGTGAAACCGGGCCGTATAGTGCCCCAACTTGTGAACCAACATGGTTTCACATCATCCTATGACCTAGTGAGACACAAAACAAGAGAGAGCTACGCCGGGCTACCCCTGTCAGAAGAATGTCTAGGGGGGTAGACGATCCGAGGCCCGCAGATCATCAGGGTTTCGCCGGAGTAAGTCCACGAGAACGTCGGAATCATCTGAAAACTTGCATGTGTCCCTAGCATATGTGTGTGAGTGTGGTGCAAGATTGGTATAGGTGATTGCATGTGCCCCCCTCGCATGCATGCGCTCTAACCTAGAAGCGAAAGGTTATGGACCTGTATAAGGGGGAATCTCCCCGTTACGGTGAAACCGGGCCGTATAGTGCCCCAACTTGTGAACCAACATGGTTTCACATCATCCTATGACCTAGTGAGACACAAAACAAGAGAGAGCTACGCCGGGCTACCCCTGTCAGAAGAATGTCTAGGGGGGTAGACGATCCGAGGCCCGCAGATCATCAGGGTTTCGCCCGAGTAAGTCCACGAGAACGTCGGAATCATCTGAAAACTTGCATGTGTCCCTAGCATATGTGTGTGAGTGTGGTGCAAGATTGGTATAGGTGATTGCATGTGCCCCCCCTCGCATGCATGCGCTCTAACCTAGAAGCGAAAGGTTATGGACCTGTATAAGGGGGAATCTCCCCGTTACGGTGAAACCGGGCCGTATAGTGCCCCAACTTGTGAACCAACATGGTTTCACATCATCCTATGACCTAGTGAGACACAAAACAAGAGAGAGCTACGCCGGGCTACCCCTGTCAGAAGAATGTCTAGGGGGGTAGACGATCCGAGGCCCGCAGATCATCAGGGTTTCGCCGGAGTAAGTCCACGAGAACGTCGGAATCATCTGAAAACTTGCATTTGTCCCTAGCATATGTGTGTGAGTGTGGTGCAAGATTGGTATAGGTGATTGCATGTGCCCCCCCCTCGCATGCATGCGCTCTAACCTAGAAGCGAAAGGTTATGGACCTGTATAAGGGGGAATCTCCCCGTTACGGTGAAACCGGGCCGTATAGTGCCCCAACTTGTGAACCAAAATGGTTTCACATCATCCTATGACCTAGTCAGACACAAGACAAGAGAGAGCTACGCCGGGCTACCCCTGTCAGAAGAATGTCTAGGGGGGTAGACGATCCGAGGCCCGCAGATCATCAGGGTTTCGCTGGAGGAAGTCCACAAGAACGTCGGAATCAGGGGGTGCATGTATATAGTGATCAAGACCACAATAACCTATCATCATATGTGTGATCTCATGATCCTATGAAATAATATCACCTAACATATATGTAATAAAAGCCTTGCTAAAGGTGAAAAAAATTCTTTGCCGTTTGTCTGTGGGATAGAGACACACGGCAAAGGACCTTTGCCGTGTGTTTGACGGCCACAGGCACACGGCAAAGGACATCTTTTCCGTGTGCTTTGTCCTTTGCCGTGTGTCTCATGCTATTTTCTAATTTTCTTTTTATTTTTTCTTTCAAATGATTTAACTTTTTGTTGCCTATTTGTTAGTATTCAGACCATGGAAACACTAACTTTGCAATAGACCATAAGGTTCTAGAGGATGCTGAACTTCATTTCCATTAGGTAGACGATCCGAGGCCCACAGATCATCAGGGTTTCGCCGGTGGAAGTCCGCAAGAACGTCGGAATCATCTGAAAACTTGCATGTGTCCCTAGCATATGTGTGTGAGTGTGGTGCAAGGTTGGTATAGGTGATTGCATGTGTCCCCCCTCGCATCCATGCGCTCTAACCTAGAAGCGAAAGGTTATGGACCTGTATAAGGGGGAATCTCCCCGTTACGGTGAAACCGGGCCGTATAGTGCCCCAACTTGTGAACCAACATGGTTTCACATCATCCTATGACCTAGTCAGACACAAAACAAGAGAGAGCTACGCCGGGCTACCCCTGTCAGAAGAATGTCTAGGGGGGTAGACGATCCGAGGCCCGCAGATCATCAGGGTTTCGCTGGAGTAAGTCCACGAGAACGTCGGAATCATCTGAAAACTTGCATGTGTCCCTAGCATATGTGTGTGAGTGTGGTGCAAGATTGGTATAGGTGATTGCATGTGCCCCCCCTCGCATGCATGCGCTCTAACCTAGAAGCGAAAGGTTATGGACCTGTATAAGGGGGAATCTCCCCGTTACGGTGAAACCGGGCCGTATAGTGCCCCAACTTGTGAACCAACATGGTTTCACATCATCCTATGACCTAGTGAGACACAAAACAAGAGAGAGCTACGCCGGGCTACCCCTGTCAGAAGAATGTCTAGGGGGGTAGACGATCCATGGCCCGCAGATCATCAGGGTTTCGCCGGAGGAAGTCCACGAGAACGTCGGAATCAGGGGGGTGCATGTATATAGTGATCAAGACCACAATAACCTATCATCATATGTGTGATCTCATGATCCTATGAAATAATATCACCTAACATATATATAATAAAAGCCTTGCTAAAGGTGAAAAAAATTCTTTGCCGTGTGTCTGTGGGATAGAGACACACGGCAAAGGACCTTTGCCGTGTGTTTGACGGCCACAGGCACACGGCAAAGGACATCTTTGCCGTGTGCTTTGTCCTTTGCCGTGTGTCTCATGCTATTTTCGAATTTTATTTTTATTTTTTCTTTCAAATGATTTAACTTTTTGTTGCCTATTTGTTAGTATTCAGACCATGGAAACACTAACTTTGCAATAGACCATAAGGTTCTAGAGGATGCTGAACTTCATTTCCATTAGGTAGACGATCCGAGGCCCGCAGATCATCAGGGTTTCGCCGGAGTAAGTCCGCAAGAACGTCGGAATCATCTGAAAACTTGCATGTGTCCCTAGCATATGTGTGTGAGTGTGGTGCAAGGTTGGTATAGGTGATTGCATGTGTCCCCCCTCGCATCCATGCGCTCTAACCTAGAAGCGAAAGGTTATGGACCTGTATAAGGGGGAATCTCCCCGTTACGGTGAAACCGGGCCGTATAGTGCCCCAACTTGTGAACCAACATGGTTTCACATCATCCTATGACCTAGTGAGACACAAAACAAGAGAGAGCTACGCCGGGCTACCCCTGTCAGAAGAATGTCTAGGGGGGTAGACGATCCGAGGCCCGCAGATCATCAGGGTTTCGCCGGAGTAAGTCCACGAGAACGTCGGAATCATCTGAAAACTTGCATGTGTCCCTAGCATATGTGTGTGAGTGTGGTGCAAGATTGGTATAGGTGATTGCATGTGCCCCCCCTCGCATGCATGCGCTCTAACCTAGAAGCGAAAGGTTATGGACCTGTATAAGGGGGAATCTCCCCGTTACGGTGAAACCGGGCCGTATAGTGCCCCAACTTGTGAACCAACATGGTTTCACATCATCCTATGACCTAGTGAGACACAAAACAAGAGAGAGCTACGCCGGGCTACCCCTGTCAGAAGAATGTCTAGGGGGGTAGACGATCCGAGGCCCGCAGATCATCAGGGTTTCGCCGGAGTAAGTTCACGAGAACGTCGGAATCATCTGAAAACTTGCATGTGTCCCTAGCATATGTGTGTGAGTGTGGTGCAAGATTGGTATAGGTGATTGCATGTGCCCCCCCTCGCATGCATGCGCTCTAACCTAGAAGCGAAAGGTTATGGACCTGTATAAGGGGGAATCTCCCCGTTACGGTGAAACCGGGCCGTATAGTGCCCCAACTTGTGAACCAACATGGTTTCACATCATCCTATGACCTAGTGAGACACAAAACAAGAGAGAGCTACGCCGGGCTACCCCTGTCAGAAGAATGTCTAGGGGGGTAGACGATCCGAGGCCCGCAGATCATCAGGGTTTCGCCGGAGTAAGTCCACGAGAACGTCGGAATCATCTGAAAACTTGCATTTGTCCCTAGCATATGTGTGTGAGTGTGGTGCAAGATTGGTATAGGTGATTGCATGTGCCCCCCCTCGCATGCATGCGCTCTAACCTAGAAGCGAAAGGTTATGGACCTGTATAAGGGGGAATCTTCCCGTTACGGTGAAACCGGGCCGTATAGTGCCCCAACTTGTGAACCAAAATGGTTTCACATCATCCTATGACCTAGTCAGACACAAGACAAGAGAGAGCTACGCCGGGCTACCCCTGTCAGAAGAATGTCTAGGGGGGTAGACGATCCGAGGCCCGCAGATCATCAGGGTTTCGCTGGAGGAAGTCCACGAGAACGTCGGAATCAGGGGGTGCATGTATATAGTGATCAAGACCACAATAACCTATCATCATATGTGTGATCTCATGATCCTATGAAATAATATCACCTAACATATATGTAATAAAAGCCTTGCTAAAGGTGAAAAAAATTCTTTGCCATGTGTCTGTGGGATAGAGACACACGGCAAAGGACCTTTGCCGTGTGTTTGACGGCCACAGGCACACGGCAAAGCACATCTTTTCTGTGTGCTTTGTCCTTTGCCGTGTGTCTCATGCTATTTTCTAATTTTCTTTTTATTTTTTCTTTCAAATGATTTAACTTTTTGTTGCCTATTTGTTAGTATTCAGACCATGGAAACACTAACTTTGCAATAGACCATAAGGTTCTAGAGGATGCTGAACTTCATTTCCATTAGGTAGACGATCCGAGGCCCGCAGATCATCAGGGTTTCGCCGGTGGAAGTCCGCAAGAACGTCGGAATCATCTGAAAACTTGCATGTGTCCCTAGCATATGTGTGTGAGTGTGGTGCAAGGTTGGTATAGGTGATTGCATGTGTCCCCCCTCGCATCCATGCGCTCTAACCTAGAAGCGAAAGGTTATGGACCTGTATAAGGGGGAATCTCCCCGTTACGGTGAAACCGGGCCGTATAGTGCCCCAACTTGTGAACCAACATGGTTTCACATCATCCTATGACCTAGTCAGACACAAAACAAGAGAGAGCTACGCCGGGCTGCCCCTGTCAGAAGAATGTCTAGGGGGGTAGACGATCCGAGGCCCGCAGATCATCAGGGTTTCGCTGGAGTAAGTCCACGAGAACGTCGGAATCATCTGAAAACTTGCATGTGTCCCTAGCATATGTGTGTGAGTGTGGTGCAAGATTGGTATAGGTGATTGCATGTGCCCCCCCCCCTCGCATGCATGCGCTCTAACCTAGAAGCGAAAGGTTATGGACCTGTATAAGGGGGAATCTCCCCGTTACGGTGAAACCGGGCCGTATAGTGCCCCAACTTGTGAACCAACATGGTTTCACATCATCCTATGACCTAGTGAGACACAAAACAAGAGAGAGTTACGCCGGGCTACCCCTGTCAGAAGAATGTCTAGGGGGGTAGACGATCCATGGCCCGCAGATCATCAGGGTTTCGCCGGAGGAAGTCCACGAGAACGTCGGAATCAGGGGGGGTGCATGTATATAGTGATCAAGACCACAATAACCTATCATCATATGTGTGATCTCATGATCCTATGAAATAATATCACCTAACATATATGTAATAAAAGCCTTGCTAAAGGTGAAAAAAATTCTTTGCCGTGTGTCTGTGGGATAGAGACACACGGCAAAGGACCTTTGCCGTGTGTTTGACGACCACAGGCACACGGCAAAGGACATCTTTGCCGTGTGCTTTGTCCTTTGCCGTGTGTCTCATGCTATTTTCTAATTTTATTTTTATTTTTTCTTTCAAATGATTTAACTTTTTGTTGCCTATTTGTTAGTATTCAGACCATGGAAACACTAACTTTGCAATAGACCATAAGGTTCTAGAGGATGCTGAACTTCATTTCCATTAGGTAGACGATCCGAGGCCCGCAGATCATCAGGGTTTCGCCGGAGTAAGTCCGCAAGAACGTCGGAATCATCTGAAAACTTGCATGTGTCCCTAGCATATGTGTGTGAGTGTGGTGCAAGGTTGGTATAGGTGATTGCATGTGTCCCCCTCGCATCCATGCGCTCTAACCTAGAAGCGAAAGGTTATGGACCTGTATAAGGGGGAATCTCCCCGTTACGGTGAAACCGGGCCGTATAGTGCCCCAACTTGTGAACCAACATGGTTTCACATCATCCTATGACCTAGTCAGACACAAAACAAGAGAGAGCTACGCCGGGCTACCCCTGTCAGAAGAATGTCTAGGGGGGTAGACGATCCGAGGCCCGCAGATCATCAGGGTTTCGCCGGAGTAAGTCCACGAGAACGTCGGAATCATCTGAAAACTTGCATGTGTCCCTAGCATATGTGTGTGAGTGTGGTGCAAGATTGGTATAGGTGATTGCATGTGCCCCCCCTCGCATGCATGCGCTCTAACCTAGAAGCGAAAGGTTATGGACCTGTATAAGGGGGAATCTCCCCGTTACGGTGAAACCGGGCCGTATAGTGCCCCAACTTGTGAACCAACATGGTTTCACATCATCCTATGACCTAGTGAGACACAAAACAAGAGAGAGCTACGCCGGGCTACCCCTGTCAGAAGAATGTCTAGGAGGGTAGACGATCCGAGGCCCGCAGATCATCAGGGTTTCGCCGGAGTAAGTCCACGAGAACGTCGGAATCATCTGAAAACTTGCATGTGTCCCTAGCATATGTGTGTGAGTGTGGTGCAAGATTGGTATAGGTGATTGCATGTGCCCTCCCTCGCATGCATGCGCTCTAACCTAGAAGCGAAAGGTTATGGACCTATATAAGGGGGAATCTCCCCGTTACGGTGAAACCGGGCCGTATAGTGCCCCAACTTGTGAACCAACATGGTTTCACATCATCCTATGACCTAGTCAGACACAAGACAAGAGAGAGCTACGCCGGGCTACCCCTGTCAGAAGAATGTCTAGGGGGTAGACGATCCGAGGCCCGCAGATCATCAGGGTTTCGCCGGAGGAAGTCCACGAGAACGTCGGAATCATCTGAAAACTTGCATGTGTCCCTAGCATATGTGTGTGAGTGTGGTGCAAGATTGGTATAGGTGATTGCATGTGCCCCCCCTCGCATGCATGCGCTCTAACCTAGAAGCGAAAGGTTATGGACCTATATAAGGGGGAATCTCCCCGTTACGGTGAAACCGGGCCGTATAGTGCCCCAACTTGTGAACCAACATGGTTTCACATCATCCTATGACCTAGTCAGACACAAGACAAGAGAGAACTACGCCGGGCTACCCCTGTCAGAAGAATGTCTAGGGGGGTAGACGATCCGAGGCCCGCAGATCATCAGGGTTTCGCCGCAGGAAGTCCACGAGAACGTCGGAATCATCTGAAAACTTGCATGTGTCCCTAGCATATGTGTGTGAGTGTGGTGCAAGATTGGTATAGGTGATTGCATGTGCCCCCCCTCGCATGCATGCGCTCTAACCTAGAAGCGAAAGGTTATGGACCTGTATAAGGGGGAATCTCCCCGTTACGGTGAAACCGGGCCGTATAGTGCCCCAACTTGTGAACCAACATGGTTTCACATCATCCTATGACCTAGTCAGACACAAGACAAGAGAGAGCTACGCCGGGCTATCCCTGTCAGAAGAATGTCTAGGGGGGTAGACGATCCGAGGCCCGCAGATCATCAGGGTTTCGCCGGAGGAAGTCCACGAGAACGTCGGAATCAGGGGGGCGCATGTATATAGTGATCAAGACCACAATAACCTATCATCATATGTGTGATCTCATGATCCTATGAAATAATATCACCTAACATATATGTAATAAAAGCCTTGCTAATTAAAGAAAAGAAAAAGGTGAAAAAAAATTCTTTGCCGTGTGTACAGATGGAAGCACACGGCAAAGATGATCTTTGCCGTGTAACTGACGGCGAGGGCACACGGCAAAGATTCTGCCGTCAGCCCCTGTCGGCGGGTGGCACTGCGAGGCCACGGGGCCCACATCTTTGCCGTGAGGAAAACTTTGACGTGTTTCTTTATTGACTTTGCCGTGATTCCTTTCTTTGCCGTGTGTTCTAGTCGGTCCATTGCCGTGTTACTTTCTTTGCCGTGTTCTGTTTCTGCTGTTTGCCGTGCACCTGTCCTTTGCCGTGTTCTTGTTGGTTTACACACGGCAAAGATTCTCTTTGCCGTGTTCCAGGACTTTTGGCACACGGCAAAGGAGAGAGGCGACGGCAGCGTCCTTTTTTCCCCGTAGTGGTTACAAGGCGCTCTAGTTCTAGTTCCTGAAGCATAATATCAGGACCTGAACCGAGTCATACAACAGTCCGCGTTCTACCCTCGCAAAGTTTGCGAGGCAGTGACTAACCCTAACCTGCGAACGATCCACTTTTATAAACTTACATGAGCGATCTAAACTAGACAATCTTTTAATCTTTGAGACTAAGTGCATAAGGGGAGACCTATCCGGCTGCCGATCATGAACAACCATAACAATGAAACTGCAATCTGTGTCAATGATAATAGGCAACTGACAATATTGGATTGCAAGTTCCAGTCCTTCCAAACAGGCTCTGAGCTTCAGCTTCTAGAGGATCATCACATAGCAACAAATAACGACATGACGAGAAAATGATTTCGCCCTGTTGATCACGTAAAATCATGCCAGCACCTTGATGTGTGCATGTAGAGTTTCGCGAAGAACTGGTATTTTTTGTAGCCTGTGTAAAAAGACAAAAAAAGATTGTCTTGTGCAAAACCTTTTTATCACAAATTTGCTCTTTTTACACCGACCAAAATAAAATTCAGACTTTGTGCACATATAGCACGTGGAGGTGAGCGCATGCAATTTTTCTCCATAATTTTATAAGATTTAAAATATGTTCGAAGTGCATTCTAAATAAAGGGAGCATAGGCTCCTCGTTGGCAAAACGCCCCTCTCGACAAAGATCAACATATTATCCAACTGATCTTTTGGGTTGCAGCTCAGCAGCTGTACCTCTGTGTACTAATGGCACAGCCGATGAAACGAAAGTTCTCGATCACAAACACAAGGTAGCAGTTTAACTGGAGCACATTCTGAAATATAGAGAACCCCATCTAGCTGGGCAATGCGGAATGCAAAACAAGCTACGAGGCCACCTTCAACTGTGTGATATCTATGCCATTTGCCATCCAATTTACTACTAGTACAAAATGGTGTTAAACTTGAGAACATGGATTGCCCACACCTATGATGGTTGGTGCATGAAACTTAAGAGATGGAAGGGCAACAGTTCAACCGTCCTGCTATCAAATTCTGGGGTTAAACATTCAACTCCAACCAGATCGGACTGGAGAATTCAGAGGTTAGTACCGACACTGTGCAAAAAAGAGCTCCCCTCACAGCCGGCCATTTTCTTCAGAACACGTCGTTCCAACTGACGTTGTAAATCTTAGAGATGTAACTAGACATGCCAGAAATAAGGACGCTGTCCATGGTCTCCATCATCTTGTAGTTGCAGTTCAGATCCTCCTGCTGCTTCGCCGCTAGCAACTTCTCCTCCTCTAGCTCATGCTGTAACCAAAACAACAACCAAGAGTCAGATCAGAGCACGCTTACATACATGCATAATAACTCGACCAGTTGGTAGGTTACCAGCAAACGATGTATATATACATAAGCAGGAACAGACATGTGAAAGATAAATGGAACAGCATAGAATCCTAGGTTGAGGTTGATACAAGTTAAGACCTCCTGAGGGTATACAAAGTGAATGCTGCTGCAAACAGCCCAACGATGACAAAGGGGTGATTTTACCTCGATTAGCGCAAAGTTTTCCACCTCATGTTTCCTAGAAAGCAACTTCAGCTTCTTGATCGTCTCATAGTCGCGATCTGGATAGCGCACCCAGCGGAACTCCAGCTTACTGCCTGGTTTCCTTGGGCGATCGTTGAACATCTCAGCAGTAGCATGGATCGCCCTAACAGGCCTCGGCATCCCGGACATCATAAAAGGGAAGCCCTGCAGCATACTGACCACAGCTTCAGCATCCTTCTCAGTTTCCATCTCTACGAATGCAGATTGTGGGATGTCATAGGGAATGGTGTAGTTCACAACAAAGCTAACCTTCCTGATAGTACAAAATTGACTCAAGGCTGCTCTTATGACTGCCTCTGTAGCCTGGGGAGAGAGGTTGTCAAGGTATACGGTTCGTTTGACCTTCTCCTCGAACTCTTGATACTGTTTTATGGCTTCCAAATCTGCAGCACTCTTATTACTTTGATTAACAGCCTCGCCATCAGAAGTGGCAAGCTTCATTGCAGATGCATTCTCGCTGGTATCGGTAGCCTGTACTGCAGAGGTACGCGGCCTCTTGCATGGGGTGCTTTTCTTAGCTGGATCAGATGCATTCTCGCTGGTATCGGCAGCCTGTACTGCAGAGGTATGCGGCCTCTTGCGTGGGTTGTTTTTCTTAGCTGGATCAGTTGGTCTATTGCTTGGGGCCATGTTTCTAGCCATACCAGACAGCTTCTTGGTGGGAATGGGGTGGTTAGCATGTTCAAACACCTCATGCTCGATAGCAGTGGCTGACAGCGTCCTGCTTCGGTTAGTCTTAGCCTCTGTAGCCTGGTGAGAGAGGTTGTCAAGGTATACAGTTCCCTTGTTCTTCGTCTCGAACTCTTGATACACCTTTATGACGTCCATGTTTGCAGCATTGGTACTTTGCTCCACAGCCTGGCCAACAGATGCAGAAAGTTTGATTCCAGGGGTGTTCCTGCTGGTACCAGTAGCCTGTACAGAAGAGGTGCGCCTCCTCTTGTACACGGATTCGTTTCTGTTGTTAGCTGAATCAGTTGGTCTTTTTCTTGGGCGATTGTTCTTAGCATCAGCAGACAGCTTCTTGCAGGGAATGGGATGGTTAGCTTCTGCAAATATCTTCTCATACTTCACAGTGGTGATTGTCGGGTTCCAGTTTGGGTAATTACCCTCTTCCTCTTCTGCTTTCCTCTCAGTATCATATAGCAGTTCCTTTCTTGGGGACTTGTTATGCTCATCCGTACTCTGCTTTCCGGTGGTTGTAAGACTCTTGCTTCGGCCGTTGTCGATATGATCTTCAGGCAATTCTTGATCTGGTAGAGGAATTGTCATGCTCAGGATGTTGTTGTTGGCCTCATCAGACAGTCCGGCATAACTGCTCGCATCGCCTCCTTGCTCTTCAGCAGCAACCCTCAGGTTCTTGCTCAGGGTGCAGTCATTTGCCTCATTTAGTAATTTGACACCTGCGGTATCGCTCTGAGATTCAACAGACTGTGTCTGGCTAAGGATATTGCTAATGGCCCCATCACACAGTGCCACTCTTGGGGACTGGCTGCTGTCGATATTGTCTTCAGGCAATTCTTGAACTAGTAGAGGAAGTACCATGCTCTGGTTGTTGTTGTTGGTCTCTTCACACAGTCCCTGTTTAGCAGCATAACTGCCTGCATCACTTCCTTGCTTTTCAGCAGCAACTCTCAGGTTCTTGCTCAGGATGCTGACTTCATCCAGCAGTTTGTCGCCTGAGGTATCGCTTTCGGATTCAGCAGACAATGTCTTGCTCATGATGTTGCTATGGGCCTCATTACACAGTCCCGCTCTTGGGGAGTGGCTGTTTGCCTCACCCTCTAGTGGAGCAGTTATCAGGTTCTTGCCTAGGTTGTCAGTAATAGGTTCAGGTACTTCCTTACTTTCAGTGTTGTTCCTAGGTACTTTCTTGCTCAGTATGAGGGAGGCATCAGGTAACCTCTTCTTCGGTGGTAAACGTATATGTACGATGTTCCAAGGACGGTCTACTTTCATATCATCAGTGCCCTTGCTGGTTTGAGCAGCCTGGTTTTCCGAGGCAGACATTCCCTTGACACACAAAATACACCTGCAAGTTGTGAATCAAATGGCATGAGAAGATTTAACAAACAAACAAAAAGGTTCTTAGCTGAACATTCGAGAAAAAAAACATGGTATGCTGAATCAAAAAGGTCTCCACTGGTCTAACAGTTTTAGCACAATGTCAGATTTTATTTACACTACAATGTAACTGGCCTAACATAGAAGTAACCTTTGGTTTACAAACGCATTTCATCAAAACGTCAGAGCTAGAATACATTGCTAAGCTAGCCACAGATAAGCACCATCAATAGAACAAGGTACATAAAAAGTACCAGATGCAGCCAACGGTGTCCATAAAACAATCATGTGACCTGATCTATGTTAAACAGCCACATACACGAGGATTCACCATTTCACAAAATTGTGAGACAGGGCACAGCTGTGTATCTTCTCCTAAATTTCCTGGGCTCCTAGCGTGCCAGGTTGCCTTGGTTATGAAGACTGCGGTTGTTGGGTTTTGCTTGGCTTCGTCAGATGGCTTTTCCTTATTGGCTTTTGTCATGCATAGGATGGATTGGCTTTGGAAAGGTCAGGATAGATGGATAAATACCACTTCTGCTTTATTTCCAGAACTCTTTTTACCAAGCTTTTGAATGTGGTGGTTATTTTCTCCTACTTTTACTAGTATTAGCCATCTATCTCTTATATTTCTTTACAAAAACATTAACCTTTCATTTAATTTAATGAAAATCCAAAAAGTCCCATGGACGTTTTCAAGAAATAGAAAATGTTTTATTGAAACCAACTATTGAAAATAGAACTACTGATTCCACATTATGTTGCTCAGATATATCTCTACTACTACAGTAGACCAATTTTTGAACTTGGATTGGCCACCCACCGTGCACTTAATAGCCGTTGATTTGGTCCATGGAATGAATCAAAACCGTTTATCAACAGCGCACGCAAGAGATATACATGCAATCAAGGGAATGTCTATCAACGAGGCCGACATGATATCCAAAAAGGCGCCAAAAACGTTGTAAACCAAGGATGAATACATGCATTTGTAAACATGATTGTAACCAAGGATATACATTGTAAACCAAAAAGGCGTCAAAAAGGTCTACATTGTCTTATCAACGAGGTCGACTTAATATACACTACAATGTGTGAATGTATGAGATATACACTTGATTGCAATCAAGCTGGCCTTTCCATATCTCATCCTACTACAAGCTCATGTCACAAATAAATGTTTCTATCACACATACAACAACCAAGAGTAGAGAGTAAGAAGTTTATACCTTCAGTTTGACCGAGGTGGTACTAATTCTTGTAGGAATCTGCAGTTCACATAGATCAAATTAGGTGTTGTTCCAAGGGGAAAGAGTTTCAGCAACAAATCATTGGACAAGAAGAAAAGAAAGCAGAGAGACTGCGGCAGGAGGAGGACCAGGGAGCTGCCTCCAGCGACCTAACGCCGAGGGTCGACCTCCCGCCGGCGCTAGGGGAGCAAGGTTGCCGCCGCCACGGGTTAGGGTTCGGGAGGGCGCCCCCAGCCGTTCCAAGAAGGTGAGGAAGGAAGGGAGAGGGAGAGCAGGCCGAGCAGAGGAGAAGATGGCGGGGAAGGGGAGGGGCGAGGAGCTCACCGGCGGCGCTTCTGGGAAGAAGGGGCGGGGCGGGGTGCTCTGCCAGGAAGACTATCGGGAGCGGAGCAGGAGGTGAAGGCGAGGCAACACAGGGGGACGAGCTCGGGGAAGAGGGCTCCCGCGCGCGATGGTGTGCTTGGCGACGGGGCAACGGCCAACGGGCGAGGAAGGGGCGCGGTGAGCCTAGTGGAGGGGATCGACGCTGGAGGCGCTGCCTCTCGCGAGCGATGGAGTTGGGGAGTGTTGCGCCGTGTTGTGTGCTGGTGCACCTGGGTGCAAACCTGGCCAACGGGCCGGGCTTTTGCGTGCCGGCCCGCAGCCCGCTAAAAAAGCCCGGTACAGGCCCGGCCCGGCCCATGCCGGCCCGTGAAGGAGCGGGGCCGTGTCTGAGGCACGCGTGCCGGCCCGGCACGTCCGTTAAGCTAGGGTCAGTTGAAAACTGGAAAATATATAGGGATCGAACTCAGGATCTCAGCCCGCCGCAACGCCGCTCCGACCACCGGACCACCGAATGCTAGTTGTAATATGTGAGATGTGGTGCTTTTTGTATATTTATTAGACGGGTCAGCCAAAAAAATTATCAGGCCCGCGTGCTTGACGTGCCGCGGGCCGGCCCGTTTAGCGCCGGGGCCGGGCCCGGGCCGCCAGGCGGGGCACGTGTGCCGGCCCAGCACGGAACGTGGCTTGGCGGGCCACGGCGGGCCGTGTCGGGCCGGCCCGTTGGCCAGATTTGCCTGGGTGTGCGTATGTCGCGTGCGTGTGTTGTGTGTCCATCATGCCTGTGTCAAGCTGGGTCTTTTCTCTCCTGTTTTTAATTTTCTTTTTCCTATTTTTTGTTTTCAAATCCGGATAAAAGAGAAAAGTTATTTTGGACAGATTTAAAAAGATCTCCAAGTTTGAAGATTTGGGACTTCTGTCATACTAGAATTAAGAACATGTTTTGAACAAAAAAAATACATTATATATTTTTGGTTTTAAAATATAAAAGGAGAAAAGAGAGCAAGGTATAAAATCACATGAATAATGTAGGAAATGCAAAACACGGTCTGCAAAATAGTTTAAGGGTTTAGGAAAACAAGCCATATGCATATGCATAATGTTATGACGATGGAAGAAAAATTCTCCTGAATACTAGCGAGGTGAAATCTTAGTGGATACTTGATGATAATTGTTGGGTTGTTGTTTCTTATGCGTATGTATGTTGTGGAGATTAGCTTTCTATATCCATGCATAGCAAAGTAAAATCTATTTTCTTGGAATATTATGTGGCTATTTCGACCGTGAGTTTCTATGTAAACTATATTTGTATGTGCAGTAGAAAAAACTTAAATAAACCGTAGCAACGCACGGACACTCGGCTAGTAATAATAATAGAATGATGATGTGGGCCGGTGAGCTTGCTTGCTTCATCTCGGTGCCGACGTACGTGACGCCTCGCCGCGCACACAAGTCAGAGGCATCCGCACTCCAAAGGCATTGACAATCAACCCGACAAGTGTGGGATTAACTAGTACCCCTTGTAGCTTTCATCGTCCACGACCGAGCTACTGAAAACTCCACTGTTCACACGGCCGACGATGTTTTCCGGAGTCCCTACGCTAATACTGCCTTGTGTTCGAGGAAATGCATCCGCCGGACGTACCAGCTAACTGAGCTCTACCCCTATGATTGATCTTCACCTAACCTACTGCTGGTGCCTGGTGGTAGCTTAATTTCTTCGCCGCCTACTCTACTCATAGCTTGCTTGTTGCCTGCAGCCGTTTTCTAGCTAGCTACTTGGTTCCAGCCTTGCTGCTTGTTTAAGAAACAGACATGGTATCAGGTATATAACTAGCTAATTGGTTGGAATGGACTTTGCGTGGCAGTTCTCCAGCTCGCCTCCTAATCCATCGATGCATCAACCACTGATTGCACTCCAACTTGCCCCGAAAACATGCTCAGTGTCTCAAGGAAACATGGAGCCCGCCGGTTGGGCTTCCTGGAGCCAACGTTGACAAGCGACAGCCAGCAAGTCGACGAGAGAACCTTCCCATATATAGGACGCCAGATTGCCAGCCGCCATGTCATAAGCATCTCTGCATCATTAATTGCGTAATGGTACTTAGTTTGCTTGGAGAGTTATAGGGGACCACCTGTTGCTTGGACAGGCCAGCTTAGGCAGCCTAACTCTGCCTGCCAATCTGCCATGCCCCCGTTTATCAGTGAGTTAAATACACCAACAGTCCATATACTTGTCCTAGTGGCTCGATTTAATCGTTGTACTTGAAATTTGTACAATTTAACTCGTGTACTTGTCAATTGAACTCGATTTAGTCCAAATCATGTTTGCCGTCGAATTTAAGATGACGCGGACGGCAAGCTGGACATGGGTCCCCCTTGCAAGAGAGCAGTTGGCCTGAAACTTGCAGGAACCTTCTCCTACATGTAAAACGCACATTTCCGCTTCCAGATGTTTGCACTTGCAAGAGAGGAGGTGACGGATATCACCGGACGAAAACGTGTAGCGGCTGTTCATGGAGGAGAGACGGCGTCGAGGTGACACCGGTGGCTGCGGAAATGTATGTTCTGAATGCGGGAGGTGGTTCTTGCAATTTTTTTTACGCCAGCTACTCTTCTGCAAGTGGGACCCGTATCCTTGTGTCGTCTATGTCAGCTCAAATTCGATGTCTAACATGCTTTTGTACTAAATCAAGTCTCGTTGACAAGTATACGTGTTAAATTGTGCAAATTCCAAATACCATGACTAAATTGAGACAACCGGACGAGTACAAGGACTTCTACTATATTTAACTTTTTCTCAGGTGTAAGCATGACTGCCTGAATAGATACGATGGTTATACATTCAGTTGCTCCCTTTTCTCTGTGTATAATTTTCATAGACTAGGTACGCATGAGCCCAATTTCTAGCCAATGTGGAGTGAGCACAAAATAAAATTTTCAGGTTCAATTTTTTTACGAAAAGGATCATGTATGTGGAGAATAGAAGCAGGTATATGCCTATAAAATTTAGAACTTAAATATAACCATTCACTACAGGAATAGAAAGCTACGCCGACGGCCAAACGTCGGGGCCGTCGGCGTAGCCATCGTCCAGACCAGCCCCGCCAAGCAGCCATCGCCGTAGAATTGTCCTCGGCGTATTCTATGCTACACCGACGAATGCCCTCGGCGTAGCATCCGCCGACGGCTGCCCTCGGCGTAGCTATTTTTTCTTTTACCTCATTAAACTTTGAAAAATCATAACTAAATCATTCTAATTCAGAAAAATACAAATAATATATCAAAATTTGCAGAAAAATAAGATCTATCTATCTACACTCAAATATTATACATTTGTAAATAACAATTAAGTCAAACATAAAATATTATATATAGTTAAAAATGGGCATAAAAAATTCAAAAATGATTGAAACAATGCGAAACCTTCGCGTGGTATTATATTATGTGACATAGTTAAAAGTAAAAATATCAAAATTGGTATATTGATTATGTCTAAAAAACCTTCACAAAATGACCTATCTTATTCGAGGTTTTTTGGCTTTCAGGTCAAATGACCAATGTTATGGCTAGAATCGAGGCATAATTTGTTATAATGTGTCCATATTATACATACATGTGCATCATGTGATGGAGAAAAATGTTGCAGGAGGAAGTTTTCCTTTTCTTCACACCAAAAAGCCATTTTCCATTTTACGAGCACAAAAAACGAACGGTTTTGTGAAGCAACCACCAAATGGCTAATTCAAAATGCTACCACCACATTTTACAAAAATACTACACCACCTTGTATGTACAATGTCCCAACAGGGAGATCCGAAAGATTTCCGTCCATCCCTGGTGAAAAAGACAAATTCCTCCTGAATCGGGAGAAAGTGGGTCATATATGAACTACAGGTACATGATCTGATGCTCATTTTTTTTTACAAAAATCATTTTTAGGTTCACAATTTGCTATTTTATCAAATATCTAATGCAAGTTTAGCGAGGCTCGGCCCCGAGCTAAGAATCTTCATGCTCGTCGTTCGACAAAGTTTGACAATAGTTTAAAACAGGCATAAAAAACAAAAATGATTGAAATAATGCGAAACCTTCGCGTGGATGTGACATAGTTACAAGAAAAAATATCAAACCTGGTATATTGATTGTGCCTGAAAAAACCTTCACAAAATGACCTATTTCATTCGAGGTTTCTTGGCTTTCGGGTCAATGGCCAATGTTATGGCTAGAATCAAGGCATAGTTTATGATAATGTGTCCATATTGTGCATACATGTGCATCATGGTATGACGAACAATATTGCAGCAGGAAGTTTTCCTTTTTGTCGCACCAAAAAGCCATTTTCCATTTCCCGAGCATAAAAACGGACGGTTTTGTGAAGCAACCACCAAATGGCTAATTCAAAATGCTACCACAACATTTTATAAAAATACTAGACCACCTTATATGGACAATTTCCCAACAAGGGGATCCGAAACCTTTCCGTCCACTCCTGGTGAAAAAGACAAATTCCTGCCGAATCGGGAGGAAGTGGGTCAGATGTGAACTACATGTACATGATCCGATGCTCATGTTTTTTTACAAAAAAAAATTTTAGGTTCATAATATGCTATTTTATCAAAGATCCAATGCAAGTTTAGAGAGGCTCGGCCCGAGCTAAGAATCTTCATGCCCGTCGTTCGACAAAGTTTGACGATAGTTTAAAACGGGCATAAAAAATTCAAAAATAATTGAAATAATACGAAACCTTCGCGTGGTGTCATATTATGTGATATAGTTACAAGGAAAAATATCAAACCTGGTATATTGATTGTGTCTGAAAAAAATCTTCACAAAATGACCTATCTTATTCGAGGTTTCTTGGCTTTCGGGTCAAATGGCCAATCTTATGGGTAAAATAGAGACATAGTTTGTGATAGTGTGTCCATATTCTGCATACATGTGCATCATGGGATGGCGAATAATGTTGCAGGAGGAAGTTTTTTCTTTTTCGTCGCACCAAAAAGCCATTTTCCATTTTCCGAGCATAAAAAACGAACAGTTAAGTGAAGCAACCACCAAATGGCTAATTTAAAATGCTACCACCATATTTTACAAAAATACTAGACCACCTTATATGGACAATGTCCCAACAGGGGGATCCGAAACCTTTCCGTCCATCCCTGGTGAAAAAGACAAATTCTTGCCGAATCGGCAGGAAGTGGGTCAGATATGAACTACAGATACATGATCCGATGCTCATGTTTTTTTAAAAAATTATTTTTAGGTTCATAATATGCTATTTTATCAATGATCCAATGCAAGTTTTCCTTTTCGTCGCACCAAAAAGCCATTTTTCATTTTTTTTGAGCGCAAAAAGGGGGATTTTCTGAAGCAACCACCAAATAGCTAATTCAAAAACGGGAGGGGGGTCTGTGATTAGTTGATATGGATATCATATTTAGATTCCTTTCATTTTTCGGATCAATTTAGACATATTATTTATCAAATTCTGATTTACGAATTTAAAGATATTAATTATTCCATGTTAAATAGAAAAATACAAAAAAGTAAAATTATTATATTTTTATTTGAATTCAATAGTATTTTTATTTGAATCATTAATATTTTTACTTATCCATTGTTGTTTACTTAAATAAGTGTTTGTAGTTTAAAAAAATAAAAATATGTGACATAATGATATAAGAGTTAATAGGATCGGTATCACAGTATTAACAACTAGGTACAAATTGCTTCGCGGAAACTGATTCGGAAGGAACCGAGAAGTTAAGCGTGTTGGAGCTGGAGTTAGGATGAGTGACCGAACGGGAAATTTGTTAAAAACTGCAATTTAATCAAAGATTAAATATAATTAATGTTAAAAATGTTCCATGTGAGAGATTAACGATTCAAACAATTCAAAGATTTAAAAAAGTTGAGAAAAAATAAAATAATTTTTTTTGTTCAACCTGCCGTTATTATGCCGACAGGCTACGCTGAGGGCAAGGCCGTCGGCGTAGCATACGCCGACGGGCAAAAATGCCTTCGCCACGCTGACGGGCAAAAATGTCTCCGCCAAGGACATTTTGGCGTACGCCGACGGCTTTTTAGCGCGCGCGTCCTGTAGTGATTTGTGATCTGTATTAAAAACATAAAATCATTCGGTCCGCATACAATATTTAACTTAAACACGAAGATTTGTGATCATGTGATATTTGAACAGTTCATAAAATTTTATAACTTGCCGTGAGAAATCGCAACAGTAAGTTTCTATTCTTTTTTTAGATAAGTAAGTTTCTATTCTATTTGTACATGCGTGATCTCCCCCCACCACCACCCCACCCATCCCCCCACCCTAATTTTGAAACTTAGAAATGTGATTTGTCAGAATCATTTTCAAAGTGTTGTCCCTTCTTCCACAGAAAATATACTCCCGGCACAAAAGCAGAGCAATAACATCTCTAAACTAATACCCTAGAAAAAGAAGCCAATTAAAGAAAGAAAAACTATACTAGTCTAAAAGCAAAGTGTAGCCATCAAGAAGGTAGTAATACCTAGTAAGTTACCCTTTGCAGGGTGCAAGCTGGTCCTCTCTTTGATCTCACCAAGAGGTCACTTGATTGAATCAACGTGAGGCAAGCAAGCAAGTCCACACGTTTAACTCAGTTGGAATTATTCCCACCTTCTCAAAAACTAACAGTGACAGGTGACACCGAAGTTGCCTCGGCTTGCTTGCACCAACTCGCTCAATGAGCTATGCCTTGATATTATATGTGGCTTGCAGTGGCATAGCCCGGTAACATTGGCTCCTGTCGTTTTCTGCAGATTTTGTTCCGCGACACCGATGATTTGGGCAAAGAAAAAAACCCACTTCATTTTTGAATGTTATCATGCGATTTTTGACTGTCCAAATCACACTTTGGCCAATAAGCAACCCAATAATACGTGAGTAATAGCACAAAATTGACATCATTCAACTCGATGTGTGTTTATTGCGATCGATTGTGATCTTGTACTTCCTCCGTTCCTGAAAAGAAGGTTATAAGTTTTCTGTGACAATGCGCTTGAAATATCTTCCTATCATCGTGTGGAGCCCGAAGTTCCCAAGGTTCGGAGAACCCATGATTCTCGATTGCCCGGAAGGAGGAGGCAGGAAGCAACTCGAGGATGATTAAGCAACACTAAAAACAAATGGTTGCAAGGAAAAGGTAATTAGCAGCAGGCTGCATGTTCCATGATTCCAGGCAGAAGCAAGAGAAAGAAGCCGCCAAAACACGCCCTAAGACAATTAACCATCCGCCTTTGTCAAAACGTACTTGCATATGACATGGATTAAAAATTCAGAATCGTCTGCTTCTGTACAACGATCTCTTTCAGCTCCCAAGTGGCACCCACTGATATAGAATTTGTCTACTTTTGTATCGCCCCTTCCATACCTCGATATGACATTTTTATACCCTGCGAATAATTTTATCAGTTTACGTGATTGATTGATTGATCGAAAAGGAAGAGTGTTTAGGGGCTATTTTTAGTGGTGAGTGAAGGAGCAGGAGACGGGATCTCTGTGACATCGAACAAGGAATCATACTGTTGAAGCTATATGGCAGGAGGATGGAGTTCGCTCCACGCCACATCGCCGGCGGTATCCTATAAATTCCCCGCCTTTTCCGTATCCACTCCACCACTCATCAACCCCACCTCCCCCTCTCTCTAGTCTCTACATCTGATAGCTGTACTGTCTCCATGACTGGTCGCTGATCGATCACCTTCTGGCATTCAGTAGCGACTGCACTGCACCGGCGTCCGGCGAGGATCGAGTAGTAATTAATGGAGATGCGGCTAGTGACAGCAGAAGGGGAGGCGCCGCCGAGGCAGCAGCTGCCTCCGGGGTTCCGGTTCCACCCCACCGACGAGGAGCTGGTGGTGCAGTACCTCTGGCGGAAGGCCCTCGCGCGCCCGCTCCCCGCCGTCATCCCCTTCGTCCACGCCGCAGCCTTGCCCGACCCCTGGGACCTCCCTGGTGCGTGCACACATTCTTGCACGCGCGCATCCATGTTCTCGGTCTCAGAACTAAACTAGTCCTAATCAGTTTCGTTGCGTTTTATCTTTATTGGTGCAGGCGCGAGCCAAGGGGAGGCGGCTTACTTCTTCAGCCTGCGACAGTCGCCGACGAGAGGCGGTGGCGGGCGTCGACGGAGAGCGGCCAGCGGGTACTGGAAGGCCACGGGGAAGGAGAAGCCGGTGTTCGTGCAGCTGCTGCAGGGCCCGTCCGGGTCCGGCAGTGGCAAGCGGCTGCTCGTCGGCGTCAAGTCGGCGCTCGCCTTCCACCGCGGCAAGGCACGGTCCTCGCGGACAGAGTGGGTCATGCACGAGTACCGCCTCGCCGCCGCCGCCGCGCCCAGTGACTCGCAGCAGAGCTGCGAATGGGTCGTGTGCCGGGTGTCGCTGAAGAAGAACAGAGCAAGAAGGTCGGCAGCCGGCGAGACGACCGCTGCCGTGCACCGGGAAGATTATGCCGGCGATCACCACCAGCCGTCGTCGCCGTCGTCGAGCTGCGCCACGGACAACTGTCACGCTTCGGATCACCAAGAAGAAGTCAGCAGCAGCACTAGCCAGTAGTAGCATCGATACCTCCATCCCCGAGATGCATATGCTCCTCGCGGCCTCCCGGCGGTCCACGGTCCACGGTCTGGGCCGCGGCGCAAGCGCGCTCCGGCGTCGGCAATGGCTGTTCGAGTACCTGATGTACGTCAACGTCGACACACCGCCGACACCGCGTAACTACGTCTGGTTGGAATGCGAACCTCGGAGAGCAGGCGCCGATGCTGCGCTGCAGACCGTCGTGTTCCACTCGCCGCGACTCCGAAGGTCTACCTCGGCTGCTGCACGTCTTCGACCGGCACGTTCGTCGCCACCGGTAACGGATCCCTCGTCGCCCAGATAGGCGCCGGAACCTCTCTAGGACGGAGGTCACCTAATGCGTCGTCGGCGGACGGCGGCGGCAGGGACATGAAAGAGACAATGTGTGGGCGCTGACATACGGGCCATGCGTGTAGCTTGACGGTCCAATCGAACGGCCTGAGGATTTGTGTCACCACTGTCACGTCAACATTCACAGCAAGCCCCGTTGGTCAAAACTGCGTTAGCGGCTTATTTAGAAGGACTTCTTCGAAGCCAAATCACATTGGCACGTATTGGCTTGGGGGGAATCAATCATTGTAGGAGTGTGTTACACTTACATTATTACTCCTATAAAAGCCCAAAGGCTACCCGGCCAACCAGGGCACTCCTGGCGCGTCCACCCTTCCGATCCGTCGGATCCTTCCCGCACAGTGCGAGCGGCATGCGTGATCGTTTCTTTCTGTTGAATGCAGGTCAGGGGTATGTCACCTTCCCCTTCTCTTTCTCTTGTTGAATGCATGACGCCCTGGGTCCATGCGTACATGGGACCGGGGGCAGAGACGGTAGAGGTTGGTTGTTTGCGTCAACTTTCTTTTGGTCACGTTCTCTTCTTCCCTTACTTTTGGAAGCAGCGCCGTGAATATGAGGCCAAATGGTAGCCCCGGTGGATCAACCCGTGTTCTCTGTTCAAACTCTCGCACCGAATTTCAAAGACGCGTCGGGCTGGGTCTAAACTACGCAAGGTGAAATGGACTAGACATCGAACGCGGCAATTCCACATAGCGGCGGCACATCCACAATACAGTGGGTGTTTCGAGATTAGTAGTCCTTTTGGCATTTTTGTAGTATAAAACTAATAACAAAAACATAAGTGGAACGTTTATGAACGCATATTGAACACATGGACAAGATTGTGAAACATTTGCGAAAAAAAGTTAAACTTGTGAAACCAAATTGTGTGACGCATGTTTTACCTTGTTGTGGCGATGATTCAAATAATCTTGTCTTTTGGGATGGTGGTTCCCCTATTTCTATTAGTTCACATGTAACGACTAAGGAATCGATGTATCTTTATTTGTGATGGAATAAAGCGTGCCATCAAGGCTTTTCCTAAAAAAACTGCGATAGTGGGCGTAAATTCATTGATCAATGTTGCTCGCTATGCCGACGGTTTATTGTTAAAACTAAACTAGTGGTTTTTTAAACCCTAGTCACTTTTTTGCGGTTTTCTACAAGCAACTTCTGGTTTTCTACAAGCAACTTCTGGATCGGTGAACGGCCAGGGTGACGTGGTGGGAGTGGAAGAAGCATGAAGGAATGTATTGGGTCAATCGGTGGGCTTGGAAAAATTGGGACCACATAAAATTTTGATCTTTAAATGTACTTTAAGTTTCCACACATACTTCTTAAGAGAAGGCGTATGATCGTCATAAGATCCTCATACATCGATTTACCAGTAAAAGTTCGTAAAGAAGTAAGATTACATATGCGTATGTAAGATTACATATGCGTATGATAGTCTACCTTGCAATGTGTGTGCCCCTTGTTAATCGATCATAGGTTCAGGCTCACGCTGGGCGTTCGGGTATACCCGATAATTCGGGTCGGGTAGTTCGGGTTAATTGAAATTCGGGTTTCAGAAAATGGTGCCCGAAAAATGCCTTGTTCAATTGCTACCAGCTAGTTCGGGTACCCGTTATTTCGGGTTCAGGTTCGGGTATTCCCGAATTACCCGACAGACACAGGAATGAACAAGTTGCTGTAACATTTATGCAAAAATTCGACAGAGTTTCTGCAGTATTTTGACAACATTTTTGCAGTATTTCGACGGATAACAACAGTTCTATAATAGATGACAACATAACAGGATATTTTGCATCATAACAACAGTTCTTCTCAACTCTCAAGTATGAGTGCAAGTGCATAACAATCAACAATAGTCCAGTTCAATAACAAACAACTCAAATGTTCAATACAAGTAACAACAGTCCAGTCCAGTTCAAATGTTCAATAACAAGTAACACCAGTCAAGTTTCAGGACTTCAAAGTGCTCCAACAGTCCAACTCCAAGCCTCTAGTACTCCAACTTAGTTGCTTGTCTCTACAAATTACACAAACATAGGTTCATGAATCATGAATGAAAGTAGGAAAAATGGAGAATATGACAAGTCGACAACCTTAATAAATACATCAGATTTGAGAACGAGCACAAGTTCCATATGACCTTACCTCACCGTGTTCAAGGTTTGGAGATTGACCTGCTTGCAGTAGATTTAGAAGTTGATGTAGTATTTTTTATCACATTTGCCTTTTCCTTTGGAATAATGGAGGCCACCGAATTCCTCAATTAATTCTGCAAAGAGCGGAACAAGTATGCATGCATCCAACAATTAGAAAATATTGGTAGTTTGGGCCTTTGGGACATGATTCAAGAAAATAAATACAAAGTAGTAAATGAGGTAGTATTTTTACCCTTTTCCATATTAGATAATTCCTCCATATTCTCCTGGATGTCAATAGGAGTAGTCCGACGTAGCCAATCTTGTGCGCAAACAAGAGCTTCCAGCATGAATGGAGTAAGTGAGGTTAGGAAGTCATCTAATATACGTCCACCTGTGCTGAAAGCCGACTCCGAAGCGACAGACGTGATGGGTATGGCAAGGACATCACGTGCCAAGTGAGACAAGATAGGAAAACAGACTGCATTAATCTTCAACCAACCTAGAATATCAAACTTGTCTTCTTGGTCTTCACAATCTTCAGTAAAATATTTGCCAAGTTCTGACTTGGCATTAGAACTTGTACCATTGTTCATCTTTAACTTCTTGGCAATAACATCCTTCAACATGCTTCCTGTTACCACCTTTGATACTCTCGTGTCATCTACTTCAGCTGTTCCTTCAGTTGGAGCATACATTTGCCTATACTCTTCAAACAAATCATTCAGACAAGTTGTAGTTGCTGCCCAAACTAGTAGTCCATTTTCTTGTCCAAATATCTCTTCAATTACAACATTAGTGTAGTTAGATAATTTGTATCTTGGATCAACAACTGCTGCAATAAAAATCAGCTAGTTAATATTCTCCTTTTCCTTCTCCTTTCCTTTTCCCTTCTTGCCCTTCTTCTCACTTCCCTTGACAATCTGTTCTTCAGTGTCCATCTCATGCATGATCTCCTTGTTGTTGATGTGCCAAAGGCCCCAATATTTGTTATATTTCTCTTTCATTCTTTGTCCCATAGCAACTTGCAAAGCATCTTCACTTTCTAGCCAAGTTTTAATCAACAAGTGCACTTCTGCAATCTCATGAAATAAACTATTGCAAGTGACACTAAGACTAGCGGATACTCAAGTTGTAAGCTCAAATAAATGACCTAGAAAATCTTCCATCTTCTTTGCATTCTCCCAATCTAGTTCTTCAGGGCAGCCAAACCCATCATTCTCTTCAGACAGAGCATACCTGTAACTGAAATCCTCCTCGGCTAACCTCAAGAACATCTTTTCATACACATTTGCAGCTTTAAGCATTATATAGGTGGAGTTCCACCTAGTTGGGACATCAATCTTTAAAAATGTCTTGCTGTCCACCTTCTCTTCTATTACAAATTCCTTAAACTTCTCCAATCTAGTTCCACCATTTCTAATGTATCTAACAGCACCTCGTACATGCTTTACCGAGGGGTCGACTTCCGTTAGGACATCTTGCACAATGAGGTTAAGAATGTGTGCAACACATCTCATGTGCATGTACTTTCCCTTTGCTATGTTGGATCCAGGTGTTTTGTTCAGCTGCCTCCTCACGTACTCAATACCACCATCATTGGCACTTGCATTATCAACAGTTATGGTCAAAACTCTCTCCATACCCCATTCAGCCATGCATTTCAGCAAATTCTTACCAATATCCTCCCCCTTGTGCCCTTTTATAAAGAAGAAGTTGATGACTTTCTTCTGCAAAATCCAGTTGTCATCAATAAAACTTGCTGTCACAGTCATATAACCATCTTGCTACTGGGATGTCCAGCAATCTGTTGTTAGACACACCATTTGGCAAGATTCTTTGAAAAATTTCTTCAACTTGGCCTTCTCTTGGAAGTAACATCGCACAGCGTCTCGGGTGGTGGTTCTTCTAGATGGCACATTGAAACATGGACAGGATTTGGACATAAATTTCCGAAAGCCTGACTTCTCACCAAAAGCAAATGGCAGCTCGTCTTCAATGATCATCTCAGTAAAAGCTTGCCTAATAGCTTCTTGATCAAACTTGTAGTTTCCAAGGGTGTTCCCCTGGAGTTATTTGCAGCAAAGATTGAGTTGGGTCTTTATCCAGCTTGTGCGGATTGCGTTTACACGCATTGAAGTGTCTCCTCAAAGCTGATGTACCATCCTTCTTTGATTCAGCCTTGATTTCACGTGTGCAATACTTGCAGCTACCAGCCCTCACAACATTAGCACCATCCCTCACCTTGTTGAAGTGCTCCCACATGTCTGACCTTGCTGCTGCAGGTTCCTTGTCCACATCAACGACCTCATGTTGAGTAGCTTTCTGATGTGCTTCTGCATGCGAAGATTGACATGTTGATGGGTCGGAACGAGTGTTGGTCCCTTCATCCATATCCATGTGCGTGTCAGATTCTGACATCTATAAGACAAGTAGACAATAATTTTTCAGTTCACATTTATAGGAAGTAGAAAATAAATCTTAGTTCATTTGTATATAAAAATAAAACTAAGCTCACAAAAAACCAGTACATACATGATAAATAGGCTAGCATCAGTACATATTAGTAGCCTAGTAATCTAAATATAGGCTAATTACTAGGAGTGATTTAGACTATAGCTATATAATCTGAAATTCTGAATATAGGCTAATAGTAATCTAGTACAATAAAAGCATATGTACAGGCTAGTAGCCTAGTAATCTGAATAAAAGCATCAGCACATGCTAATAGCCTAGTAATCTGAATATAGCTAGTAATTTGAATATAGCCTAGTAATCTGATTTAGACTATAGCTATATAATCTGAATATAGCTATAGAATCTGAATATAGCTAGTATAATCTGAATATAGGCTAGCTAGTAATCTGAATATAGGATAAATAGCTACGCTCATGTACTCTGAATCAACAAGTGTAATCTGAATCAACAAGTGTAATCTGAATATACATAGCTACGCCTCCCGTAATCTAAATAGGCTAAAAGCATCATTACTAGGAGTGATTTAAAAGCCTAATAGTATTGATTCACGCAGACACACACAGCACATGAGACATTAGTGAATTCATAAACGCGTTGGAGATTGGGAAATATGGATGACTTACAGTAGTCAGATTGATGGCTTGATTCACGAGTGAGGCTTGACCGCTTGATGCCTGATGGATGATGGCGTCGCTCAGTCGTCGTGCAGCACCGCCGCAGCCCGGAACCTTGCGTCGCGGTCGTCGGATCAGCGTGCTCCGGGAACGGGACAAGGGATCCTGGTTGACTGCAAGGCGGCGCGGATTGGAGGGCGGCGCGGATTGGGAGGGCGGCGACGGATTGTAGCGGGCTAGCGGCGCTCCGACGCCGGCGCGACGATGATGAATCTAGGGTTTGCAGACAGTCGGGACTCGGGAGGGAGTGCGGCGCTGCGCTGGGGCTGGGGGAGAGTGGAGGATTTGCGGGAGTAGGTAGGGTTTGCGGCTGCGTGCGGGAATGTTTTGGGCTGGGCCTCGCAGCCTCGAGGAACACCTGGTTTTTAGTCATAATTCGGGTGCCTCGGGTACCCGCGGAGCGAACCCGAGTTGCCCGAAAATAATTCGGGTTTTGACATTAGCCACTGACATGGTTATACCCTACGGGTACGTGGTCTCAACATACCTGGTCCAGCCCAAGGAAGGCCCACGGCAGAAGTACGCCGGCCCATGAAGATTTTCGGGTGGCCAAGGCCCATGACGCCTTCGGATCCTTGGAGAGCAAGACTAGAGTAGATAGGAAATTCAAAGGGGTAAAACCCTAGAACTTGTAACCGACTAGGTCTACGCCCGGGACCTGCCTGAGTCTATATAAAGGCTAGGAGGGCACGACCTAGACCTCTCTCATACTTTCGCATACACGCCTCCACGCCAGATTACATCTGGGCACCCATGTAACCTTCGGTTCCACCATAATCAAGAGCATACAAGCACGAGTAGGGTTTTCCCTCTGGGGGCCTGAACCTGGGTAAACCTTGTGTCCCCGTGTTGCTTGTTTTCTAACCGTTCCACGATCTCCAGCATCCCCATCTTCTCCAAAACCCAAGTCCATAACAATGGACATTGATGAGATCAAACCTCGTCAATTGGCGCCGTCTGTGGGAATTGGGGACGCTGATTGTGCGGTCGTGACGGTCCCAACCCGATCGATCTACAACTCTGCGGCGACGGAGAGTCACCTCCTCTTCGGCGCTTTCGACTTCACCGCCCACTCACCGCCCACCATGAAGGACTTCGAGCCCGTAGGCGACGAACTCGAAATCCTGTTCGGGAGCTTCTGCTTCCAGGTGGGGCAAACTGGCACCCTCCGCCTCCCTAAGCGGGTGCCCGTACCATCAATCAGGCCCGCTTCATGGACCCCACACCCCGTGCTACGCACAACATCATCAACAGATGATTCCTACGACAGCAGCAGCTGCAACTCCGATCTGTGCGATCCGCCATCGGATGAAGGGACCTACGGTTCCGGATCTGAAAGCTACGGTAGCAGCGGACCAATCTACGAGCGCTACCAGTGCGCCGTAGTCATACAGGCTGACGGGGATCAGCAAACACCCAACCCGCCACCCAACTCGAACCCCAAACCGCAAGACAGGAACGACGGGAACAGAAGAAGCTAGTCCCCCCCAACACCCGAAGGGGAAAACAACGGCCATGTCATCCGCCTTAGCAAAGAAGGATGGGCCCAGGCACGCAACGCCGTGGCAGGCAACATAGTCTTGCCTGCAGACTCCTCCCGGGATCTGCTGATGGCGTACCACCTGCTCCTGATCGAGGAGCACAAGAAGCAGGTCAAGATGCAGGAGGTGCTTGACAAACGCAAGCAAGCAGCCTCAGAGTCCAGCGCGCGATGAGCCGCGCTCTCCGCCATGGGCATCGGCTCAAGCTCGAATGGCAACCAAGGCAACAAATACCGCTCTCGGGTGGAGAACATGGACCCCAAGGAGCGCCGGGAGGTGACCCGAACCCTCCACACATCCTTCATGGAGATGGACGCCGACGGCCACGTCATCCCGAAAACGCCACAGGCTGCGATCATGGCAGCCACTGCGTACCTCGCAGCCCACCCACCTCCAGAGGGGGACCCGAAGAGGGCCATGCACAAGTCCGCACTTACCGGACTCGGACTTGTCGGAGCTGTGCTCCACCAAGAAGCTCCT
This sequence comes from Avena sativa, assembly GCA_916181665.1. Lineage (NCBI taxonomy): Eukaryota > Viridiplantae > Streptophyta > Magnoliopsida > Poales > Poaceae > Avena > Avena sativa. Next base: position 455,228,574 of record OV702283.1, read on the forward strand.
GCGGAGCCGAAGAAGAAAGCTCCGGCCAGGCACGACCGGAGCCCCACCCCTTCATCCGAAGAAGAAGAAGAACACGACCTTCCTCGAAGGAAGAAGAGCTCACGTCATCATAAACGTGACTACGACGCCAGGGACGCGCTCACACAGCGCAAAATATACAAAGCGCGAGCTAAGCGCGCATGCTCGTCTGAATCCGAGATGGACGAAGACGAAGGTGAACTCTGCGGGGCCCGATGCTTCAACAGATATGTTCGACGAACAAAGATGCCGCGTAATTTCAAACTTCCTTCAGATACTCCGAAGTTCGACGGCACGCAAGACCCAAAGGCATGGCTCAGCGATCATCTGTCATCCGTCAAACTGCACGACAGTAACAAAGAAACCGCCATGCAATGCCTTCAGCTGCAGCTGACAGGCGCTGCCCGGATCTGGCTTAGCAGCATATCCTCAGGGTCCATCCGAAGCTGGAAGGAGCTGGATTACAGCTTCATCCGAAACTTCAAAGGCACTAGCAAGAGGCCCGCCTCAATCGAAGAGTTGCGAGCCTGCACTCAAAGAACGGGCGAATCCATTCGCTCGTATATATTACGCTGGTCCAAAACCAAGAACTCCGCAGCACACATCTCCGAAGAGAGGGCCATCGACGCCTTCAAGGACGGCGTCAAACGCCAAGACTTCAAGGAGGAACTCGGGCGCGTCAAGCCCAAAACACTCGACCACCTCATGGACATCGCCAACAGGTGGGCCGACGGTGAAGACTCCGTCCACCGGGCACACTCGGAGGAAGAGGACGACTACGGCCGACGACGAGAACATCGTAGCAAGAGGAGATCGCGCGTCTACGACGATCGCGACGGACCCGACATGGTCGCGTCCGGCTATGCCGATCGCCGCAACGACGCCAACCGCAACAGCGGAGGATACTGCGGAAGAAACTTCCGCGACGGGGGACGCCTAGCGCAGTCGTGGCAGCGCCGCGACCGCGATAACGGACCCTCAGCATACGAAAAGCTTTCGAGTCCATGCACCATCCACTTCTACATCGACAAGCAGGATGGCAAAAAGAAGGCGAGCCACATGCTCAAGGACTGCCGTGAGTTCTAGAAGCTCAGCGAAAGCATGGTGCAGATGAGGCAGCAAGCCCCAATTCCTGCGTTCAGAAACGCACCTGCGCCAGGTGAAATAGCACACGGAGCTCCTCCACCACCACCCATGGGAGGTCCGCACCAACCAGTCGCACCAACACAGAACAACGCCGGGAACGGATATCCCCCGCCGAAAGGAGCACTGATGATCTAGAAGGGACGCCCTACGAATAGGGTGCAAAAGAAAATCACTCGCCAGATCAACTTGGTCGTAGCAACTCCACCCGCCATCCCTGAGTACCTCAGCGGATCGGAGTCCTGCATCACGTTCAGCCGTTCGGATCACCCTTGCCAGATCCCTCGCCCATGTCATGATGCCCTGGTGCTGGAGGCGCAGATCGGAGGTTTCGAGATGAGTCGCATCTTCATGGACGGCGGCAGCGGCATCAACCTGATGTTCGCAAGCACTCTAGCAGCAATGCGGATCCCGCAGTGCAACCTGGAACAATCAGACACAACGTTCCATGGCATTGTTCCAGGGAAGGGCATATTCCCCCTGGGCAAAATATGGCTCGACGTCATCTTTGGCAAGCCGGACAACTTCTGACTGGAACGGCTCGAATTCGAAGTGGTGGACTGGACATCACAGTACCACGCCATCCTCGGACGTGTAGCATTCGCAAGGTTCTTGGTTGTCCTACACTATGCTTATCTGCTACTCAAGATGCCAGGGCCGAAGGGCGTCATCACAATCCACGGGAGCTTCACCCGATCGGACCAATGCGACAGAGATTTCAACAGAATCTCCCAATCATTCGTCATGCAGGAGGAGCTCGTAAGGCTCTGCGAGGTGACGGACAATGGGGCACCCCCAGTCGCACGACAAAACGCACCTGACATGTCCTTCGACCCCACCGTCAACACAAAGAAGGTGAAAGTCCATCCGACGGATGCCTCCAAGACGGCGCTGATCGCCAACGACATCAGCTCCGCATAGGAAGGCGTGCTCGTCGAAATCCTCCGTGAGCACTGGGAAATATTCGCCTGGTGTCATGCGGACATGCTAGGAGTTTCCAGGGAATTCGCCGAGCACGCGCTCAATGTCTTTCCAGACACCAAGCCCGTCAAGCAGTCCATCCGGAGACTGTCCGAGCCATGGGCCGAAGCTATCGGCAAAGAAATCAACAGACTACTCGCTGCAGACTTCATCAGGGAAATCAAAGAAAGCGAGTGGCTTGCAAATACAGTGATGGTCCCAAAGAAGGACACGGACATCCTGCGGATGTGCGTGGATTTAACGTTGCTAAAAAAGCACCGCTCAAAGGACCACTTCCCTCTTCCTCGGATCGATCAGATCATCGATTCGACTGCAGGTTGCGAGAAACTCTCCTTCCTCGACGCCTACTCAGGCTACAACCAAATTCGACTCAAGGTCGAAGATCAGGAGAAAACGGCGTTTATCACACCGTTCGGAGTGTTCTGCTAAAACACAATGCCCTTCGGGCTAAAGAACGCAGGTGCCACGTACCAGCGATACATGCAGGCATGCCTCAAGGACCAGATCGGTCGCAACGTTCAAGTCTATGTCGACGACATAGTCATCAAAACCTGGGAGGCAAGGACACTTATCAACGATCTCCGTGAGACGTTCGACAACCTCGATCGCTACAGGATCAAACTCAACCCCAAAAAGTGCACCTTCGGCGTCCCATCGGGTCAGCTGCTTAGGTACTTCATCTCTCAGCGAGGGATCGAGGCGAACCTGAAGAAAATCAGGGCCATCATGACGATGGAGAAGCCGAAAAACCTCAAGGGTGTCCAGCAGCTCGCAGGGCGAATAGCGGCGTTGAGCATATTCATCAGCCGCATGGGCGAGAAGGCCCTGCCATTCTACCAGCTGCTACGCAAGGCATATAAATTCGAGTGGACGCCCGAAGCCGACGATGCGTTCGAAAGCCTCAAACGGCTACTCTCCACCTCGCCCGTCCTGGTCACGCCAAAGGAGCGCGAGCCTCTGCTGCTGTACATAGCAGCCACACCAGGTGGTCAGCACCGTGCTAGTGGTCGAACGACCCGAATAGGGCAAGACCCACGGGGTCCAACGCCCAATCTACTACCTCAGCGAGGTACTGACGCCAACAAAACAGAGGTACCCTCACTACCAGAAACTCGCCTACGACGTGTTCATGACGGCTCGACGGCTGAGCCATTACTTCCAGGAACACCAGGTGATGGTCGTCAACGAGGCACCCCTGAACAACATATTGAATAATCCAGAGGCCATAGGACGCGTGGCCCTGTGGGCCATCGAGCTGTCACCCCTGGACATCGTCTACGAGAAGCGACTCGCAATCAAATCTCAAGTCCTCCCGGACTTCCTTGTACATTGGATGGAGCTGCAGCTGCCAGACACCCCAGACATGTCGCAGTCATGGACGATGCACTTCGACGGCTCCAAGCGTGAAGTTGGAGCAGGAGCCGGAGTCATACTGACCTCCCCGCAGGGCGACCAGATGAAGTACGTCCTCCGGATGAAATTCCGAGCTTCCAACAACGAGGCCGAATACGAAGCCCTCATCCACGGCATGAGGATGGCAAAGATCTGCGGCGCAATGTGCCTGGTCATCTACGGTGACTCTAACCTCGTCGTTCAGCAGACGATGAACGAGTGCGACGCACACGCCTAAAACATGATCGCGTACCGCGCACTCTACAACGCACTCGAAGGAGAATTCGACGGCTGCGAGCTTCGGCACGTTGGAAGAGAAAGAAACGAGGAAGCCGACAGACTCGCCAACATCGTCTCCACTTGCGCAAAGGTACCTCCAAGTGTGTTCCTCGAACAGATATGTGTGCCATCCATCAAGCGAAAATTCCCCAAGGGATCACCCGAAGAAGCAGAACACTCGGGGGCTACGCTGCCCGAAGGTCATGAAGATCCCGAAAAACTGGACACAGAAGTCGCCATAGTCAACCTGATGCAAGTGATGGCAGTCGAAGAAACATGGACACGACCATACCTCTAGTTCCTCATCAACGGAGAACTGCCTGATAGCCCGACAGATGCCCGCCGCATATCTCGCCGGTCGAAAGCTTTCACCATCATCAATGGCGAGTTGTACAAGCGCAGTATTACGGGTGTACTACAACGGTGCGTCACCATCGGTGACGGGAAATCCATCCTCCAAGACATCCATGAGGGCATCTGCGGCCATCCCGCAGGCAGCCGCTCTCTTGTCGCCAAAGCTCTACGAGCTGGGTTCTACTGGCCAACGGCCATGAGCGATGCAAAGGACATCGTCCGAAGATGCAACGGGTGCCAAAGGTTCGCCGATAAACCACACGCACCCGGGTCAGAGCTCAGACCCATCCTATAGCCTGGCCTTTTGCTCAATGGGGCCTCGACATGATCGACAAACTGCCAAAGTCCTCGAAAGGGGGGCACGTTTGCCTCCTGGTCGCAGTCGATAAATTCACCAAGTGGGCCGAGGCCATGCCGGTTACCAACCAAAAGGGCAAGACTGCCGTCAAGTTCTTCGAGTCCATTGTCTACAGGTTCGGCGTACCGCACAACATCATTACCGACAATGGATCGAACTTCATCTCCAAAGAATTCCAAGACTTCTGCGAAGGCCTCGGAATCAACATCACATACGCCTCGGTGGCTCACCCGCAAACGAACGGGCAGGTCGAAAAGGCCAACGGCCTAATCGGCGCTGGCATCAAGAAGCGCCTCATGAGCCCACTCGAACGAAAGGTCGGAGCCTAGACGAAAGAGCTGCCATCCGTCCTATGGAGTTTGCACACCACGCTAAACAGCTCCACCGGCTACACACCGTTCTTCATGGTGCATGGAGCCGAAGCCGTACTACCAGCCGAAGTACGCCACTAGGCCCCCCGGGTCATCGCTTACAGCGAAGCCGAATCCACGGCTGCACTCGAAGACGCTGTCGACACACTCGACGAGGCGAGAGACGTAGCAGCAGCTCGATCAGCGGTGTACCAGCAGAGTCTCCGCAACTACCACAGCCGACGGCTGCGCCCAAGGTCCTTCGTCGAAGGAGACCTCGTCTTGCGACTCAAGCAAGAGCGACCGAAAAAATTCGAGTCACCATGGGAAGGGCCCTACATCATCACCGAAGTCATCCCAGGTGGCGCCTATCGCCTCAAGCACGTGGAGTCTGGAGTCGCATACTCCAACCCGTGGAACGTCACGCACTTGCGACGATTCTACCCTTAGCTACCTACCCCTTTACTTTCAATAAGGCTTTTCAGCCAAGGCTATTCAGCCGAACAATGTACTCCCTCCATTACGATATAAATAAAGCTAAGTGTCTCGCCCCAAAATTTTGTTCGCTATTTGCAACTTTACTTTATGCTACAAACGCACTCGGGGGCTCCCCCCACCTCACAATTTCATCGACCGAGGATCACACGTGTACACCTGAGTAGCTGATAACGTCAGGCAAACGAAAAGGACACGTACTCAAACAAAGCACCGCGTGCTCAAAACAAACCTTTATAACAAAGGGCACAACACGCCCAGTCAAAATATACAAATTTTACATCTATCTCTTTTACAGGTACTACCTATTTTGGAGAACAACTTGAGCACGCTGCTCAAACAAATCTACGACCTGTTTGGCATACTTCCTTACAGCCGCATAATGCGGACACATATCCCACTCGCCACCATCCGGCCGAAGAGGTGGCCCAGCTGCTACAATAGACAGATCTACATCAGGTCGATGCAGCCTAACAAGGGACAACGCAGCCTCCACCCCTACGACGAGCTGCTGCCTCACCAGTTCCTGGACACGAGTCACGCTCCGAAATCTAGACAGAAGGCCGAACAGGGTTGTTGGCACGGCATCCAGGGGAAACATCACATGCAGAACCGACGAGAGCGAAGTCTGCACTTGGCGAAGCACCCGCGATACTTGGTGAACGCGATCCTGCACCGTTGCCAGAGCCATGGCACGGTCACGATCCATCCAGAAGAATCCGCCAGCTTCCATGTCTTGTTGAGTCAAGCAATTGACCCGAACAGCGACACTTTCCTTCTCCTCCCTCGGAGCAAGGTTAGCACCTGCGACACTCGCACAAAATAAGATGCAAGGCCAGCAGGCGCATCCAAAAAACTGAGCTGCAGCTCGAAACAAAGAACAACTTACATTGAAGCTGCTCAGACAGTCGAAGCAGTTCCGCCATCAAGTACTCCTCTCTAGCTGCACCGCGATCTGCCTTGGACTTCCAAACATCGGAGTGACCACGCACCCCAAGCAACTCCCTCTCAAGACTACGAACACGGTCTCAAAGAAAAGTAAGCTGTGAGGAATCATCCAAAGATGGCCGCAGTCGCGCTGCAGGCGAGGTGTCAACGGGGTCAGCACCCAAAGGAACCTAGAGTAGAAGAAAAGCAAAGGACATAAACATTCAGACAGAGAAGAGCATAACTCAACAAAATTCATTAAGCATATAAAGGCCACTACGTGGCACAATGATTTCGCTCCTCAACATAATTACAACAAAAGAAGACTACAAACTATCCTACAGCTACAACGCCTAAGATGCGGCACCCTGAGTAGCCTCAGAGCCGGACTGCCTCGCTTTGGCTTCCCCATGCAGCGCATACTCAGACAACAGATCAATGAGCTTCGGACCATATCGCTTGCAGCGAGCAGAATAGGTAGCAAAAGCTACCTCGGATCCATCCACGGTCGTCGGCATCCGGGAGGTGATCTGGTGAAGGCCCAGCTCTGCTCCAGCCGCCAAGGCCATCGCCAGCCCGACGGACGCGCTGATGCCCTTCTGCTTGCGCTTGTACGCCGCAGGCGCTTCGGTCGACAAAGCCTCCGCCAGGGCGTCAACATCATCAAGGGCTGCGCCCTTGGGGACAAGCTCCTTGTAGAAGCGGCCAATGACCTCCTTGGCCTTGGCGAGCGAGTTGACGACGGTGCTGCAGCGATCTTCGACCGCTGCAGTTGCATCATCTAGAGCACTCCCGTGCTCCAGAGAGCCACGGTCAAACTCGATGCCTGCGGCATCTGAGACAAAAAAAAGAAGGGACAAAAGGAATGAAGAAATCATCACAGAAGAAAGACAAGAAAACAAGCAAAAAGGAGCAAAACTAAGACGCTCACCCGAAATAGCCTTGGCAGCAGCTATGAGCTTGCCTGCCACCTCTCTTTCACGCGCAGTCGCAGCAGTGGCAAGATGCTCCTCGCGGTCCGTGGCCTCCTGCTGCAGGCGCTCCTTAGACTCGGCTGCCTTGGCCAGCTCCAGCTCAAGGCACTCTTTCGCACCGGCGGCGGCCTCGGCCTTCTTCTCCGCTTGACCAAGGCTCTTCTTGAGAGCGTCAATCTCACGGAGGGAAGTGTTATGCTCCTCTGCATTCGAAACATGCAAGCGTCAGAAAGCAAGACAATAATAAAAGAAATAAGCACCAAAGCATACGGGTACCTTGAAGCTGTTGGAGGTTGGCCTCCAGCACCAGGTGCTCCTGCACCAGCCGCTTGGCGTCCTGCACAAAAGGCTGCAGGAAGAAGAACTACCAGTAAGGAAAAGGACTTGGGGGCTGCGCCCAACACAAAGGAATAAAAGAAAAATTCGCACACGCAAACGCTCGGGGGCTCCCCCCGACGACTCGAAGAAAGAACAATACAAAAAAAATTTTCAGACGCTCGGGGGCTTCCCCCGCGGCAGGAAACAGAAGTACTTACATGCTCCGATGGCGACTCCGAAGGCCCGCTCGCAGCCTTCTGAGGCGCAACCACCTGAGCCTCCTGCGGAGAAGGGACCGGCGCAGCACCCTCAGAGGTAGCCACCATCTGAGGAGGAGGAGGAGACGCAACCTTCGACTCTCCCATCATCTCCCGAGCACCATCGCTGGAGGAGTCGTGGGAGGAATGCCTGCACACGAAATAATTAGCACAAGTACAAAGTCAACAGAAAAAAGGACAGCAGTATAAAAAGAAACTTACAAGTCCAGTGAGCTCAGGTCGAAGACAGGAGGAGTCCTTCGGTCCCTCTTCTCCCCCTTCTTCTCTTCCTTCTTCTCTTCCTTCTTCCGCTTCGCTGGCGGGTGCGGCGCTACAGCTCGCACGGGAAGAGCAGGAATAGGAGAGGAAGAACCTCCATGCCCGTCACTGTGACGCTCAAGGCACAGAGGGTTCCTGGGAGTCGGAGGAGTCGAGGCATCCGAAGACTCGCTGGAACTCCGCGATCGTTTGCGAGTATGGTCCTCGCTCGACTCATTGGCTTCTTCAGCCGGAGATCGTGCCGACGGCTGCTCAGACATGGAATCCACCACATCATTATCCGGAGCATCCGGAAAGATTTCGGGCAATGGCGGCACCATGCCCGGAACCTTGAAGCTCTGCAAAAAAGAAGGAACTTTGTTAGCAAACAAAGGAAAATAAATACGCAGTCGACGAAAAGCGCTACGCGCACAAATCTACACCTGTGGAATGGCCAGCGTCGAAGAAAACGGCGGAGTCAACGACTTCCCCGGGATATCCTCTCCAGCCTTGTACTTCAACAGCGTACGAAGGGCCCTGTCGAGATCACCCTGGGAAAGCTTCTCGGCCGAAACTCTCGTCGGATCACGGCGCCCAGCATAAAGAAACATCGGGTGTGCCCTAGCCTGGAGAGGCTGCACCCGACGCTCGAGAAACGTACGGATAATATCCACGCCGTTCACTTCTTTCTCAGGAATAAACTGGAGATCCTCCACCCGACGGTAAAGGGCCTCTATCTCCGCTGACTCGCCATCCAAGATCTGGTTTTTCCAAGACCTCTTCGGCTCGATTATCTGGGAGGAGTCGAAAGGAGCAAGTCCAAATTGCTGCCCAGCCACTGTGGAGTCACGAATGTAAAACCATCGCCTCCGCCAGTACTGGACAGATTCGGACATAGAGAGAGAAAAGAAAAGAATATTGGCCTTGAGGGAGATGATGCAACCCCCAATGGGATACACACCATCTGAGCCGGATTGCCTCTTCACGGAATAGAGTTTCCGGAAGAGGCCAAAGTGCGGCTCGATGCCGAGCCAGCACTCGCAGAAAGTGATAAAACAAGCAATGTGAAGAAGAGAATTGGGCGAAAGATGATGCAGCTGGATGCCATAGAGAAAGAGCAGCCCACGAAGGAAGTCGTGGACCGGGAAGGAAAACCCACGAATAACGAAGGCAAGAAACATAACCCGATACCCAGCGGGAGGACGGGGGATTACCTCGTTGCCGGGGAGTCTGACGGCCTCCCTATCCTGCAGGATCAAGCCCCGCTCACGAAGCTTGTGGAGGTCACTCTCCCGCGTCTCTGATCGCCGCCAACCACCGTCGGTGACACGGGTAGCGGTGGCGCCTTTCTTCCCTCCGGCGGTGCTGGTACCAGCTGTAGATGACGATTTCTTCGCCTTCCCCATCGCACTCCGGCGGCGCCAGCGGTGAGAGTGCAGAAGGGAAGAAGGAAATGTGGAAGAATACTACAGCGCACAGCAAGAACCCCTCGAGCACAAGAAGGCAGTGAAAACAAGAGTAGATGCGGTGAAAACAAACTGCAGCTTTCCCCAATGATTATAACGGCGAAGACGACGCACGACAACCGTCCATCAAGAAGACCTAACGCCAACGGCAGATCTGGCCATACACGTTTCAGCATCACAACGAACATTCGTTACCACGCCGTCCACTATGTGCGGAAATCGAGGCGACGCCGTAATTATCTCCACGCCGCGCGCGACCGGTCAATTCAAAGTCAGCAAGTGAGACCCACGTTCGTCCAGTCAAGTCATCTCTGGCGCAGCAGAAGCTTGAGGTCATTTATTGTCAGCACTGATGTCATCAAAAGCTATACTAGCAGCAACTACAATTTCTTCGGTTCCAAAGCTAAAGAGTACTCACTCAAATCTACGATTCGACTAATTACTCGGGGGCTACCCCTATTAGGAGCGCTGGTCGCGCACCCGAAAGATGAATAAAAACGACCTATTTTCTTCGAGTCCTACGTCGAGTCTACGACTCCACTACGGACTTGGGGGCTACTCCCATAGGGAGGATGGATTTAAGCATCCGAAATTTTTTGTGTCCTACGGACTTAACACTGAACATTGACTAAATAAAAGTCTCCGCTCGAGTCTACGACTCAAACAGACACTCGGGGGCTACTCCCATAGGAGCGCTGGTCGCGCACCCTATGAATTCTTCGACTGCAATCTTTTGGATCAGCATGCAAAAACTTTTCGGCAAGTCTGCCCCAACAAGACGCTAAGTGAGCAACGTTCTCCTTGGCCACCCAAAACACCTCCGCGGTGATAAACATTCGGATGCTGTGTCTGCGACGCAAAGGTAAGACCTACAGATATCATCTGATGGCCTGGCAACGCACACGACTACGCTCTGCTAGTATGAACCCGTGCCAGCAGGTGCGATGAAAAATCCCGACGGACGCGTTGGGTACATCAATTAAAATCACTGGAATTCCACTCCTGTAAGTCCTCCGCGGCCTGAGTCGAATTACGCCAGCATATGTTCCAGGTCCGAGTTGAGGGACTCGAACCTGAATAAGATCGTGTTGTTTCGTCCTAAGACAGTTAACTGACCCCGATCCGTCGGGTGAGTTAGGCACACGCATCAACAATCCCTGCACATGAACTATTGAAATACATAGACGTACCCGAAGGATTAAAGAGTCCTCAGCCGAATCTACGATTCGACTGATCACTCGAGGGCTACTGACATGGTTATACCCTACGGGTACATGGTCTCAGCATACCTGGTCCAGCCCAAGGAAGGCCCACGGCAGAAGTACGCCGGCCCATGAAGATTTTCGGGTGTCCAAGGCCCATGACGCCTTCGGATCCTTGGAGAGCAAGACTAGAGTAGATAGGAAATTCAAAGGGGTAAAATCCTAGAACTTGTAACCGACTAGGTCTATGCACGGGACCTGCCTGAGTCTATATAAAGGCTAGGAGGGCACGAACTAGACCTCTCTCATACTTTCGCATACACGCCTCCACGCCAGATTACATCTGCGCACCCCTGTAACCTTCGGTTCCACCATAATCAAGAGCATACAAGCAGGAGTAGGGTTTTCCCTCCGGGGGCCTGAACCTGGGTAAACCTTGTGTCCCCGTGTTGCTTGTTTGCTAACCGTTCCACGATCTCCAGCATCCCCATCTTCTCCAAAACCCAAGTCCATAACAATGGGCATTGATGAGATCAAACCTCGTCAGCCACCCGTTCTGCTGATCGGTTTTTTCGGGTACGGGTACTTCGGGTTCGGGTGCGGGTAATTCGGGTTCGGTCTTCGGATCTCGGGCTTTATGCCCGGCATGAGTTCAGGCCTATTGGGGTGGACGATTCAAGTGGCTATTCAAAAACATTGAAGTAGTCCAGCTTGACCATGCCCGGTTATGCAAAAGTTGGAGCTATGCACAATGAATTTGAATGTTGTAATTATTTATTTTTATCAAAGTTGTTTTGTTTATTCGTGTGCTTTTTACATCCTTGAGAAACAACCTGAGTTACCCGGCTGGATCGAGCTCGAGGCCTTGGGTCGGCTGGCCAAGGTATGTGTCGGCGCACTTAAAAGCAAGGCGATAAAGTGAGTTAATTGCAAAACACCGCGATATTCATGTGAGAGGCTTAAAAATTTACCACTTTTTGCAAGTTTTCCAAAAAAATCCATATATATTGCGCTAGTGGGTTGCAATTTGCACTGACACTAAGATTTAGCTTGGCTAACTAAATTTCTGATGAGTGGAGCCCACTATCGGGCTGAGATGGCACAACAATTATGTAGGGGTTCGTAGCATGGAAAACAAAAAATTTCTACCGCATGCACACAAACAAGACAAGATCTATCTACTAGATTGTAGCAACGAGTCGATAGAAGCACTCACCCTCAAAGATTCCAAAGCGGTTAACGAGAGCAGATTCTCGTGGCTGATGTAGTCGTACACTTGCCGATATCAAGATCGCGTAGACGATCCTTCCGGCGCTGCGTTTCGGCAGCGCTTTCGCAGTCGATCACACGTTCGGTTTTTTATGAAGACCTTCCTCTCCCTTGTTCCAGCAGGCAGCAGAGGTTGTAATTCTCCCCTCGCGATTCCGGCAGCACGACGGCGTGGTGTCGGAAGTAGAGGGAAGATCCCGCAGGGTTTCGCCTAAGACGGTGCGAGTTATGGTGGATTAGGGTTTCCCGGAGATCTAGGGTTTAGAAGTCCGGGAGGAGGAGGAGGTGTCGACGGCGTCTAGGGCGGGCAGCGACGAACCGGCGGCGACGACGCGGCGCATGTGTGGGGAGGGCTTGGCTCTTGTGGTGTTGGGGCAGCCATCCCCCTCTATTTATGAGAGGAGGGCAGCCTTGGGAGGGGTGGGTTTGAATCCAAACCCAAACCCAAGTTGTATTGAGAGAAGGACTTGTTTCTTCTCCCACTAGGAAACCATTGTTCCAGTTTGACTTTTCAAACTTCCCATTTGACTTCCAATTTAGAGCTTTAATTCTCTCTTACAAATGCCCACACCAAGTGACCTAGGATATGATCCAATCGTTCCACTTACCCATGACACATTCATGGACCGTTCTCCTTCTGGATAGGTGAACCTTCTAGAACCTCTCCAATGAAAACATCAGAATCTTTCCTGAACTCCGGAATCGGACTTTCCTTATATAAATCTTATTCTCCGGACCATTTCGGATCTCCTCGTGATACCCCGGATCCTATCCGAGACTCCGAACAACATTCGGTATCCCTACTAACATTCCATATCTACTAAACAACATCGAATCCTTAAGTGTGTCTTCCTATGGTTCGTGAATTATGCGGACATGACCGAGACACTTCTCCAATCAATAACCAATAGAGGAATCTGGAAATTCATATGGCTCCCACATATTTCTACGATTATTTTGCGATCGAATGAACCACTTACATACGATACCCATTTCCCTTTGTCTCACGATAGTTTACTTCTCAGAGGTTTTGATCGTCGGTATCTCTGCATACCTAGTTCAACCTCGTTACCGATAAGTACTATTTTCTCATTCCCGTGATATGTGATCCCTTGTGAGCCAGTCACATGATTGCAAGCTAATTGAATGACATTCAACCGATAGGGCCCATAGTATATCTATCTGTCATATGGATGGACAAATCCCACTCTTGATCCATGTGCCTCAACCCATACTTTCCGAACACTCAATGCCACCTTTATAGCCACCCAGTTACTGTGTGGTGTTTGATGTCGTCAAAGCATCCTTCCGGTGATGGTGATTAACATGATCTCATGGTCGAAGGGATTAGGTTACTATGTATCAGAAAGCTTATAGCAAACAAACTATTGAAATGACTTGATCTTAATGCTACGCTTATCTATAGGAGTATGTCCATCATACCATTCTCCTAATGATATGATCTCGTTGTTAACAACATCTCAATATTCATGGTCGAGAAACCACGATCATCTATTAACCAACAAGCTAGTATTATTAAAGAGGCTTTACTAGGGACTCTAATTTAGTTTACAAATCACACAAGTATTAATGTTTTCGGTTAATACTGTTATAGCATGAATGTAAACATTTATCATAAACACAAAGATATAATAATAACCACTTTTATTATTGCCTCTAGGGCATATCTCCAACAGTCTCCCACTTGCACTAGAGTCAACTAATCTAGATTACATGGTAATATACCGAACACCCATGGCGGTTTGGTGTTGGTCATGCTTTGCCCTCGCGAGAGGTTTAGTCAACGGATCCGCCACATTCAGATCTGTGTGTACGTTGCAAATCTTTATGTCACTATCTTGGACATGCTCTCGAATAGCGTGAAAACGTAGCTTGATGTGCTTCAGCTTCTTGTGTGACCTTGGTTCTTGCGCATTGTCTATGGCGCCCATGTTATCACAATAGATAGACATTGGGTCCAACGCACTTGGAACCACACCAAGCTCTGTAATGAACTGCTTCATCCATATCGTCTCTTGTGAAGCCTCCAAAGCAGCTATGTATTCCGATTCAGTTGAAGATCTCGCCACAACGCTTTGCTTTGCACTCCTCCAGCTAACTGCTGCACCATTCAAAGTAAATATGTATCCAGATTGAGATTTAGAATCATCCGGATCGATGTTCTAACTAGCATCGGTGTAACCATTAACAACGAGTTGTTCATCACCTCCATAAGAAAGAATCATATCCTTAGTTCTTCTCAAGTACTTAAGGATGTTTTTGACCGCTGTACAATGATCCACTCCTGGATCACTTTGATATCTGCTAGTCAAACTAACAGCATATGCAATGTCGGGTCTAGTACATAGCATGACATACATTAGAGATCCTATGGCTGAGGCATAGGGAGTCTTACTCATCCTTTCTCTATCTTTTGCCGTTGCTGGACTTTGAGTTTTACTCAAGGTCGTATTGGGAAACATGGCCAAGAACCGTTTATTGCTATCATCCATTCCAAACCTCTTTAGAACTTTGTCCAAATATGTACTCTGTGACAATGATATTAGGCGTCTCGATCTATCTCTATAAATCTTTATGCCTAATATGTAAGCTGCTTCGCCAAGGCCTTTCATTGAAAAACTATTATTCAAATAATCCTTGACACTATTAAGAAGGTCTACATCATTCCCAAAAAACAATATGCCATCTACATATAGTATTAAGAATTCTACAGAGCTCCCACTCACTTTCTTGTAAATACAAGCTTCTTCATAAGTTTGTATAAAACCAAAACTTTTGATTACCTTATCAAAACGTTGATTCCAACTTCGGGATGCTTGCTTCAATCCATATATGGACCGTTGAAGTTTGCATAACTTGTTAGCATCTTTAGGATCGACAAAACCTTTGGGTTGCATCATATACAACTCTTCATCAATGTCTCCATTGAGGAAAGCCGTTTTGACATCCATCTGCCATATCTCATAATCATAATATGCAGCGATTGCTAACATAATCCTCACAGACTTTAGCTTCACTACTGGTGAGAAAGTCTCATCGTAGTCAACTCCTTGAATTTGTCGAAACCCTTTTGCAACAAGTCGAGCTTTATAGACAGTAACATTACCATCAGCATCTGTTTTCTTCTTGAAAATCCATTTGTTCTCGACAGCCTTCCGGCCATCCGGTAAGTCCACCAAAGTCCATACTTGGTTTTCGTACATGGATCCAATCTCGGATTTCATGGCTTCTTGCCATTTATTGGAATATGGGCTCATCATTGCTTCCTCATATGTCGCAGGGTCATCGGTGTTGTCCACCAACATGACACTCATAACGGGATCATACCAATCAGGAGTGGTACGATTTCTCGTTGACCTACAAGGTTCCGTAGTAACTTCAACCGAAGTTTCATGATCAACATCATTAGCTTCCTCTCTTATTGGTGTAGGCGCGATAGGAACCACTTCCGGTGTTGCGCTACTCGCAAGTTCGAGAGAAGGTTCAACAACCTCGTCGAGTTCTACTTTCCTTCCAGTCACTTCTTTCGAGAGAAACTCCTTCTCTAGAAAGGATCCATTCTTGGCAACGAAGATTTTGCCCTTGGATCTATGATAGAAGGTATACTCAATAGTTTCCTTCGGGTGTCCTATGAAGACGCATTTCTCCGCTATGGGTTCAAGCTTGTCTGGCTGTAACTTCTTTACATAAGCTTCACAACCCCAAACTTTAAGGAACGACAATTTAGGTTTCTTTCCAACCCACAATTCATACGGTGTCATTTCAACGGATTTAGATGGTGCCCTATTTAAAGTGAATGCGGCTGTTTATAATGCATAACCCCAAAACGATAGTGCTAAATCTATAAGTGACATCATAGAACGAACCATATCTAAGAGAGTTTGATTACGATGTTTGGACACACCATTACGCTGTGGTGTTCCCTGCGGTGTCAATTGTGAAAGTATTCCGCATTTCTTCAAATGCTCGCCAAACTCGTAACTTAGATATTCACCTCCACGATCAGATCGTAGAAATTTAATCTTCTTGTTACGTTGATTCTCTACCTCACTTTGAAATTCCTTAAACTTCTCGAAAGTTTCGGACTTATGTTTCATGAAATAGATATACCCATATCTACTCAAGTCATCCGTGAAGGTAAGAACATAACGATAACCACCGCGCGATGCTACACTCATTGGGCCACACACATCGGTATGTATGATTTCCAATAAGTTCGTAGCTCGCTCCATCATACCAAAAATGGAGTCTTAGTCATTTTACCCATCAGACATGCTTTGCATCTTTCAAGTGATTCGAAATCAAGTGATTCAAGAAGTCCATCGGAATGGAGTTTCTTCATACACTTCACTCCAATATGACCAAGACGACAGTGCCACATATAGGTCAAGAAACCACGAGCATCTATTAACCAACAAGCTAGTATTATTAAAGAGGCTTTACTAGAGACTCTAATTTAGTTTACAAATCACACAAGTATTAATGTTTCCGGTTAATACTGTTATAGCATGAATGTAAACATTTATCATAAACACTAAGATATAATAATAACCACTTTTATTATTTCCTCTAGGGCATATCTCCAACAAATTAGAGTCAAGGGCGGCAGAAGTGAGACGAATTTTAAAAATGAGGGGTTTCTATAATTTTCATGTGAACCCCACTTGTCATATCAACTTTTTTCAATTCTTTTTTTATTTTTTGTTTGATTTTTTAATTATCTATTCCTATCCCGGCCGCCGGCATCACCCCTCCCACCACCACCTCCCCCACCACCTTCGTCATGGCCACCGGTGCCACCCCTCCCCACCACCAACTCTGTCCCGACGCTCTCCCTCGCACCACCACCTCTTATGTCCCTTCCCACCACCACTTTTGCTCCCTGGCCAACACTCCTCTTCATCTCCGGCCATGCGCGAGAGATAGATTAGGGTGCCGGAGGGTGGGACAGATGGCAAGGAAGGCAGGAGGTGGAGGCGGCATTGCCCACAGATTTGAGGAGGCGCGGCTGCGTGGCCGATGACTTCACTATCAAATTCACAGTGGCCAAATGGCTCGTGGCACACGCGACACGACATAGACGAGGGCATGAGCGCAAGCAGGTGTCGACGGGCGGTCCTTTCGGGTCCTATCGCGGCAAACCTCGCATGCTGTTGTTGCTGCTCCTTCCTTGCATCCAGCTCGGTGATTGCCGGCGGAGAACTCGGCGTTGGCCTAGCCGGCCGGCTGATGGGCGGCGGCGCGGGGAGCACGACGACACAGACATATGTAGAAGAAGCCCACTTGTGTCCTCCCCACTTTTCTCTATTTTTTTAGAGGGGGCTTTTTGTAAAGAAAGACCTAGAATTTGTAATCCTTCTAATACTTTATTGCTATAACCATCACGGTTGTGCCACGTCACCCCCTAAGGCCTTGTTTACTTCTCCGGTATTTTTATCCACAAAAGACGCGGGGATATATATACGAGGATTTGGTGTTCGTCCAATACTCTCAAATCCCCTCAAATATCTTCCCCAAAAATACTCTACCATGATGGAGAGTTTTTAATCTAGTCAAAAATACACAGTGTGAAGGGGATTTGTGGGATATTTCGGGATTATCCCCTCAAAACCCGGCCTAGTAAACGACCTATCGGGAAAATTCTGGGATACAAAATAATCCTCTCTTGTTTCATGAAATACCCTAAAAGTAAACAAGGCCTAACGGTGGGTCCCGCCGTTGGAAGTTTGCGTGGCCAAATCTCAGCTTCAGTGCACATTGCAGATCACGAGCGTAAATGTTGGTGGATTCTTATAAATTTTGAAAAAGTTGATGAATTTTCTCTTCTCGCGCTAAATGTCGTGGCGTTTTGCCATTAACTCCGATAAAGTAGCATAGATAATCATTGGACGCTTCGGTAGTTCAGTTCTCTCCCCTGGTTGCGTATCTGGGGACAAAAGGCATCGATTTTCCCAATGCCTCGGTGGGGCCTCTCACCCCGCACCAAATCAGCAACTAATTAAACACAAAATGACGATAATGTGGCTGGTGGTTTTGCTTCGTCTCAAACAAGTCAGAGGCACCCGCACTCCAAAGGCATTGACAATTAAACTGACAAGTACCGAAAGCTCCACTGTTCACACGACCACGGATGATCTATCGATTGTTTGGCCGACCACGGATGATCTATCGATTATTTCCTGGTTCCTACGCTAATACTGCCTTGTGTTCGAGGAAATGCACACACAGGACGACGTACCAGCTAACTGAGCTCTCCTCCTATGATTGGTCTTCACCTTACCTACACTGCTGGTGCATTGTGGTAGCTTCATTTCTGCGCCGCATACTCGCTTGCTTGCTTGTTACCTGCAGCCAGCACCCTTCTTGGCTCCAGCCTTGCTGCTAATTTAAGAAACTGCATGGTATATATATCAGGTGAGTAGCTAATTGGTTGGATTGGACATTGCGTAGCAGCTCTCCTGCTCTCGTCCTAACCCATCCATACATCAACCAATAATTGCATTGTAGCCCTGAAAACATGCTCAATGTCTCACGGAGACGGAGAACATGGAGCTCGGCCAGGCTTCGTCGACGCCGACGGTCGACACGTGCTAGAAAATGGACGAAAGCCATTGGACGCAGGATTGCCAGCCGCCATGTGATCAGCATTTGCATCATCATTGCGTAATGGTGCTTAGTTTGCTTGGGCAGGCCAATTAGGCAGCCTAACTCTGCCCGCCCTGTCCCCGTTTCTCAGGTGTAAGCCTGAATACTGGAAGTCCATGAGATTCTCATTCAGTTATTCCCTTTTCTCTGTGCATAATTTAGAGAGAGTAGGTACGCATGAAACCAACTTCTACTAGCCAATATGGACTGAGCACAAAACTATATTTTCAAGTTCAAACTTTTTATGATTATAGGATCATGCACGTAGAGAATGGAAGCAGGTATGTGCGTGTAATTTAGAGCTTGAATATGACCATTTGGATTTGTATTAAAAAAAGATAAAATCATTCGGTCCACATACATATTTTGTAACTTCAACACGGAAAAATTATGATCATGTGATTTTTTGCGTGTTCATAAAATTTTATAACTTTTCATGAAAGATCACAAGAGTAAGCTTCTATTCTATTTATACATGCAGGATGTTTGATTTTTCTGTTTTTGAAACTTAGAAATGCAATTTTTCAGAATCATTTCCAAAGTTGTGTTTGTGGGTGTGTGGGTTAACTTGATGATTCTAAGCCTTTGCGATGGAAAACACAACACTTCCAGAAAATTACTCCCTACACAAAAGGAACCAACAAAGAAATAAAAAACTAATACCCTAGAAAAAGAAACCAACAAAGAAAGAAAAAACTATAGCCCAAAAGCTAAGTGTAGCCATCAAGAAGGTGGTAATACCTAATAAGTTACCCCTTGGGGGCGCAAGCTGGTCCTCCCCTTTGATCCCACCAAGAGGTCACCCGATTAATTCGATATGAGGCAAGCAAAGCAAGTCCACAGGTTTAACTCATGTTGGAGTTATTCCAACCCTGTCAGCCTAATGGTGACAGATGAGACCAAAGTTACCTCGGCTTGCTTGCACCAACTCGCACAATGAGGTATGCTTTGACATTATATGTGGCTTGCATTGGCATGGCCCGATAACATTGGCACCTGTAGTTTTCGTGTAGGTTTTGTTCCACGATTCCGATGATTTGGGCGGGGAAAAAAGAGCCCCGTCATTTGTTTTAGAATGTTGTGCATTTTCTAACTGTCCAAATCACACTTTGGCCAACAAGTAACCCAATAGTACGTGAGTAATAGCACAAAATTGACACCATTAAACTCGATGTGGACTCTATTGCGATTGTGATCTTGTACTTCCTCCGTTCCTTAAAAGAAGGTTAGAAGTTTTTACTCAAAGTTAAAAAATGCAAGGTTTGACCATGTATATAGATAAAATAATATTTTATAGATATTACGTGAAGAGTACCTAGTTCTATTGATTTGTATTGTAGATGTTAATCATTTTTTCATCAACTTGATCAAATATTACAACTTTTTTTAGGAACAGAAGTGGCCATTAGCTAGATATTGCGCTAAATATGTAAGGTCTCGATGTTAGAAAGCGAACATGCAAAGTACACGCGCATAGTCAACAAAAATTCAAGAACACTAAAATCTAGAACTTATTATATGTCTTTTATGCATGATTGTCCTTGATGCTTGAGTAAATAAAGCTACTAGCATTAACTGGAAGATAGCAGTTGCCACGCCAGATACTAGCTGAGGCAAATAAATCGAGAAATGCAACTCTGCCGTGCACTAGCGCATGGTTCCATTCAGTTTCATTGTATTTCAATCTGACACATAATTCTTAAATGCAATGATACTTGACAAATCTTGCTGGAATTGTGCAGCACGAATCTTATAGCGGTAAATGGACGACAAAAACATGCATACTACCTAGTGTGCAGGCTGGAATCGCCAGGTTCCAAATAAATTTCTATCATTTTCTCTCTCTCATGACGATGCACTTGAAATATCTTCCTATCATCATGTGGAGCCAGAAGTTATATCTTCCTATCATCGTGTGGAGCCAGATGTTCCGAGGATTCGGGGAACTCGTGATGCTCGATTGCCCGCAAGGAGGAGGCAGGAAGCAACTCGAGGATTAAGAAACACTAAAAACAAATAGTTGCAAGGAAAAGGTAATTAGCAGCAGGCAGAAGCAAGAAAAAGAAGCCGCCCTCCTTTCAGTTCACATGTAGCACCACACTGTCACATGCATAATTAACACGCACAGGCGCAATGTATATATGGAACCATGATGATCAAAGGCAGCTCTACCGCCGTTGGTTAGCGTGCACGATATCACTGGCAAGACAATTAACCATCTTCCATGTTAAAAACACATTACATACTCGTACATGCATATGACATGGATTAGAAAATTAGAATCGTCTACTTATGTACAACGATCTCTTTCAGCTCCCAAGTGGCAACTAGTAGCTATATAGAATTTGTCTACTTTTGTATCGGTCCATCCATGCCTTAGGAATTATTTTAGAAAATGATTCCCTTCCTCTAGACGATCGATCGTGCGGATCGGGTGGTGGAACCGCGTGTTGTGCGTTTATACACTGGTAACGTGTTCCCATGGGGTCCACATCTCATTTATCCCCATCTTATCTCTTCCCCGTTCGTTTTCTCAACCTCTTGATTCCTCTGTCCCGTGCGCTTCCGCCATGGCGACCTTGGAGGCTCCGACCGTCTTCGCGCCCGGCGACCTTTGCCCGCCTTTGAGCTCGGCGACCTCCGCCCACTACAACCTTCCCCTGCACCGCTTGGTGCCTTGCATCTCCGGCAGTCGCCATCTCCCTAACGCCATGTAAGATGCCACCTCCCTAGCGCCCTAGCCTGTCCTCGTTGGAGATGCCGGCATCCTCGGTAGTCGTGGTTGCTACCGACGGCCGACGTCGGTGCTGCAAGGGGTACGAGGGGCTGCTAGCAATGGCTGATGTTGTTGCTACATGTATGGTGACGGGTTTTTGCTACCGGCGGTCGGTGTCGTCGCTATCAGTGGCCAATGGATTTGCTACAGTAGTACAAATATTTTGCTACAATTGTTCTCCTATTTTTTTTTTTGCTACGACATCCACGATGAGGTCTCCGACGAGGTGCCCAGAAAAGTCTTCGACGAGGTCTTCGGCGATGTTAGTTTTTTCTACATTAGAAGAAGTTTGTTGCTACAACCTTCTTGTGGTTTTGCTACAACAGTGTTAACTTTTTGCTACAAGGTCTCCGGCGAGTCACCAGCGAATTTTTTCTGACGATTTCTCCGGCGGAGTCGGTTTTGTTATATTAGTACAATTTTTTCTGCAAGATCTCCGGTGAGGTCTCCGGCGGAACGTTCTATTTTCTAAAATGAATTGTCTTTTACTTCGAAAGCAAAAAAAATAAGACATTTATAGCAAAAAAGGGTGTTTTACAGCAAAAAAAAGAGAGATTGGAGCCTTTTTGAAACATGTGGAAGCAGTAGAAGCAGAAAGATGGGAGCCCTCCCATCCTGCGGGAGACGCATAGCGCTTGCCATTATTTTATCAGTTTACGTGATTGATTGATAGGAAGGAAGAGTAATTAGTGGCTATTTTTAGTGGTTTAGGGGAGCAGGAGACGGGATCCGGAGAAGGAATCATACTGTTGAAGTAACCGGATGGAGTTTGCTCCACGCCACATCGCCGGCGGCACCCTATAAATTCCCCGCCTTTTCCGTCTCCACTCCACCACTCATCAACCCCATCTCCCCCTCTCTCTGCATCTGATAGCTGTACTGTCTCCATGACTGGTCGCTGATCGATCAGTTTCTGGCATTCAGTTGCGACTGCACTGCACCGGCGTCCGGCGAGGATCGAGTAGTAATGGAGAGGCGGCTAGTGACAGCAGAAGGGGAGGCGCCGCCGAGGCAGCAGCTGCCTCCGGGGTTCCGGTTCCACCCCACCGATGAGGAGCTGGTGGTGCAGTACCTCCGCCGCAAGGCCCTCGCGCGCCCGCTCGCCGCCGCCGTAATCCCCGTCGTCCACGCCGCCGCCTTGCCCGACCCCTGGGACCTCCCTGGTGCGTGCACACATTCTTGCACGCGCGCATCCATGTTCTCAGTTTCAGAACTAAATTAGTCCTAATCAGTTTCGTTGCGTTTTATCTTTATTGGTGCAGGCGCGAGCCAAGGGGAGGCGGCTTACTTCTTCAGCCTGCGACAGTCGCCGACGAGAGGCGGTGGCGGGCGTCGACGGAGAGCGGCCAGCGGGTACTGGAAGGCCGCGGGGAAGGAGAAGCCGGTGTTCGTGCAGCTGCAGGGTCCGTCCGGGTCCGGCGGCGGCAAGCGGCTGCTCGTCGGCGTCAAGACGGCGCTGTCCTTCCACCGCGGCAAGTCGCGGTCCTCGCGTACAGCGTGGGTCATGCACGAGTACCGCCTCGCCGCCGCCGCGCCCAGTGACTCGCAGCAGAGCAGCGAATGGGTCGTGTGCCGTGTCTCGCTGAAGAACAACAGAGCAAGAAGGTCGGCAGCCGGCGAGACGACCGCTGCCGTGCACCAGGAAGATTATGCCGGCGATCACCACCACCAGCCGTCGTCGCCGTCGTCGAGCTGCGTCACGGACACCTGTCACGCTTCAGATCACCAAGAAGAAATCAGCAGCGGTACTAGCCAGTAGTAGCATCAATACGATGCTAGCTCCATCCTCGAGCTGCATCCTTCTGGAGGCGGCATCGTGCCCGAACGCGTGCTCGCGGCCTCCCGGCGACCCGCGGTCCGCGGCGCGGCGCACGCGCGCTCCTACTTTGGCAACGGCGTCGCCGCCGACATCGGCGGTAACTTCGTCCGGCTGAAATGCGAACCTCGGACAGCAGGCGGTGCCGCGCTGCTGGGCGTCGTGTTCCACTCGGTCGCCGACCCGGCTGCAACTGATCTGGTCGTGTCGAAGGTCTACCACGGCTGCTGCACGTCTTCGACCGGCATGTTCGTCGCCACCGGGAATGGGCCCCTCGTCGCCCAGATAGGCGCCGGCACCTCCCTAGGACGGAGGTTCCCTATTTCGGCGTCGGCGGCGGCAGGGACATGAAGCGGCTCGACAAAATGCACAAGAGAGAATGTGTGGGCGCTGACATATGGGCCATGCATGTAACTTAAAAGTCTTATAGCATATAGTACAATGCTAAAGAAGGCATGCTTTCTCTTAACTTTCCACATCATTTAGAGAAGACACAATATATAACTTGTACAACGCATTATCTCTTATTGCTATCTCTAGCAATTAATAAAATTAACTATTTTTAATAAAAAAATGGTTGACTAAGAGAAGGCATATGATATAATGAAGAAAAATAGTCTTCTCTTATTGCTAAGAGGTCATCTCTTAGGTAAGGGAAGACAACCCTCTCTCTCTTGTTTCTCTCTCCTTCAACTAAGCAAAAATCCAACGTGACGTGTATAAGGAAAGGCTGACGTCACTGCATTGTACGTGCCCTTAGGCCCCGCTTGGTTGGTTTTTTTTTTCTTAGGCCCCTTACAATTCCGAATTGTTTATGGAACAGATCCTTCGTTGTTTAGATTTTCTCTTCTGACATGTTTCCGGCGGACTCACCCCGTTAAAAGACTATCGATGGTCACCCAAAAATCGGACAGTTTTGTTGTGCACATACAATTCCTCCGGAGATAATTACGTGAAAAAAAATAAACAAAGTTTCCAAGCGGGGCCTTAGTCAAATGGCCTAATAATTCGCGTCATGTCAACATTCACACAAGGTCTCGTTAGTCAAAAATAAATTATAATATACTACCTCGTCCTAATGTTTAAGGCTTATATTTTTTAAAAAAATTAAACTACTTAAAATTTAACTATTTTTTTAAAAAAATATTAATATTTATAATAAGTAATCCATACATTTTTATATATCATGAAACAGATTTTTACATGGTATCTATATAATATCATAGTTCTAATTTTTTTTCTAAAAGTTTGGTCAAACATTTTCCGACATAACTTTTTTTCTAAATATAAACCTTAAGATTTGGAAGGGAGTAACATTATGTGTTTGATTTGTACCCACCTTAGGGCTCGTTCGGTTAATCCACTTCACAAGTGGATTGGAGTGGAATGGGTGGGAATTGGAGGGAATTTAACTTACATGGGAATTAATCCACCTCAATCCATATTGATCCACTCCAATCCCTTTCAAACCGAACAAGCCCTTAGTGATGAAGATCTTAACATATACACCGACGAGGAAAATGGCCTGTATGCTCAAATTTCCCGACAATATGACGATGAATCAGTGATATGTTAGTCTGCCTTGCAATGCGTGTATCCCTTTTCCCGAGAACATAGGCTCACGCCGATTGGGGTGGACCATTCAAATGGCTATTCAAAATATCGAGGTTGTCCAGCTTGACAATGCCTGGTCTTTTTTGAGATAAGATGCAAAAGTTGGAGCTACACATGATGAATTAGAATGTTGTTAATGTGACTTTTTATAGTTATATTAAAGTGTTTTGTTGTTCGTCATGAGCTTTATATTCTCCGACCTCATGTGTTATAGACTTATAGTTAGTTAATTATGAAATTTTGATCATTTACGTGAAAAATGGAATGGAATTCCAAGGCTTATTTCTACTCTTCAACCACATGAAAATGCAGTACCTAAGAAAAACATGCAAGCCAGTAAAATACATACAAATTCAGAGCATTGTGTCACTCATGCATCATCATGCATGCGTCAACAAAATAGTTAAAGCATCTCCAGTGGCGTCCCCAAAACCGTCTCAATCGGCGTCCCCAAAACCGTCTTAACTGTATTTCGGCATGTAGTGTAGAAAAATATGCCCTACCGCGTGCCTCAAAAGCCGTTTCCATCCGACGTGGCCCAGTAAACTGTCTGGCGTGCCGAGGCCATCCTTGCTACACATGGGACGTTGCGGGCGCAAAGGACGCAACGCGCGGGTGACATGGCGTTTGCGGCCAGCCCTGTCATTGGCATAGCGGCTGGTCAGCCTTATTTATGTTGTGACCAATCTCTCTACGGCGACTAAATGGCCTACGCAGAGAGTCCTCTAGTCATCATAGTGGCGCGTAGCCGGCGTAGAGAGTCGTCTCGTCGCCGCAGTGGCGCATGGGCGGTGCAACATCCAGTCTATTCGCATCTGCGGCGGTGTTAATGCAAGCCAGCGGCTGCGCTAACTACTTCAGTGTATAAATACATCCCCTGATGCCTCTCCTCTATCCACAACTCAAACCCTAGCCCTGCCTAGCTGGCCTCCTTCATTGTTCTCGTCCCCAAGCTCTCCTGTCGGCTAAGCGACATGCCTTGCCGCCTGCCTACCTGCTAGGCCAGGGTCCCCATGCCCGAGCCACCACCACGCTCCCCGATGTCGGACTAAACTCCATCGGACTCCTCGGACGATGATGACTCCGAGAAGTTTGACTTTACCTCCTCGTCGAACTCTGGACACTTTGGTGGGTCAGCGGATGATCCACTGCAGTGCGTCATCCTCTACTATTTCAAGACCGAGTGGAAGAGGGCCAACAAGGCTTGTCTCCATCATGCGGTTAACCGGCACCTTGAAGAGTGCGGCCCAATGATCTCCCTGCATAGGCTTCCACTGGAGGAGAACACCCGCCACCTCATGGAGAGGAAGCGGCAAGCCGCTCTTCACATCAACACAGAGAACGAGGCCGCAGTAAGCCCGGATTGCTCATAATGAGTTCAATCGGGAGTTTTGCTAGCACACGGAGACGGAGCGGAACGACCGACGACACACATACAAAGCAAGGTGATAAAGCAGCAGAGATAATCATTGGACGCTTGAGTAGTTCAGTTCCGTGATTCCCTCCCTGGTTGCGTATCTAGGGACAAAGGCATCAATTTTTCCAATGCTTCGATGGGGCCTCTCACCCCACACCAAATCAGCAACTAATTAAACACAAAATGACGATGTGGCCGGCGGGTTTGCTTCATCTTGGTGCCAACATATATACTTCCTTTGTTTAGAAATATAATATGTTTTAGATTTATGAAGCTAATATATCTAGATATGTGTATAGATTCATTTAAACCTACACAGTAAAAAATGTCTAGATATATTTATTTCACAAACCTAAAACATTTTATATTTCTAAACGGAGGGAGTACATATGTAACTCCTCGCCGCGCTCCAAAGTCATTGACAATCAAACAGACAAGTGAACTATAATCCCCATGAATAGCTTTCATCGTCCGGGAGTGAACTAGTGAAAACTCCACTTCCACTGTTCACACGAGCACATGTTTGATCCATCGATTGTTTGGCCCGAGTTTTCCGGAGTTCCTACGTTAATACTGCCTTGTGTTGGAGGAAATGCACGCGCAGGACGACGTACCAGCTAACTGAGCTCTCCTCCTATGATTGATCTTCACCTTACCTACACTGCTGGTGCATTGTGGTAGCTTAACTTCTGCGCCGCCTAATCGCTTGCTTGCTTGCTTGTCACCTGCAGCCAGCCGTTTCTGCAGCAAGCCAGCCAGCACTCTTATTGGCTTGGCTCCAGCCTTGCTGCTTGTTTAAGAAACTGGTGGCATGGTATATCAGGTGAGCAGCTAATTGGTTGGATTGCACTTTGCGTGGCAGTTCTCTAGCTCTACTCCTAATCCACCCATCCATATTAACCAATTGCACTCCAACTAGTCCTGAAAACATGCTCAATGTCTCACGGAGACTGAAAACATGGAGCTCGATCGGCCGGGCTTCGTCGAGCCGACGTCGACACGCGACAGCAAATGGACGAAAGTGCCTTGTATGCCATTGGATTGGCAGCCGCCATGTGATAAGCATTTGCATCATTTGCGTAATGGTGCTCAGTTTGCTTGGGCAGGCCAATTTAGGTAGCCTAATTCAGCCTGCCATGTCCCATTTCTGAGGTGTAAGCCTAATAGATAGTACGTCATAAAAGAAACAAAAAAACTACACTAGTCTAAAAGCAAAGTGTAGCCGTCAAGAAGGTGGTAACACCTAGTAAGTTACCCGTTGGGGGGCGCAAGCTGGTCCTCTCTTTGATCTCACCAAGAGGTCACTTGATTGAATCGACGTGAGGCAAGCAAAGCAAGTCCACATGTTTAACTCATGTTGGAGTTATTCCAACCCTGTCAATCTAATGGTGACAGGTGAGACCAAAGTTACCTCGGCTTGCTTGCACCAACTCGCTCAATATAATGAGCTATAATTTGACATTATATGTGTGGCTTGCAGTGGCATGGCCTGATAACATTGGCTCCCGTCGTTTTCCGTAGATTTTGTTCCGCGACACCTATGATTTGGGTGAAGAAAAAAAAGAACCCCCACTTTATTTTAGAATGTTATTATGCGATTTTTGACTATCAAAATCACACTTTGGCCAACAAGCAACCCAATAATACGTGGGTAATAGCACGAAATTGACATCATTAAACTCGGTTTGGAGCATTACTCCCGGTTATGGTTGGACCCGGGACTAATGTCAGCATTAGTCCCGGTTCCAAAGGCTAGAACGCCAGCAATCTTTAGTCCCGGGTCAAACGGTACCTTTAGTCCCGGGTTAAACGGGACCTTTAGTCCCGGTTCGTATCATCAACCGGAACTAAAAGGGGTGCCCTTGGTGCCAACCCCTTTAGTCCCAGTTCGTATCACCAACCGGGACTAAAGGTGTGGTCTTTAGTCCTGGTTCATATTACCAACCCGGACTAAAGAAAGTGGGCAAAATTTTTTTTCAAATTCTGCCGTGGCAGTGAAACGGGCAAAATTCGTCTGAAAATCGTCTTTTCTAGATTCAAAATCATGCCAAAAAATTATAAAAATTATAAAAATAAAATCCTTTGAACTGTAGTTATATTAAGTGATTTAGTTGTTACAAAAATTAACAAATATAAATTTCGACATAATTCTAAAAAAATGTTATGAAAAATTCAAATGGCCATAACTTTTGCATACGATGTAAAAAAAGTACAACCTATCAAAACATGCAGAAAAAAATTAGCTCTTTGATTTCAACATCCTTAGGCCATTTTGGATTCTTAAAATTCGAAAAGAAAAAAAATATTTCAGAAAATAAATTATTTTTGTATTTTTTATGTCATATTTGAATTCCTCGCATTTTTCTGATAATTATGGATATATCATTTGTCGAAATTTGATTTACAGATTTGAAGATATTATTTATGTCATATTAAATGAATAAATGGCAATAAATAAATAAAATATTAATTTAATTAATTTTTACTTTCATTAGAATAAAATATTATTATTACTTATTTATTGTTGTTTAGTAAAAAATAGTTGTTCTTAATTTAAAAAATAAAAACGTGTCACATATTGATATGGGTTAATAGGATTGATATACTAGTCTTGACAAAAGTTATCAGTGTCCTTTGCGCGGGGTGGGAGAGATGGAATGGAGAAGTTAAGCGTGTTGAGGGTAGAATAGTGCTAGGATGGGTGACCGGCCGGGAAATTTAACTGTAAGTATAATTTAAACTAAAATTAAGTATAATTAGTGTTAAAAATAAGAGATGTGGGAGATTAACGAGTCAAACAATTCAAAAGCTTAAGAAAAATTGAAAAAAATTGGAAAAAAAAAACAAAAAAAAACTTTATTCCGGGTTCGTATTACAAACCGAGACTAAAAGTCATGCGCGCTCGATGCTGCCTTCTAGTCCCGGTTTGTGGCAGAACCGGGACTAAATGATGGAGGCTTTAGTCCCGATTGTCCCGTCCCGGTTGGGCAACCGGGACTAAAGCCCCTTACCAACCGAGACACATGACCTGTTTGCACTAGTGGGTGTCTGTTTATCACGATTGTGAACTTGTACTTCCTTCGTTCCTGGAAAGAAGGTTATAAGTTTTTTCCGAGTCAAACAATGAACGGTTATGTATATATATAGAAATAGGCCAACAACTATAATATTACATAAATACCGTGTGAAGAATATTTCTTTGTGTGCCTAGTTCTGTTGATTTGGATGGTAGATGTTAATTATTTTTTTCATAAACTTGATCAAACATAACACATAGGTGGTAAATATTAGCTAAATATTGTGCTAGAAGTGTATATATTGGTCGATGTTACAAAAAGTAAAATAAAAATTCACGTATATAAAATTTAGCGCCGCATAGCGCGCATATATTATCTTTTATGCACAGTTTTCTCTGGGTGCACGAGGAAATAAAGCTATCTCCTATCCATGATATAGTGGCGCTGATTTAGTGCAACTTTCTATTAAATCAGTGACACTTATTATGGATTAGAGTTAGTACTAGCATTAACCCGGAGATAGTAGTTGCCACACCAGATGCTAGCCGAGGCAAATAAATTTTCTTTAGCTTGAGTTCTGACGGTGCACTTGAAATATCTTCCTATCATCGTGTGGAGCCCGAAGTTCCCAAGATTCGGGGGACTCGTGATGCTCGATTGCCCGCAAGGAGGCAGGAAGCAACTCAAGATTAAGCAACGCTAAAACAAATAGTTGCATGAAAAAGGTAATTAGCAGCAGGCTGCAGCATGTTGCGTCACTTGCGTGAGTCCAGGCAGAAGCAAGAGAAAGAAGGCGGCCTTCGTTCCAGTTCACATGTAGCATCACACTATCACATGCATAATTAACACGCACAGGCCATGTATATATGGAAACCATGATGATCAGTGGCAGACCTACAAACTTTTGAAAGATTGAGCAAACAAGTTTAAGATAGGAGTATGATTTTTTAGACGAAATCGCTATATAAATCTGGCCGTCAGCAAACCTGGATGGCTGCCCGGATTATAGGAACGTTGGGTCCACCGATGATGATGATCAACGGCGGCTCTTACTTAGCGCCGTTGTGCGACCAGGCGGACGAGACCATGACTCACCTCTTGGTGGGTTGTCCCTTTTCGAAGTCAATCTGGCACGAGATGTTGTCCTGAATCCGATCCACGGTCACACCACCGGATGGAGAAGTGGACTTCGTGAATTGGTGGCTACAGGCTTCGTCTTCTACCCCTCGCGCTATGCGAAAGGGGACGTCATCGCAGATCATGTTGACGGTCTGATGGATTTGGAAGCAGTGCAGCGCTTTCGTCTTCGACAACGCGTCACCAAACATGGGTACTCTTCTCGGTAAGATTTGATCTGAGGCTCGCGATTGGACTACTGCTGGCGTGTCTGGCCTTCGTGCCTTGTTGCCGGCATCCTAGTAGGCCTAGGGGTTAAGTTGTATGGGGTGTTGGCTCGCTTGAGCCTGTGTATATATTTTATATAACTCTTTTTTTTTTCAATGAATCGAAACGCAAAGCTTTTTGTGTTTTCATGATTGCTTAGAGCCGTTGGGTAGGGTGCACGATACCACGGGCAAGCTTAAGACAATTAACCGTCTTCCTTTGTCAAAACGTACTTGCATATGGCATGGATTGAAAATTCAGAATCGTCTGCTTCTGTACAACGATCTCTTTCAGCTCCCAAGTGGCACCTACTCATATAGAATTTCTCTACTTTTGTATCGTTCATCCATATCTCAATAATACTTTAATACCTTAGGAAAAAATTTATCAGTTTACGTGATTGATTGACAGAACGGAAGAGTAATTAGGGGTGACATCGAACAAGGAATCATACTGTTGAAGCAAGATGGCAGGAGTTCGCGCCACGCCACCTCGCCGGCGGCATCCTATAAATTTCCGTCTCCACTCCACCATTCATCAACCCCATCTCTCTCTCTCTCCACCTGAAAGCTGTACTGTCTCTCCTAACTGGTCGCTGATCGATCAGCTTCAGTTCCACGGTCCGTGCCACGGCGCACGCGTGCTCCTACGTGCGATGAGGCCATCCCTGCTACACAGGGAACGTTGCGGGTGACGTGGCGTTGGCGGTCAGCCTTGTCATTGGCACAACGGCTAGTCGGTCTTATTTATATTGTGACCAATCTCTCTATGACGGCTAAATGGCCTGCGTAGAGAGTCCTCTAGTCATCACAGTGGCACGCAGCCGGTGCAAAGAGTTGTCTCATCGTCGTAGTGGCGCGTGGGCGGCGCAATATCCAGTCTATTCGCTATCTACGACGGTGTTAATGCAAGCCAGTGGCCGCGCTGACTACTTCAGCATATAAATACATCCCCTGACGCCTCTCCTCTATCCACAACTCAAACCCTAGCCCTGTCTAGCTAGCCTCCTTCATTGTTCTCGTCCCCAAGTTCTCATGTCAGCTAAGCGACATGCCTTGCTGCTTGCCTACCTGGTAGGCCAAGCTCCCCATGCCCGAGCCACCACCATGCTCCCAGTTGTCGGACGATGACTCCGAGAAGTTCGACTTTACCTTCTCATCGGATTCCTGCCACTTTGGTGGGCCAACGGTTGATCCACTACAGTGCGTCGTCCTCCACTATTTCAAGACCAAGCGGAAGAGGGCCAACAAGGTTCGTCTCCACCATGCGGTCAACCAGCACCTTGAAGAGTGTGGCCCAGCGGTCTCCCTGTAGAGGCTGCCAGTGGAGTAGAACACCCACCTCCTCATGGAGAGGGAGCGGCATACCATTCTTCGCATCAACACGGAGAATGGGCCCATAGCAAGCCTGGATTGCTCAGAACGAGTTCAACCAGGAGTTGCGCGAGCGCACGAAGGCGGAGCGGAATGACCGACGGCGGCGGCCGTCGCCCAGAGTTGGTAGTGCGCCGCCTGATGGTGGAAGCACGACAGACGAGGCGGTCCCAAAAAGAGGCAAAGTGGGACACCAAGTAGTGTCGCCAGAATGACGATGAAGCCGGTCCCTCCGGCAGGAACGACGACGCTTATTAGATTTACTTCCTGTTTAAGTTTAGTTAAATTTCATCTATTTTGTAAAATTTCATCATACATTTTAATGGATTTTGACTTTCAATTGATTTTGTTTGGTTGAAATTTGGGACATGAGACTGGAAACATGCATGTATCAAACATGGCACGGCTCAACGTGCCTCAAATAACCGATCCGGCGTTTTTGTGGGATGTCGTTTGAAGGACGTGAGTGGAGATGCTTTTACCGTGCTTGATCGAGCTCGAGGCCTCGAGCCTGCCGGCCAAGGTATGCGCCGGCATACATAAAAAGCAAGGGGATAAAGCAGCAGAGATAATCATTGGACGCTTCAGTAGTTCAGTTCCCTGATTCCCTCCCTGGTTGCATATCTGGGGACACAAGGCATCAATTTTTCCAATGCTTCGATGGAGCCTCTCACTCCCCCACCAAATCAGCAGCAAAACACAGATTTACGATGTGGCCGGTGGGTTTGCTTCGGCCGGTGCCGGACGCATATTCAGTGATTTGAGGTACAAAGTCTAGCCATGGCTACTCCCCTATGAGCCATCTAATTAAAGTTGATCCAACGGACAGTAATGAGCAAAAAGTTTGAGTCTAAATTATAATATGTTGTTTATGTCTAAATCGTATATTCAAATAAAATGAAAGTTTTCTAGAGTATTATAATACAGTACGTGTGATTTACTGTATTTTTTCATTTTTTGTCTGAGCATTTTGAATTTTGAGTTCACAATTTGATAGCGAAACTATAAATAATATTTGTTCACAAACTATATGTACAAATATGACAAAACTTTCCCAGAGTACATAATTGAACATATATGATCTATTGGATTTTTTTTTCAAATTTGTCAAAACATAATACAACATATGTGGGAGCAAAGTCACAACTAAATTTTGTATCCCAATGTCACTGAAGCTGCGTCCAACACATACATAACGCCTCGCCGCGCACACAAGTCAGAGGCACCCGCACTCCAAAGGCATTGACAGTTAAACTGACAAGTGTAGCTTTCATCATCAACGAGTGAACTAGTATCGAAAGCTCCACTGTTCACACGACCACGGATGATCTATCTATTATTTGGCCGGCCGGGTTTCCGGAGTTCCTACGCTAATACTGCCTTGTGTTGGAGGAAATGCACGCGCAGGACGACGTACCAGCTAACTGAGCTCTCCTCCTACCTATGATTTGTCTTCACCTTAGAACATCTCCACTCATTGAACGAATACAGGCTAAAATCCGGCCTAAACTTTGGCCGGATGAAACTTGATTTTGGCTTGGGAACGCCGCGTTTCCCACTCGCATTCCAAGGCCGAGTTTTCGCGTTTGACTAAAATTCAGACGAGTTTGACAAATTCGGACGGATTTCATTAAGATGAGCGAATATAGGCGAATTATATCGAATTTAAACTAGATAATAAACAAAAACATTTAAAAAGGCCGCCGCCGTAGCCTTCGCCGATGTCCTCGCCGCTTCTACATGCGAAAATTGTTGTAGAAGGACGTGTAGCCAGGATCGGCCATGTCGTCGTCCTGGCCGCCGCCGTCGTTGTCGTCGCTCGGCGGCTATGGCGGGCGGGATCTCCCCTGACCGGCGTCGCCGCACCTCCAGGGCTGGTAAGAAGGGCCATCCTCGTCGTCGTCGTCGTCGAGGACGAAGAGCGGGGCGCCCTGGTAGGTGAGCGTCCGCCCGAACAACGCCTGCCTCTGGGCCGCCTGCTCCTCGGCCGCCTGCTGTAGGCGTTGGACGCGAAGGCGCTCCTGCTCCTCCCAATCCACCCTGGACCAGTCCAGGATATCCGGCGACGACGGCTTCACCAACGGCGGCTGCGGTACCGAGTCACGGAGCGACTGCTTGCGGTGACCCAGCATACCACTACATGTGTAGTATACTATAGTCGTTGACATGACACTCACAGAATACCGTTCTGTAAATATCACATCCCTCA
This sequence comes from Avena sativa, assembly GCA_916181665.1. Taxonomy (NCBI): domain Eukaryota; kingdom Viridiplantae; phylum Streptophyta; class Magnoliopsida; order Poales; family Poaceae; genus Avena; species Avena sativa. Next base: position 455,262,886 of record OV702283.1, read on the forward strand.
GAGTGACACAACAGAAACATTGCGGGTCCATATTACAACATTCACACATTATTATTATTACAATACCAGAAGTTCAGGTCTTCAAAAGCTTACAAACCAAAATATAAAGTGTTTCAGCGGAATTTAAAAGTAGCAACTCCGGCTAGGAGTTGAGCTCAACAGCTTATTCTATAGAGTTCATGCTGCTCGGCTCCGTTGGTTACTACTAACTAGGATACTTAGTTGGATTCGTTGTCGTCGACACCACAGCGGATTTCGTAATCCACTCCTTCAACACCTCCTGACAGATCAGGCTCTTCGTAGAACACATCTTCTTGACATTCAGCTGCATACATTGGCACGTCTTCGGGATCCTCAGAGTCTAAGCTAAGGATCAAAGGAAAGGATGAGTAACAACGTTACCCAACAAGATCATTATATGCAAGGTGGGAAGTTGTCACATCCCAAATTTTAGATTTGGTTATGCATATCATTCATAGCATTGCATCATGTTCTTCCATGCAAAACCTTCGATTGAATTGTTTCGGCTAAACGCTATGTTCAAAACTCTACTTTATATTACTAAAATGCTCCTGCGGGAGAGTACACTAGGGCTCGAGTTTTCCACCCTAGTAGACTAGTGGTTTCACTCCCCACTTGACCCTAGATTGATCCCCTGGATTTTAGAAAATTTTAGAAAGAAGTTTCGTTCGAATCGGAGCTCGTACGGAAAGGTTGCGGAGGATTTACTAAATCGGTTATTAGAAAAATTAAAAGAACAAAAAAAAGGGAGTCTGCGCCGCCGCCAGCCTGCTGGGCCGCGCCGGCCCAGCCAGCGCCCAGCGCGCGCGCCTGCAGCCACCGCCCGCGCGGCGGATAATATCCGCCGCCGCCCCCGCGCCAGGCCACCGACAGGTGGGCCCCACCTGTCGGCGCCGACTTCGCCGTGTCCGACTCCAACCGCCGCCGTCGTATCCGCCTCCGACTCCTCCTCCGCGCGGCCCCCCTCCTCTTAACCGCCTCGCCGCGACCCCTGCCCCCCCTATCGCGCCCGCTCCCCTTGCGAGCCGCCGCCGCCGCCTCGCGCACAGCGCCGCCGCCGCTCCCGCATCTCTCCGCCGCCGCCGCCAATGAGCCCGCTGCCACGCCTCCCCCTCCATCTCACCGCCGCCCGCACCACGAGCGCGCCTCCCCGCGAGCCCGCGAGCCCGCCGCCTCTCTAACGCTGCCTCCCTCTCTCTGCAGGCCGCCGACGCCGAGCCCCCGACGCCGCCGCGCCTCCAGCCGCTCGCCGCCGCCCGCACCGAGGCCGCCGACCCGCGCCGCCACCGTCACGGGATCCGCCTCCTCGTCGCCGCCGTCGGAGACCGTCGCCGCCGCCGTCCCGAGCACGCCGCCGCCAACTCCGGTGAGTGCCGCCGCCGCCTCATCTCGGCCGTTGGATCTCCAATCCGCGGCTCAGATCGACCGAGACCGCGCGGTTGACTGGTCAACCGCAGTCAACCCGCGCTAAGTCAGCGCCGAGTCAGCGCTGAGTCAGCAGGGAATATTAAATCGTTCTGGAAATTGCAGAAATTTGTGGGTTATTGTAAATTGCGTAGAAATTAATCCGCTGGGCCAAAAATTTCAAATAAAATATGTGTAGAGTCAGTAAGTCGTGTAGAATCTTGCTGTATCATTGTTTCACACTTTTGCAGCAAGATTTTGTCCAGATTAATTAAATGAGTTAATGCCCTTTTTGGAGTAATTAATTTGTAGAAAAAGATCTGTAACTCCAAAAATTGCATATAATATGTCCCTGGATTCAGTAGAACAAGGGGAATCTCAAAGTGAATTAAAAGAATAGGCTTATTGTAAAAACTTTTGCATAAACTATTTAATGGCTTTCTGCAGTGTTTTAATTACTCGGGGAGTTTTATAATTCCTTTTTGAGTAATTCCAGTTGGTACTGCTCCTAAATAGCAATGCCTTTACAGTAGATTTTTCCCAAGATTTTACAAACAATATACTACCGTTAGTGAATTATTTGAGTTCTAGCTCTAGTTTTAAGCACTATATTTGCTTAATAGTTTTCCTTGCGCTAAAACTATTTTCCATGCATGCAATCAGTAGTTTTACTAAATAGGATTATGTGGTGCTGCTGTAGCATAAATCCACTTGTCATGCATGCATTCATGCATCATCTTTGTTGCATATACTTGTGAATTGTTTGTTTATGATTGCAATTGTATCGTGTAGATTGTGACGAGTGCAACGCTTGCTCGTGTGTGGATTGTTCTTCCGACCGCTACAACCAAGGCAAGTAGATGCTACTTTGTTCATGATATTGTCCTACTATTTTCTATGCATTGTCGTGTATTTTCTAGACGCATGTGTAGGATGATACTATCGCTATGCTATGTCCCATTATGTGGTAGGGCTTTCCTTGTAGATAAACCACCGTTGGTAGATGTGCTTAGCCATGCTATGATGAACGAGGGCTGGGTTACATCACGGTTATTGTTTCTAAAAGTATTGGTTTGTGAAAACTAAAACAACTTAATCAATGAACCTCCTGGTTGTGATGGGATTGATAAATTTTGGTGGCTTCATTGCGAAAAGGCACCCAGGTATCAAGAGAAAATGATTGGCTTCTTTATTCTGTAGCTTACGTGTACAACCATGTGCCAATAATGAAATGGGCGGTTGGTTGGACTTAGTAGGTTGTGGTAACTCGAACCCGCGTATCCAGAGATGTAGAATTTTGGTAGGTTGGACCGGTGCGCATCGGGATTGGGGTGCTACTTCCCGAACAGTCTCTTCTTGGACTTCTCCCTATCATCACCCAAAATGAGAGTGATGGTACGAGCTGGGCTGGCCAAGTCACATGGGTAAAGTGTACTGATCCCTGCAGGGTGTATAATCTAATCGATTAGCCGTGTCCCTGGTTATGGACATCTGATTTGCTTGATATTGATTCCATGACATGTTTCTCGCTCATTCAAATTTCATAATTTCTTTAATATTGTTGGGTTATCTTAATTGGGATCTTTTCAAAGAAAATAAAAAACTGTTTATGAAAGTAGGACAAAGGTATTTGTAAATGCAAGCTAGCCACAGCTCCACTTGCCAAATATGCATGTAGATGTTAGCACTATTGTCTCCTTTACTAGCTCTACTTGCCATACATTCCATGTATTGACCCTTCGGGGCTGCTACGTTTCATGTTGCAGGTTATTCCGATTCCGAGTAATTGATATGGGCCATGGTACTCCACTCGGCACTTGTTCACTTGTGGGCAATTTGTAGAATGGAGAATTTAGTTTATTTATGTTGCTACCTGAATAATTTGAGCTAGCCTTGAGCTAAGATTTTATTGTAATAATGGTACTCTGGATCTTCGTTATTTATGATACACGGATATTTTGCTATGTTATTCATCTTATTCTATTGTGGGCCAATGAACCGATCCAGGGATTGGCATGTCACATAGAAGCCTCGGTCTTTTCAGAACCGCGGCGTTACAAGATGGTATCAGAGCCCTTGTGTCGACTGTAGGATCGTGACCTAGGATTGGATTAGGAAGCCATAGAGTTATTAAAGCTTATATTAAATCTGTCTTTCATCTTATGCCTTTCACTCTCGTAAATTCTTATCTTATACTATTATCACACTTTCCTCTTTTAATTGATAGATGGGAGAAGTCAGGACTGAGTATGCAACCATGGAGTCACCAAGGCCCTTTGCAAGACAGTTAGCACAGCTCTCGTAGTCATTAGGATTGCCACTACCCATGTTCAAGGGAAGAAGGTTGTACATCTATGGATATGGTGAGGATGCATGGGAGATCACCACCTTCATCTTCAGGGATGCCGCCTTGCCAAACCCTGTGCATCTGATCTATACCAAGACATACTGCAACTGGGGACTTGGAATTAACTTGGCCATACATGAAGCCCTGTCTCGCCAGTGCCATCATGTCCGACACCTGCTACCAGTAGATTCACCCTACCGTGACTATGGGAGGCGTGATGAAGATGGGCACATTGTGGTTACCCCGGGCGACAAGAACAACATGCCGCCCCGTCGGAGGCACATTGAGGACATGGAAAGGGAGAATGGAGCTCTAGCTGAGAAGGTGATGATGATAAAGGAGATTGCAGATTTTGCCAGCAATGGTATGGTGGTCCAAGGACAAGAAATTGACACCTTGCATGAAGCTGTGGGAGCTCTGGAGAATGCCCTGATAGCCAGAGATGCAACCATAGCTCATCTTCATGGTACGGTACAGGAGAACACCCAGAACATACAACAGTTGCAGGGGACCGTCCAGGAAAGGGATCAAACCATTGAAGCTATGACAACCCAGATTGCCACTCTCCAAGCACAGTTGAATCCATCCTCTGATGATGACAATGGAGATGGTGTCAACAATGATGATGATGATGACAGTGGGAACGATGATGATGATGAGGACGAGGATAATGATGATGGAGACGATGATGGTGGAGGAGATGGAGTTGTTCCAGTTGCAGCTGAGAGTGAAGAAGAAGAGGAGGATCCAGAAGAGGTGGAGTTTGAGATTTCAAGTGATGACTCAGGAGAGGTGTACACTCCGCCACCATGGTTGAACTGTGGACCGAAGCGCCAACGCATGAGTGCAAGGACCTACCACAACCTCTTCAAAAAGTAGATAGAAGCCCACCAATTAGTCCTCGTTAGGTGAAATCGTTAGGATTAGTCTCGATCGATGTGAAACTTAATTACTGTTAGTTTAAGAGTGTTTAGTTGCTTATTTGTGTACTCCAATATCCCAGGAATTATTTGTGCGAATTTTATGAAAGAGTTATGGCAAGTTTGGTTACTATCTGTGTTATTTTCGCTGCAGTTTTCTGCTGATACAGCAGTACTGTACGATTTTTCATATTTTTCTGGTAACTGGGAAACATCTGAAAAAATAGGGCTGGTGCGAAACTCTCTGTAATGTATGTGAAAAAATCAGCATAATTTTCTGACGAGTCTAAGTCAGGCATAAAAATTCGTGAACACTGTTGGACTGCTCTGGCAGATTGCTGTTTTATTGCGTTGATGATCAACTATTTAGTTAACCATTGCCAACTCCTCTAAAACTATTTCAGTAGATATATACTGCTAGGATAACCCCTGGGATGTTGCTGGATCACTTGTTTGTTGATGTGTTGCTTGCTTGAGATTGTCTGCTATTGTTTGTTGTTGTTTGATCATATGCATGGGTAGAATCCTATTATCGTAGTTGATTCTTTCTAAGCTTACCTGTGCTGAACCGCAGATGCCTCCCCGCCGTCAACCCACTGAGTTGGAGCAGCTCATGACAGCTCAGGCACAGCTGACCCAAGTTATGACTTAGTTCATGGAAGCTCAGAATAACAACAACAACAATGGGAACAACCAGCCTCAGGGAGATGCTCTCACCAGGTTTCTGAGGTTCAGGCCAGCTAAGTTCTCTACTGCAATGGAACCAATGGTTGCTCTCGACTGGTTGCGTTCAGTCAACAAGGATCTGGTAACTGTTGGATGCACTGATGCTGAGAAGGTGAGGTTTGCCGCTCACCTACTGGAGGGACCAGCCGCTTCTTGGTGGGACACTTTTCAGATCACCCACCCGCTGGATACCGTGACTTGAGCAATGTTTGAGGAAGGTTTCAGGACCAACCACGTGTCTTCAGGAGTTCTGAGCCTGAAGAGGAAAGAGTTCCGCAACTTACGCCAAACCAATCGCACCGTGGCTGAGTACATTGAGGAGTTCAACAACCTGTCCCGTTATGCACCTGAGGATGTTGACACTGATGCAAAAAAGGAGGGAGAGATTCCTGGATGGCCTTAGTGATGAGCTTTCCGTGTAGCTACTGGTGGTTTATTGCCCCACTTTCCAGGAGCTTATGGACAAGGCCAGGATCTTGGAAGGGAAGCACAAGCAGGTGGAGAACCGCAATAGGAAGAGCAATAATCACCACTCTGGTTCACATCACAAGTCTCGCACTTCTTATGATGGGTACTCCAAGCATGGAGGGAGTGACCATGGGAGCCATGACCGCCACCACCATGGAGTCGATGGACATCGCCATGACAACCACAAGAGCATTCACCACAGCCACAAGGGAGGACACTCTCACCACTCTGGAGGACACGGTGGACATGACCGCAACCGTGATCGCAGCTTTGTGAAGAAGGATTTGAGTGAGGTGACATGCTTCAAGTGTGGCCAGAAGGGACACTATGCTGACAACTGTCCGGAGAGGAAGGGACTGAAGCCAACCAACAACCAGAAGGCCACAGTGAACCACATGAATGTGGAGGAGATCCCAGATGAGCCTGATCTTGTGATTGGTAAGTTTCCAATCAACACTCACCCTGCACTTATACTTTTCGATACTGGTGCATCGCATTCATTCATTTCAAGGGCATTTGTGGATAAGTATAAGCTACCTACTGAGTCTATGAAAGAGTCTATTAGAGTGAGTTCACCTGGAGGAGATATGATAGCTAGTGCGGGATGCCGCGGCTTAACTGTGAGGATTGGAACACACAACTTCATTGCACATCTGGTAGTATTGGAGTCATAAGGGTTAGATGTTATTCTGGGTATGGATTGGATGTCTATGCATGGGGGACACATAGATTGTGCACAGCGAGCTGTTTCACTCAGAACCCCGGATGGTAAGAGAATTAGATTCAAGTCGGCTGTGCGACCGGGAAGGTGTAAGCTGAATTCTCTTAAGGGGGTTAGCATGGATACTGTGCTAGTGATTAGGGATTACCCTGACGTGTTTCCGGAAGAACTGCCAGGAATGCCACCTGACAGGGAAGTGGAGTTTCTCATCGACCTGATGCCGGGAACAGGACCTATTGCAAAGAGACCATATAAGATGGATGTGGATGAGTTGAAGGAATTGAAGAAGCAGCTGAAAGAGCAGTTGGACAAGGGATTCATTCAGCCTAGTTCGTCGTCATGGGGTGCACCTGTTCTGTTTGTGGAGAAGAAAGACAGCAGCAAGAGATTAGTGGTGGACTATCGCTCGCTGAATGAGGTGACAATCAAGAAAAAATACCCCCTGCCGAACATAAATGATTTGTTTGATCAACTGGAAGGAGCAAAGGTGTTTAGTAAGATTGATCTTCGATCGGGCTACTTCCAATTGAAGATCCGGGAGGATGACATACCAAAAACCGCTTTCACCACTAGGTATGGCTTATATGAGTACACGGTTATGTCTTTTGGACTAACGAATGCCCCGGCATATTTCATGACCATGATGAACAAGGTATTTATGGAATACTTGGACAAGTTTGTGGTGGTGTTTATTGACGACATACTGATATATTCCAAGGATGATGCTGAGCATGAGAAACATCTGCGACTGATTATGGAGAAGCTGAGGGAACACAAGCTGTATGACAAATTCAGCAAGTGTGAATTCTAGCTTAACACTGTTGGATTTCTTGGACACGTGGTGTCAGGAGAAGGAGTCGCTGTTGATCCAAGCAAAGTGACTGCAGTAACTGAGTGGGAAGCGCCCAAGAATGCAGGAGAGATTCGAAGCTTTTTGGGACTTGCTGGATATTACAGGAGATTCATTGAGAAGTTCTCCAAGATTGCTAAGCCGATGACAGAACTTCTGAAGAAGGAGAGGAAGTTTGAATGGACAGACGTGTGTGAAGCCAGCTTTCAGGAACTGAAGCGTCGATTAGTGACTACACCTGTTCTGTGTTTACCAGATCTTCAGAAGGATTTCCAAGTGTACTGTGATGCTTCTCGACAAGTACTTGGGAGTGTGCTGATGCAAGATGGGAGAGTGGTGTCGTATGCCTCACGGCAACTTAAACACCATGAACGGAATTACCCCACACACGACTTGGAGTTAGTGTCAGTGGTTCATGCGCTCAAGGTATGGAGGCACTACTTGATGGGGAAACACTGTGATGTGTACACCGACCACAAGATCCTGAAGTACATATTTACACAGAAGGAACTGAACATGAGGCAAAGGAGATGGTTGGAACTTATCAAGGACTATAATATGAATCTGCAATACCACCCAGGAAAGGCCAATGTAGTGGCAGATGCTCTGAGCCGGAAGGTTTATGCCAATGGATTGACAATTGGGGAATTGCCCGAGGATTTGTGCAAGCAATTCAAGGACCTTAGACTGGAGGTAGTATCTGAAGGATACTTGGCAACAATGGAAGTCCAACCAACGCTACAGGACAGAATCAGGAAGGCTCAAGTGGGAGACAGAGAGAATGATGAAGTAAAGGAAAAGATGAAGGAGGGTCGAGCAAGGGAATTCCGCGAGGATGAGCAAGGAACCTTGTGGTATGGAGATCGATTGTGCGTTCCCAACGATCCGGATATAAGGAAGTTGATTCTGCAGGAAGCTCATGACTCGCCGTATTCCATACATCCAGGCAATACGAAGATGTATATGGACCTAAAGGACAGATTCTGGTGGAACAACATGAAGGGAGACATCGCGGAACATATTGCCCTATGTGATGTATGTAGCCGAGTGAAGGCGGAACACCAGAAGCCAGCAGGATTGCTACAGCCATTGCCCGTGCCGGATTGGAAGTGGGATAGAGTGGGAATGGATTTTATCACAGGATTTCCCAGGACCAGGTCAGGATACGACTCCATTTGGGTAGTGGTCGACCACTTGACCAAGGTAGCTCACTTTATACCGATGAAGACGACTTATACGAGTGCAAAGTTGGCCAAGATCTATATGGATAGGATTGTGTGTCTACATGGAGTTCCCAAGAGTACTGTATCTGATAGAGGCACCCAATTTACCTCACACTTCTGGCGCCAGCTGCACGAGTCACTTGGTACTAGATTGGAGTTTACCACGGCGTTTCACCCACAGACTGATGGACAAACCGAGAGGGTGAATCAGATTTTGGAAGACATGCTGAGAGCTTGCACTTTGGCTCATGGTTCTAGTTGGGATGAGAATTTGTCGTATGCTGAGTTTTCCTACAACAACATCTATCAAACCAGCATCAAGACGTCACCGTTTGATGTACTGTATGGGAAACGGTGCCGGACACCATTGCTATGGGATGGAGTAGGAGAGCGTCAGTTGTTTGGACCCGATTTGATCAAGGACGCTGAGGAGAAGGTCGCCTTGATTAGGGACAGGCTGAAGGTAGCACAATCAAGGCAGAAGAGCTACGCTGACGCCAAGCGCAAGGAAGTGGTGTATGAGATAAGTGATAGAGCATACCTCAGAGTGTCGCCACTTCGTGGAATCAATAGATTTGGAATTAAGGGTAAGCTGGCACCTCGGTTTATTGGACCATATCGGGTTTTAGCACGCAAAGGAGAAGTTGCTTATCAGTTGGAGTTGCCAGAGGATCTGTTCGCTGTTCACAATGTGTTCCACGTATCCCAGCTGAAGAAGTGCCATCCGGAGATGGTGGATACACCATTGAGAGACACTGTACCGCTAGAGGAGGTTCAGCTTGAGAATGACTTGACCTATGAGGAGAAGCCGGTCAAGATCCTGGAGACAGCGGAGAGGATTACCCGTACCAAGACAATCAGGTTTTGCAAGGTGCAGTGGAGCCACCACACCTAAGAGGAAGCCACTTGGGAGCGTGAGGATGACATCCGAGAGGACTACCCACACCTATTTGCTAGCCGCGCCGAATCTCGGGGACGAGATTCATCTTAAGGGGGTTAGTCTTGTCACATCCCAAATTTTAGATTTGGTTCTGCATATCATTCATAGCATTGCATCATGTTCTTCCATGCAAAACCTTCGATTGAATTGTTTAGGCTAAACGCTATGTTCAAAACTCTACTTTATATTACTAAAATGCTCCTGCGGGAGAGTACACTAGGGCTCGAGTTTTCCACCCTAGTAGACTAGTGGTTTCACTCCCCACTTGACCCTAGATTGATCCCCTGGATTTTAGAAAATTTTAGAAAGAAGTTTCGTTCGAATCGGAGCTCGTACGAAAAGGTTGCGAAGGTTTTACTAAATCGGTTATTAGAAAAATTAAAAGAACAAAAAAAAGGGAGTCTGCGCCGCCGCCAGCCTGCTGGGCCGCGCCGGCCCAGCCAGCGCCCATCGCGCGCGCCTGCAGCCACCGCCCGCGCGGCGGATAATATCCGCCGCCGCCCCCGCTCCAGGCCACCGACAGGTGGGCCCCACCTGTCGGCGCCGACTTCGCCGTGTCCGCCTCCAACCGCCGCCGCCGTATCCGCCTCCGACTCCTCCTCCGCGCGCCCCCTCCTCTTAACCTCCTCGCCGCGACCCCTGCCCCCCTATCGCGCCCGCTCCCCTTGCGAGCCGCCGCCGCCTCGCGCACAGCGCCGCCGCCACTCCCGCATCTCTCCGCCGCCGCCGCCAGGTGAGCCCGCTGCCGCGCCTCCCCCTCCATCTCGTCGCCGCCCACACCGCGAGCGCGCCTCCCCGCGGGCCCGCGAGCCCTCCGCCTCCCTCTCTCTGCAGGCCGCCGACCCGCGCCGCCACCGCCACGGGATCCGCCTCCTCGTCGCCACCGCCGGAGACCGTCGCCTCCGCCGTCCCGAGCACGCCGCCGCCGCCTCCGATGAGTGTCGCTGCCGCCTCATCTCGGCCGTTGGATCTCCAATCCGCGGCTCAGATCGATCGAGACCGCGCGGTTGACTGGTCAACTGCAGTCAACCCGCGTTGAGTCAGCTCTGAGTCAGCAGGGAATATTCCCAGAATATTCCCTTTTAATTTAAATCATTCTGGAAATTGCAGAAATTTGTGGGTTATTGTAAATTGCATAGAAATTAATCCACTGGGCCAAAAATTGCAAATAAAATATGTGTAGATTCAGTAAGTCGTGTAGAATCTTGCTGTATCATTGTTTCACTCTTTTGCAGCAAGATTTTGTCCAGATTAATTAAATGAATTAATGCCCTTTTTGGAGTAATTAATTTGTAGAAAAAGATCTGTAACTCCAAAAATTGCATACAATATGTCCCTGGATTCAGTAGAACAAGGGGAATCTAAAAGTGAATTAAAAGAATAGGCTTACAGTAAAAACTTTTGCAGAAACTATTTAATGGATTTCTGCAGTGTTTTAATTACTCGGGGAGTTTTATAATTCCTTTTTGAGTAATTCCAGTTGGTACTGCTCCTAAATAGCAATGCCTTTACAGTAGATTTTTCCCAAGATTTTACAAACAGTATACTACCGGTAGTGAATTATTTGAGTTCTAGCTCTAGTTTTAAGCACTATATGTGCTTAATAGTTTTCCTTGCGCTAAAGCTATTTTCCATGCATGCAATCAGTAGCTTTACTAAATAGGATTATGTGGTGCTGTTGTAGCATCAATCCACTTGTCATGCATGCATTCATGGATCATCTTTGTTGCATATGCTTGTGAATTGTTTGTTTATGATTGCAATTGTATTGTGTAGATTGTGACGAGTGCAACGCTTGCTCGTGTGTGGATTGTTCTTCTGACCGCTACAACCAAGGCAAGTAGATGCTACTTTGTTCATGATATTGTCCTACTATTTTCTATGCATTGTCGTGTATTTTGTAGACGCATGTGTAGGTTGATACTATCGCTATGCTATGTCCCATTATGTGGTAGGGCTTTCCTTGTAGATGAACCACCGTTGGTAGATGTGCTTAGCCATGCTATGATGAACGAGGGCTGGGTTACATCACGGTTATTGTTTCTAAAAGTATTGGTTTGTGAAAACTAAAACAACTTAATCAATGAACCTCCTGGGTGTGATGGGATTGATAAATTTTGGTGGTTTCATTGCGGAAAGGCACCTAGGTATCAAGAGAAAATGATTGGCTTCTTTATTCTGTAGCTTACGTGTACAACCATGTGCCAATAATGAAATGGGCGGTTGGTTGGACTTAGTAGGTTGTGGTAACTCGAACCCGCGTATCCAGAGATGTAGAATTTTGGTAGGTTGGACCGGTGCGCGTCGGGATTGGGGTGCTACTTCCCGAACAGTCTCTTCTTGGACTTCTCCCTATCATCACCCAAAATGAGAGTGATGGTACGAGCTGGGCTGGCCAAGTCACATGGGTAAAGTGTACTGACCCCTGTAGGGTGTATAATCTAATCGATTAGTCGTGTCCCCGGTTATGGACATCTGATTTGCTTGATATTGATTCCATGACATGTTTCTCGCTCATTCAAATTTCATAATTGCTTTAATATTGTTGGGTTAACTTAATTGGGATCTTTTCAAAGATAATTAAAAATTGTTTATGAAAGTAGGACAAAGGTATTTGTAAATGCAAGCTAGCCACAGCTCCACTTGCCAAATATGCATGTAGATGTTAGCACTATTGTCTCCTTTACTAGCTCTACTTGCCATACATTCCATGTATTGACCCTTCGGGGCTGCTACGTTTCATGTTGCAGGTTATTCCGATTCCGAGTAATCGATATAGGCCACGGTACTCCACTCGGCACTTGTTCACTTGTGGGCAATTTGAAGAATGGAGAATTTAGTTTATTTATGTTGCTACCTGAATAATTTGAGCTAGCCTTGAGCTAAGCTTTTATTGTAATAATGGTACTCTGGATCTTCGTTATTTATGATACACGGATATTTTGCTATGTTATTCATCTTATTCTATTGTGGGCCAATGAACCGATCCAGGGATTGGCATGTCACATAGAAGCCTCGGTCTTTTCAGAACCGCGGCGCTACAGAAGTTTGATGCTCTAACTACCACCTCGGATTATAAATCCTTGGCACTATGCAATTTTGTAAATCTTTCTTCAAAGATTGATTTTATTATGAAAATCTATGACCATCAGCCTTCATAGGTTGACCAGAACTTTCATGGAGTTCCTTTTCTGCCGTGTTCGTAGCTCCTTCCCGGAACAGGGAGTAACAAGTTACAATTCTTACACTCTGAAGAGGTGCGTTACTTTACCCATGAGAGATCAACTCCTTGTTGCACAAGGTGTACTTTCCTGTCCACAATTCCATGATGTGGGGCCCAGTAGTTGGTCCAAGCCAATCACTGCCCCCTTCGCGACCTCGCATGCCTCCTTGGTGTACACCATGCCCACATAATGAATTACGGCAATGGTTTGTACAAACCGTTAGATGCCAGAACTATTATGGGACGATGAGGGTTCCCACCCATATGCTGCATATCATCTACGAGTTAGCAATTAATATGCACGCTACGAGGATAACATCCATGACCTGCACATCCGGCTTCATGCGAGAGGAAGAAGATACATCTGACTTCTTCGTCCCATTCCAAATATCATGGCTAACGCGTAATATACGGTGCTAGAATCACTGATGTCAGGGTTATTAAGTCCCTAATTGATCATTATTGTTGCAAATAGAACCTTAAGTTCTATTGCTCCATTATATCATCACTTAGGATGATATCTATGATTTCTTTATTTGTCAAATTAATATTTTTTTATTTTAGAGTATATATGATAACACACAATTTGCAAATACTTTGATAAAGACTCTTCAACAGATATGAGCAAGTGATGAACTTGCCTTGTGATGGCAAGGTAGTGAAGTCTGATGCTTACAGTGGACCTTGAGCTTCTATGTCTACAAAAACACCATTATTGCCCGGTAAGGACAATATTTAAACAAGCAAAATGATTATGCAAAATAATGTAATGCATCATTTAGCTTTATATATATTTCCCCCATTTATTTAAATTATAAAATTTCTTTTAATAATAAAGAATTTATAAATATTAATTTTTAATATTTATTGAATATTGTCTTCTTTTATTTTATTTCAATTTATTTGCATTTTATTTACTTAATAATTCCTTTAAGAATTATCATTAAATACCAAAAATTGATATTAAATATTTTTTAGTATTTTCTTAAAATACTAAAATATTTATATATAATGAAAGTGATTTTTATTTATTTTTATCATCTTTCAATAATTTTTTAAAATTCCATAAGGAATATATATTACAAAATTCTTAATAAAATTTATATGTCTAAAATTTTATTTCTTAATTTATTTGGATAGTTTGGATTATTGTGAATCCAAAAATATTTTATTTATATTTTTTGGATTTTAATTTTTTTTCTATAATTTATGTAAGTTTAGGGGTATTTTGGTCTTTTCTTAGTTATTTAAATTTTCTTTAGGTGATTGGGCTAGCTGTGTTGGGCTTATTGGTCCCTGGTGGCCTAGTAGGGCAAAGTCAAAATAACACCCCGAAGGGATCTTGGCCCAACCAGCTCATTCTCTCTGTCTCTTTTTCGTTCTCATCTCCCCTCTCCCTCGACCCCGTGGGGTTCTGGCGCCGCCGCTGGCGATGCCCGCCGCCGTGGCCCTTCCTAGCCACTACTGTGGTGCAGGGCAAGGTTGGCGACTACGCTCGTCCATCTGGTCCAATTCGATTTGATTCCGGAACTCCCCTATGGCTAGGTTCACCCCTTTTCCCGAACCCTAGGTTTTGGGTTGGGTGCTGCCACCGCCGCTATGGACCCTCCTGTGGTGGTGTGCAGTGTTCGTGTGCTGTTGTGGCTGCCGCCGTGGCTAGTGCGGGTTGCAGCGCCCTCTGGGTGCTCCCCGTGCCGCCACGATCACGTCGGCCCTCTGTGTGTATCTAGTGGCTACCCTTGCCTAGTTCCTGCGTTCTGTGGATCTTAGTTCATCCTATCAACATGAATCTCTTTGTGTGTATCTAGTGGTTACCCTTGCCTAGTGTCTGCGTTCTGATTAGGGTTCATATCCTAATTAGGGTTCTTGTTCTGATTAGGTTTCATATCCCTCTGTTGATCATATCTATGATGATTTGGATCTAGTGGTGATAATACTTGAGCATGATGAATGACTGTTTGATGGGGATTATTATTTGTAGTTGGCTTTGGTGATGCTAGTGGCTTGTCAGACTTATTACAGTGGTAATTTACTATGATCCAATGTTAGTATTTCTACGAAATCCCTACTTGGAAATGTTGTTGATCTGAGAACTTTCCGCTGTCAAGATGTTTATACTAATAGTAGTTCTATCAGTAATAGCTTACTGCATTTATAATGATTGGCTTGTATGCGAATATACATACTGAATATAATCATTACATGTTAATGATTTTCTGTAGGAGATGAGTTTGATGATGATTCCTGGCATTTGGTTTCAGGAAGATGATATTTAGTGGCTTGTCCTTTTTTATTTGTGAAATCTAAGTAAAGATTGGGATTAGCTTATTAGAACTTGTCCTTGTGATACCATTATAAACTGGCACACAAGTGATTGGGTCCTATTCCTGAGCTTAGCTCTGACAGTGCTTATGATTAATACTGGGAAGATAAAATGAAAGCTTCTTTTAATTCTCCTGCCTATGATGTTGGTCTGAGGCATAGGAACTAGTTTCCTAATGGCTGTCCTTGATAGAAATTTTCTGGTAGAATTACCAACTGCTAATTCTTGAAGCATAATTGGAAAACAATGGGTGTGCTAAGGATTTATGGATACTAAGGTGCTACTCTTTTATGAGATGTGCCCAGATTTCATAATCTTTCCTTTGGCTATATTGAAATATAGGATTTGGCCTTTGTAACCAGGATCAATGATGTTGTTCTGAGATCCTGGTTAAACTGGTATGTTGATCTTCTGATTATGACTTTAATTTTTTTAAAACCTTCTAGGATGGATTCATTCCACTTGGATGAATACTGAGAGGTTAGATATAAAATAACACATGATTCTTTGATATGATAAACATATCATGTGATGTTTTTTTATAACTCTCCACAACTGTTATTGTTGTTGTGGTTGCAACTTGTTGATCTGGTAGCCTGATCTTGCTGGCTTGATCTGGTCCTTCTCTTGTTGCTGTCCCTACTGCTTACAGCTTCTAGAACTTGTCCTTGATCTTGCTATCCAACTTCTGGTTTCTAGTAGCTTGGTCTTGACCTTCCTGTCCACCTGATCCACCCCCTCCTTATGTCACCATTTTGGTGAGTTCTGAGAGGATCTGGTTTGTGGTTTAGTTTGGCAGGTTTGGCTGTGGCTAGGCTGCTGATGTTTGATGTGTATGAACAAGAAGATGAGGTTGTGGTGCTTGCCCACGGCTGTGCTGATGGTTTTGTGTGATTAAGCCGTTACTGTGGGGCTGACAGCACACACCATGCAGTTTGGTGTGTGTGCTGCATGTGTGCCTGCTGCACACCTTGTGGATATGCTCTAGTTATGAGGTTACCTTTATCTGGTTACATTTTACTTGGCTGGTGAAACTTGCCACTCCTTGCTGTTTATTGGCTTATGGCATAAAATTTTGAAAGATATATTCTTTCATATTGGTGAAACTTGCCCCTTTAAAAGTTTACTCAATGATGATCTTTGAACAGTGCACTTCACTGTCAAATCTGAGAGTAAATAATTCTAATCCTTAACTTTTTTTTTTAGTTTCTGTTTATTTTGCAGGTACCAGACTTGGAAATCAAGACTTTAGTTTAGGTTTTCCTTTTTCTTTATAGAATAGTCACTTGTAATATTTCTCTGATTCAATTGTAATCTTTAATTTATTCTTTTGTACTTTTTATTTTATTCTTTTGTAATAAATATTGTACTATTATTCAATATATAAAGATTCTTCTTTTGTTTTATTTACTATTGTAAATATTCCTAATAAGTTACATTTTGTAACTCATTTATTGAATAAATTTTTGGAATAAATATTCATTCTATTGGTTCATTTATTTTATTCAAAGTTTGAGTCATTAATTGTTAACTCTTGACTAAATCAAATCACTCAAATCTAATTCTTAATCCTTTTGAATTATAATTCAAATACTCTAGTTTAAAATTCAAATTTCATTTCCCAAAACACTCTAATCCACAAAGATCATATCAAAATCTATAACAATCACCTTTCAAGACTATACCTAATCTCAAAGAATGAAAGAAACTTTGATCACTTTAGGTTTTTATTTGGCGAAAAATTTACCCACATTTTCACGGATGAATGCATGCAACATTTCAAAATCCTAAATCTACCCTTCATTAGTTCCTAAATGCTGGGATGTTACAGACTTACACCTTAAATTAAACTTCATCCCGAAGTTTGTAGATATGTACCTGAATAGTTCTGGATAGGCTTTTCTTAAATCCTCTTCTTTCTCCCACGTGGCTTCCCTTTCAGGGTGATGTTCCCACTATACTTTGCAATATTTGATTGCTCTATTCCTTAACCTTTTCAAGTTTTCTTCCAAGATTTTACAGGGCTTTTCAACATAGGTCAAATCTGCTTGTAGTTCTATCTCCTGATGTGTGATTGCATCATCCGGAACTTTGAAACATTTACGAAGTTGTGACACATGGAAAACATTGTGCACTTGAGCCAATCTTGATGGTAACTCTAAAGCATAAGCTATAGTTCTGTTCTGACTCAATATTTTGAATGGTCCGATGTATCTTGGACTTAATTTTCCTTTAACTCCGAACCTTTTCACCCCTTTCATTGGACTTACTTTCAAGTATACCATGTCCCCTACTTATGGATGCCTAGATCTTCGACTTTGATCAGCATAGCTTTTCTGCCTACTCTAGGCTATTTTCAGTCGATCCTTGATCTTATCAATGATATCTTGTATTTCCTTGATATAGTCTGGTGCAAATTCCTTGCTGCTTCCAGGCTCATACCAACATATTGGTGATCTACACTTCATTCCATACAGAACTTGGTATGGAGCTGCTTTCAGACTACTCTGATAGCTATTATTATAGGAAAATTCTGCCAATGGTAGATGATCTTCCCATGTACCTCCAACATCTAATGCACAAGCTCTTAACATGTCTTCAAGTATTTGATTTGTTCTTTCAGTTTGACCTCCTGTCTCAGGATGATATGTTGTGCTGAAATCTAACTTTGAACCAGGTGCTTCATGCAATTGCTTCCAAAATGCTGAAGTAAACACTGATCCCCTATCAGTTACGATCTTCTTGGGTACTGTAACACCCTCAGAATCGGACCTATGCAAGTTTGAGCAAAATTCGCCAAACCCGCATAGAAACGATTCAAAGGTGCCCACCAGGCACTTTCGTGCGGGTGGAAAACGAAGTAATAACATTACACAACAGTCCTCGATGGGACCCACAGAACAGATATGTATATAGCGGCGACTCCATGAGTCAAGAATACAAATATACGGTACAAAGAACCAAATCACCTTGAAAACGATAGAGCGTCCAGCTACGGACAAGATGCAAATGGGGCTAAGAGCCCTGAAGAATAACCAATGGCGTCCATAACCCTGCCCAGGCCAAGCCGGAAGGGTAACCCTGCTAACGACGTCGATCTCAAACCTGCTTAAACAAAAGGGGTGCCGACAAAGGGCAAAGGAAAAAGAAGGAGCGTCAGTACTGAGGCCAGTACACGGCGAGGCTAGAATTCGGCGGTCCTCGCCTACATAGGTATGGTGAACTGAGCGGCAGCGGCAGCATGCACTAAACAGCCTATAGAGACTCGATACAACTGTCGGCAATCAGAGAGGGGTAAGAAGGACCTATCCGGAACCAACCTGATACTATCCTCAAACAAACCCATCCTGGCGTTTCCCCCTCGAGACCAAACGAGGAAGTCAACCGAGGAACTCACACAGTTGGCAGTTTTACTTATTCCGTTATCGTTGCAGCAATTACTAGTCAGGTTTAGATATTCATCCTGATAAAGTAAACAGTGGGCACTTTTAGTTAACCATTCCGTTATAGTGGCAACTCTTACTAGTCAGATGCATTTAACATGAGATAACCCATAAAACCCAGCAGTTGTTGGTACTTTTATTCAGCCATTCCGTTGTAGTTGCAATACTTACTAGTCAGGTACAATGGTCGCAAGCGACGCTCCAACAAGCAATTGTGGGCAGTATTATTAGCCATTCCATTATAGTGAAGCTGATTACTAGTCATTATAAAGTCAAATTTATAGCAATAAACTTTAGTTATGCTTGTCTATGATCGAGATACTGTGCTCCAAGTCGTCCATATCCGCGGACACGGCTTTCAGAAAGTTTTACCCGGCCGGGGTGCACCAATAGCAACACACACTCGATCAACCTCGGAAAAACCAAATCAAAACCCAACGAGGCTTTCACGACAAAGCAATCACCGGATTCAGAAATATTTCAGGGGGCCACCCCTTTGAGTAGAACCCGCAACGGAGTAAGCAAGCTCCGAGACGGACTCAAGGTTGCGCCAATGGCTGTAAACGACTGGGAACCCGAAAGTGTGGCTGGGCTTGTCGATACCGCGTAATCACTCCGCATACCTAAACAGTACAGTGTGCTCCTCGCACAAACGTAAATAAAGCAGTAAAGCATGGCATAAGTACAGGATCGTAATAAAACCTCAAACTAGTTTGTGGCCCCAAGAAATAAGAATGAATCAAGCTCTGGCTCAGGGGGGTCCCATATACCTCCCGGATGTGGATAGCGCGATAAATCAAGGAACAGGTATCAAGTACTCGGGGTCCTACGGGACACAAGTGGGCGTTCGGAAACCAAATATTTTCTATCACCCACCGATGCCTCTGCTTACTTCAATTTTAGTTGTTAAACAGGAATTAAAGTGAACAATAAGTAAAACTATGCTCATCTCCAACATCAACATGCGGCAATTCATCAACAACTGTGACACTTGACAACGTGCAGCAGCACTTAAGCAAGCGACTACGACGCGCAAGTCCAACTATCTACCAAACAACAGGTAATAGGATGTGTCCAAGGCAATATAGGGCTGCACGGTATATCACAGGTACGGAAACTAAAGCATCGCGACACAGATAGCAATAGATCAACAGGAGGGAAATAAATACTATAAAAGTAAGATAGGTAGAAAGGGGGAGATGCTCGCCTGAAAACATTGTCGAAGGTTCAACCGAAGATCGGGGCGAAGCTCACATCAACTCATCGGCCTTATCCGCGAAGAATCAAAACGCTAGAATAAACACCGGACGCAATATTTAATTCAACGGCAGAAGAACGGCATGATGCATGTATGATGCATGGCATGGCAAAGGTGCGATGCAATTAGGTCAGGTTAAGCGGAACCAGGGTCCCGACACTTAATTATATGGTTCAAGTTATTTAGAAACCCCCGCAATTTAAATGTTGTTTAGCAAGACAACAGATGGAACCGGTTCGCTACACATGTTTAAATGAGGCCAATATAAGGCTAGATTTGCCCGCGTATGGGCCCCATATTTAATTATTAGGTGAATCGGCATAAGGCCCCCAAACCACAGATATGCATGCGAGATGAATGATTGATGCAACAAGTTGATATCATTTATAAAAATAGGGTATCGAGGAAAAGGGTCACACATTGAGGGGGGCTCGACGATCTTGGGGTTCCGGGGTTCGGGGTTCGACAGGGTCCAGGGTCTAGGGTTCGACGGATCTGGGGTTCAGGGTCTCGGCGTTCCATGAAGGAGTACTTGGCCTGACGTCGGGGCATCGGTACCGTCCTGGTTGCTGTCGTGCTTGTCGTTGCGACGCTCTTGTCGGGTCCGCGCCATCGAGGCGGTCTTGGCGAGGGAAGAAGCACTTGGTGTCCGGGCGGAGTGCTCGCCATATCCGTGAAGAAGAGCATGTCGGTTCACGGGGTTCGGCCTCCGGGGCGATCTGGGCGTCGGGTTCCCGATGAACTTGTAGTGTCGGGTTCGGTCTTCGGGGTCCGCGGGGATCGGTCTTCGGGGGCTTCGGCAACTTGGCGTGTCGAGGGGTTTTCTCCGAGTCCGGGATGCGTTCGTGGTAGATCTTGGCGGCACTTGTCGTTTCCGTGTCAGCGGCCTTGGCGGTATCGGGTCCGGCACCGATGGCGAACTTGGGTGCATCAAGACGGCCATAGGAGCAGAAGCAAATCCCCATGGCGCACATTCACGAACACACACAGACGCACACACGGGGCAGCGGGCCCACAGGTCGACGGTGGCGGCCAGGCGAGGCCGAGGACGGCCGGAGCGGTGGCCTGCGACGGAGGGAGCTGGCGGAGGCAGGGAGGCGGGCCGGCGCAGAGACGGGCCCGGGGGCGTGGAGGTGGTCGGGGTCGGCCTGACGCGGGCGTTGGAGGCAGGTCGCGCGGGGGTCCGGGGTGGGTCGTGGTGGAGCCTGGCGAGGTCGACGGCGGGGTGGCTCGGGGCCGCGGCGGAACGGCGGCCGCGGACGCGGAGCCGAGGAGGAGGGGTGGCTGCTGGCGAACTCGCCGGGGCGGCGCGAGCGCGGAGGACGGGGCCGGCGCTGGAGGAGGAAAGCGGGGCCACGGCGGCGCTAGGGGAAGGTGGCGGCGGTGCTGAACGGGGGCTGGTCGGCGAGCGCGGGAGGCGCCAGGGGGCGGAGAGAACTGAGGGAGGAGGGTCGCGTGCGTGAGGGAGGAGGGAGAGGCGCTGGCGTGGGGAACGGGTCCCGCGTGGGGCCGGGGTGGGACCCGCGGGGCGGTTGGTGGCTGGGTGGCCAGGCGCGGTGGGGTCAGAGGGTCAGCGGGAGGGGAAAGGTGGGCGTGTGGCGGCCGCGTGCCGAGCGCGTGCCGGCGCGTGCCGGGCGCGTGCCTGCCGCGTGTGGCGCGTGCCGGGCGCGTGCCTGCCGCGTGGGCCGCGCGGGTAGGTGGGGCCGGGTGGCAGTGGCTGTGGGGAGGCCTGGGGTCGGTCTGCAGCCAGGGGCGGGCCAGCTGAGGGGGTTGGGGGTGGGACCCGGGGCATAGAGAGAGAGGGGCAAAGGGCTGGGGTGAGAAAAGAGAGAGAGGGGGAAAAGGAGAGGGATTGGTGAGGTGGCAGGGTGGGTAGGAAAAAGGGGAGAGGGTGAGGTGGCGGTCTACGGTTGGTGGGTAGGGTAGATTTTGGTGGGACTAGGATTTAGAAGGGCAGGTAGGTTTGGACCGATTGTTTAATACGGGGGTGGTCGTTCGGGTCGGGTTGGCCCGTTCGACTGCCCCCACTAAAATAAATTAAATGTTTCATTTATTTCAAACAAGGTTTTTGCAAACCGCTATCGGGCAAACCAAAATATTCCGGGACATGGTTTGAGGTTTGAATAAAAGATGGGGCGTTTTAGAAAACAAAACGGGCTTTGCGAAAATAGTTTTGGCAAACAATGCATGATGATGACGATGCAATGCACAAATTCAACGCGATTTTCTAGTAGTGGTTTTGCGGGATGCCACAGGTACTCCATGCTTACTTACTATCTCTTTGACGTAAACTTCAACTAACTTCTCGGCATTATCTTTCTGATTTACCGGAATAAAATGTCCACTCTTAGCGAGTCTGTCCACAATTACCCATATCATATCCTTCCTTTTTGGTGTCATGGGCAATCCTGTGATGAAGTCCATACCTATTTATTCCCACTTCCATTTAGGAATTTCCAAAGGTTGTAATGGTCCTGCTGGACTTTGATGTTCAGCCTTCACCCTTTGGCAAGTATGGCATTCAGATACATATTTAGCAATATCTCTTTTCATGTTATTCCACCAGAATAGTTCTTTCAAATCCATATACATCTTAGTACTTCCTGGATGCATAGAATACGGTGTTTCATGTGCTTCTCTAAGTATAACATCTCGAATCTCAGACACATCTGGAACACAAAGTCGGACTTGAAACCATAAGGACTCATAATCTCCAAGGCAAAAAACTGATTTTTGCCCTTGATATATCCTTCGAATTTCCTCAGCAATAAAAGGATCTTCTGCTTGATGTCTAAAAATTTATTGCTTAAGATCACTGTCCTGCTCTGCAACTACCTGCATAGTAGCTAGTCCTCCAAGAACCTCTGTTCTGATGAATTGAAGCTCTAATCTTTCCAGGTCCATTTGTAACTCTTTTGGTAAATCCCTATTGCTAGGCTGAATATCTACACTCTTTCTGCTTAAAGCATCAGCTACAACATTTGCTTTCCCTGGAGTATAATTGATTGTTAAATCGTAATCTTTGATTAGTTCCAACCAATGCTTCTGTCTCATATTTAATTCCTTTTGAGTGAAGAAATATTTGAGACTTTTATGGTCAGTGTATAACTCACATCTAGCTCCGTATAGAAAATGCCTCCATCCTTTTAGCGCAAAAACTACTGCTTCTAACTATAAATCATGAGTTGGATAGTTGACTTCATGTGGTTTCAGTTGTCTTGAACCATAAGCAATCACTTTACGATCTTGCATTAACACACAACCCAAACCTTCTTTAGATGCATCACAGTATACTGTAAAGTCTTTCCCTGTTTCAGGAACTGCTAAGATTGGAGCTGTGGTTAACCTAGTCTTTAACTTCTGAAAACTTGCTTCACACTTCTCATCCAATTGAATGGTGCATTCTTTCTTAACAATTTGGTCATTGGTCCGGCTATTTTGGAGAAACCTTCAATGAATCAGCCATTCCTAAGAAACCTCGAATTTGCTTCACATTGGTTGGTGCAGTCCACTCTAGTACTGACTGAACTTTAGATGGATTTACAGCAATTCCATCTTTACTGATCACATGACAGAGGAATTCTACCTCATCTAGCCAAAATTCACACTTACTAAACTTAGCATAAAGTTTGTGTTCCCTTAGAGTCTGCAATGATATTCTCAAATGATCAGCATGCTCTTCTTATCCTTGGAATATATCAGAATATCATCAATAAAGACTATGACAAACTTGTCCAAATATGGCATGAAGATCTTGTTCATCAGATTCATGAATATTGCAGGTGCATTGGTCAAACCAAATGGTACTACCAGATACTCATGGTGTCCATATCTTGAGACAAATGCTGTCTTTGGAACATCTTCCGGTTTGATTTTTATTTTATGGTATCCAGATCTTAAATCGATCTTTGAGAATACTCCGTCTCCTTTCACTTGATCAAACAAATCTTGAATTCTTGGTAAAGGATACTTATTCTTGATAGTAACGTTGTTCAGATTTCTATAATCTCCACACATACTTCTTCCACCATCTCTCTTATCCACAAAGATTACTGGTGTTCACCATGGAGATACACTTTCCTGAATAAATACTTTTCTGGCTAACTCATCAATTTGCTCTTTGAGTTCTTTTAACTCTTTGGGCCCCATCTTATATGGTGCTTGAGCTATTGGTGATGTACTAGGAATTAGGTCAATAGTGAAGTCTATCTCCCGGTCTGGTGGCATTCCCGGTAGCTCTACTGGAAAAACATCTTGAAATTCATTTACTATAGGAATATTTTCCAAGTTGACCTCTTTCATTGAGTTCAACTGCAGATCCACCATGATATGACTGTGCTTATCTGCTTGGTAAACTATCCTTGCTCCACTTGGAGTTTTGATTGAGACAGTCTTCTCCTCACAATTTATCTGAGCTCCGTGTTCAATCATCCAATCCATTCCCAACACTACTTCAACTCCCTTCAAAGGAATCACATAAAGGTCTGCGAAGTATGTACAACCACAGATCGAGATAACCTGATCTTGTTTTATGTGGCGTACAATCACGTTTCCCCTGCCGTAACTACGGTCATAGGGTTCTCTAACGTTGCCCTTCTAATGTCGAACTTATCACCAAATTCTTCAGAAATGAATGAAGTAGTTGCACCAGTATCAAATAGAACTTTGTCGGGATTGGTAAGGATATTGAGCGTACCTATCACTGCATGCTCCAGATTATCCACCTCCTCGAGGGTTGCACGGTTCAGTTTCCCAGTAGGTCTGTTCCTCTTGGACATTCTTATAATCATCTTCAAAAGTAATGGCTGCATCCAGCAACTGCTGATAAGTTTGTTTATTAGCTAACCTTAGCTGCATTTTCACAAATGGGTTTAATCCACGCAGAAAACGTTTCTTCCGCTTCTCTTCAGTGTTAACATCCTCCTCAGCATAGCGAGACAATTGACTAAACTCCCGGATATACTTCATGACACTAGTATATCCCTGCTGAAGCTCCTCAAATTCTCTCTACTTCAACTCCATAACAATTTCCGGAACATGATATTCACGGAATCTCTGCTTGAAATCCTCCCAGGTGAACTCCCTTCCTGGTTGTTGCATAGCCAACTGATTCTCCCACCAATATGCTGCAGGTCCAGTCAGAAGATGAGTTACATACCTTAATTTCTCCTCATCATTGCAACCTATAGTCTTCAGTTTGCTTTCTGTATCTGCTAGCCAATCTTCTGCATCCATGGGTTCAGGAGCTGATGCAAAAGGTAACGGTCTTACATTCTGGAAACCAGATAGACTCACTCCTCCACCCTCAGGTTCCCTCTAATTTGCTCGTCCCAGCAACTCCTCCATGAACTTGTTCTGGGTCTCTTGCATCATTTGCATACACTGCATAAAGTTCTGCTCCATTAACGGCCTCATTGGTGGTGGTGGTGGTAATGCTCCCTGATTTGCTGCATCTGCATCGGCCTTCTCCTTGGCCTCTCGCTCCATCTGATGCTGCTCAGTTTCGATCTATACACCCGTATCCATGACCCTCTAGTCCTGCAACATAAAGCGAATACTCATAATTATATCATGCACATGTGTTCTGAGCTCGACTTTACGCATAGAACTAGTCACACAATGAAGATCCAAAGAAAATCCAAATATGCATTTCACATATTATACATAATATCATAATGATACAAAGTCATTACAACATATACCATATAGGTATAATCACAAAACAATATTATTCATTCTACTATCTTATTTTTGAAGTGCAATACATGGTACTTGATACCTCTACATATCTGCCTACTTCTAGTAGTAACTATGCTCATCATACATGCCTGATGTCCAACCGTGATGACGTGTTGTTCGTCGCACAGTTTGTGGAACAAATGGCCTTCCAGAAGGAATATACTCTGTATCTGAAGTGTCAGAATTTGAGTTATTACTCAATCTGAGCGCACTGACTCCCTCTAGCTCAACTGAAAAGTCTTCAGAAACATATTCAACGTTATCTCCCGCTTGCATCTCCTGAGCTTCATTCCTTGAGTTGTCAACAGGATACGCAGATTCTGCTGCTTCCCAGGTGCTCCTTTGGGCAAGATAATTAAACAATGTACAATGTATATTCCCTGGGTTTTGAGAAGATGTTGATGATTCAAACACTCTTTCTTCAGGGTCTTCTTCTTCATCCTGATTATCTATCGACATGGCATTTCTACTACTGTTACTAGGGTTAATCCTTTCACCCATCCAGCTAGATTGTCCAACATTTCTGTCAGAACTATCTGTGGTATCTGGTATTCATAAGATCCTTCATATGATCCCCTTCTCCAACCATCAGAATTCTCAATAGGAAGTTCTAAGTCAGAACCATCCTCTGATCCCTGTGGTACTGCATACCTCACATCCATAGTAGGATCATGTATAGGTTCAGGTCTTGGTGAATAAGGATATGGTATAAAAGAATCAGGATCTATAGGTATATCCTTAAAAATAGGTGTTGCACTACTACCTGCTTCCTTCTCTAACTGGAATGCTAACTTCTTCCTCCTTTCCGGATCAGTTAGATACTCTAACATGTCATTCTTATCTTCAACAATCACTTGATGTGTCTTGTAAAAAGACGCAACGAGTGTTCGGTATCTATCCATAAACTTGGAAGCTAACTTAGGATGCTTCTTAACCAAAGTAAGATGATCCGATATAGGCTCCGAGTCTATAGAATCATGGGGTATCACATAAAATATGCTACCTTCTAACTCCTTGGCTTTATGCTCCCGGATATTAGCTATCGCCTCCACAACAGCAACATGATATGCTGCTAAATGACTCCTACTTCACCTATAGGTAGATCGTGATATAATCCAAGCTCCTCTAGAAGTTGGATAATCACCCGATACTTGGATAACATTCGGCCATCAAGGTAAGTTATAGTACTCACTGGAATTCTAGTTGGATAACTAAAGATCTTTAAAAGTTGACGAAGTTGGTCTGTGAATGATCCTTGATAATCATCAAGAGTCTCCTCTTTCCTTACCAAAGTATGTTTTGGAATCTTTGGTGCCATATCTCTGTATATCAGAAAAATAGTTTTGATTAGTATCCAATAATATATTGCATCATAACAAAGAATGATCGCACTAAAATATATAACAGAATATTCTCAATTGAATACCAATTATATTACTTTTAGAGAATTCTTTATCGTTGCTACTCTTTCCTACAGGTAATACCCTTTACTAGGTTTCCAACCTAAGGTCAAAGCAATTTGCTCTGATACCAACTGCGGTGACCCAGCATACCACTGCATGTGTAGTATACTATAGTCCTTGACATGACACTCACAGAACACCGTTCTGTAAATATCACATCCCTCAGAGTGGCACGACAGAAACATTGTAGGTCCATATTACAACATTCAGACATTATTATTATTACAATACCAGAAGTTTAGGACTTCAAAAGGTTTCAACTTACAAACCAAAATATAAAGTGTTTCAGCGGAATTTAAAAGTAGCAACTCCGACTAGGAGTTGAGCTCAGCAGCTTATTATAGAGTTCATGCTGCTCGGCTTCGTTGGTTACTACTAACTAGGATACTTAGTTGGATTTGTTGTCGTCGACACCATAGCGGATTTCGTAATCCACTCCTTCAACACCTCTTGACAGGTCAGGCTCTTCGTAGAACACATCTTCTTGACATTCAGCTGCATACATTGGCACGTCTTCGGGATCCTCAGAGTCTAAGCAAAGGATCAAAGGAAAGGATGAGTAACAGCGTTACCCAACAAGTTCATTATATGCAAGGTGGGAAGTTTGATGCTCTAACTACCACCTCGGATTATAAATCCTTGGCACTATGCAATTTTGTAAATCTTTCTTCAAAGATTGATTTTATTATAAAAATCTATGACCATCAGCCTTCATAGGTTGACCAGAACTTTCATGGAGTTCCTTTTCTGCCGTGTTCGTAACTCCTTCCCGGAACAGGGAGTAACAAGTTACAGTTCTTACACTCTGCAGAGGTGTGTTACTTTACCCATGAGAGATCAACTCCTTGTTGCACAAGGTGTACTTTCCTATCCACAATTCCATGATGTGGGGCCCAGTAGTTGGTCCAAGCCAATCACTGCCCCCTTCGCGACCTCGCATGACTCCTTGGTGTACACCATGCCCACATAATGAATTACGGCAATGGTTTGTACAAACTGTTAGATGCCAGAACTATCATGGGACGATGAGGGTTCCCACCCATATGCTGCATATCCTCTACGAATTACCAATTAATATGCACTCTATGAGGATAACAGCCATGACCTGCACATCCGGCTTCATGCGAGAGAAAGAAGATACAGCTGACTTCTCCGTCCCATTCCAAATCTCATGGCTAACGCGTAATATACAGCGCTAGAATCACTGATGTCAAGGTTATTAAGTCCCTAGTTGATCATTATTATTGCAAATAGAACCTTAAGTACTATTGCTCCATTATATCATCACTTAGGATGATATCTATGATTTCTTTATTTGTGAAATTAATATTTTCTTTATTTTAGAGTATATATGATAACACACAATTTGCAAATACTTTGACAAAGACTCTTCAAAGGATATGAGCAAGTGATGAACTTGCCTTGTGATGGCAAGGTAGTGAAGTCTGATGCTTGCACTCGACCTTGAGCTTCTATGTCTACAAAAACACCATTATTGCCCGGTAAGGACAATATTTAAAGAAGCAAAATGATTATGCAAAGTAATGTAATGCATCATTTAGCTTTATATATATTACCCCCATTTATTTAAATTATAAAAATTCTTTTAATAATAAAGAATTTATAAATATTAATTTTTAATATTTTTTGAATATTGTCTTCTTTTATTTTGTTTCAATTTATTTGCATTTTATTTACTTAATATTTCCTTTAATAATTATCATTAAATACCAAAAAATGATATTAAATATTTGTTTAGTATTTTCTTAAAATACTACAATATTAATATATAATGAAAATGATTTTTATTTATTTTTATCATCTTTCAATAATTTTGTAAAATTTCATAAGGAATATATATTACAAAATTCTTAATAAAATTTATATGTCTAAAATTTTATTTCTTAATTTATTTGGATAGTTTGGATTATTGTGAATCCAAAAATATTTTATTTATAATTTTTGCATTTTTATTTTCTAGAATTTATTTAAGTTTAGGGGTATTTTGGTCCTTTCTTTGTTATTAAAATTTGCTTTAGGTGATTGGGCTGGCTGTGTTGGGCTTATTGGGCCCTGGTGGCCGTGTAGGGCAAAGTCAAAATAACACCCCGAAGGGGTCTTGGCCCAACCAGCCCATTCTCTCTGTCTCTTTTTCGTTCTCATCTCCCCTCTCCCTCGACCCCGTGGGGTTCTGGCGCCGCCGCTGGCGATGCCCGCCGTCGTGACCCTTCCTGGCCACTACCATGGTGCAGGGCAAGGTTGGCGACTACGCTTGTCCATCTGGTCCAATTCGATTTGATTCCGGAGCTCCCCTGTGGCCAGGTTCACCCTGTTTCCGAACCCTAGGTTTTTGGTTGGGTGCTGCCACCGCTGCTATGGACCCTCCTGTGGTGGTGTGCGGTGTTCGTGTGCTGCTGTGGCTGCCGCCATGGCTGGTGCGGGTTGCAGCGCCCTCTGGGTGCTCCCCGTGCCGCCGCGAGCACGTCGGCCCTTCTACTTCCTCTTCAATTCGCCAGCGAGGACCCCGGGTAAGCTGCCTTTGTGGATCTTAGTTCATCCTATCACCATGAATCTCTCTGTGTGTATCTAGTGGCTACCCTTGCCTAGTGCCCGCGTTCTGATTAGGGTTCATATCCTAATTAGGGTTCTTGTTCTGATTAGGGTTCATATCCCTCTATTGATCATATCTATGATGATTTGGATCTAGTGGCGATAATCCTTGAGCATGATGAATGACTGTTTGCTGGGGATTATTATTTGTAGTTGGCTTTGGTGATGCTAGTGGCTTGTCAGAATTATTACAGTGGTAATTTACTATGATCCAATGTTAGTGTTTCTACGAAATCCCTACTTGGAAATGTTGTTGATCTGAGAACTTTCCATTGTCAAGATGTTTATACTGACAGTAGTTCTATCAGTAATTGCTTACTGCATTTATAATGGTTGGCTTGTATGAGAATATACATACTAAATATAATCATTACATGTTAATGATTTTCTGTAGATGTATAGATGAGTTTGATGATGATTCCTGGCATTTGGTTTTAGGAAGATGATATTTAGTGGCTTGCCCTTTTTTATTTGTGAAAATCTAAGTAAGATTGGGATTAGCTTATTAGAACTTGTCCTTGTGATACCATTATAAACTGGCACACAAGTGATTGGGTCCTATTCCCGAGCTTAGCTCTGACAGTGCTTATGATTAATACTGGCAAGATAAAATGAAAGCTTCTTTTAATTCTCCTGCGTATGATGTTGGTCTGAGGCATAGGAAATAGTTTCCTAATGGCTGTCCCTAATAGAAATTTTCTGGTAGAATTACCAGCTGCTAATTCTTGAAGCATAATTGGAAAACAATGGGTGTGCTAAGCGTTTTGCATGGATCCATGGGATTTATGGATACTGAGGTGCTACTCTTTTAAGAGATGTGCCTAGATTTCATAATCTTTCCTTTGGCTATATTGAAATATAGGATTTGGCCTTTGTAACCAGGATCAATGATGTTGTTCTGAGATCCTGGTTAAACTGGTATGTTGATCTTGTGATTATGACTTTAATTTTTTTAAACCTTCTAGGATGGATTCATTCCACTTGGATGAATACGTAGAGGTTAGATATAAAACAACACATGATTCTTTGATATGATAAACAGATCATGTGATGGTTTTATATAACTCTCCACAACTGTTGTTGTTGTTGTTGTGGTTGTTGTTGTGGTTGCAACTTGTTGATCTGGTAGCCTGATCTTGCTGGCTTGATCTGGTCCTTCTCTTGTTGTTGTCCCTACTGATTACAGCTTCTAGAACTTGTCCTTGATCTTGCTATCCACCTTCTGGTTCCTGGTAGCTTGGTCTTGACTTTGCTGTCCACCTGATCCACCCCCTGGCGTGGATGTGCTCTAGCACCGCCGCGAGGGTCCGGCCTGACGCGCTCCAAATACGCCGGCGATCGGCCTTGTTGTTGCGCTTCGGCACGTCGTCTGGCGGCCCCTCGTGGCGAGCGAGCTCCTGGGCGTCGGAGGGATCATCCATGGCCGCGATGAAGGCTTGGATCTCGTTGGGCAGTTCGTCCGGCGTTGGCGCCGGCGGGATAGGGATGCCGTCGGCGCTAAGCTTCCACCCCTTTAGGATTCCGCGTGTCCGGCGGCGCCATGTAGCCGGCTTCGTAGAGCATGCGCGCCTCACAAGGCTGGAGCGTGCGCCGGCCGAAGCCGTTCGCCACCGCACCGTCGCCGGGAAAATGCTCGGCCATGGCTAAGTGGGGAAGGAGAGTTGTGTGTTCGCCGGAGTTGTGGGTTGGAGAGCTGTGAGAGAGTGTGAGGAACTCCGGTGAGGGGTACGGCTTTTATAAGCCGAGATGGGCGGCGAGGGCGTGAGGGTCGTAGCGGCGAGGAGGGGAAACAACGGGAAGTTAGTGCCCACCGGACCGTTGCGGGAGCCGATGCGGCGGCGGTGGCGCGGCGATTCGGCGACGCGTGGCCGAAGCAACGGGCAGTTATTGTCCGACGGTCGCCGCGTGTTTCCGAGGATGACGACGAATCGTCTTCCGTCGCTGACTCGACGGGTCCACACACCTCTTCGTTTTTTCGCCGAGTTTGCTGCGTCTGGCGTTCCCAGGGCGTACCCAGGATCCTGGGAACGGCTTGGGGAGTCTGGACCAAAGTTGACCCAAATCCGGATGAAAACAGGTTCCTAGGTACGCGACTGGACCGATTTTCAGCGTCCGGACCTAAATTCGGCATCCGAATCGGCGTCCTGGGTAGCCGAGTGGAGATGCTCTTACCCTATACACTGTGCATTGTGATAGGGAAATGATATGCCTCCCCCGGGGGATAGCATCCCCCGGATCCAACCGACGCGTATAGTGGATGGGCCCATCACCGCACGTATCGTTGACCATGTCAGTTTTTTCTAAGAACGTTTTGCTACCTTAGCACATATTTTTTGCTATGTATTCATATTTTTTTGCTACTGTCGTGTAATTTTTTTGCTATAATTAATTTCTACGGTTTTGCTACGAGGTCTCCGGCGAGAGTCTCCAGTGATGTCTCCGGCGATGTGCGTTTTGCTACATTAGAAAAAATTATTTTGCTACACCCGTTTTATGGTTTTGCTACAATGATGTAAACTTTTTGCTACGAGGTCTTCGGCGAGGTCGGGTTTGCTACATTAGTACAACTTTTTTGCTACACGCTCGTCGGCGAGGTCTCCGGCAAAATCTCCTGCGAGGCTTAGTCTGTTTTTCTATTTTTTAGGCTGAACTGTTTTTTGCTACGTATAGCAAAAGCGGGACTAGTTGTAGCAAAAACGAGTCTTTCTATAGCAAAAACGAGATTTTAATTTAAAAATAGGACACGTGGTTGGCTGGGAATCCGGGAATAAAAAGCACAAATCCCCCGGAGGACGCCTTAGGGCTACCCCTTGTGATACTAGCTTAATTTCTGCGTGGCCTACTCGCTTGCTTGCTTGTCACCTGCAGCCAGCCAGCACTCTTATTGGCTTGGCTCCAGCCTTGCTGCTTGTTTAAGAAACTGGTGGCATGGTATATCAGGTGAGTAGCTAATTGGTTGGATTGGACTTTGTGGCAGTTCTCCAGCTCGCCTCCTAACCCATCCATCCATCAACCAATTGCACTCCAACTAGCCCTGAAAACATGCTCAATGTCTCACGGAGACGGAAAACATGGAGCTCGTTCGGCCGGGCTTCGTCGAGCCGACGTCGACACGCGACAGCAAATGAACAAAAGTGCCTTGTGTGCCATTAGACGCCGGATTGCTAGCCGCCATGTGATAAGCATTTGCATCATTGCGTAATGGTGCTTAGCTTGCTTCTTGGGTGGGCCAATTTAGGTAGCCTAACTCAGCCTGCCCTGTCACCATTTCTCAGGTGTAAGCCTATATACCTGAACAGATGCTTGGTACTGGCTACAGGAATGGGAAGCTACACCGATGGCCGATCGTTACGCCGATGGCTAAACGTCGGGGTCGTCGGCGTAGCCATCGTCCAGGCCAGCCTCGTCAAGCAGCCGTCGGTGTAAAATTGCCCTCGGCATATTCTAGCATACGCCGACGACTGCCTCGGCGTAGCTATTTTTTATTTTATCTCATTAAATTTTGAAAAATCATAACTAAATCATTCTAATTCAGAAAAATACAAATAATATATCAAAATTTGCAGAAAAATAAGACCTATCTATCTACACTCAAATATTACACATTTATAAATAAAAATTAAGTAAAACATAAAACATTATATATAGTTTAAAACGGGCATAAAAAATTCAAAAACGATCCAAACAATGCGAAACCTTCGCGTGGTGTTATATTATGTGACATAGTTAGAAGGAAAAATATCAAACTTGGTATATTAATTATGTCTCAAAGAAACCTTCACAAAATGACCTATCACATTCGAGGTTTCTTGGCTTTCGTTCAAATGACCAATGTTATGGCTAGAATCAAGGCATAGTTTATGATAATGTGCCCATATTGTGCATACACATGCATCATGGGATGACGGACAATGTTGCAGGAGGAAGTTTTCCTTTTCGTCGCACCAAAAAGCCATTTCCCATTTCCGAGCATAAAAACGGACGGTTTTGTGAAACAACCACCAAATGGCTAATTCAAAATACTACCACCACATTTTACAAAAATACTATACCACCTTATACGGACAATGTACCAATAGGGGGATCCAAAACCTTTATGTTCACCTTTGGTGAAAAAGACAAATTCCTGCCGAATCGATAGGAAGTGGGTCAGATATGAACTATAAGTACATGATCCGATGCTCATGTTTTTTTACAAAAATTATTTTTAGGTTCACAATATGCTATTTTATCAAAGATCCAATGGAAGTTTAGCGAGGCTCGGCCCCGAGCTAAGAATCTTTATGTCCGCCGTTCGATAAAGTTTGACGATAGTTTAAAACGGGCATAAAAAATTCAAAAACGATCGAAACAATGCGAAACCTTCGCGTGGTGTCATATTATATGACATAGTTATAAGGAAAAATACCAAACTTGATATATTGATTATGTCTCAAAAAAACCTTCACAAAATGACCTATCTCATTCGAGGTTTCTTGGCTTTCGGGTCAAATGACCAATGTTATCGCTAGAATCAAGGCATAGTTTATGATAATGTGCCCATATTATGCATACACATGCATCATGGGATGGCGAACAATGTTGCAGGAGGAATTTTTCTTTTTCGTCGCACCAAAAAGCCATTTTCTATTTTCTGAGCATAAAAAACGGACGGTTTTGTGAAGCAACCACCAAATGGCTAATTCAAAATACTACCACCATATTTTACAAAAATACTATACCATCTTATATGGACAATGTCCCAACAGGGGGATCCGAAACCTTTCCGTCCACCTTTGGTGAAAAAGACAAATTCCTGCCGAATCGGTAGGAAGTGGGTCAGATATGAACTACAGGTAAATGATCTGATGCTCATGTTTTTTTAAAAAAATCATTTTTAGGTTCACAATATGCTATTTTATCAAAGATCCAATGAAAGTTTAGCGAGTCTCGACCCCGAGCTAAGAATCTTTATGTCCGCCGTTCGACAAAGTTTGACGATAGTTTAAAACGGGCATAAAAATTCAAAAACGATCGAAACAATGCGAAACCTTCGCGTGGTGTCATATTAAGTGACATAGTTATAAGGAAAAATACCAAACTTGATATATTGATTATGTCTCAAAAAAACTTCACAAAAAGATCTATCTCATTCGAGGTTTCTTGGCTTTCGGGTCAAATGACCAATGTTATGGCTAGAATCAAGGCATAATTTATGATAATGTGCCCATATTATGCATACACATGCATCATGGGATGACGAACAATGTTGCAGGAGGAATTTTTTTTTCGTCGCACCAAAAAGCCATTTTCTATTTTCTGAGCATAAAAAACGGACGGTTTTGTGAAGCAACCACCAAATGGCTAATTCAAAATACTACCACCACATTTTACAAAAATACTATACCACCTTATATGGACAATGTCCCAACAGGGGGATCCGAAACCTTTCCGTCCACCTTTGGTGAAAAAGACAAATTCCTGCCGAATCGGTAGGAAGTGGGTCAGATATGAACTACAAGTACATGATCCGATGCTCATGTTTTTTTACAAAAATCATTTTTAGGTTCACAATATGCTATTTTATCAAAGATCCAATGGCCATATTGTGCATACATGTGCATCATGGCATGGCAAACAATGTTGCAAGAGGAAGTTTTCCTTTTTATCGCACCAAAAAGGCATTTTCCATTTTCCGAGCATAAAAAACGGACGGTTTTGTGAAGCAACCACCAAATGGCTAATTCAAAATACTACCAGCACATTTTACAAAAATACTATACCACCTTATATGGACAATGTCCCAACAGGGGGATCCGAAACCTTTCCGTCCACCTTTGGTGAAAAAGACAAATTCCTGCCGAATCGCTAGGAAGTGGGTCAGATATGAACTACAGGTACATGATCCGATGCTCATGTTTTTTTACAAAAATCATTTTTAGGTTCATAATATGCTATTTCATCAAAGATCCAATGGAAGTTTAGCGAGGCTCGGCCCCGAGCTAAGAATTTTTATGTCCGCCGTTCGAAAAAGTTTGACGATAGTTTAAAACGGGTATAAAAATTTCAAAAACGATCGAAACAATGCGAAACCTTCGCGTGGTGTCATATTATGTGACATAGTTATAAGGAAAAATACCAAACTTGATATATTGATTATGTCTCAAAAAAACCTTCACAAAACGACCTATCTCATTCGAGGTTTCTTGGCTTTCGGATCAAATGACCAATATTATGGCTAGAATCAAGGCATAGTTTATGATAATGTGCCCATATTATGCATACACATGCATCATGGGATGGCGAACAATGTTGCAGGAGGAATTTTTCTTTTTCGTCGCACCAAAAAGCCATTTTCTATTTTCTAAGCATAAAAAACGGACGGTTTTGTGAAGCAACCACCAAATGGCTAATTCAAAATACTACCACCATATTTTACAAAAATACTATACCATCTTATATGGACAATATCCCAACAGGGGGATCCGAAACCTTTCCATCCACCTTTGGTGAAAAAGACAAATTCCTGCCGAATCGGTAGGAAGTGGGTCAGATATAAACTACACGTAAATGATCCGATGCTCATGTTTTTTTTAAAAAAATCATTTTTAGGTTCACAATATGCTATTTTATCAAAGATCCAATGAAAGTTTAGCGAGTCTCGGCCCCGAGCTAAGAATCTTTATGTCCGCCGTTCGACAAAGTTTGACGATAGTTTAAAACAGGCATAAAAATTCAAAAACGATCGAAACAATGCGAAACCTTCGCGTGGTGTCATATTATGTGACATAGTTATAAGGAAAAATACCAAACTTGATATATTGATTATGTCTCAAAAAAACTTCACAAAAAGACCTATCTCATTCGAGGTTTCTTGACTTTCGGGTCAAATGACCAATGTTATGGCTAGAATCGGTAGGAAGTGGGTCAGATATGAACTACAGGTACATGATCTGATGCTCTTACCAAAATAATTTTTAGGTTCACAATATGCTATTTTATCAAAGATTCAATGCAAGTTTTCCTTTTCATCGCACCAAAAATGCATTTTTCATTATCCGAGCGCAAAAAGAGGATTTTCTAAAGCAACCACCAAATAGCTAATTCAAAAACGGAGGGTTTGTGATTAGTTGATATGGATATCATATTTGGATTCCTCTCATTTTTCTGATCAATCTAGACATATTATTTGTTGAATTTCGATTTATAGATTTAAAGATATTAATTATTCTATATTAAATAGAAAAATACAAAAAATAAAATTATTATATTTTTATTTGAATTTAATAATATTTTTACTTATTCATTAATATTTACTTAAATAATTGTTTGTAATTTCAAAAAGTACAAACATGTGACATGATGATATAAGAGTTAATAGGATTGATATCATAGTATTGACACTAATGTATGAATTACTTTGCAGAAACGGATTCTGAAGAAACGAGAAAGTTAAGCGTGCTAAAGCTGGAGTAGTATTAGGATGGGTGACATGCTGAGAAGTTTGACTAAGACTAAAATTTAATTAAATATTAAGTATAATTAGTGTTAAAGATGTTCAAAGTAGAAGATTAACAAGTGAAACAATTCAAAGAATAAAAAAATTGAGAAAAAAATAAAAAATATTTTTTTTTTAAATGTTTTTGCAACCGGCTGACAGGCTATGCCGACGGCTTGAGTGTGCTCCGCCGAGGGAGATCTTTGCCGAGGAGGCTACGCCGAGGGCAGCCCTCGGCGTACCATCGACGGGCTACGTCGACGGCCTTTTGCCCTCGGCGTAGCGCGCGCGTCCCGTAGTGCATGATTGTCATCCGGCTGTACCCTTTTCTTCATGTATAATTTTCAGAGATTAGGTATGCATGAACCCAACTTCTAGCGAATGTGGACTGAGCACGAAATTATATTTTCAAGTTCAAATTTTTAGCAAAAATAATCAACGCACGTAGAGAATGGACGCAGGTATATGCGTCTACAATTAAGAACTTAAATATAACCTTTCATGATATGTATAAAAAACATAAGATCATTCGGTCTTCATACAAATTTGTAACTTCAACACGAAGATCTGCGATCATGTGATTTTTACACGGTTTGTAAAATTTTACATCTTGTCATGAAAAAACGCAAGAATATGTTTCTATTTTTATTTGTGCATGCGAGATGCTTAATTTTCCTTATTTTGAAACTTAAAAAATGCGATTTTCAGAATCACTTTCAAAGTTGTGTTGATGCGTTTCTAGGTTTAACTTGATGATTCTTTGTGATGGAAAGCACAGCGAAAACACAACACCTGCAGAAAATGTACTCCCGACACAAAAGCAGAGCAAAATCATCTCAGAACTAATACCCTATAAAAAGGAACCAACAAAGAAATAAAAAACTACAGTCTAAAAGAAAAGTGTAGAATCTAGCACCGACGGAGAGCGTGTGGAGTCGTTTGTCCAGCGGATCTCCTATGATTCGATGCATTTTCGTGTCCGTTGGTGTGATTTCAGGTTAGTCTCTTCCGATCTACGGTTGTCATCATTGACGATGACTGTTGCTCTATTCGCTGGTCCTTTGTGGTCTTAGCACGATGACTTTTCGTCTGTCTACTACAACAAGTTTTACTACGATTTGAGGACGGCGGCGCGCCTTCGGCTCGCTCTAGTGTTTGTAGTCGTCGTTAGGTGGACCAATGACCTATTTGTAATTTTTATTACTTTCGATCCTCTTTGTACCATTGTTGATGATTATTAATAGATCGGTGAAATTTTGTAAAAAACAAATGTAGCCATCAAGAAGGTAAGAAGGTAGTAACACCTAGTAAGTTACCCGTTGGGGGGCGCAAGCTGGTCCTCTCTTTGATCTCACCAAGAGGTCACTTGATTGAATCGAGGTGAGGCAAGCAAGCAAGGCCACAGGTTTAACTCATGTTGGAGTTATTCCAACCCTGTCAAGCCAACGGTGACAGGTGAGACCAAAGTTACCTCAGGCTTGCTTGCACCAACTCGCTCAATGAGCTATGCTATCTTTGACATTATATATGTGGCCTGCAGTGGCATGGCCTGATAACATTGGCTCCCGTCGTTTTCTGTAGATTTTGCCCGCGACGCGGATGATATGGGCGATGAAAAAAGAGAGCCCGCTTTCATTTTAGAATGTATATTATGCGATTTTTGACTGTCAAAATCACACTTTGGCCAACAAGCAACCCAATAATACATGAGTAATAGCACAAATATTGTAAAGTTTGACTGTTAAAACTTTATATGAAACATAAATTGGGACGAGGGAGCATCTCCTATCCATGATAAGTGTAGCTGATATAGTATAACTTTATACTAAATCAGTGACACTTATTATGCATCAAAGTTAGTACTAGCATTAACTGGGAGATAGCATTTGCCACGCCAGATGCTAGCCAAGGCAAATAAATTTCCGTCAGTTTGAGTTCTGACGGTGCACCTGAAATATCTTCTTATCATCGTGTGGAGCCCGAAGTTCCCAAGATTCGGGAACTCGTGATGCTCGATTGCCCGCAAGGAGGAGGCAGGAAGCAACTCAAGGATTAAGCAACACTAAAACAAAAATAGTTGCAAGGAAAAGGTAATTAGCAGCAGGCAGCATGTTGCATGATTCCAGTCAGAAGCAAAACAAAGAAGGCGTTCCAGTTCACATGTAGCATCACACTATCACATAGGAGTAATTAACACGCACGGCGCATCCGCGCATGTATATATGGAAACCATGATGATCAACGGCGGCTCTCGCTTGCCGCCGTTGGTTAGCGTGTACGATATCACCGGCAAGATTAAGACAATTAACCATCTGCCTTTGTCAAAACGTAGTTGCATATGACATGGAGTATTAGAAAATTAGAATCGTCTACTTCTGTATAACAATCTCTTTCAGCTCCCAAGTGGCAACTACCTATATAGAATTTGTCTACTTTTGTATCGGTCTATCCATAACTTAGGAATTATTTTATCAGTCTACGTGATTGATTGATTGATTGATTGATACTCCCTCCGTCCGCAAATAACTGTACTTCTAGGTTTTTTCTAAGTTATTATTAAATTTGACCAATATTTTAGATAAATATATCAACATATATTACATAAAATTTTCATGTTATGAAACTAAATTTGAACACAAATCTAGTGGTATCAATTTAGTGTCATAAATATTGCTATGTTTTCTTATAAAATTAGTGAAAATTTACTAAGTTTGACTTGGGACAAAGCTAGAATTTGACGAAGGGAGTAGAAAGGAAGAGTAATTAGAGCATCTCTAGCAGACACCGAAAAAACTCCAGACCCAGAAAATTCCGGTGGTTTTTCAGGTTGGGTCGCGAAATCTGGCCCAAACAGACACCGTAAACATGGCCTGGTTTGGGAATTTTTTTCTAGCGCCTGGGAATCGACCCCCTCGACCCATAAATCCCTGGTTCCGAGCTCGTTTCCCAGGTCACGATCCATTTCCCACCACCGCCCCCTCCACGCCTCCGCCGCGCACCACCGCTCAAATCGCCGAGCATCGGCGAGCAATTTCTCGCCGGCCGTAGCTGATCCGGCTGATCCAGTACGCGATGGACCGTCGGGAGCTTCCACGCCGCGCTTCCGTCGCCTGACGTCCGCGGAGGAGGAGGAGAGCCTTCGGTGCATGCGCTCGGACGGGGCGCGCAAGCGTGCCGCCTTCCACTACAAGAAGTGGCGCTCGCCGGTGTTGCCCGCGCTCCTCCGCCGCGAGACAAAGGAGTTCGACGCCCGCATTCGCGCCCGCCGGGGAGAGGGGAGATCCTCGCGCGCGCCGAGGACTCCGCCGCCGCCGGTGAAGGAGGAGGGACTCCCGGAGGGCCGCGTCGTCACGGAGGCCGACTAAGCCCTCGACGACGCCTCCTTCGACCGCTGGGTCGAGGTCATCCAGCAGCGGAGCATCGCCGAGGCGGAGGCGTAGGCCCGTCGAGCTCAGCACGACGAGCTCATCGACGGCATCTTTCTCGAGAAGGGGCTTGTCGTCGACCGTGATTCCTGCGGGAAGCACGAGGTGGAGGTCATCGACCTCGTCTTCGACAGCAGCTCCGGGCTGTCGGACTTCGACTTATTTGATGAGGAGTGAAGCCCACCGACGGAAGCGTCGCCGCCGCTCCCTGGGCTCCGGTGAGCCCGATTTTCTATCTCTTGGCTGCAGTTTGAGGTCCGTGTGGAAATCGGGTCGGGCTCGGGCCTAAGGAAAGGCGAAAATAGGGAAGGCCTGGCCCGGCGGCCCGATGGTTTTATGCGTTGTTCGGGCCGGGCCTGGGCCAAATGTTTAGGCCCGACAGTCGGGCCAGGCTTGGAAAATGCACGTGCGGGCTTTTTCCGGCCCGGCCCGAGCCGAGAAACACCCAGGTATAATATTACATAAAAGTATCATGTTATGAAACTAAATTTGAACACAAATCTAGTGGTATCAATTTAGTATCATAAATAGTGCTGTGTTTCCTTATAAAATTAGTGAAAATTTACTTTGTTTGTGTTAGGACAAAGCTAAAAGTGCACTTATTTACGGAAGAGAAGAGAGTAGCAAGGAAGAGTAATCAGGGGCTATTTTTAATGGTGAAGGGAGGAGCAGGAGACGGGATCTTTGTGACATCGAACAAGGAATCATACTGTTGAAGCAAGATGGCAGGAGGATGGAGTTCGCTCCACGCCACATCGCCGGCGGCATCCTATAAATTCCCCACCTTTTCCGTCTCCATTCCACCACTCATCAACCCCCCCTCTCTCTGCACCTGAAAGCTGTACTGTCTCCCCTGACTGGTCGCTGATCGATCAGCTTCTAGTTACAACTGCACTGCACCGGCGTCCGGCGAGGATCGAGTAGTAATGGAGGCGCCGCCGAGGCAGCAGCTGCCTCCGGGGTTCCGGTTCCACCCCACCGATGAAGAGCTGATCGTGCAGTACCTCCGCCGGAAGGTCCTCGCGCGGCCTCTCCCCGCCGCCGTCATCCCCGTCGTCCATGCCGCAGCCTTGCCCGACCCCTGGGACCTCCCTGGTACGTCCTGACACATTTCTGCACGCACGCATGCATACTCTCGCTCTCGGATGGAAATTTATTGATGTCCTTCCGTTTTCGATTGATTGTTGCAGGCGCGAGCGAAGGGGAGGCGTCTTACTTCTTCAGCCAGCGGCAGACCCCGGCGAGCGGCGGCATCGGACGGCACCGGAGAGCGGCCAGCGGGTACTGGAAGGCCACGGGGAAGGAGAAGCCCGTGTTCGTGCAGCTGCAGGGCAATATCAAGCGGCTGCTCGTCGGCGTCAAGACGGCGCTCGCCTTCCACCGCGGCAAGGCGCGGTCCTCGCGCACAGAGTGGGTCATGCACGAGTACCGCCTCGCCGCCGCGCCCAATGGCTTGCAGCAGAGCTGCGAATGGGTCGTTTGCCGGGTGTCGCTGAAGAAGAACAGAGCAAGGAGGTCGGCAGCCGGCGAGACGACCGCTTCCGTGCACTGGGAAGATGGTGCTGGCGATCACCGCCGGCCGTCGTCGCCGTCGTCGAGCTGTGTGACGGACACCTGTCACGCTTCAGATCACCAAGAAGAAATTAGCAGCGGTACTCGCCAGTAGTAGCATCAATACGATGCTAGCTCCATCCTCGAGCTTCATGCTTCTGGCGACGGCACCGTGCACGACCGCGTGCTCGCGGCGGTCCACGGTCCGCGCCACGGCGCACGCGTGCTCCTATGTCGGCAATGGCTCTTCGAGTACATGACGACGTACGTCAACGTCGGCATGCCGCCGACACCGGCGGTAACTACGTCCGGCTGAAATGCGAACCTCAGACAGCAGGCGCCGGTGCCGCTCTGCGGAGCG
Organism: Avena sativa; assembly: GCA_916181665.1. NCBI lineage: Eukaryota > Viridiplantae > Streptophyta > Magnoliopsida > Poales > Poaceae > Avena > Avena sativa. Next base: position 455,305,379 of record OV702283.1, read on the forward strand.
CCGTGTTCCACTCGCCGAGCCAGCTGCAACTCCGAAGGTGCTCGTGATGACGAACCGACAAAATCCTCTTATTGAAGAGCCTCCACCAGATCGCCACTGCACTCCAGCTTCCATGTCGAAAGCTTGCACGAGTGGAATAACTAAATAGGCTGACGGTCTTTTTATACGCCGACGACAAAATATCGGGGTCGTCGGCGTAGCTTGACGGGCCGTCGGCCCAGTTTTGCCGTCGGCGTAGAATAAATAGGTCGACGGCCGTCGTCGGCATAAACATGACCGTCGGCGTAGCCTATTGGGCTTTTCGGTGCGTAGGTTTCAGACCTATGCCGACAGCAAAGCCGTAGGCGTAGCTATTTTTCTTTTTTTGCACATTAATCTTAGAAAAATCATAATTAAATCATTTAAATTTAGAAAAATACATATAATATATCAAAATTTGCAGAAAAATAAGATATAACTATATAAACTCAAATATTATATATTTTTATTCAAAAAAATACATAAAAAATTCAAATACTTTCGTATAACATATTTTTCATTTTCCAAGTGCAAAAAACAGGGTGTTTTGTAAAGCAACCACCAAAAGAAAGTTTCAAAATGATAATACCACATTTTTCAAAAATACTAGACCATATTGAATGGACAATTTCCCAACCTAGGAATCTCAAACCTTTTCGTTCACCTCTCGAGAAAAAGACAAATTCCTGCTGAATCGGTAGGAAATGAGTCAGATTTGAACTACAAGTACATGATATATTGCTCATATTTTTTTATAAAAATCATTTTTAGGTTCACAATATGCTATTTTATCAGAGATCTAACGCAAATTTAGTGAGGCTCAGCCCCGAACTAAGAAATTTCATGCCCCTCGATTTAGAAAGTTTGACGATAGTTTGAAATGGGCATAAAAAATTCAAAAACGATCGAAACAATGCAAAATCTTCGCGTGGTGTCATATTATATGACATAGTTCCATGTAAAAATACCAGACTTGATATATTCATTGACTCTTAAAAAAACCTTCACAAAATGGCCTATCTCAATCGAGGTTTTCTGGATTTCAGGTCAAATGACCAATGTTATTGCTATAATCGCGGTATAGTTTGCGATAATGTGTCCATATTATGCACACATGTGTATCATGGGATGGTGAACAATGTTGCAGGAGAAAGTTTTCCTTTTCGTCGCACCGAAAAGCCATTTTTCATTTTCCGAGTGCAAAAAACGGGGTGTTTTTGTGAAGCAACCACCAAATAAAAGTTTCAAAATGATAATACCACATTTTTAAAAATACTAGACCATATTGAATGGACAATTCCCCAACCAGGGTATCTCAAACCTTTCCGTTCACCTCTCGTGAAAAAGACAAATTCCTGCTGAATCAGGAGGAAATGAGTTAGATTTGAACTACAGGTACATGATATATTGCTCATGATTTTTTGTAAAAATCATTTTTAGGTTCACAATATGCTATTTTATCAGAGATCTAACGCAATTTTAGTGAGGCTCAGCCCCGAGCTAAGAATTTTCATGCCCCTAGATTTAGAAAGTTTGACGATAGTTTGAAATGGGCATAAAAAATTCAAAAACGATCGAAACAATGCAAAATCTTCGCGTGGTGTCATATTATATGACATAGTTCCATGTAAAAATACCAGACTTGATATATTCACTGAGTCTTAAAAAAACCTTCACAACATGGCCTATCTCAATCGAGGTTTTCTGGATTTCAGGTCAAATGACCAATGTTATTGCTCTAATCGCGGTATAGTTTGCGATAATGTTTCCATATTATGCACACATGTGTATCATGGGATGGTGAACAATGTTGCAGGAGGAAGTTTTCCTTTTCGTCGCACCGAAAAATCATTTTTCATTTTCCGAGTGCAAAAAACGGGGTGTTTTTGTGAAGCAACCACCAAATAAAAGTTTCAAAATGATAATACCACATTTTTTAAAAATACTAGACCATATTGAATGGACAATTCCCCAACCGGGGTATCTCAAACCTTTCCGTTCACCTCTCGTGAAAAAGACAAATTCCTGCTGAATCGGGAGGAAATGAGTTAGATTTGAACTACAGGTACATGATATATTGCTCATAATTTTTTGTAAAAATCATTTTTAGGTTCATAGTATGCTATTTTATCAGATATCTAACGCAAGTTTAGTGAGGCTCAGCCCCGAGCTAAGAATTTTCATGCCCCTCGATTTAGAAAGTTTGACGATAGTTTGAAATGGGCATAAAAAATGCAAAAACGATCGAAACAATGCAAAACCTTCGTGTGGTGTCATATTATATGACATAGTTCCATGAAAAAATACCAGACTTGATATATTCATTGATTCTTAAAAAAAACTTCACAAAATGGCCTACCTCAATCGAGGTTTTCTGGATTTCAGGTCAAATGACCAATGTTATTGCTATAATCGCGGTATAGTTTGCGATAATGTGTCCATATTGTGCACACATGTGTATCATGGGATGGTGAACAATGTTGCAGGAGGAAGTTTTCCTTTTCGTTGCACCGAAAAGCCATTTTTCATTTTCCGAGTGCAAAAAACGGGGTGTTTTTGTGAAGCAACCACCAAATAAAAGTTTCAAAATGATAATACCACATTTTTTAAAAATACTAGACCATATTGAATGGACAATTCCCCAACCGGGGTCTCTCAAACCTTTCCGTTCACCTCCCGTGAAAAAGGCAAATTCCTGCTGAATCGGTAGGAAATGAGTTAGATTTGAACTACAGGTACATGATATATTGCTCATGATTTTTTGTAAAAATCATTTTTAGGTTCACAATATGCTATTTTATCAGAGATCTAACGCAAGTTTAGTGAGGCTCAGCCCCGAGCTAATAATTTTCATGCCCCTCGATTTAGAAAGTTTGACGATAGTTTGAAATGGGCATAAAAAATTCAAAAACGATCGAAACAATGCAAAACCTTCGCGTGGTGTCATATTATATGACATAGTTCCATGAAAAAAATACCAGACTTGATATATTCATTGATTCTTAAAAAAACCTTCACAAAATGGCCTATCTCAGTCCAGTTTTTCTGGATTTCAGGTCAAATGACCAATGTTATTGCTATAATCGCGGTATAGTTTGCGATAATGTGTCCATATTGTGCACACATGTGTATCATGGGATGGTGAACAATGTTGCAGGAGGAAGTTTTCCTTTTCGTTGCACCGAAAAGCCATTTTTCATTTTCCGAGTGCAAAAAACGGGGTGTTTTTGTGAAGCAACCACCAAATGAAAGTTTCAAAATGATAATACCACGTTTTTTAAAAATATTAGACCATATTGAATGGACAATTTCCCAACCGGGATATCTCAAACCTTTCCGTTCACCTCTCGTGAAAAAGACAAATTCCTGCTGAATCGGTAGGAAATGAGTTAGATTTGAACTACAGGTACATGATATATTGCTCATGACTTTTTGTAAAAATAATTTTTAGGTTCACAATATGCTATTTTATCAGAGATCTAACGCAAGGTTAGTGAGGCTCAGCCCCGAGCTAAGAATTTTCATGCCCCTCGATTTAGAAAGTTTGACGATAGTTTCAGTTGAATCTTGACATAGTTTTAGTTGGTCTAATATTTAAAATTTATGATATATAATTAAATTGATGATAGGGATGTCATATTTGGATTCCTCTCATTTTTCTGATCGATTTGGATATATTATTTGTCGAATTGTGATTTACGGATTTGTAGATATGAATTATTCAAATTTAAATAAAAAGGCAAAATAAATAAAATTTATTTTATTTTTATTTGAATTCAAGATTATTATTACTTATTTATTGTTGTTTACTCAAAAAATTGTTTGGAATGTAAAAAAACAAATATGTCTAACATTATAGTGTAATGTTTAATAGGTTTGATATGATAATATTCATAACAAGTTCTAATTTCTTTGTCGGAAGCTCATGTGAAAGGAACGAAGAAGTTAAGCGTGCTGGGGCTGGAGTAGTATTAGGATGGGTGACTGGTTGGGAAGTTTGACTAATTATGCAATTTAACTTGAGACTAAGTATACTTAGAATTAAAAATGTCCATGTAAGATTAACAAGTTAAACAATACAAAAATGTTAAAAAAAATCGAAAAAAAAAATTTGAAAAAAAATTGGAAAAACAAATTAAAAAAATCTAGGCCGACGATAAAGCCGTCGGCGTAGCCAAACGGCCGTTAGTCTTCTAGGTGGGCCCCATATAGTCAACGCCGATGGCAAAGCGTAGCTATATACGCCGACGGCTTTTCTACGCCGACGGGAGAAGAGGCTACGCCTACGGGGCTGTACGCCGATGGAAGCCGTCGGGCCAGCCTACGCCGACGGCATTTAGAGCCTACGCCGACGGGACCCGGCCGTCGGCGTATTCAGCTTCTCCTGTAGTGTTGACAAGCAACCACGCCTCTGACGCTGCGGAGTTGCATCAGCTCGGTGGACCTTAGAAGAAAGGGAAAGACGACCTTATCAATGGAGATGCCTAGCTCCCGACTCCAAACTCACCGCCGTCTTGCCACCAGAGTAGAGCCAGACGGAGGAAGAAGCAAAGGATGTTGCCCCATACCCAAACGCGAGTGTAGTCCGGCGTGACGACGACAATGATCCGGCCAGTTCGCGCACATACGATAGATCAGCCTAGCACTTTGAGCTAGCTAGCTGATCAAAACTCTCAACTCACACGAGTACGTGAAAAATATTGTTGATGGCTATAGGGTCCTCTTGGTCCTGCTGTTGTATTGAATCTCATGGTTTTTTAAGGGCTACTACATGGGTGTATATATATCCGGCAAGACGACGCAGCGTCAATACGAATAGGTGTTGGACTACTTGTCCTACTCGGTCAGTATACGGAACACACACGCACACGACATCGTTCCGTGTCCTATCGGGATTATTATTCCTAAAAATCACCCCCTAAGCACGATGTGCCCATCTTCACAGCTTTGACGCCGATCCTTTCTCGCATCTCCGCAAACTTCACTCGTCCCAAAGATTTTAGTTAGGATATCCGCAAGCTGATCATTGGTGCAAACTTAGTTGACTTCAATCTTGCTCTCCTCTACACACTGCCGTATGTAGTGATACTTCGTATCAATGTGCTTACTCCTGTCATGATGCACCGGATTCTTGCACAATGAAATTGCAGACTTGTTGTCAATATTGAGCATCACTTGTTTCGCCTCTTGATTTGTGAAATCACCGAGTAGACTCCTTAGCCACACACACCTTGACACGCCGCAGTTGCAGCCGCAATATACTCAGCTTCACAGGATGACTGTGCCACCACTTTTTGCTTTTGTAATAGCCAACTTACTATGCTTCTTCCCAAGAAATATGCCACACCCGGGGTACTCTTACGGTCGTCAATATCTCCTGCCATGTCGCTATCACTGTAGCCAAGTAGCTTCACCTCCTCCTTCTCTTTCGAGTAGACAATACCAAAGTTTGTTGTCCCTTTGATATACCTGAGTATATGCTTCATGGCTGTCCAATGCTCCATTATGGGTGCTTCCATGAAGCGAATCACATAGCCAACGGAATAGGCCAAGTCCGGTCTTGTGTTAATGAGATACCTCAAACTTATGACCACACTCCTATACTCCGTTGCATCAACCGCAGGTGCTTCACTCCTTTTGCTTAGTTTAAGACGAGGTTCCATCGGAACATGAGTTGGATTGCATTCTTCCATGCCACACTTCTCAAGTATCTTCTTTGCATATGCCTCTTGGCAAAGCGTGATCTCACCCAGCTTTTATGTACCTCGATCCCAATGTAGTAGCTCAACAAGCCTAGATCACTCATCTTGAATAACTCCTTCATCTGTAGCTTGAACTTTGCAATCTCCTTCTCATCCGCTCCTGTTATCAATAGATCATCAACATATATGCCAACTAGTAGATGATCCCTTCCTTTACCTCACTTATACATCGCATGCTCTAGTGGGCTCTTCTCGAATCCGAGAGAGATCAATGTACGATCAAGCTTGATGTCCCACGCTCGAGGGGCTTGCCGTAGCCCGTACAACGCCTTGTGTAGATTAAAAACCTTGTGTTCTTCTCCCTCTTTGATGTATCCCGGTGGTTGCTTCACATAAACTTCTTCTAACTCCCCATTCAAAAACGCGGATTTCACATCCATGTGATGCAATTTCCAAGATTCTTGAGCTGCGAGAGCGATAAGTAATCTCATCGATTCCATCCTTGCAACGGGAGCGAACACTTCTTTGAAATCCACACCTTTCTCTTGAACGTACCCCTTGGCAACTAGCCGAGCTTTGTGTTTTACCAACTTCCCTTCGGCATCCTTCTTGATCTTGTACACTCACTTGAGCCCTATGGCCTTGTGATTGTTGGGTAGATCGACAAGCTCCCATGTATCGTTGTCTTTGATCGATCCCAACTCCTTATCCATAGCACGACGCCAACACTCCTCCGTATTAGCATCCTCGAATTTCGTCGGCTCCTCGGTGAGTAAACACCGACCTTGTCCTCCTTCTCGCGCACGCGCTGTACGAAGGGTCTCCGGCGGATACAATTCCAGTACACTTCGGAATTTTTCTGGAGTAGGCGGCCGTCTCCTTTCTTCCCGTGCACTTGGAGGAGACGTGGAAGCTGATGTAGTACTTGTTTCAGCGTCTACTGAATTTCCTGCACTTTCTGTCGATGTACTGTATGTTGGCGACGTGACATCGTCGCCCGCGTCCACTTCTGGACTACCGCTAGTCCCTCCTGGATGGGAGTGTGCAGCTGATGGGCCACTTGCGCCAGGGCTCTCGTCCGCGCGTGGACTGGACGGCGACGCTGAGCCTCCAGGTGCAGCGCGTGAGCTACTGCTCGTGCCGGGACTCCCACGCGGAGAGACGTCTCCAGGCGTAGCGCTGCTGCTGCTCGCTTCCGTACCTCCATCTTCTGAACCAGCGCCTAATTCCGTAACGCCACGGGACGCTGTTTATTGATCATCTGCATGCGAATCACTGTAGACTATAGTAAATATTTCATCATAAATTGATTGTACCGGTTCCGCAGAGCCCCAATTCCATGATTTCTCCTCCTCGAAGACGACGTCGCGTGTCACCACCAACTGTTTTTTCACTGGATTGTACGCGCGATATGCCTTCGAACCGTATTCATAGCCGATCATGACCATTGGAGTACTTCGATCCACCAACTTGCTAGTATGCCCGGTCACCGTCTTCACATGCGCCGCGCCCTCGAAAGTGCGAATATGATCAACCGAGGGCTTGCGCCCGTACCATGCTTCGTACGGCGTCATACCAACTACACTCTTAGTTGGCGCCCTGTTCAGCAAATAGACAGCTGTACTAACTGCCTCACCCCAAAACCTGCCTGGCATGCCTTTGCTCTTCATCATGCTGGGTGCCATGGCCACCACGGTTTGGTTCCTTCTTTCCACAACACCGTTTTGCTGCGATGAATGTGGTGCGGTGAGATACCACCGTTTCCATGAACTTCACAAAACGCCTTGAATTCATTGGATTTGAACTCCCCACCCCGATCGGTACGGAGGGCTTTCAACTTTGCCTCAGACTCCACCTCGGTCGCTATCTTCACAATCATGAACGCTTGCAAAGCTTGATCCTTACTCTTCAGCAACACAACCCACATGTATCTACTGAAGTCATCGACGATGAGCAAAAATTACTTGTTCCTGGCGGGGGTCGCCGGCGTGATTGGTCCGCATAAGTCTCCATGCACCAACTCAAGAACCTTACTTGCTCGATATTGTCCCTTCCTTGGAAACGGGGCTCGCCTTTGCTTCCCAATGAGACAACCGTCGCACACCTGCTCAACATGATCAACACACGGTAAGCCACGCACCATCTTCTTCTGTCCAAGTTGTCGTAGAGCCTGGAAATTAAGATGTTTGTAGCGTGCATGCCACTTCCACGCCGAGTCTTGCATGCTTGTCATCAAACATACTGGATCCGCCCGATTGAGATTGAGGATGTAGAGTCTATTCTTCGACCTCTCCACCTTCATGATGAGCTGCCTTTGGCGGTCATATCCCCAAAGGAACTCGTCCTCCAACACGATCTTGCATCCACGCTCCGCGAGCTGACCAAGACTGATAATGTTGGTCTTAAGCTTGGGAATATAGTACACGTCAGTGAGTACCTTGTGACCTCCATACTCCAAATCAAACAGGACAGTGCCTCGTCCTGCAATCTCCACCTTCGACCCATCGCCGAATCGAACGGACCCTCCAACCGTGAGGTTCAACTCAGAAAACTGAGCCTTGTCGCTGGTCATGTGGTTGCTAGCGCCTGTGTCGAGGTACCAAACGTCGTGAGCCATCTGCATCCTCCGTGGGAAGACCTTCTCTTCCACGAGCGTGACGATCTCTGTAGAGGACTGCTGAGGAGTTGATTCCTTGATGGTCATTAACTCGCAAGCTTCGAGCATGAGCATCATCAGTCCATCATCTCCTTCCTTCGCCATGAGAGCCTTCTCCTTTGAACGGTTGGGACACTCCGATTTGAAGTGCCCAAGCTGATTGCACTTATGGCAGCGAAGATTCTTCTTGTCGAATTTCTTCTTTGGATTCTTCGGCTTGCTGTCCGACTTCTTCGCCGGGACCGAACCATCGCCATTGCCAGATGCCTTATCGCTCCTCTCCTTGGCGACCATTGCCTACCACTGGGCACGTGTAAGCATGAGGTGCTCATCTTGATTCGCGTCGCTGTAGGTGATCTTCATCCGCTCGTCATGCGCCTTGAACCGTCCAACCAGGTCATCCATCGTGAGGGTGGTGATATCAACACATTGCTCGATTGCCGACACCATAGATATGTACCGCGGCAGCGCTGCGCGTAGGAAACGCATTACGACTGAGATATATTCCAGCTTCTCACCTTGCGCGCTAATCCTGTTGACAATTGTGGCTACCCTCGAGGCAAAAGCGTCCAGCGTCTCATCTCCTCCTATCTCTAGGTTCTCGTACTTCTACTGCAAGATTTGTAGGGTCGCCCTGCGGATGTGCTTGTGCCCAAGATTCAACGTCTTGAGTGTCTCCCACGCCTCCTTTGCAGAGACCTTCGAGATCAGGTGCTACATCACGTCCGCCGGCACCACGGAGCCAATGGTCGTGAGTGCCTGTCGGTCCTTGCGGTACTTCGACGCGTCCTTCTTGAACTCGTCGCCGCCAGGATCGATAGCCTCCCAGATTTCGTTGCCCTCCATGGCCCACTCCATCTGTTTCGCCCACGTCGTGTAGTTGCCGCGATCATACCGCGGGTACTGCGACGACACCGATGCACCCGCAGCCGCACCGGAGTACTCGCCTAGCTCCTTGTCCGTCATGACCTCCCGTTACTATTCCGCAAGGCTCTGATACCAATTGTTGGCCCAGCCCCAAACACCGAGTGCAGTCCGACGTGACGACGACAATGATCCGGCGAGTTCACGCACGTACGATACGATCAGCCTAGCACTTTGAGCTAGCTAGCTGATCAAAACTCTCAACTCACACGAGTACATGAAAAATATTGTTGATGGCTACAGGGCCCTCTCGGTCCTGCTGTTGTATTGAATCTCACGGTTTCTTACAAGGCTACTACATGGATGTATATATACCCGGCAAGACGACGCGGCGTCAATACAAATAGGTGTTGGACTACTGGTCCTACTCGGTCAGTATACGGAACACACACACGCACACGACACCGTTCCGTGTCCTATCGCGATTATTATTCCTAACAAAGGACGCACTAGATCCGGCCGATGGGATCCGGCTGCCTACTCCAAGAGGCCACATGGGGACAAAATGGCAAATCCTAGAAAAAGAGGCCCTATAACCTAATCTACTGAAGCCATCGACTCTCCTTTGCCACCTCCGGCTGGCATCGCCGCCGCGAGGTGCATCGAATTGGCCCAGTGGGAAAGTTTCGACTCTTAGGAGGGGAGCAGGGGAAGATGTGAGAAGGGTGGAGAAGTGTCTTGGGGTGATCGGGGGAGCAGGTGAAGATGCGAGAAGGTTGGAGAAGTGTCTTGGTTGATCTTTACTAAAGATAATCTTATTAGAGTAATTGACATGAAGATAAAATGTGTTTTTTATTATCGTAATAAGACGATCAATTTTTTTTTCAAATGTCAGTTTGTCTATTTTATATGGCCAGTTACCTTTAGACTTGTATCCTTCGCGTAATGTTGCCAACATTTTTGAAACTGGTTACTCCCTCCGACCCATATTAATTGACTTGGATTTGTCAAAATTTGAATGAATCTAGACACTATAGTATATAGGTTCATCCAAAATTTGACAAATCCAAGTCAATTAATATGGACCGAAGGGAGTACATAAAATTGATCACAAGTATATATTTTTTAAAGTAATCATAGATTTTATTAAACAAAACATTTACATAGATTACACATATGGTCATCATATGAAATAAAAATGCGTGTCAAGCAGCTTTGCAAAAAGAACCCCACAAGGAGTAAAACTACATGTTCACCCTTGAAGAAACTTGTGCCTTCACGAAACGTCGTCCACCGTCGCCACCATGGCCGCGCCAGAAAAATAGGTGAATAACCGCCATACCAAGATCTGGGAAAACACCTTCGCATACAATGATGCTTTTTGAGCCAACGAATCGGACCGCGCAAGCAACCAGACCGAGACTTTGTAGCACGTCGGTCAAGGATATTCCCCGTGATCACTAGATCCCGACGCCGTCAACTTCATCCAATGTAGTGGAAGAAGAGGAACACCGTCGCCGGCCTTCATCCGTGAACCCAACTACAAGACAACAAACACAACTAGAGCAGCTGACAAGACCGCCACCCACGAGGGTGCCAACCGTCAACCGCCAGACAACCTCGTCATATCCAGAGATCTGCGAGACGACCGGGCCACCTACCCCCAGCGCCACCGGTTAGAGCAACATCAAGATGGAGGAGGAGCATAGGCAAATTATTCTGACACGACACCTTCTCGTCCATGGAAATAGCGCCTCAAGAAAACACTAGGCCAACCCTAACTACAAGAGCCGAAGCACCAGGGTCCCCGCCGCTCCCGTCACCGGAGCAGCGGGCGGAGGAGGCAAGGACCGACGGCTTGGCTTGTCACTGGGGAAGATTCGTTTCTTACGGAGCGAAACCATTCGCGTCAGGTAGAATGCTTAAAAAAATTCTTCTTAGGATAGAAGAAATTTCCATTATTTGATCACTTTGATTATATAGAAATGATAAAGTGTATAATGACAAATTAGCTTTCCCCGTATGCTAGTTTTTAGGGATCGGTTCTGTTGGCCACCGTTTAGTGGACTAAAATTCCACCGTTTTGTTCTCTAAATTTTTATTCTTCAGTTAGAGATGCTCTAAGAAAAAACATGCAAGTCAATGAAAAAAATATAGAAATGCAAAGCATATGCGCCAAGGTACAAGATGACACACTACTTTATCTACGGACATCTCCACCGGACCAATCCATCCGGTTGTTCCAAATGGTCGTTTCTGTCCGTTTGGGTCAAGCCGTGGTTGATTTGGAGTCGTGGTCCGGCCTGTCCGGTCAGCCGTGCCCAGTGGCGCGACCCATTTGTCCGGCTTGGGTGAGGCATTTTTTTTTTGCAGATTCAAAGATAAACCGTTTGCGCTAAAAACTGGCAAAGTTCATACTTAATTTACGTTCAAAATATAAAAACAGAATTTAAACTAATCCTAACCCTAGCTACCCATCTTCGTGCGTCGGCGCCGCCTTGTCCATCTACGGGTCGAGTTCAATGTACTCCTTCGGCTTACAGAGGTTGTGCAGTGGCAGGGCCAGAGCAGGAGCAGGCGCCGGTGGATTGATCACCTGCCCAGGCTACGGTGCCCAACTGTGCTGGAGGTGCGCTAACTCCATCCCCACCTCTGGAGCGATCGCTGGTGCCCATCCGGGCAGCGGTGACGGTGGAGTCGGTTGGGCGTTTCCTGCGTCACCAGTCCGGTGAGATGGACGGCTTCCTCGAAGCCGACCCACTGGGATTCCTCCTCCCGCGTGGTGGCCGCAATGTCCTGCTCGGTGAAGGCGTCCTCGTCGTAGCCCCGCGCCAGCACCTGGCGGTACTTCGGGGCAGGTTCACGGCGATGTCGTCCATCGCCTTCTGCTTGATGACGACGTTGTCGTCCTCCTCGCTGTTGTCGTCCTCGCTGTCAAGCTCGATGTCAGAGTGGTTGACGGCGCCCTTGTTGTCTGAGTCGATGTCAGGGATGTTGTAGACCTCCCCCGGCATCAGGTCACGGCAGATGGTGGTCGCGCGTTGCACCTTGTGCTCCCACTCGAGAAACTTCACCCAGTAGTCCTCACTTTGGAAGCCCCTCTCCCATCGTTGGCACTGCGGGAGGTTGCTGATCCGGCAGCGGATCTCCTCCTCTAGCCCTTTGCCCGCCTTGGGAACGGGGCACCAGGACACGGTCCCGGTTGAGGTGCCAGCCGGTGGGGAGGGATACATCCCTGTGGCTGATGCCCCGAACCTCCCTCCACCGGCGCTCGCAGTCCGTGATGTGAAAGTACCGCCGGCTGCGGCGCTCCCGTGGTGGCGGGTAGTCCTCCACGGGTTGGCCCCGGAACTCCTCCGGACGTGGCGAAGGCGGCAGGAATGTGCCGTGGAGGAAGGCCGGCAACCGGGAGCGTTGGCTGCTAGAGCCAGACGCCTCATGATCGTTCTTGCTCATCCCCTTCTTCAGTCAAGACATCATCTTCATCGTTGGTGGTGGGGGCGACGATAGCTGCTAGGGTTTGCGATGGCGAGAGGTGAGGAGTGTGGCACCGACGGACGCACGGTTAAATAGATCCTTCGCCCGCGAATGCGCGTAGCTTCCCGCTCCTTCGCCATCAATGTCGACACGGGAACGCATGCGGCGTCCAGTGGGTCAGCGTGCCGTCTCGTCGCCATTGATGACGCAGGCTGCCGCCGGTCAGCCTTCCGCCAGCGCCTCTGAATTGCTGCTGCGGTTGCGTCTGAATCGGTGCCGGTGCCCGCGTCTGAATCAATGTCGTGGGTCGCGGTGGCTCGCGGGTGAGCCAGTGGCACGCGCGGACAGGACACCCACGATGTCCGCGCATGTCTGAGCCGACGCAACCGTTTCCCAAATTAGATGCACGAAGGGATCAAACCGGACGCGTTTGTTCGTATGGATCGGGTCGCTGGGACGCAGCGCATGTCCCACGTGTCCTCGCGGACTGAGTTCGGATACGCTCGGTCGTGATGGGTCGGGCGCGGTGAAGATGCCCTTACCATGTGATGCATACGGAAAGAAAGCATAGCATTTTTTACCTGATGAATCAGTTGCCCGGCTTCATCGAGCTCGAGGCCACGAGCCGGCCGGCGCACTTGAAAAGCAAGGCTATAAAGCAGCAGAGAATCATTTGACGCTTCAGCAGAGAATCGTTGGTGGTGGTGGCGCCGACGGCTGCTAGGGTTTGTGATGGCGAGAGGTGAGGATTGTGACACCGACATGCGCATGGTTAAATGGCCCCTTCGCCCGCGAACACGCGCAGCTTCCCGCTCCTTCGCCATCAATGCCGGCGCGGGAACGCAGGCGGCATCCAGTGGGTCAGCCTGTCGTCTTGTCGCCATTGATGGCGCAGGCTGCCGTCGGTCAGCCTTCCGCCAGCACTTCTAAATTGTTGTCGCTGCCCGCTTTTGAATTAATGTCGTGGGTCGCGGTGGCTCACGAATGGGCTAGTGGCAAGCGCGGGCAGGACACCCGTGATGCCCGCGCACGTTCGGGCCGACGCAATCATTGTCCATATTAGGTGCACAAATGGATCGAGCCGGGCGCATTTGTTCAGATGAATCGGGCCGCTGGGCGCAGTGCACGTCCCGCGCGTCCTCGCGGACGAGTTCAGACATGCTCGGATAGGATGAGTCAGTCCGATAAAGATGCCCTAACTCATGTGATGCATACGGAAATAAAGCATAGCATTTTGTACCTGATGCATCAGTTACCCGGCTTGATCGAGCTCGAGGCCACGAGCCGTCTGGCGCACTTGAAAAGCAAGGCGATAAATAAATCAGCAGACCCCTCTCCTTCTCTCTCTCCTCCCACCCCTTGAGATTCGCCACCACCTTCCTGGCTCCCCTCCCCTGCTACTCCGGCGGCTCTGCTGGCCGGAGTTGGTGGAGGAGGGGAAGCCGGACTTCTCCTCCCTCTCTTTCTGTCTATAGTTCCTCTTTTAGGTCTAGGTGGAGATTATGGTTTGCCCATGTGGCGTTTTGGCTTTATGCCATGGAGGTGATTCTCTTCGGCGGCGGCGCGAGGTGCTGCGAGTCGCAAGAAGAGCTCTCTGGTCGGCCGCTATGGTGGTGGCTTGCTGGATTGGGTGAATCTGGCGATGCCTTCTTCAATAATCGCGGTGGAGTTCTTGATCTCGCGGATCCTCTCCGTCCTGGTCGTCGAGGTGGCGGAAGGAGGGATGAGGCTCACGACTCTGGCGCTCCACGGGAAGATCAATAGGCTGCAACCTTCGGAGTTCATCAACGGCGGCAAGCTGATGCCGCTGTTATCCATGGCCGAAGCGGCCACTCCTTGTTGCGGTGCTACGTGCACCCCAGCTCTTTCTGAAGGGTTTCGCGGCATAGTAAATCAAAATTTTCTACGGAGCAAACAGAGGGAAAGCCAAGATCTAATCTAGGAGATGCAAACAACGAGAGAGATTGTATTAGATCTTCATACCCTTGCAGATTCGCACAGCGGAACGTTCGTCGGAACGTGGGTGATGTAGTCATACTCGCTTCTCCTCCTCGCGATCCGATCCGATCTAGCACCACAAGTGGCGGTGCCTCCGTGAGATGCACACGTGCAGCACCTCGACGTCTCCTCCTTCCTCGGACCAGCGAGTATGGTGGAGAGATAGATTGGATCTACAACACGACGGCGTGGTGTATATGGTGGAGAATTTCTGCTGCAGGGCTTCGCCTACAAACAGTCGGGAGGGAGAGAGGAAGGTAGCAAGGCTGCTAGGGCTTGGAGGAAGGTGTGTGTGGGGGGGAGGGGCGCACCACCCCTCTATATATAGAGGGGGGGCGGCCAGCCCTTGCCCCTCCTCCAAGCCTATCTCTAGTTTAAACAATTTAAACTCTCCCTTATCTAGAAATGCTATCTCTAGTTTAAACGATTTAAACTCTCCCTTATCTAGAAATTCTATCCCGAGATTTAAACGAGTCAAATCTCTCTAGAATCGGCTGGGCCCTATGGGGCCTTGTGCCCCTGGCCCAATGCGGCCAGGACACTCCCTCATAGGCCCATGCCCCCTCCCGGAAGGTGGGGCCACGTTGGTCCCCTTCCGGAAGGTTCTAGAAGCTTCCGGTACAATACCGATTAACCCGGAACAATTCCGAACTCCAAAAACTGCACTGCCTTATATGAATCTTATTCTCCGGACCATCCCGGAACCTCTCGTGATATCCCGGATCCCATCCGAGACTCCGAACAAAAATTCATAAACCAATTATCCAATCTATCCTAGCGTCGAGATACGTTAAGTGTGTGACCCTGCGGGTTCGAGAATATGCAGACATGATCTTCTATCAATAATCAACAGCGGGGTCTGGGCACCCATATTGACTCCCACACATTCATCGATGATCATATCGGATGAACCACGATGCCAGGATTCAATCAATCCCATATATATATATATTCCCTTCGTCTCGCGATATTTTACTTGCCCGAGATTCGATCATCGGTACCGTCATACCTAGTTCAATCTCGTTCACAGCAAGTACTTTACTCGTTCCGTAATCCGATATCACTTTGTGATTAACTCCTTAACCACATGCTTGCAAGCGGTGTTTATATCGATTACCGAGTGGGCCCGAAGTATATCTCTCCGACTTGGGAGGGACAAATTCCATCTCGATACATACAACCCAACAGATACTTTCCGATCACCTGAGAGACACCTTTATGATCACCCTCTCATAGGATGACGTTTGATGACCTCAAAGCTTTCTTCCGATACCAGGGAGTTGCATTATCTCATGGTCTAAGGAATACAATATTTGACATAGGAAAAGCTTCGCAAAGACGAACACGATGACACGATCTAATTGCTCTGCTTTGTTTGGGTATATCCACCATATCATTCTCCCAATGATATGATCTCATTATCAATTGACAACTCATGTCTATGGTTAGGAAACCTTAACCATCATTGATCAATGAGCTAGTCCATAGAGGCGTACTAGGGACACAGTGTTGTTTACAAACCACACAAGTATTAAAGTTTCCGCTTAATACAATTCTAGCATGGAACATAAACTTTATCATGAACAAGAATTATAATAATAACATCTTTATTATTGCCTCTAGGGCATAATTCCAACAGTCTCCCACTTGCACTAGAGTCAATAATCTAGGTTACATCTGGCAACAATCTCACACCCATGGCACTGAGGTGTTGATCATGTTTTACACGTGGAAGAGGTTTAGTCAATGGATCTGCGACATTCAGATCCGTATGTACTTTGCTAATCTTCAGATCTCCATCTGCTATATAATCTTGGATTATATGAAACTTGCGGTTGATATGCTTGGTCTTTGGATGATATCTTGGTTCCTTAGCGAGTGCTATGACGCCAGTGTTGTCACACAATATCTCCAGTGGGTCCAATGCACTTGGAACCACGCCAAGCTCAGTGATAAAGTTTCTGATCCAAACTCCTTCACTTGACGCTTCTGCAGCAGCCATGTATTCTGCTTCTACTGTAGATCCCGCGATCACGCTTTGCTTGCAGCTTCTCCAGCTCACAGCTCCTCCATTCAAAATATAAACGTATCCTGTCTGAGATTTAGAATCATCCTTGTCGGTGTCGAAACTAGCATCGACGTAACCTTTTACGACAAGCTGTTCATCACCCTATAGACTAAGAACATTTCTTTAGTTCTATTTAGGTACTTTAGGATGTTCTTCACGGCTGTCCAGTGTTCCACTCCTGGATCACTTTGATATCTGCTCGTCAAACTAAGAGCATTGGACACATCCGGTCTAGTACACAACATGGCATACATGATGGAACCTATGGCCGAGGCATAAGGCACTTTGCTCATAGATTCCCTATCATTTACCGTAGCTGGACACTGAGCCTTGCTCAATATCTTACCTGACAACATAGGCACTGAACCTTTCTTTGCCTTAACCATTCTAAACCTTTTCAGAACTTTGTCTAGGTATGTACTCTGGCTTAAAGCTATCAGGCGTCTTTGTCTATCTCTATAGATCTTGATGCCCAATATATAAGCAACTTCACCTAGGTCTTTCATTGAAAAACACTTGTTCAAATAACTCTTCACATCGTTAAGCATGTCGATGTCATTTCCGATAATCAATATGTCATCCACATACAGTACCAGAAACGTCACTGAGCTCCCACTCACTTTCTTGTAGATGCAAGCTTCGTAGAAATTTGGAACAAATCCAAAGCTCTTGATCACTTGATCAAAACGAAGGTTCCAACTCCGAGATGCTTGCTTCAGTCCATAAATGGAACGCTGAAGTTTGCATACTTTACTAGCATCCTTAGGATCGACAAAACCCTCGGGTTGCATCATATACAACTCTTCATCAATGTTGCCATTGAGGAAAGCAGTCTTGACATCCATCTGCCATATTTCATAATCATGAAACGCAGCAATTGCTAATAAAATCCGAATGGACTTAAACATCGCTACGGGAGAGAAAGTCTCATCGTAGTCAACACCTTGAACTTGTCGAAAACCTTTTGCGACAAGCCGTGCTTTATAGACGGTAACATTACCATCCGCGTCCGTTTTCTTCTTGAAAATCCATTTGCACTCAACGGCCTTTCGGTCGCTAGGAGGATCCACCAAAGTCCATACTTGGTTTTCGCTCATGGATCCCAATTCGGATTTCATGGCTTCCAGCCATTTCTCAGAGTCTGGGCTCATCATCGCTTCCTCATAGTTCGTAGGTTCACTGTCTTCTACCAACAAGACAGTCAAGACAGGGTTGCCGTACCACTCAGGAGGGGCATGCGACCTTGTCGACCTGCGACGTTCAGTAGCAGCATCGTCCGAAGCTTCATGATCCTTGTCATTAGCTTCCTCTATTGTTGGTGCAGGCGGCACTGGAACAATTTCAGGTGCTGCGCTACTCTCCAATTCAAGAGAAGGTTCAATAACCTCGTCTAG